>ML682014.1:25222722-25423502 GCA_007922195.1 Podocnemis expansa | reverse complement strand
TCCGTAAGAGACTGAATGAGCACAGAGCTGATATCAGAAATCAAAGAACAAAGAAACCAGTTGCTGAGCACTTCCATCTTCCTAATCACTCGATGACAGATTTGTTAACGACTGTCATTAGAGATGTACCTGGGACATCAAGACTTCAAAGAGAAACAGCTGAACTCGAATTAATATGCAAGCTAAATTCTGTGAAAGCAGGACTTAATCGAGACTATGGGTTCTTTTCCCATTACAAAGAGTAATTTGATTTCAGGCTTCCCATGGTTTGAGCCTGTAAACTGCTCTGATTTGCTGTTACTTTATGACCTGATCCTATGTTTTACACCCCCTTGCATTTAGTTTCATTCCTTTCTGTAAGTTCACCCATCTTTGAAGCATCTGAGGAAGTGGGATCTTCTCCCACGAAAGCTCATGAAAAAAAAAAAATAAATCTGTTAGTCTTAAAGTGCCACACAACTGCTTGTTGTTTTTTTACTGGACTAGACTAACACGGCTATCCCTTTGGAAATTGACAAGGTGTTTCATAGTCACTCTTTTTTAAATATTAGTAGAAATTAAGAAAAATATTTGCTTAATCCAACACATTTTCCGTTTATTGAAAGGTAAATATCTGGCTGCTGACAAAGTTGCAGGTGTTCTGTTATTGTCCAAGATGTTGCCCAAGAACTTAGTAATATGTGTTTAAAAAAAAAAAACCAGTCATAACATTAACACTGTCTTCTACTAGTCTTATTAAAGCCCCCCCCCAAAAAAACTGTACAAATTGTGGGAAACACTTGCTCATCATGGGAAGATAATTGTATTCTCATCAATAGACACAGAAAATACATTCAATATAATAACCTCCACTGGATGTTGTTAGTAAAGGGAAGTGAGATTAACTAGAACAGACAAAAAGTCTCCGTGGTTGAACTGCTTTTTGCAGTAGTTGTGGACACTGCACGTAACAAACCACTTCAGTGTCAGAGGCAATTGAAGGGGCATGAGTCAGTCATTATAATTAGATCCCTGCCACATTATGTCCACAGATAAAATGTGGATATTTGCAGACCACTTCTTGTGGATGCAGGTCAGATACAGTTCCACATATTTTTATCTGTGCAAGGCTAAAGTCCTGAAAATATGGGGATATCCGCATTATATCTGTATCCACATATACAACACAGATCTCTGTGGACCATTTCCTGTGGATGCAGATCAATATATTTGTATGCACGCAGGGCTCTAATTATAATTCTTTATGAATGTCTTCCACCATGTTACCACTACTTCTGTAAATAAACTATAACTTCACCTCACAAGATACAATAAATACTACACAGCATATTCAGAGCTCCTTACGCTGCTCCATTCCCAATAAAGTGAATAAAAGAGCTCACTGCCTATGAGCAAATGCAATTTAAAAGCCCCAACAAGTGTATAAAGAAGTAGGATACACTAATACAATAACTTTCATTTTCATTACAGATTATTCCCAAAGGAAGCTTTGTTATTAGTACTGGGCACTTATGTGACACATTATAAGAAACAACAGCAAAGGAAAAAGAATCCCATTTTTTAAGCATTGTACAAACACATTGTTAAGAAACATATCTTATCACAATGAACTTACAGCCTAAACAAAAAAGGTAAAGAAGTTTTTATCATCATGTTACAGTTGGGGAAACTGAGGTATGAAGCCCTGCCCAGGATCACACAGAGCCAGAAAATTAACCTAGGCCTCCTAAGTCCACTGCCTCAGCATGTTATTAATATTACTCTTTTTTGCTCTACTTTTATAAAAATTGCATTATTTGTTTTTTTCCGGCATTAAAATATATTTTTTTATTTTTTTGTTAAGTAACATGAATTATTCCTGTTTGTTCTGGACTCTGTATGAATGGCTCCTGTAAAAGGCTGCATTCAGTGTAACAACAAATTTCTAAAGCCTTTGAACTCAAAATAGAGACAGCAGCAGATATTTACACAGTGTTCACAATGTATTTCAACTCACACTTTAAATCTGACATCACTCCCCTCCCCCCCCCGAACATTTAACATCATTAAGACTGCATGGAAATAAACAAGGCAATTTTAACAAACAATCATAATCATAGCTGTTAGTGCAGGGTCCAATAACTCACAAAGGCAAATGCACTATACTCAGAGGGTAACTAGGTTCTGAATGCAGATGCCTACCTATTTACAGTGTCTCACTGACTGCAAAAGGACTATTCCCGTACAAAGTTCCATAGTCTTAAACAATATATAACAGAAGTTTCTGGATTTATATATGAATATTTTACTGCAATGGGAGCTGAGATTGCACAAGCCCTCTCAAGATCAGTCCAAGAGCATAAAACATTTTACTGTTTGGATGACAAAGGTTATTTGGAGGCACTGGAAAATATTGTCCATAAGCATTTATTACTGTTGCATTTCCCTGACAATTAGAAGTTATCTTTACTTTAAATTGTTTCTCTATTGTATAAACCTAGAAATTGCAAACACGTAAGTTTTACAAACTGGTGTCAAAAACAATACAAACATCAACAAGGGAAAATTAACTCCCAAAGGTTTGAGTCAAATAAATCTGTTTTTTTTTCTCCTGCACTCACACATGCTTTTCTGTATTTAGTGATATATTATAATGACATGCCTAAAGATCATGCCTTTTAAATATATATTATCTTCATAGCTAGCAGTAATGGGGAGAAATTAAAGGAATGTTTATGTTAACATGGTGGGACTGAAAGATTTCAATTAATAGAATAATGCCTAAAAGAGCTTTTTCTAAGTCTCATCCTACAAATAGATCTACATGCATAGTTCTTTTATTCCCATTTGTAGTTTCATGGTCTGGCTCTGGGATTGGCAATGCAGGCTCAATGAGTCACCCGTGGCTCCCTGCACATCCCCTTCTGGCTCACTGGCAATCTACTCCAGGGAACCAGGTGTGCTCCGGGAACTCCTGGCTGGCCCCAGAATCATCGCCAAATCAGGCTCACCAGGGTCGCCCCCCACAACCGCATGAGCTGGCAGCAGCCCAGCGGCCGCGCTGTGGCCCCTAGTGCTCGTGGGGGGTGTATGGGTGATGTGCATTCCCTCCATCTCTCTCTCTGCTGGCAGGGCAGAGCAGCACTGCCCCACCTACCCCCAGACAGTTGTTCCTCCCAAGAGTGGCTGATGGAGAGCTGTAGTTTGCGGAGGTGGGACCCTGAAATGGCCCGCTCTGTGGAGTTCAGGCTGCTTTGACCCAGCCTCTCCAGGCCTGAACAGAGGCCGCCTTGTCCCCAGGCCTTGGATCGGGCCCCTTCAGCCCTGGTGCGCCCAGGTCAAAGCGGCCTGAACTCTGCGGCGTGGGCCATTCGAGGGCCCCACCTCCGCAAGCTGCAGCTCTCTGCCAGCTGCTCTGGGGAAGGGTGGCCGATTGGGGGTAGACAGGGTAGCACTGCTCCGTCCCCCGTCCCCCCAGTGCAGAGAGGGGCGGAGGGAGCATTTGCCACCGGCCCACCCCCCTGCCAGCACTAGGGGCCAGGGTGCAGCTGCCGGGCTAGCTCAGGCTCATGCAGTTGTGGTAGAAGGGCAGGGGGGAAGAGGGTCTTCTGCTCTTTTGGGTTGCCGACCCCTGGACTGAGTGACCAATTGACTTCAAGCAGAGCTCTGCAGGAGATTTAAGGTTCACACATACACATATGTTTGCAGGATTAAGCCTTGAAGATTTAAAAAAAGACCAACAAAATGTGGGACAAATGTTTAGAAAAGGGAGAGGATATGTGGGATGGAATGAAGGAAAGAATCCTGTAAGAAGTAATTTTTGAGTGATTTTGAAGGGGACAGCTTCATGAATTTTAACTGAAAATGTGGCTTAAGTATAAGGATAACCTTTTCTGATAGTAAAGCTAATTGTAAAATCCTCACCAAGCAAGTAATTTAAAAATTAGAATGAACAAAAGCACCAGGGAACATACTGTGGAGAATTCTATGCCAACAGGAACATAGATTAGATTAACTAATAGTTGTTTTCCAATACTAACATCTATGATTTTTAATTATTTTCAACATTCAGTCCCTTGTCTTTGATTGTATCCCATGATCTGAAACGGCCTATAAGTAGCCACAGATGCTGTATGCAGTCTGTCCTACCTGAACAACCCATGCTGCATAATTAAAATGTATGAAATTGTTTCATACATTTAAGTAACTGCTATAGGATTGATGTATACATACTAAAACAGAGCTGGACACTGAAGGAGTTTGAGTACTTTATCTGTAATATCCAGTATTGAAGAGGCAACAAAGAACCATAAATAAAATGTTTAGCTGGACCTCCTATCTAGCTGCACTGTTAGTGAGACTTTGTTTGTATGGAGATTTAAGATGATGTAATACAAACTCACTGACTGCTAATGGGAAGTCTGTTTCCTGAACAGATGGAAATACTATAAACATCTATTTCAAACATATTGAAAACTAGCTTTATATGTTTGCCTATTTTTTGTTACTAAAATTTCTGTCTCTTCTGTTGACACAATTCCTTGCCCTGCTAAAGCCCACGTTGCCTGAATCTGGACTTTCATCTAACACTTTGTTTCCTGTCAGGGGAAGCCCGTGTTAAATTATTTTATTATTATTAAATTTATTTTTCTTCCCCATTCTCTTGGTATGGGTCCAGAATTCACTTAGCTCCCATAAGACCAATAGCTTATTCTGGATTAAAGAACTGGGAAAGAATATTGCTGTTCTCTACTGGATAAGAATTGAATTGTTGCTCTAATGAAACAATATGCTTCAAGTCTTGTTATTACATCTTGTTATTCCTTCTTATCAAAAAACAGGCAACTGCATTTTCAACTAGATGCCTCTATCAGCCAGCCACTTATTCACAAAGTCAGGATGCACAAAACATTTTAATTACAATGACATTGTTCACTGAATGGAACCCTATCCCGCTCCACGCACATACATATTGTAGTGTGAATTTTAAAGTCATCTACAGACATACAAAATGCTACCTCTGAAGGAAAGGGCCAGGTTACAGTGGGATAGTTAACTTTTATGTATTCAAATCCTTAATTTAAGAGAGTCTTGTTTTCACAGAATACTGTTCTATTTTTAAAAACTCATTTACATTTGAATCATTGTACAGGTAAATGCAGTTATTAGCAGTAAGGAAGTAATTAACAGCTGGACAAGAAAAGATATTTTATAAGAAGATGTTAATAGATTTGACTTAGGAGAGCTTCCTGCTGGCCCTAAGCCAATGTAGGGTTTCATCATGCATCAGACACATAGCTATGTGTGGACCTGGGTTGACTGGAGCCCACCCACTTTCAAAGCTGGCCCACCCAATTGGCAGCTGCTCCAGCTCTGCTTTTCGTATTTAGTAACCCGAGCACTTCAGGGAGTTTTCAGCTGGTTGCTTGCCTGAACGTTCTGCTTTCAGCCCCATGACCAGAAGCCAGACATTCAAGAAGAGGTGTAATAACCAGCGGTGGGCCTGGAGGAGCACTGAAGAGTCTTGGGCAACTTTTGGCCGTTGGCTTGCCTGAACATCCTACTTCCACCCACCCGGCCAGAAATCAGACATTCAGGAAGCAATGGGTCAAAAGCTGGCTAACACTCATTGATAGATAGGTAGCAAGTAAAGCAAAGTGGCTGCTGCCAATGTGCTCTGCTTAACTTTCTACCTGAAAACAGGATGCTTCCAGTTATGTGGCCGGAAGCCATCATCCAAAAAAAGTTGCCTGATGCAGATGCTCTAATTGCTACATAGCAAGTTAAGGTGTATCAGCAGCAGCCACACATTGCTTTTAACTTGCTTCTTGGCTGGTCAAACTTTCCCCGGCCAAAAACAAGCAGGTGCAGAAGCTCCCCTGGAGCCTCTGCTCTTGCTTATTTTCAGCTGGTGGAAGATGGACCAGCCAAAAAACAAGTGAAAGTGTGGTTGCTGCTGGTGCTCCAGTTTCACTTAACTTGTTACCTAGCAACTGGAGAAGCTCCAGCTTCTGAACTTCCTGCTTCTGGTCACATGAGGGAAAGCAGGAAGTGGCTCAGGCCCACCCAAGGCAATCTGTTCTGGCTATGCCCTGCTCATGCACCCATCTATTCTCAGCATATATGAAGCTTTAGGGCAATTTTCACATTTAGTTAAGTTTGTGTATTTCTGTAAATTTCATTTTAAATTGTATCTAAATTGCTCAACAAATTTGATGTAGTATACAAAAAAGTTTTAAAGTGTGGTGACTGTTACTAGCACATTAATCATCATAACTCACTTGAACATGACAATGAAAGCAAAAAAACAGGCATTAAGAATAATCCAAACCTCAACCAAATATCAGGAAACCTTGATATTGACAGACACAAGGAAACATTATTACGAAAGCTCATGTGACAAATCTGTTAGTGCCACAGGACTCCTTGCTTCTTTTGCTGAACTAGACTAACACAGCTGACTCTTTGGAACTTGGTTATTACTAGACTTGATAGAGGTAGCAAAAACACAATGCAGTGTGATCAAGATCTAACAACCACCACCTCCTCTCAGTGAGTAGTTTTAGTATTTTTTTTTTTAAATTAACATTCCCCTGCTTGCTTTGATGAAGACAGGAAAAACCAAGAACCTGCAGAATTCTTCATAGAAACTAAATGTGGGAGGGCTGTATTACATATAGACAACATGCATCTGGTTCTGGAAGCCCTATCAAAACTATTTTTCATTTGTTTATGTCAGCAGAAATCACAGATCCTGGAACAAATAGCCTGCTTCATAACCAGAATGGAAATACTCTCACCTCCCTGGATACAGAAGGGAGGAAAAAACAACTTAACTGAAGCCAAATGGAATAAGACACTTAGCTCTATTTTGCCACATTTAACTTGTATGATCAGTTTATAATGCAGCTTTTGAAGTTTCAGTTTTTTCCCCACACTACAAAAAAGCAAGGATCCCCAGATGAAATTAATAGGCATCAGTTTAAAAAAAAATTAAAGAAAACCACGCGCACACAATGCACAATTAATACTGAACTCATCGTCATTGGATGTCATGAAGGACGAAAGGATACCTAGTTACAGGAAAGTAAAATCATGGAGATTAAATTCATCAACAGCTATTAGTCAAGATAGTTATGGGTATAACCACCCCATGCTCCTGGTAATCCTGAATCTCTGACTACTAGAAGCCAAGGGGGGAATCACAGAAGATTAAGGCTGGAAAGGCCATCAGAAGGTCATTTTGTCCAACCCCTGCTCAAACCAGGACCAGCTAAATCATCAAGACAAAGCTTTCTCAAGCTATACCTTAAAAATCTCTAAGGATGAAATCAGATTCCACCACCTCCATAGATAATCCATTCAACTGCTTTACCAACCCCCTAGTGAAAAAGTTTTTCCTAATATCTACCCTAGACCAACCTCCATTGCAACTTGAGACCATTGCTCCTAGTACTGCCATCCATTACTGCTGAAAACAGTTTAGCTCCATCATCCCTGAAACCCCCTTTCAGGTAGTTAAAGACAACTATCAAATCCTCCCTCATTTTCTCTTCTGCAGACTAAAGAAGCCTAGTTCCCTCAGTGACTCCTCAGAAGCCATGTGTTCCACTTGGGATCATTTTGCTGGATTCTTCCCAATTTGACAAAACACCTTCTGTAATAGGGTGCCCAAAATTGGACACAGTACTCCAGATGTGTCCTCATCAGCTCTGAATGGTGAATTATCACTTTATCGACTGGAAATACTCCTATTAATGCAGTCCAATATGCCTTTAGCCTTCTTAGCAACAAGGGTATGCTGTTGACTCATATCCAGCTTCATCTTCATGTAACCTCCCCCCTTTATTTTTATTTATTTAGCACAACAATCAATCCCGTCTCTAGCAGTGCATGTGCTTCTTCTGTCCTAGTGCAGGATTCTACACTTCTTGTTGACAAGGGAAGATGGGATGGATCTCTCCCAAATGCCCTGTTGTATATTCTCTATCAAGCTTTGGTTCTGGACACTATCAGAGACAGAACAGTAGGCTAGATGGACTATTGGTCTGACCCAGTATGGCTCTTACATTATTCTCTGGAAAAATGATTCATGTCCACTTTCAAAAAGGTCAGAATAAGCTTTTGTTCAGGAAAAAAGATTTACATAGCAGGGCAGGGAATGGAGACCAGAAGAAGCACGGGCTGCGCCAGGACTCAGGGCACTGGCGCTGGGATTCGGGGCATGAGCCCCATATGCCTGGCACCAGCAATGCCCCTGCTTCCCAAATCCCTTCCCTCAAACCAAGACAAGAGAAAAAAAAAAAATCAAAACACCACAGTTCACTCAGCTTTTCAATTTGAAATCTTGGGCCTAGTGATTGTAAAAGTGAAATATTATGAAGTTTTATATGGATATTTGGGAACAGTACAAGTCTTAGGCTGCCATTAAAAAAAAAAAAAAAAAAAAAAAAGACAACAGTAGTTAAACCTTTTCCCTTGCAGAAATAGAGCTTTGAACATAACCTGATCAAGGCTTGTCACTATGAAGAAAGTTTTATTCCCCCCATTCTGAACAAAGGATTTGTAAGTCCATATAGCCAGGGGACTGTTTGCATCTCAGTTCTTCTCTCTGATTGCTTACTTGATCATTTGTATATTCAACATATTAAATTGGGTCCCATGTATCTGTCTGAGGCATCAGGTCTCATCCTCCCTTAGGGCAGATGTTATACTTCAACATCAGCACATTCACCTTTAAGTGGAATGGATTGCCATAAATTTTCAGCATCATGCATAAGGGAAGCAGGTGGAAGCAAATCTTCCATCTGATGGAGTGAAGCAATTAGTATAATCCATACATAGATCTGCTTTCCCCCACCCCCATGGATTAAGGTAGCAGAAGTACTACAACATCTATAGGGTGGTCTACAGTGTTATCTTCCCAGCAATAAGCATGACTTTGATCCAAGAGAGGGATGTAAATAACGGACAATGAAGATGGGGAAAAAAAAAATCAGCGAAGCCGTGGACTTGTGTGCATAAGGAGTTGTGCGGCACAAACAGAGACCAGCAGCATTGCATTAGCACTTTGGACAAATCTCCCATGTCATCTTAAAGATTGCTCTCCCTACCCCCCAAAACAACAAAAATAGCCCAGCAAAACATGAAAGCAGAGGAACTTGCAGCCAAAGGAGGCATATTTGCTAGACAATTTTCTTCTACCAATTTTAAACATGTCTTCCTTTTCAAAAGTCATTTGTGTATTTTCCTGGAATTGATTTTTACTGTATTTCTTAATTAGGACATCTGGTTAGGGACTAAAAATGGGCCAAACATAAAATTAGCATATGGTACCTCTTTAGATAACATGTAGTACTTTCGTTACTGGCTTTCTAAAGACAGAAGAACATTTTAGCTCTAGGCTATATTACATGGCTTCTTAGCGGCAATCAATAACAGATACACAACACATGTAAAATATCTTGCGTATCTTCCGATGACTTTCCAAGCCATTGAGACACACTAGGGGAAGCTGAGCGCAAATGCCTCGTGGTTGCCTTTCAGCAACTCCAGTACCAGGGCTGGAGTTTCTGAAGCGATTTATGGAGAGCAATTGTGCCTGGAAGATCGTGCTGAAGGCAGTGATTTTGCCACTGTCAGTACAGACATACTCTCAGTCACTGTCACCAATGTGTTTAGAATACTGAGCTTTCCCCCAAAAGCAAGGATGGTTTCTGAATAAGCACAACATATCAGTAAAGAATGAAGACAGGAAACAGGCATTAGATGGGAAGGGGAGAGAACTCCCCATAGGTTAGCAGGATAGTCATTGTCTAAATTATTCAAAACTAGACTAAACAATCCGTTCAGATTATACAATAAGGAACAATCTCATACAGGTAGGCAAATGAAGACGATGACCTTTAAGTCTCTTCCACAATACCGTACCACTTTAAAAATAGCATCGCCATATTATAAAAAACAAACATTTCCTCTCTCTTTGAGATTTCAAAGAGTTATTTCACTAGTGAAGCTAGTGATATCAGTGAGTGAGTAAGAGTAATTGCAGTGCTTGTTTTCCCATGGTCTTGACTGAAGCCAGTGCTAAAATTTTTTTTTTAATTATGGTATTTTATGTTTTCTATTAATTTAGTTTTCTTGCACAAATGGATCCCAACTCTTTTGGTTTAACGGCCACAGATGCCATTTTCACAAACTTGAAGGGCCACTAGTCTCAACCAACAGGGCCTCCCTGCAGCCAGACAGAAGTTCAGCATGGCGGTTGCCTCCTTCCTGATCTATCTCCCTGGCTGCAGCAGGGAAATTGCATGCATCCTGTAGGCCTGTGTGAGCCACTTGGGCCCCTAGACCAGTGGTTTTCAAGCTATAGGTCGGGACCCAATACTGGGTCACAACACCCCAATGCTGCAGCTCCCGAAAGACTAGAATGCATTGCTCAAAGATATAATTGTTGAATCGCAGGTATAAGTGATTTTTTTCAACTGGATCCTGAGGAAAAAAAAAAGTTTGAAAACCACTGCCCTAAACAGTGACTTCCTTCTGCAGCCAGGGGTATGAAAGATCAGT
Organism: Podocnemis expansa; assembly: GCA_007922195.1. Taxonomy (NCBI): domain Eukaryota; kingdom Metazoa; phylum Chordata; order Testudines; family Podocnemididae; genus Podocnemis; species Podocnemis expansa. Next base: position 25,412,954 of record ML682014.1, on the reverse strand, counting down.
GCTTCCCTCCCACTGGCTCCAGCAGGGACCCCAGCACCTAGAGACCAAGGTAAAATGTTTTATTCTTTGCTGGAGCCGAGTGAGAGGAGCACTCATCTCCCTTCTCTCTGGCTCCAGCATGGACCCCAGATCCTATGGACCCAGGTGGGAATGTTTTGCTGTGCTCTCTGCTACAGCCAGGAGGAGGGCAGTACTGATCTCCCAGCCCATTGGATGCAACAAGGAACTGACACTAGGCTTTTAGTCCTGTGGAAACACACTCCAACTGGGTCCTTAGCCAGAGGTTCCCTTCTGCACCAGCAGGAGGGGAACCATGTGCCACTTGGAAATCCACCACAGGCCACTTTTGGTCCCCAGGCCACAGGTTGAGAACCACTGTCTTACATGCTTAAATCACTCCACTTCACTCCTCCCCACAAACCTGTCTTCCCTACTGGTCTAAAAACCACAACACAATCCTACCAAAATGTAGGTTTAAAGTTTAAAATCAAACTGTGGAATAACGTGTATCTAGAACTATTCACAACTGGAATCCAGTTGTTGTAAACTTCCTTGCTGCAAGTCTGATGTCATCTTGGTTTCTTAATCAGGTAAAAAGTATTAGCCTACTCAAAGTCATATTTTCATATGATAGGGCTATAAAATACCACCTAAAGAAAGTTTGCCAAAATAAAAATGGGAATATTTATTATCTTTTCTACTAAAGTAATGCAGATCTTTCGAGATTACACGTTAGTCTTTGCAAGTGATTCTACAGCTAAATTCATACTTTTAAACTCTGTAAAAAATTAGTCAAAGTTCATAAAAACTAAGACACTGGGGAAGTTGGTGAAGAGTCAGAAACTGTAACAACTGTAAATGGTGAGGAGCAGAGAAAGCCCAAATGTTACTTTAAAATTCTCACAAGTCCCATAGCATAGGACAAGGTGTAAATATTTTCATTAGGAAGAGATTAAAATATATGGGTACATCACTTGGACATTTTAGCTCTATAACAGTGGCAGTTCTACTTCTCCAATAAGCTAGGAATTGGACCGATACAACTGTTAGATAATGGAATTTGATCAAGAGACTCTAAACATTTCTTAGTAGGTTCTACATGCATATGATGCAAGGGGAAGGAGATTTATAGACCCGTACACATGATACAAGACAAACTTTGTTACAATTGTCAAACGTGCACTGAACAAATTTAAAGTTTATGAAAAAAGTCTTGTGAGCTTATTTGTTTCAAGAAAACAAGGTCAGAAGCATATTATTGTATATATTTTTCCTCCAAAATTATCTTCACTTGGCCTCCTGAGCTTTTTTGGCATTCTGTTTCTCTTTTGCCTAAAAGGTAAAAACAGAGATCATGTTACAGTACGATAAAAATACTTCCTATCTGTGTCTGCAATTCAAAACTTACAGCTGTCTGTCACTGACTATAAACACACAGTAAAATATAAAACATATCCTAACAAAACCTACTTTAAACACAATTTGGATGGTTGTTCAATGCCTCAGTATTATTTGATCACATGCAATTTCTATCTCTGGGCATACATTTATATAACAAAGGAGATCAAAGACCTCTTGATTCTTCATAAAAAATATGAAAAAAACCACTACTTAAAAATAATTTAGTCTTAAGTTTCTATCTTTTTTCCTGTTCCAAAAGGGTAGCCGTGTTAGTCTAGTTAAGCAAAACAAACAAGGAGTCTGGTGGTACTTATAAAGACGAAGAAATCTATCACATGAGATTTCATGAATTTCCCATCTTCAAGTGTCTTGACGAAGGGGATTTTCTCCCATGAAAACTCATGCGGTAAATAGATTTGTTAGTTTTTGAAGTGCCACCAGACTACTATTTTGTTTTCTCTTTTTTAATGTTTCACATAACCTAGGAGATACTTGGCAACATTTTTACTGCTTTGGATATCATCTGCTCATACAAATTATTCTCCTCCTGACAGTGTCATACAGAGGATTTATCAGAACTGATGCTGTGGGAAGACTCATGTAAATGAAACAGACAATGAACTCAGGTGAGGAATTACCAGCTGATTAAGTAAAACATCCATAAAAGATCTTTGTTGTTTCAGAACTCATCAGCAAGAAAAAACAGAGGAAGAAAAATATAGAAACTAAGAGTCAAATTATTTGTAAACAGAATTTCCTTCTCAGTTTTCCATGAGATATTAGAGGTCTTTGTTCCATGCAAATAAACATCATTGTTTTGCAACAAACCTGCAGCCTAGTATATCATTTTCATAGTATCATGTAGTAAAATACTAGCATGCAAATATTGTTGATATTCAACTAGAAAATGTTGCATTAAATAGTTATGTGAGAAGGTCAGACAGGCAATCATTTCCCTACCTGCCATCTGCTACAAAATAAAGAGGTATTTGTTTTATCTTGTTATGCAGCACATTGTTTGCTGTCTTAGCTGCATATTAACTAAATTAAGTTCAGTAACAGAATTCTGAGGGGTGACTTTCTTATTGATAAGCATATATATCTATAGCTCCCAATGTTCCCTCTAATTATTCATAGGTGGTGTGCACAAAAAAAATTGTGCACGCAAAAAAATTTCTGTGTGTGCACCAATATTAGCACTATTGAATTTTTTTGTGCGCACTTTATTTTGTTGCATGCGCAGGTTTCATGACCTGTGTGCACACACACATTCGCACAGCTTAGAGGGAACAGCGCTCCCAATTAAGCTAAACTTCCTTCACACAGAGATCACACTAATATGCTGAAAAGATGCAACCAAGAAATTTTCACCTATCTCAGTCAGTCATTCAAGTTTTAGATAGTTTTCACACTAAACCTTACAAGTAGCTGTCAACATAAAGTCATTGTCCTGAGGTAACAGCAAAAAGGTGGTTCCCAACCTGTGGAGACCCAGGCTCCCGGCCAGCCAGCAGGGAGCTTCCCCCAGACTGGGAGTTTTAAAAACTCCACCCTTTGCATGCTCAGAGTAGCCTGGAGGGGGGGGGGGGGGGGGGGCGCCACAGCCAGGTGCCCGACTCCAGTGGCCAGGTAAGTGGGGAAGGGGGGCACGAGGATGGGGAGCCAGCCGGGAGCAGGGACGGAGAACAGGCAGGGAACAGTGGGCAGGGGGCCATGGCTGCGGCGGCTCCCTGGCTCCTCGTGGGCCACATTTGGAACGTGGAGATGCTGCTGCTGCCGCAGACTCTCTTTCCCCTCAGAGGTTGGGAACCACTATACTACATGATAGCCCTATGTATCAATACTGCAGACGTGGGCTGCCATCTAGTGTTCACAGGTAGATAAATCAATCTGAATGAAAGACGACTGGGACCCAACTTCTAATAAGCAGCGCACAGGCATTGTGTATAAGTTTGGGATCCACCTCTCCTCCCGTTGTGGACATACAAGTCTTAGGGCTTGTCTACACTACAGGTTACAATCAGTATAACTTATGTTGCTTGGGGATGTGAATAAGCCACTCATTAGCAACAAGCCACATCAACCTAAGTGCCAATGAGCATAGCTTTATCTGCAGGGCAGTTTTTCCTAGCTACTGCTTTGCAATGTTCCCTCTAACTACTCAGACTGTGTGCGCAAACAATTTCTTTGTGAGCACCAATATTAGCCCTATTGAATTTTTTTTCGCACATTTTGTTGTGTGCGCAAGTTTCATGACCTGTGTGCGTGCGCACATGCCCACAGCTTAGAGAGAACAGTGCTTCTTGGGGAGGTGGTTTTATTATACCAACAGGAGAGCTCTTTCCTCTCAGCAGACAGTGTCTTCACTAGACATAATACAGTGGCATAGCTGCACATACTGCTAGTACAGACTAACTGTTAATCAGACTGTCTTATGCCAGCAGTCTTTGTGATTCCTTTTGCTCCTCCTGATTTAGTTATTGAAATGCTCCCCTACTTTCTCAGCATAAGGCGACTTTGGATTATCAGGGGAGACACTCCCTGCAGCTTTTGCCCACCATGTTATGAACCCTCAACTTGGTGAGCTCTCAATCTTCATACACAAGGCTGGGAGTGGGAAATCCCCATATATATCAGCAATCTAGCAAGGTCAACCAAATAAACCCTTTCCACTTATAGTTCCGGTTTTAGAAGTGCAGGTGACTCTCTCCAAGTAGAGAGCATGCAAAATACATGAATTAATATCTTGCTTCTTCAGAAGACATACAAGAAATGCTCACCTTTTCTACCAGTGGTATTAACTGTTGGTGTTCTGCTAAAGTTTTTAACAATTCCATGATGAAAGGAAGGTAGTTATGTTTTCTTCTAATATTTTCAATCTGAAAATTAATGCAGGTATTAATGGAACTGCTCTGTGACAGACAAAAAGAATTCACTCCACCCCCTCCATTACATGAGTTCTCAAGATTTTTTTTGTTTTTTTTTTTTTTTTTTTTTAGGGAGCCAGTTACCAAGTTCAGACGACTAGAGCACTTCAGCTGACTCAATGAATGACACTAAACTGGTATGGCCTAAATATAAACCCTCCTCAAGACACTCTTGCCATACTCACTACCAAAAACAACCCACACCCAACCTGGCAATGTCTAAACAGTGAGCATGTTGTAATGCCCACTTATCACATTGACACATACGGTTTCATTGTGCTTCCGGTCTCTCATTTTATGCTTTGACTGTAAGCTCTTTGAAGCAGGAACAATAATTTTATCAATTTATGACACCACAGAGGATAGATGCTTTACAGAAAAGAAACCCTCCTTATCTCTCTGAACACTTTGTAATAGGAGGAAGCCCTGAATATCTGAAGAACAGACAGAGAATTTAAGTACTTAAAGGTGGCAAAAGATTTCAATGATAACAATTCTGTCTTCAGGAAACCAGAAAAATAAGTTTCTTCAAAAGAAATTACTGTATCCTGTACAGATATGCACTTCACTAAAAAGTAGTAGGAGCATCTTCTTTGGTGGTCAGCTGCATCTTTAAAATATGTAAGTAAATTTCTATGCTACTTAGCAAGGAGCATTGAGATTAAAGATGGAAAAAACCCCTATGCTTATGTAACATCTTATTTCTCTAAACATTCAACACCATTTTCACACCTCAAGGATACACAACAGTCAGCTGGCCATCACTTCTGAAGAATTAAAGCAAATAATTTTAAAGTAGTCTATTTGCTGTTTCTTTTATATCTCCTGAAATCATAGAAACAGGAAGCGACCATGAGAGGCCATCAAGTACAATCCCCTGCACTCATGGCAGGATCAAATACTTTCTTAAGCCATCCTTGACAGGTGTTTGTCTAACCTGCTCTTAAAAACTTGCAGTGACGGAGATTCCACAACCTGCCTAGGCAACTTATTACAGTGGCTGATTACGTTGACAAGTACTCAAAAAACCCTGTTATGGGGATCCCTTCTGAGTCTCCTCTTTTCCAGACTAAACAAACCCACTTCTCTCAATCTTCTCTCATCAGTCAAGTATTCCAGACTTGTAATCATTCTTGTTGCTCTTCTCCGGACCTCCTCCAATTTGTCCACATCCTTCCCAAACTGTGGCACCCAGAACTGGACAAGACTCCAGATGAGGCCTAGTCAGTGTGGAGTAGAATGGAAGCACTGCTTCTCAGGTCTCACTTATAATGCTCCTGTTAATACATCCCAGAATGGCATTTGCTTTTTTAGCAACAGTGTTACACTGTTGTCTCCTATTTAACTTGTGGTCCACTAGGACACCCAGATCCTTTTCTGCAGTACTCCTTCCTGAGCAGTCATTGCCCATTTTGTACATGTGCAATGGATTGCTCTTTCCTAAATGGAGTACTTTGTACTTGCCTTTATTGAATTTCATTCTGTTTACCTCAGAACATTTCACCAGTCTGTCCAAATCATTTTGAATTGTGATCCTATCCTCTAAAGCACTTGCAACCCTTCCCAGCTTGGTATCATCTGCACACTTTATAAGTGTACCCTTTATGCCATAAATCATAGATTAAAATATTGAACCCAGTCAGACCCAGAACCAATCCCTGTGGTATCCTGCTCATTATGCCCTTCCAGCATGACTGTGAACCACTGATAACGACTCAGTGGAAGGGGTTATTCAAACAGTTTTGCACCCATCTTATAGTAGCTCCATCCAGGTTGTACTTCCCAAGTTTGTTAATGAGAAGGTGATGCGAGGCCCTATCAAAAGCTTCACTGAAATCTAGATATACACTATCTACTGCTTCCCCTCTATTCACAAGTCTTGCTACCACATCACAGAAAGGTTCAGGTTGGTTTGACATCATTTGTTCTTCACAAATCCATGCTGACTAACACTTTATTCTTTATGTTTGCTAATGGGTTCTTTAATTATTTGCTCCATTATTTCTCCTTGTACACAGGTTAAACTGACTGGTCTGCAATTCCTTGGGTTGCCCTTATTCCCACCCCCACCCCCCCTTTTTTTTAAAAAAAAAAAAACTAAATGGGCTCTATAGTTGCTCTTTTTCAGTCCCAAGGGACCTCTCCAGTCTTCCACGATTTTTCAAATATAATAGCCAATGGCTCAAATATCTCCTAAGTCAGCTCTTTTGAGTATTTTAGGGTGTATATCATCAGGTCCTGTGGACTTGAAGACATATATCATAGGTGACCAGATCCAAATGCTGATCAAAAAGAGTTGTGTGTAATTAAAAACATGCAGCTGGCTCATCTCAGCTGACTTTGGTTCAAGAAGCACTTAATTGTGGTGCAGATGTTCAGGTGTGGGCTTAAGCTCTAGGACCCTGACAGGTGGGAAGGTACCAGAGCCCAGGCTGCAGCCCAAGATTCAATACCTACACTAGCAATTAAAACATCTCTGGGAGTGAGAGTCAGCTGTGGCTGTCTTTGCACTGCAGAGATACCTTAAGTTTTCTCTCTCCCTCTCAGTTCTATGAACACTATTAAATGAATTCAGATTAATTAAGATGAGTGTCTTGCATGTTGCCAAGTTCTAAATGGACAGCCATGTCAGTCTAGTTCAGTAAAACAAGCAAGGAGTCCTGTGTCACTAAATGAGTAACAAATTTATGTACTGCATGAGCTTCTATACACAAAAGCTCATGTAACACATAAATGTGTTTGTCTAAGTGCCACAGGACTCCTTGCTTGTTTTATTAAGATGATGAGCCAAAATTTCTAATGAACAAGCCAACTTCTTCTGTGCTTCATTCAAATCAACAAATGCTACAAGCTGGGCTGCAAGAAGTGAACAATCAAAATATGCTCTCCTGGTTTCTGAACAGTATATAATCTCACATGTACCAAATTTAAAGACCAAAAGGAAATCGCTTCTATGCCACAGGTATGTTCTGCTACAGATCAGCAAACATGGAACATGAGCAACAGCAAACACAGAATATAAACAGCTGAGTACTTCAATTTTTTCTGTCATTTATTGCTACTCTGATGTTTGCAGCTGATCAGCTGGGTATCAACGTTCAATCATTAACGTAACATACCCTTACAACAAAGAAAGCTGGAAAAGGTTATTAGAAATGTAAATCTTACAAATAGTTCAGAAGGGTGACAATAAAAGCCATTACAGGAAAAATCAACTTCTGAGAAATAAGAGGATGCCACAGTAAAGCAGAACTATTGAGCACCACAGTTATAATATGCTTTAACTCTCTGAGGTGCTTGGAATGCCAGGAATTCTATGCTTCATATTTACAAGAGATTTCTGATGAACCTTTATATATGAATATTGAATGGGAGGAAATTGCAGAATAGGGGAAGCTTATATCAAAAGGAAACATGTTTGTTTTATGATCCAAACAAACAGAATAAAAATATCCACTTCGCGGGTATCTAGAAAGAAAGGTGGTGAGTGGACCTACCAATAGTTCAGGATTAATTAGTTAATGCATGTGAATAATGTAATGCAATGCTTTACTAATAGTCCTTTAACTCCTCCAGCACTGTTATGAAGAAATACGAGATTGACCTCATTTCCAGACCTTCTAACAAGCTGGCTCTTCAATACTATCTTACCAACGGTTTTATTATGAAAAAAAAAAGCTACACATACCTTGTATCTTTTTAATTTTTGGTTCTCTTCTTCAATTAGTAGCTGATATTTTGCAACTTCTGACTGAATAGAACTTAACATGTTACCACCCTGGTCTGTATCCATTGGCTCTTCCTTACAAAGAGTAAAATGAATGCCACAGACAGTTAAAATTTTATAAAACAACTGGTGCATGAAGTGCTTACACTATTACCACCTAAATTAAGAGTTTTAGTTTTCTGGGAACAGTAGCAGCAGTATGGTACATCTCAGTGTTTAATTCTATCAGCATTATACACTCCACCCATTAATATAATATCTGAGCCCCTTCCACTTAACAATATCTAGCCTCTTCTCCCTTTGCGGAATAAAAGCTCTACCACAGCAGGGCTTTGTTTTTCTCTCCCCCATCTTGCCTTTAGGAGCAGAATGCTAGTTGCAAAATAAATATTGCTAAAAGCTCCATTTTGCTTTGAAGGGTTATAAAAAATGACAGTGGAATGGATCTACTGCATTATTTAAATATCATATCCTACCTCTGAAAGTTGCTGCTGTAGTTCTGCTATCTTCTGCTCATATATCATTTTTCTGTCGGACACAATGGCCATAAGGTTAAATCTTATCTCTCCTTCACTGTATCTAAAAGAAGAGAAGATAATTTTCAGAACTGTGATCATCTGCACAGCATCTCCAAAAAAAATAAAATAATCTTTTCTTTAGGGTTTCCTAAACTGTAACAAAATACCCAAAAGCACCTTTCACAAAAATGATCACAGACTATGAAATAAATTTGTGGCATACTGTTCCACTCCTACAGTGGAACAAAAAAAAAAAAAAAAAAAAAAATTACATTATAGATGACCACACTAAACTACAAACAGTCAATATTTCAATTAATCCAACAGCATCTTTTACAGCTTGTGTGCCAAAGTTTATTCTCCCATTTGCATTTCAATATTAATCTTGCTTCTTATATAATTTGGCTGTTACTTAACTACTTTTTAAATATAAAGCAGAGGAGTATGAGAAGACCCCATCAGTAACTATCTTCTGTAACTGAGCTCACTAAAATTGTGTTTCTAGCTCAAGCTGCTTTAGAGTTGTTATTTGGGCAGGAAGGTTAAGTAGTTAGGTAAAAAAACAACAAGGAGTTGTGTGGCACTTTAAGACTGACAGATTTATTTTTTGCATGAGCTTTCGTGGGAGGAGATCCCGCTTCCTCAGATGCTCTGTAAGTTCACCCATCTTCGAAGCATCTGAGGAAGCGGGATCTCCTCCCACAAAAGCTCATGCAAAAAATAAATCTGTCAGTCTTAAAAAGTGCCACACAACTCCTTGTTGTTTTTTTTACTGGACTAGACTAACACGGCTATCCCTTTTGAAATTGATAAGTAGTTAGGAAAACTGACAGACTTAGCTTGGTTTTAGAAAAGTAAACAAGAAAAAAGCTTCACATTTAATCAAAGAAAGTAACCTATAAATGTATGTTCTTTAAAAAAAGCCCTCAGCATTTACTTCTGTATTCGTTTCTCTATCACAGGCCTGACAGCACTGATCCAATCATCTTGATTGCAAGCACCTAGATAGGATACATAAGAGAGGAAGAGTCAGCTTCTCTGCAAAATCAAGACATTCAGATCATTCAGGCTCTGAATATTCATTTGCACTAACATATATTTTCTCTGGAAAATGATAATACTAAATTGTTCAAAATGATCTTTTTGAAATAAAAAGCTAAAACACAGGTTCTTCATAATACCTTTCAATATTTTATTAAATAATATTTAGACTGTCCCAGGAAAGGTCTACTCTTTACCCTGTTGTTGGCAGGGGAGGAAAAGCCTAGGTCTATGTGAATGTTAAGGTAGATACTGGGTATTCCAAAAGGAGGAAAAAAAGTCAGAGAAAATATACAACGGCTTGATTTTAATTCTTCCAGTAATTTCCTCCAGAAATTTCAAGTTTGAAAGCCCCTGTAACCTTAGAATATTCTTCCATCCTATTCTCCAAATTCTAGGAGGGTTACTTCTTCTCCCACCATGAGTTTTATTACTTTCTTGGCCTAGCATTGACCAGATCTTCTTTGAACCAGTTGATTTTCCCCTTGGAACTAAAATATTAAAAGGGAGGAACAGTACAATTTCATGATTCTAATATCACAAAAAACAGCTGAAAGGAGAACTAGGCCAAAACCTGAAATGATCCCAAACCCACATCCACACCCTCTAGCCCATTTAAATCACCTTTTTCAATATACCGTGTAAATAGATCTCTCAATGAAAGATGAAAAAGCATTAACAAGGACCAGCCATGTTATCTCAGAACAATTTGTTTTGGTCACATATGCTCATCAAATACTCTTCATAAGTATGCAGCAAGGTACAATGTTTAATTTAACCACTGTGAATCAAAAATTTACCTAAATCAATTGGCCCTTCCCTTAGTCCATCTAATTCATACAGCCGTCCATTAACAGGAACATAGCTTACAAAGTGAAATGCATCATCTTCTTTAGCTGATGATTTTGCATCAAACTCGAACATTTGTTGTCTAAAAGGTAAAGAGACAACGCTAAAGTGGAAGAGTAAAGGTTCCCTGGATTCTTTATGCATCTGTAACATGCACAATTGTGTTACCTGGCAAAACTGTTGTGAACCTGCCGAATCACTTCAGAATTGCTTAGTGCCAAACCTTTCATCTAAAAGATATAAAAATAAAATAAATAAGATAGAGAACATAAACCTACTGTTCAAATCAATACATACCGAGCACAAAAGATAGTTGCACTTACCGCTGCATCAAAACTTTGTGAAAATTCTTTAAATTCTGATAGTGTTTCTCCTAGATGAATATCCTGATGGATACAGTTTAATAGCACGCTTACTATGGCCTGAGTAGCACAAGCATTATTTATTACCTAGAAAGAGATATGGAAAGTAAGGAGCAGTTCAGTACAGGTGATGACATTAAAAAAACAAACAAACTAAAACTGAGCCAATATTTCCTTTAAAAACTCTTATTGTCTATGGATTATATGGCTCCAACTTTGGTTGCAGAATTTCAGTGTGGAAGCTGTATCTTATTTTTGGTAAACACCCACTACCATGTAGTTAGCAAATCCAAGCTAGACAGTCATAAAAGCCTATGCTGTAAAAAACAAAGTGATGCTGGATGGCGGTTGTATGGGTGCAACTGACAAAACAGACAAAAAGTGCAATTATTCTAAGTAAATATATTAGAAACACCCCGTGGTTTGCCCCCCTCACTTTTTCTAAAAGAACAATTAAAACTAAGTGAAGAATGCAATAAAATGCACAAGCAAGATGTAGAAATGTTATTGATAGCTAGAGGACAGTCAAGACTCTTTTGCTTACTTCTTCTGTTACTTTTAGGGTATACACTTAGTCTACTAACAATGCAGAGCTTTATCCTTAAAGTGACCAGCACCTTGCTTCATTTCAATGGGGCCACTGGTAGAGTAAAGCACTACTCAAGGCACTCACACACACAGACTGAACTTAGGTGATACTGTGTTGTTTTCTAGAAGAGCATTTCACTTCCCCATTAAAAATATTATGAAACTATTTAATGAACTGTAGAATTAGACAAAGAAAAGGGGCTACTAAAACTCCATTTTTTAAAAGAAGGCATTTCATGGAATCTACAATTAAGATGGTCACATATGGGGGAAAAAACCCCCACCAACCAACCAAACCCGTACCAATTATATTGGAGTCACTCTCAAATTCAGAGCTGCTCCACATTAAACATTTTTATAAACTGCACTTGAAAGTTTTTGCTTTCCCACTCAGTTTACAAAAAAACCCAAAACAATTATTTTCCTTCACCCCAAGTTTATTTTTAGGAGCTGAAATTGTTACAGAAACTAATACTAAAAAATTCAAGCTAGTTAATGATAAACTGAAGTATCAATCTTCACTTTGTAGAATATTTTTGTAGTAAAATACTCTACCTTTTGAAAAGTAAATTAAAACCTTAACATTAGGCATAGCTTTTGTACGTTAAGGAGAAAGATCTTCCTTTAAAAAAATAAAAATAAAAAAAGGTAAGTGAAATGTAGCTATATACGTAGAAGGACAGAGTGAAAACTACTTTTCTCAAAGTTATAAAAGTTTCAGGGCCATATTCTTCCCTCAATTACCTTTTTATGAGTCTCCTGCAGCCAATGAACTTCACCAGAGTGTAAAATTGAGGGCAGAATGTGGACAAGGAATTACTTTGTATTGGTATGGGGCAATGTGCAGGACAGTGAGAAATGACTGACTATTAGTTCTTTTGCTCAGTAAATTTGTAGGCCAGTAAAAATTAACAGATTTTCCAATCTGCATCACTAGCATCCCATATAAAGATTTACATATATTTTAACAGAAGACAGTGTAAGAGATTAATTTTATATATGAAGGATTTGAAATATATTTCAAAGCTGTAAACGTGAAACCACTTCCAACAAAAAGGTGACAGACATCATCAGTCTTCTAGTCAAAACAAATCACAGCAGATGGACATCTTCTCTTTGGCAAGATTGGGGAAAGAGGAAAAAAACAAAAACTAAAAGACATCAACTTCCAAAAGGGTAACCATGTTAAGTCTAGTTCAGTAAAACAAACAGGGAGTTTAGTGACACTTTTAAAGACTAACATTTATTTATTGCACAAGCCTTCACAGGAGAAAATCCTACAGTAAATAAATGAGCTAGTCTTTGAAAGTGCTACAAGATACCAGGGTGCTAGAAAGTGTTTAATTTGTATTTTATGGTGTGAACAGTATATTGCTCAGTGATTTGGCATCACCATTTAGTTTTTCAAAAATAAATGTGACTGGAAAGCTGCATCTATACCAAATTAGAACAAATGCTCAGCCATTCTTTCCTCCCCTTCAAGCTCATACAGAACTTTGTTAAGTTATCCGCTATTTAACAGAACATGTGGAATTATGCTCTTAGATATTGTGTGGCACTTCTACCAAAGTTGCAGTGTTAAAACATGCCTCAAAATGTGTATGGGAGGCAAGGGGAAGACAATGTTATTCTGAGTAGTTAACAAGTTTCACAAATTAAATACAGCCACCTTGGGTATGAAGGACAAAGCTAACCAAGATATTTCTTGGTTCGCTGCATACATTATAGATTTGATTCCCTCAACCCTCTTCTTGTTTTCCTTGCCCTCCTCATCTCGAGCTTCACACACCACCCATTTGACAAGAGTCAGCTGTTTTAATGCTGAATGCCAAGCCAGACATAATTTATTGATGTATTATAAAAATGCCAAGAAGCCATCTGTCAAGACTGGAACCCCAATGTTCGAAGCACTGAACAAAACAAACAGTACGAGAGTCTTGGTTTTAAAGAAAGTACAATCAAATCTGAGATAAAATGCAGTAAGTGTCAGACAAAGGAAAGCAGTGATAGAATTAGTACACCATAATGACTAACACCTGGTTGCATAAACCATCTAGATGCACAGTTCCAGTTAAGACAAGGGATAGAGACCATGGGACCACCATCATGTCCCCCAGTAAAGAAGTTGGAAAGGAGAGTACAGTATAACTATCAAAAGACACAAACTGACCAGCAGAAAGTGGAAAATAGCACACAGTTGTGAAAGATAAGAGAAGACCAGATGTCAAAAACCACAAGATGTACAAAAGGTAGAGAAGATTGATGATGATGAGGTTAGAACCTCTGAGAAGGAGCAGGGAGAGGACTTAGAGATGTTGATAAAAGCAGTTACAGCAGAGCACAAAAATCACAAGCTAGACTGAAGAGGAGAAGCTGAAGCAACAGATGAAGAGGGAATACTTAAGCAGTTTAGGTGACAGAGGGAGAAGTGTGGTGGGATTATCCGCAGAGACAGGTAAAGTTGAGGATAGGACTTCAAAATGAGAAGAGACTACAGCAGATTTATTAGAAGATGATCAACTGAAGAGAACAAGAGATTGAGAAAAATATGGAGAAAAAAGCATGGGGCACTGGGAATCATGAAATGAGGTGATGGGTAATGAAAACAACTGAAAAGTGGGTGAGACACTTCAATGACTATGGAGAAACAGGAAAAAAAGTTCTAAAGAAGTTGGCAAAACTGTTGTAAAACCCTTCTTTTCTTTTCATACTGAGCCAAACAGTGGCAGACAAAAACCTGGGATTATCAGCTTAAAGTCAGTTAGTGTGAATAAGTAGCTGTCCTTACCCAGAACACTAAAGGAACTGCAGGAAAACAGTATGTAATGGAGGAAGTCTGCATGTTTATGGACCTTTCTTCACAGATGTTAAACAATGGAGGATGTGGATGTTAGGAGTCTGCTATAGGTGGTGGGATGAGCTTTGCAATAGGAATAAGGAGCAAATGATTCAATGACAGAGTTGATAAAATGAGAGGAGTGGACTGAAGTCACAGACATAATTGAACTGTATGTTACAGAAGGACTAAAAACTGGTTTTTAAATATAAGGTCCAGGCCCAGTACTGGGTTGCAGACCCTCAAGGGCCTGGGTCAGAGTGCCCGCTGATGCCGCTGCCAAAAGATTGGAATGCATTGCTCAAAGATATAATTGTTGGGCCACAGGCATGAATGATTTTTTTTTCAACTGGGTGCTGAGGAAAAGAAACTTTGAAAACCACTGCGCTAGAAGATAAGAGAGAGGGTGAAAGGGGTCAATGAATATAATGTTGGCAAAGGGCTGTTTTGGTGACTAGGAAAGCTGATCCAAGACTGAAAGTCAAATAAGAAAGGGAAGTCATGGAGGTAGAATGTTACAAGGTTGGATGGGAAATCAAATGGGAACTGAAGATAAAGACGGGCAATTCAGATGACACTCAGACACAGAAAAGCACAAACAAAGAAAGACTATGCTACCTAACCCCACTCCCACCTTTTGTCTCTTCTTTGGTTCTAGTAGTGTCTCACCAGGTATCTGCCCTTTCACTTAGGCACCAGTGTTAACTGCAAATGCAGTATGGCATAAGGCTGTCTAAAATGAACTAGTACAAGTTTTAGTTTCATAGTTTAAATGCAACATCATAAAACACCCCCAAACCAATATACAGCTGGCACATATCCCAGAGCATAAATATCACATGCTTCCAGTAACACTCTCCATCAAAAAGTGGGCACTAGGTTAATGCATCAGCTTTGGTTTCTGGGTGGATTTCAGGTGTAGCACCAAATACAGTGCAATGCAGTACTCCAGTCCATCATCTAGTGGACAGGAGAGAAGTACTTTGGTCGGTCAGGCCAGATATTGTTGTTTCCTAAAAGAATTCTGGAGAACCAAAGAGGATAAGAGCTGAGGATTTTACATTATAATACATGGCTATTTACTATTGTGAATCTTGTAGCTTTTATCTTCTAAACTTCTGCATGTCACAAAATAGCTGCTTTTAGCAGATCTGCAGCCAAATGCAACTACATTAATGTAGGGTACATTTGGACTCTAAGGACTTGTTTGAAAATAAGTTTATTCATTTTATCCTTCAGAACAAGGTAAGATCTCGACATTAGTTATACTCCATCATAGATAATCCACCCAATACTTTGACTATACTGTATGTTCTATGAGCTGCAATTTTTCTATAAGTCAGTCATTAACCTGGTTATGTGTCAAACTGGACAAATCATCTGGAGTCATTTAGCATTGCTAAACCTGCAAATGAACACGAGAGGCTTGATCCTCAACCAAGTTAAGTAAATGAAAATTTTAACAAAAACAAATCTTCCCAGATGAGTTGGATGCAGTTCTGCCACAAACACATTCTTTGGAAATGACCCTTCTCTCTCCCCCAGGTCCAAGGTACGTAGTTCCTCGTTACTGTTCCATCATGCTACTGCAAAAAGTGAATTAACACTGAGTAAGAATCCACGTCATCCTGATACTTGAGGAGTAAAATATTGGGGGGTGGGGGAAGGGCAGTTTAACTGCACCAAGCCATGGTGGCAAGCCTGTTCAAATGGTGTACTTGGAGAGATTGCTCTAATACTCAGAGATCTTTATGCTAAGCCATGAACAATTGTTTCCTAGGAAAATAGAGCTTGCAACAATGACAACAATTATTGAACATTTTATGGCAGCATTAACATGTAACCTTGTTGTGGAAAATAATGTTAAGGGTCTGGTTTAACAACACACAGACTTTAAGACATTCAGAGTTAAGGCTGAAACTGTATCCTTAACTCACCTCATTGTGCCTAGGTATCCTAGCTCAAATGGCATGTAAGATCATCCAGAGTTGTGAGGCCCCAAATACAGGACCATATCATACCTAGGCATAACAGGGAGGCCAAATTTAACATGAGTACACATAAAACTGACCAAGATAATAAAATGTTGAAAAGCATGCATATTACACAGAGTCAAATCATTCAGTTTATTTTCAGAATACTCAAACTTTAACCTTCAATACAGAGTAGTAGTTAGATTTCAGATTACTAACACATAGATACGGTATAAACATGCTGTGAAAGTGTTCAAAAGCATTCAAAGTTTGTTTTTAGATTATTCCACTGCCATGTGAGGTATTGAAGGTATTTTATAAAGACACTATTCAGAGTTGTAAACTTTTCATGTAGTTTGTTTTGAAATCTTCTTTAAAAACATTCAAGATTTGAAGAGATATCAAAACTTATGTACAAACTGAATTGTAGTGATGCTACCTTGATTCAGTTCCCACATTGAATTGTAGCACTACCAAATAAGGCCAATCAATTGTCAATATAAGGATTTACCATTACATTATAAAAAGTTCTCAGCACACAGTACAAGGTCTTTATCTAAACTATAGATGAAGAGAAAACATATGGAACAAAAAGATGGCCCAAAATTTGGCTTTTGGGAGTAAAAAGTTGGGATCTCAAACTGTTTGGTAACTATTTTAAGAGATCATGCAAACTGACAGGTCACCAATCCCTAATGTGTACAACTTCTTTTGTTTAATATAACTTTATGCAATTGCCATGAAAGTTTGCTTGCCTAGGCAAAAGATCTGCTCACACTCCCTAACACTGGTAGATTATGTACTAAAAGATACTTTATTCAGCTGGGGGTAGGGGGGGAGCACAGTGGAAAGACTTTATAAAACAGCCATCTGTTCTGAAAATGACTTGTGAAGGAAAACAAAAAACCCTCAAAACTACACTTGTGCCTTTTTGCTTCTTTACGACAAAATTTTCTTTATATATCTGCCTCTCCCCATGCCCCACTCCACCCTTTATTTTTAAGCAATAAAAAATCAGCCTCATCTTCACTTGTTTTTGATGGAAGACTTATTGGGTTGTTCTCAGACCACACTTGAGGGGCTGATCCTTTAAGGCCCCATTTACTTTTCCCTAGATGTTTATCACCAAAAATTAAATAGTTATTTACAAAGACGTCAAGACAAGTTTTAAACAGCCACACTTTGATTTAGTTAAACCACTGCATGTGTCTAATTCAGAAAAAGACAAAGCAGGAAAAAAAAGGTACCAACTCATTCCCCCCCACCCGTGTAGGTCATTTTTTTCAAATATCAGATGCCATCACATGGCAAAAAACATCAACTGCTAATTTAATAATCTATATTAGCTAATTTCACAATTTAAAAGAAATGCAATATTTGTACAGTAGACCATAGGCACTCTAGAGCAGTCATTACTGCCTGTTAGAGTACCCAAGAAAGCCTAATGATTTCTCTTTCTTCCATTACACAAAGAGCTATATATCTTCAAGGTTCACAGAATGCCAAGATCCTTGGAAATTAAACACGCACTTCTTCCACCATTTGCTTTGATGTTTCCTCACTTTTCCCATTTAAAATTTTAATTTAACTTGAGCTTAGCTTCTGTATTTGCACTCTATAGTTCAATTTCACAAAGGCTTCTTTAAACCATCACATGAAAGAAGTTATTTAACACAAAGTGCAATGCTTTAAAAACATGTCTAGTGAAGGAAGAGAAAAGACACATGCAAGCATAAAGCTGAGAAAACACAAGCAGTCTAGAGTACTTAAGAAGAAACAGCATGTTCGACTCCTGGGTTAGGCTTTATAATGAATGTGCAACCAATCACTTCCACAGACACTAGCTGAATAACTGGTCAGCTACTTCACTTTATTACAAAACCATAACTGGATTTGAGACTTGTTGCTTGACAGGACTCTCATGAAACAGTAGAGAAAGTGAACAAAGTAGGAATTGGGAAGGCCAGGGAAACAAGGGCCTCTAGAAATGCAACAAAAACAAAAACAAAAACAAAACAATGTGACAAAGAACAAAATAAAGATGAATTTTCATCAGCATAATAAAAATAGATGTGGAAGAGCCATGACATTTAATGGAAAGGTTTTCTTTCACCCCTTTCTGGTTGTACATATATTCAATTTCCTAAACTGCAAATTTGTGATAAGTCTCACATAAAAATAGGAGGATTCTAGTGTACAATTCGTTTCCATAAACTCTATTTCAAGTTTTTGCACTCCCAGTGCAGATACTTCACAAAGATAAATAAGAACATAATGTGAATTGTGGGAAAGATGAATGGCTTGGTTTAAACTGAATGCTGTACCTTCATATTTGAGAAGCAAGTTGTGATGGAAGGACTCACCTCTTATGACCCTACTAGCAGCTGGGTGTGGTACCATAGTCCTATTCCTTCTCCTGATGTACCCTGAAGATTGCCAGCCTTGCTTGGTGAGTCTGGAGTGGCTGAGTCTCTTGGCTGGATCACACTATCAAAATGACCCTCTCTTGGGGTAACAAAAGTCCAGTGTCTTTAGTCCCAATTCTGGGCCCTTTACATTCCACTCTTTGCTCAGGCCTCCAAAAACACATCTTGTTCCCATCTTGAGGTTTACACCACTTTGTCAGTTGAGGAACCTGGGTTCAATCATTCCTCCAAATTCCAACTCAGATACCTATAAACAACAGCCATCCTTTGGATTCGTTGCTTCTCTTTCCCTGGGCCTTCTCCCATCTGGCGCCTTTATCTTCATCCCTTACTTTAGAGGTCAGTTCTCAGGTCCCCTCTCTCTCAGCTTCAGCAATGCTGCTAGAACAAAACTCTGGATATCTCTTGAGCGTCGACTAAAAAGAGAAGCACCCTTCTTTCACCCTCTGATTCCAGACAAGACCTGACCTGCTAAGGCCTTAAAATTTCTTTAACCTGAACTTGCTGGGCTCCAATTTGCCAGTCCTGCAACCTCTCTATGTGACCTAGAGGATCCACCTTTGGCACGTTTCCTATGGTAGAGTGCAGTAGGACCATATGGCCTCCTGTAGAAAGCCATGAAGGTATATGCCATCACATACTTCTCTCCACAGAAAAGATTTGTGGTGGTGGCCCAGTGTGAGGGCAGTGTTCCCGCTTTTGTCCTGCTTCCACTGGGAGGATCTTCCCTCCCAGTCCTCTATATCTGAATAGCTTTTGTAGTCTATGCCTCAATTAGTCAGGGTTGTCCCTCTCCCAAGCCTCTTGGTCCAGTGAGCTTTTGTAATCTTTGCCCTGCTTGGTTAGAATCTTTTCATTAGCACCTCTACCTGAAGAGATTCTGCAAGTCAAGCTCCTTTCTCTCCAGAGCCCTTGATGCTGTGAAAGAAACTAGATGAAGTTCCTCACTATACTTCTCCAGCAAGGAGAGGCAGCTTCTCACATCCTCTCCTCTCAAGGCTGTATTTGTGCCCTTTTCAGAAGCTTTGGTCTCCTTATCTCCTCCAAAAGACATCCAGTAGCTTTTCTTTATTTTAGCACTTCCAGCAGAAGGTCTCTCAATAGCTGGCTCCTCTTGTGGACTCTCTGCTGTCAGCTCCTGGCTCCTCAGGGCACCTCTTTGTACACTGATGCATCAGCAAGATTTGTGTCAGTAACTATAATTGTTTCATTCCACTCTCCTTCACCCACTGCTGAATGGGTTTACAGAGCTGTTGTATCCTACACTGTCTCCAGTGCCAGCTCTGATACACGCAGCTCACAGGCATATGTTTCAGACAATCTCTTCTTATTTTGCCCATTTTGGGGGCTCCTGCCTTTCTTCCTGCAGCAAGTCCATCTTCAAAAGAACAAAACCTTTATGTAGCCTACCTCTACAAAACAAAGACAACTAAGCTCTGTCTATCTTCCTTCCATCGGTGCAGTTTCTGCCGCTCTTCCCAGTTTGTCCCAGCAATTCAGTCTGGTCCCTTCCAGTTCACTGAAAGGCAAGCACTGTCCACAATCATAGCATTTACCTGGCCAGGCTTCAGAACAGTGGATCACTTGTTCAACTAGTACTTGGAGCTGGTGCTGCTTTTCCTACAGAATCCAAAGCAGGTATTGCTGCTGCTGCTGCTCCTGCTCCTCTAGCCTTCTTAGAGACTGAGGCCATCCTAACTGCCTTCTGCCATTCTCTGTGAGTCTGACATAACTGCTGACACACTGGGAAAATACTTCCCCTCGGCCTTCATTCTTCTTGCTACCAAACCATATTTATTAGTCTCTAATAGCACTTCAGTCTACGGCACCCTTTGTGACCCTGACCTCCACAGGTGTCTCAGTACTCTCTTGTCCACTAATACTACTTCTTAATTATTACTCCAAAAGAAAACTGAACTTGCACTCCCTCTTGCCTACAGTATCTCCATCTGCTTAGTGGGCCTGTCTACCACCTTTCCCTTCTAAGCCTGTAAGAGCCAGGATTATCTGGACAGTGTCACAGCTGTCATGCTTCCTGTCAAGCCTGAGATAGAATATCAACCCTTCTGCATCTGAGACAGAAGTAAGCATCACACAGAACTGACGTTCCTCCTTGATGGGAAGGCAGTCTCATAACCCCACCTTTGATACCAAGTTGTGATGGAACAGGAGGAATCATCTCCTGAGTGCCTCCTAGTGGAAAGGTGTGCTACCATGGTCCTTTTCCCACTCCTGACACTCTCTACAGTTTGTCACTTTCACCAGGTGGGGGCCCAGAGGTGTTTCTAAAGCTTGGTCCTCCAGCCAGGTCAGACAAAACAAACCGCTTCCAGAGTTTAAAAAATAAAAAACCCACCACCCACAACCAAAAGCATCTATTTTGGGGTATTCAGCACCACCTCTGGACCCTTCAACTTCCACCCTTCAGTAGGGCCACCAAACTGCCTCGTCTCATTTTCAGATTTCACACCAATTTGGCAGTATCAGGTGGAGGAACCCATGCCCACCCTCCATTCATTGTTCCCTTTAAGCTGTGCATATATGCATGTTGTGGCAAACAAGTAGTATCCTTACGGTGGTGGGTCTTGTGCTCTGCCAGGCTACTAGGTCAGGGTGGCTCTAGTCCTCCTTGGTTTTGCCCCCCTTCCGGTGCTCCTCCCCAGGAGTGATGCTAGCAGATGAGGAGGTTTAGGGCCTGGGCCCCATCCTCAACTCCAGGTCCCAGCTCAGGGGCCTTAATATATGCAGTTATGCGCTGCTGACCAAGTCCCACAGTCCTGCAACTCTTTCCCCTGGGTTGTTCTCCCCCTCATCTAATCCTTTAGCGTTTTTCACCCCATGTCTCCTTCTGCTGGGTTTCCTTATCTGCCCTCTGTCTTTTCTGCTATGTCTGTCTCCTCTGTTTCTCAGACACCTCCTGTAAGTTCTGCAGCACAGCACTGACTTCCTGCTCCTTCTCCAGCTTGTGCCCTCTCTGTTTGGGGTGGGGAGGCTTTTATTATGCACTTGGCTGTCTCCTAATTGCTCTCAGATGCTCTCAATACCCTGCAGTATCTCTGGTTAGTCACTATGATACACAGCCTTCAACATTCCGGGGCTTATATACCTCCTTTCTTCTACTCTGTACCTGCCGGCTGGCCTTAATATCTCACAGTGCACACACAGGTTGTGAAAGCCATGCACACAACAAAATAAAGTGCACACAAAAAAATTCAAGTGTTAATATTAGTGCACAAAAAGATTCCCCACCCCACCCCCCCCCGCACACAAAGATATTTTTTGCGCACGCAGCCTGTGAAAGATGAGAGGGTACATTGCCTCTATTCTTGGTTTCAACCCAGGAACTCTATTAACAATAACCAGGTACTGCTCACTTTGATTCACTGCTGCTACATCTCCAGGCAATCTCCCACCTGGCTCCTTCATTCTCACCTCTTATCTTAGGTTAAGTTCTCAGTTCCCCTCTCCAACACAGCTTAAGTAAATACAGTCAGAACCAAGCTGTAGTTACCCCTTGAGCTCCTTGGTCAGAGAGAGGAGCATCTTCTTGCCTCTGATCTCAGACAAAAACTGAACTAGTAATAAGGCACTACAGCTCTTTTTATTTGAGCCATCTGGGTTTTGACTGGTTGCTTCTGCAGCCTCTCCAGGCAGCCCTAGAGAATCCACCTTTGCTGCTTCTTTCCAGGGATGGGGTGCGTAGGATGCAGGGCCACCAGTAAGAAGCCACAAAGGTCAATAATAGCCAGTCATGCATACCTATGTGCATTTTTAAGTGAAATTACTACTTAACTATTGTCTAGATGTTTGAAAATATGCATTTGACCTGATTACTCTTTCTTCTTTTTACAGCTTATTAGGGACAGACTTTGATCTGCTTGCCAATGCAAAAATATAAGATTTTTGCATTAGTGCATGGATCTTTAATGATAGAAGATGAATTTCACTAGCAAAAACATCTTCAATAATTAGTTTCAAACTTTATGCATTCCTGATGTAAATAATATAAAGGAATAACTTTCAGATCAAGTTTGTATGGCAGACAAGTAAAATACGACTCCAGGATGTTAACATTTCCATAATGAAGAGTCTTTGAGGAACATAATGTTAACACTTCTGCTCTGATGAACTGAAACAGTTTTTTCCCATAATCTTTTGTTGAAAGTGGTTTCAAAATATCATTAATTTATGAGGATTTAAAGGAAAAAAGCCTTCAAAATAATCCATTATGGTACTGAAAGTAAATGTCAAAAGCATTGTTTTCATTTATCTTCAAGTTTCTTCTCTCAACAGAATTTTAGTTTTCTACTGTGTACTTCATTGTTCATTTTTGTGCACCCTTCAGTTATCCTTTGTTTTTGTGTATTATAAACCCTGCTTCATAGGGCATCTAAGGAAGTAATTAAAGTCACTATACCTGTTTAGCAAAAAATATCGTGTCTAGTCTAGAATCCTGAACAACAGATCCTGCTGGCTCTTCTCCCGGCTGCCACTTGAAGAGGAAGATCAGCCCATGAACAGGTCTATAAAATAAAGGTTAATAAAGAACTGTGCAAACTTCTTCAAATCTAAGTGTATCATCACTTGATAAGACAACTCAGTTAACTCTTCCTTTGCCTAAGTACAGACAATTAGGTTCAGACTCCAGATGTTGCCTTTAACTTTCAATGATTAAAGATTTTCAGAGATGCTACCTACAATTCCAATTGGCGTTACTACTCAAATAGCACTTTTCAAAAGCCAAAATATGGCTTGTTGGTCACTTGGTAAACTGGGTTTTAAGTGCCAGTTTGCCTCAGCTCTAATACACATTTTGACGGTGAGGTAAAAGAAATACAGTATATATTCACCTTAGACCCATTCCTCAATGCCAGCACAGAACACACACACAGTTCCCTGCACAATAAAACTGGTGATTTCATCAGTAACACTATTTGGAATGCCTTCTTTAGAAACTAATATCAGAATCAAGAGCCAAACAAACACTGGAAGTATGGTACTCCTGTGGCATAGAAAAGCAAAAATTCATAAAGCTGAGCTCCCCTGTGAATATTTCACATTATGCATTTTCAAATGGTAAAATGGGAGTAATTCTTCCTTTCCCATCATTTGTTTGCCTTGCCTATTTAGAATGACATCTGTCATAACAGAGACTCTCTCTTATTATGCTTCTTCATTATCTAGCACAACCAGACACTGACCTTAGCTGGGACCTCCAGGTATTACTATAACACTAATAATATTTAGGGAGGGAAGAGTCCTTCTAAAAATATTTTAGTAAGTATTGTAAAAAAGCATTAAAACAAGATTTTTTTAACCCCAACACAGTAATCTGAATTTAGCGTCAGCTCTAAAATAAAGGCCATAAAAATGAAAAAAGTCATAGTCTGTGCTCATATGTATTGGTGTCATGTTCCTACTACGCTCATAAGAGACACTTCTTTAAGGAGCTTGAAGACAAATTTTTTCCCCACTGCTTTTAAAAACACAATAGCTAACAGGTTTTTAAAATGCTACTGTAGACTAGGCAAGTTACGTCTGACAGCATTGAGTCCCAACACTGCTTTTCTAAGACGCTATAGTCAGAGAGCAGTTTGGCCCACACATTCTGAACTTCCTTGTCCTCTCTTCTCTGGAAGATAAGTTTATAGATGCATGATATTTGTAATGGAGTGATAAACTAGATTAAATTACAGTTTTCTTTTAAGGAAATTGTGAACAAATACAATACTCTTAAAACAGACAAACTGACAACAAAATTAGTGCTGACCAGAGGTGGCTTGGCAGGAAAGAGTTTATAGCTGTGCCTAACTGCAGTAAATGAATTCAAAGTGATACATGCTTTAAATATCACTGCAAAACCGCAAGGAATAGAGAAGTTAATTGACTTGCCTAAGAACACAGAAAAAGTCAATGGAAATGCTGATTCATTTCTAGTCCCTCATTCCAGACATTGGACTATATCACTTGCCATAGAGGGAAGGCAATTTAATATTAAAAAGGCACATATGAAAGTTCACTATCTCGAACATACTATATAATGAATGCTTAAAATTCTGGCAAACTGCTGTGGAAATCGAAAGTCAGACAGTGTATTGAACAAATAGCAATGCAATAGGTCAAAGGTGGCCAAACTTATGGAACTCAAGAGCCACACAAGTTGATTATTAAAACTTCAAGAGCCGCACTGAGGCATATAGCCATATACTTTTACCTACTAACTTGATTTGCTGGTGTTCTTCCGCGAGCCACACTTTTTCATTCAAGAGCCACATGTGGCTCTCGAACCACAGTTTGGCCATGCCTGCAATAGGTCTTTGGTGAGTTTACAAAAAATGTAGAATTTTTTTTAGAAAAAACTTATCTAGATACTGCCAGATGAAAGCACAGACTGCTTTTGCAAATCTAATAGCTTACTTCAATTTTTCAAAATTTTCTGGCTCCAGACTCCATATTTCTTCAACTTGTGCTCCCCTGCAACCTGAAAGAGCAAAGATACATAATTTTAAGCAAGCTAAACTTAAAAAGTGCATGCGCGCGCGCACCCACCCACCCACACAGGCACTAACTTCTAACTAATATCAGATTTAAAAAGGAAAAGCCTGTGACTGTTATGGATGAAAAATTAGTTTATTTCAGTTTGTGTACTTTTTTTTTTTTTTTTTTTTTATAAAGAAAGCATTCATGCCAACTGACCAGAATGTCACTCTTTAGTTAGTTTCTATAATATGTCTTGATTTTCCAGTCTTTAAATAAGTAGTAATAGGACTGTAAAATCAGAAAAAAATCAGCAGGAGGTATTCTGAATCAAGTGTAATAGAAATACTTTATCCTTCTATATTTCAAATTACCTAATCTAAAAGTCATGCAAGACTCAAAATATTAAGCACTTCTGTCAAAGGACTTCCTTCATTCAAGGACCTCAAAATATTTTGTGAATATTAATTAAATCTCATTGCAACCTAGTAAGAAGAAGATTATACATTATTTAAAGTGGAAAAACAAAAACCTAAATTGAGTGACCCAACTAAGCTCAAAACAAGTCAGTGGTTTCCAGAGCTAAGAACAGAATAAAGAAATCCTGATTTCAAGTCCTAACAACATAGAAGATGCCATACTGGATGTATAATGGATAACCAATATGACCAAACAGAAAGTTATTTCCTACTTCAGGAAGTTAAGGGTAGACTTCTGTCTTTAAGGCTGGGGATTACAGCTGTTCTAACATAGTGGCAAATATTCTTGCGTGTCCATTTTTCCCCTGCAATCCTACTTTTTGCTGAATCAAACATATTTTGTGACAATTTTTGTCCACAAATTACCTATGCGTTCAGGAAATGTTAATTTATCAGTTTAAAATTTCCTGCCTTTTAATTTCATTTGTCATTCTTTTATTGCTATATGTAAGCAAGGGTAAGCAGGAGTACAAACACATTTCTCCTAAACCAGGGATCAGCAACATGGGCTCAGTGAGCCGCTGTGGCTCCCTGGCAATCTTCTCCAGGCAGCCAGGTTTGCTCTGGAAACTCCGGGCTAGCCCCAGCATCAGGGCTGAGTAAGGCAGTTCCCAGCTGGCACAGCCCCCCCCCCCACACACACACTTTTGGGGCACCAGGGTTGTCCCCACCCTCCCACCACAACTGCATGAGCCAGAAGCAGCCCAGCCATGCTGCAGCACCTAGCGCTTGTGATGGGCGTACGGGTGGCACGCACTCCCTCCATCCTTCCCTCCACTGGCCGGGCGGAGCAGCACTCTCCTGCCTACCCTCTGCCAGCTGTCCCTGCCAAGGGCGGCTGGTGGGGGGCTGCAGCTTGTAGAGGTGGGGCCCTGGAATGGCCCCTCCATCGAGTTCAGGCCGTTTTGACCTGGCCACTCCAGGGCTGAACAGAGGCCGCCTCACCCCCAGGCCCTGGACTGGGCCCGTTCAGCCCTGGGGTGGCTGGGTCAAAGTGGCCTGAACCTTGTGGAGCAGGCCGTTCCAGGGCCTCACCTCCGCAAGCTGCAGCTCTCTGCCAGACGCCCTTGGGAGGGGCGGCCAGCTGGGGATAGGCAGGGCAACGCTGCTCCACCCCACCAGCAAAGGGAGGGATGGAGGGAGCACACATCACCCACAGACACACACCCCAGCACGAGGGGGCCATGGTGCAGCTGTTGGGTTGGCTCGGTCTCATGAGGTTGTGGTGGGAGGGTGAGGGAAATGGCTTTTCTGCTCTGCTTGTGTTGCCAACTCCTGTCCTAAACCATAGCAAACAGCAAGCCAACTCACAGCCATGAGTTTCAGGAACTTTAAAACATTTCTGAAAGCAGAGTAAATTTAAAGTTAGCAGCTGTCTTTTAAAACCATTAATTTATCTGAAGATCTGTAAATGCACTTTAGCGTTTCTATTACTTAACCTATACATTAACAGTAATACAACAATTTCTATCACCGTTACCGCACAAGCAGAACTATCCATCAGAGGAAGTAGTTGGGCTTTGCAAACATTACTGTAGCATTGTAGAACAAATTAGAATCATTAGCCTCGTTTATAAAAGCAGTACACTTGGGTACAAGAAAATTTAGCAACTTGTTCACTACAAAGGAAGTCTATGATGAATCCAGGACGATGAACCTCAGGAACTCTGAGACCTAAGCCTTTAGCTGCAAAAAAATCTTCCATTCCTTGGAAGAGTAAGCAACAGCACAAAAGCAAAGCATAGGGACAGGGAAGAAGAAAGAAATCACTGTTCACTGAATCTGAAACAATCAATCAAATAATTGAATGGAGAAATCTCATAAGGTCACTAAACTTCACTTTGTGACACAGAGTTAAAGATAAGTAACTAAAAGCACTTAAAAACATGTGAAGGCTTTGCAACATTAAGTAAGCATGATTTTAATTAATATTCATTCAGATTTAACTATTGTAAAACAATTTTATAAAACTGAAGTCAGTGCTTGCAAAAGATGCAAATGAGGCAATTCTGGAGACTAAGACTCTCAGTTTGCCCATAAAGCAACTGTCAGTACAAGCTTCTTGTACAGCTTGCCAACATGCCTCAGCTTTAACCTAGTATGAATGAAAATGGTTCAGTCTTTATAGTACATTTTGAGTCTTTCAATTTGATAACACTGCCAACAACACTGGTAATTAAGAGGTGGACATTTAACCAGGAGAGAGAAAACCAATGTTTTTCCATAATCCAGTACAATGTGAATCAATCAAAACTAGTCCTTAGATGTGTCTCAGAGGTTTTTTGTTTCAGTCCTCAGGATTCAAATGAGGTTCTGGGTTCCAGACTAATAAAAAAATTCTTCTGAGAACTGACGGAATGTTTTATTGATGAACATTTGTAATATTGGAGGACATACTGCAACAAAATAAGGAAGCTTATTTCAGTGCATCTCAAGAAGAGCAAATAAAGAGCTGGTTCTACTGAAGACAAATTATCCATAGTAAAGGAGGCTGCACATACAGAGTTTGATAGGATTCTTGCTCTACATATTACATGCACTGCCAGTGCAATACACAGGGCACTTCTGAACAGCTTGGGTCATCATGACCTCCACCCCTCCCCAACCCCCCCCCCCCCCCCAACACAAAGAAACCCAATTCTTTATCTCATTACCAGTAGAAGAAATTAAATTAGCCATCAGAAGATTTTACTGAGTTAGATGGTATGAAACAGGGCTTATAAAGTTTTCTCGCATATACAAGCTGGAAAACTTGATCTACTGGAAAACTAGATGTGTGTGCCTGAAGACTCCAACAAACGAAACTACAATGGTCTGCAATTCAAGTTTCATCTTCATGGACATGAAGGATGAAAATATTATTAAAACAAATGTATAGGTTGCAGAAATTGATGGCTTAAATGCCTACGTTTGTGTTGTATTAAATGGGTTTTCCAAGCCCCAGTTTGTAACAAGTCAGACGCACTCCTGGGTCAGCTAAGTGAGGAAGAAAAGATGGAGCAAGAAGCAGCATGCTTGGAACGGCAAATCGAAATAGTCCACTGGCCATCTCCAATCCACTGTGTGGCCTGGCATAAGTCACTTTGGACCAAGTTCTATGCTAATTTTTAATTCACATAATCCCATACTGCCAGTGCCACTGCATTTGGTATAGTCCAGGGGTGGCCAAACTTATGAAACTCAAGAGCCACACAAGTTGATTTATTAAACCTTCGAGAGCTACACTGAGCCGTATAGCCACATACTTTTACCTATTCCAAAATTACTGGGTTTAAAATTCATTGCACAGTTTATCATACAAAGAGAACAAATATTGATCCTATTAATGTCAGATTCTAACAATTACTCAAGGTTACCACGAAAACTAGGCCTCTACAGTAAAAATTTAGCTGCTGCTTGATGTAGAAGACTGCAGGCTAATGGTGAGTTTTTTAAAATCCCGACCATGCCACACTTCTCCCCACCATCCCCAACCATGTCGCGCTTCTCCCCACCATCCTGACCCCCTCCTGAACTCCTAGGCTTTGGCTGCTTCCCTAAAGTGATTTGCTGACGTTTTTCCGGGAGCCACAATTTTTCATTTAAGAGCCACATGTGGCTCCTGAGCTGCAGTTTGGCCACGGCTGGTACAGTCAATGAATTGGTTGGTTCTCTGCAACTCTACCTCCTTACTTGTGAAATGAAGATATTATGTACCTAGCTCACAAGTTTCCTAAGTATTTGTTACCATTTGCTGGGAAGATGCAAATGCACTGTGCAGGAACTATTTATCACATGAGCTTTCATGGGAGAAAACCCCACTTCATTTTGGCTAAGAAAGCTCATGCGGTAAATAAATCTGTTAGTCTTTAAGCGCCACAAGACTCCTTGCTTTTTTTTTTTTTTGCTTTACTTGACTAACCTGGCTACCCCTTTGGAAGTGGGTAAGAATTCTGGCTTAAACTCAAGATGCACGTGGGAAAAGCAAAAAAGAAACCTCTGCGGATCAGCAGGTGCATGCTCCTGCGGACCCAGGGACAGGTTTCCTCATTCGGGATTTTTTGCTGAAGTTCCTCTCACGTGGGCAAGGCCTCAGTGCAGCTCCTCAGCGAGGGCGAGGT
Organism: Podocnemis expansa; assembly: GCA_007922195.1. Lineage (NCBI taxonomy): Eukaryota > Metazoa > Chordata > Testudines > Podocnemididae > Podocnemis > Podocnemis expansa. Next base: position 25,383,250 of record ML682014.1, on the reverse strand, counting down.
GGGCCCTGAAGAAACAGCACGAGCCCAGCAGCTGAGGCACAGCCACCCCGCAACGCCGGCTCGGGCACATCCTGGAGGCCAGGGGGGACCCGGCCGGGTTTCTCTGGGAGCTGAGCCGCGCTGCAGGCCGAGGCGTGGGAGCGGCGCCGGGAAAGGGGCCGGCTCCGGCCCCGGCCCGCGGGGACCGCGCATCTCCCTGCCCGACCCCACCGGGGCGAACCCGCCGCCTCGTCCCCCCGCGCCTCCGACGAGGCTCGGCTCGGGTCGGTGCCAGGCCGAAGGCGGAGAGGCAGCCGCAGGCCCCAGCGCCCATCCCTCACCGAAGCCCTTGATGAGCTCCGTGAAGACGCCCGGGTCGCTCTCCATCAGGCACCACTCCCCGGCGCTGCCTCCTCCCGACATGGCGGCGGCTCCCACAGCGGCCCCCGCCGCCGGCTGAGGCTCTGGCTGCGACTCCGCACTTCCCCACGCACGCCGCCGCCGCCGCCGCCGCCGCCTCCTTCCCGGCAGGCGCCTCGGCCCACGCTGTCATCTCTATGGTGAAGCGGGGGCGGGCTCGCCGGCTCCGACGTCAGGCGAGAGGAAGACTGAGCCACCACATCCGGGATATCAGCGCCTCGCCTTCCCTAGAGAACTCCAGCCATCCGGGTCCTGGCCGCTTGGCCTGACGGGAGCGGGGCAGGGCGAGAGGAGGCAGTCGCTCTCTAGCCAGCCAGCCAGGCCCGTGGAAAAGAGCGGAGCTGAGGGAGGCGGGATGGAGAGATTCCTCCGGGTCCTAATGTCCCCCGTGTCACTGCGGGCCTGGGCACAGTCGCTGCCCCTCTCTCACTGGAGAGAGGGCGGCTGAGCGAGCGGTTCCATCCGGGTCCTGCTAGCCTGCGCTCTGCGGGAAGCGGCTCCATCCGGGTCCCAGCAGCGATGCCGTCGCTAACGGGAGGGGGAGGCGACTCCCCGGCGGCTCCAGCATCCGGGTCCAGCGGGGAGGGGCTGCCCGCCAGCCAAGCCGGGGGAGAAAGGACGCCCGCATCCCCGCCTCGCGCGCAGGTAGGGCTCGGCCCGGACACCGGCTGCTGTGGTGCGGCCTGAGCGGCAGCGGCCTCCCGCCCTCCGCCGCTCAGCGTCCGCCCGCTCCGGGGCCGCGCCGCTGCTCGGCGCTGGGGGCCGGGCCTGGCACCCGCCTCCACAGCGGCCTGAGGAGCCGGAGGAATGCGGGCTGGGCGCGGCCGCAGCGGGGAGAAGCCTCCCCCCGGCCCCTTGCTGATGGTCCGGTCCGGGTTAGGTGAGGTGAGGGCCCGGGAGCGGCCTGTGGTGGGGCGGCTGGTGACCAGTGTTCCCTCTCACTTCTCGTAGCTGTGTGCGCCAAAAATTTCTTTTGTGCAGATTTTAGCCCTGCAAATAGTGTAGTGGCTAACACCTCTGCTTAACATGCAGAAGGTCCTGGGTTCAGTTCCCAAGGGGCTGGACTCAATGATCTCATGAGGTCCCTTCCAGCGATATGATGTGATGTGATATGATATGATTTTTGGAACCAGTGTTCAGATCTGTGCACGCGGAGTCAAACTTGTGAGTGCAATGAAGTAAATGTGTATGACGCAAATAATAGCTAAATTTTAGTTTGGCAGGGTGACGGAAATGATTTGATAAAGTACAAAACTGTATTTGAAACGTGCTATTTGAAATTACCGACTTAAAGTAGCGTAAAAATATTAGCACGGTTGAATTTTTTTGTGCACACTTCATTTTGTTGTGTGGGCAGGTTTCACAACCTGTGTGTGCACGCACATGTGCACAGCTTAGAGGGAACATATCTGGTAACCGTCCCCCCTATCCATCCCGTGTGCAGAGGACGGGTAGAAACGCAGCAGGGCAGGGGAATGAGACAGCACAGAGCTCCCGTGTTTGCGCTCTGGGATGTCGGGAGTCATTTCTGCAGCCTTTTGCTGGTGGGATGCCTCACAGAGTCTTATGTGGGGTTGAAACAAGTTCCAAAGGGGCAGCTATGTTAGTTTATTCCGGGGGGGAATTAAAAAAAATAAAAAAGAAAAATCCCAACAACAAGGAGTCCTGTAGCACTTAAAGACTAACAGATTTTTTTTTCCCCTCAGCTTTTGTGGGAGAAAATCCCACTTCATCAGATGCTTCGAAAAGGGGGAATTTACAGAATGGAAAGAAAAGAAATGCAAGGGAGTGTAAAACATGGGATTAGGTCATACAGTAACAGCAAATCAGAGCAGTTGTTAAGGTTCAAACCCTGGAAGGGTGAAGTCACAGTACCTGTTGTCATGGGAAAAGAAGTCCTAGTCACAATTTAATCCTGTTAAGTTCCAAAGGGGCAGCTGTGTTAGTCTAGTAAAGCAAAAAAAGCAAGGAGTCTTGTGGCAGTTAGACTAACAGATTTATATATTGCATGAGCTTTCATGAGAGAATATCCCACTTCGTCAGACGCTTTGAAGAGGGAGAACTTACAGAACTGGATGAAAATAAATGCAGGGGAGTGTAAGACATGGGATCGGGTCATACTGCAACAACAAATCAGCATTTGTAAGGATTCAGACTTTCGGAAATGGCATACAGAGAGAGGGTGAAGTCAAATTACCTGTTATAATGTGAAAAGAATCCATAGTCAGGATTCAGCCCTGCTTTCCCATAATCTAATTTGGATATTAGTTGGATTTCTGCTGTTTCTCTTTGAAGTCTTGATCTCCCATTGATTTTCTTGACGACCATCGTTAACAAGTCATCAGTGGAGTGATTAGGAAGATGGAAGTGCTCAGCAACTGTTTCCCCCCCCCCCCACACACACACAATCTATTTTGCATATTAATTCCAGTTCAGCTGCTTTTCTTTGAAGTCCTGATGTCCCACTGAAGTCCCGAAGTATGGCCTTAACAAATCATTTATAGAGTGATTAGAAAGATGGAAGTGCTCAGCAACTGGTTTTTCTGTTTTGTGATTTCTGATGTCAGTTTTGTGTTCATTTGTTCTTTGTGCAGGGATCTTCCTGTTTGTCCAATGTATAAGGTGTCAGTGCATTTCTGGCACATGATGGCATAGATCATATTAGTAGATGAGCAGGTGAATGAGCCTTTGATGGAGCAGCTGGCTTAATTTACACATGGTCCTTTGAGGAGTCGTTTTCTGATTTAAAAAAATGACACCACATTTGAAGGGGAAAAAATATACTTTCTTGTAGAAAATGATTGTGCAGGCATCACTCTTCTGAAGAAGAGGTTTATCATCCAATAAAAATATATTGTTTTTTGGTTCCTGGTCTGAAAATTCTTTCAGATTTTTGCTTTCCAGAGTTGCAAACCGTATGTTCTCTAACACCCCATACATCAGGCTGAGGGGTGCAACAGGAAGGCGGTAAAGAGCACTGGACTGGGACTTAGGAAACATGAGATTCAGATTCCTGGTTCTGCTTCTACTTTTCTGGGTGACTTCAGTAGTTACTTCACTTCCCTCTGCCTTCATATCCCCATCTGTAAAATGGGAGGTCTGAAAGTGAATACTGCTACATATAGGCTGAGAAGCAATATTATCAAACCCCATTTCCTTATCAGAAGTTCTGATCTGATCTTCCTTTAAGAGGGTAACTGTATTATTTTTTTTCACAGTAGTGTAGGAATTGCTATATATATAAGCAAACTAGTGATCTGTCCAGTGCTCTACATGTGACAGCAGTTATTGGATGTGCAAGAACTGTGCACTGGCGACTATGAAACAACCTGTTAACAGGATGTTATTTATTAATCTCTCCAGTTAGTTAGAAGTAGATGTATGTGCTAAAGAATAAAGGTTTATATTACTCCAAAGCTATGCTTTATAGTACTTTTAAAATTAATCCTATCTTGTTTAATAGTGAATGGTCTCAATATTCATATAAATATCTGGTCCTTTTTTGAATCCTACTGGGCTGTTGGCCTCAATTGTAATATTAACATTTTTTTAAAATTGCAAATACAGTTCTTTACAGATAACAAAGATAGTCACAGAGGACTTAAGGACAAATATAGGTACTATGAGTCATTGTATATTTCCAGTAAAACAAACAAGGTGTCCTGTGACTAACAAATATATTTATTACATAAGCTTTCGTGGGGGAAAAATCCCACTTTGTCAGACCCCATCTTTAAAGCATCTGAGGGAGTGGGATTTTTCTCCCATGCAAGGTCATGCAGTAAATAAATTTTAGTCTTTAAGTGCCACAGGATTCCTCGTTTGCTTTACTGAACTAGACTAATATGGCCAACCCTTTGGAACTTGTATATTTCTAGTATAATGTGTTTAAGCCAGTGTAAAGCAGAAGTTTACTTTCAAATTAATTCATAAGTGCTGTAATTCAACTACCTGTTAAATTTAGCAATTTGTTAAAATTACATTTTATTACCACTTTTCTTTTAAATGGGCTTTTTAAGCCGATTGTAGTTGTAACAAACATAGCTTCAGTTATTCTGAGACAGTTACTCAGTGTTGTCTTGTGGGAAACTGTGATTCTGAAAGTGATGGTGATTAAAATATTGCTCTTTGAATCAGTGCTGAAATTTGTTAGTCTTTAAAAGTGCTCAAAATTCCATGTTTGTTTCATCCCATGGCATTATGGAGCCCAGTACTCTTTTGCTAGTATTGTATTTTTGGTGAAGCTAACAGTTGATCATTTAGAGTCTTCAAAAATCACATGGTAGTTTTTGTAGATAATTAACTTATATGGGCATTGCCTTGGTCAGGACTACATTCCAGTTTTTTTAATCACAGAATGCAAAAATAACCAAATAAAGAGCTCTAAAGATGTGACTTCAGAGGATATTGCAGTGGGGAAAGTCAGCATGTGATGCTGTGATGTAATTAGAAATCAGATTAGATGATAGGCTCCTTCCCAGTGATCAGGAATAGATAGTGTACTAGAGTTTTATGGTTTATGACATTCATACTCTGTAACTGAACATATATACTAATAAACAAAAATTTAAGAGAAGGAATGTTGTATTCCTAAGTTTTAGCTAGGTACACTGGTGTTCTTCACTTTGTCTCCTAATGCGTGGTGTAATGTGTCTAAGCATTAACAACTGCTGGGTTTCATCCTAGATAGAGCTATATTTCATAGGTTGATAAAATTGAATGTAGTTTGAAAACTAAGTTTATAAAATTCTTTAGGAACTTTCTATATATGAGGTGCTGTATTCTGTAAGTCTTCACAGAGGATAAAATTCAGCTCTCTAAATAAGGAAAGTTTATGTGACTGTTTAACAAAAAAAAAATTACAAAAGACTAAAATGTAACATACCAATGACATGACAAAAATCCATTAAACTATATGGTCAGAGTGAATAACAGTCCTCATTTGAAAATATATTACTTTTTAAAAAAATTAATATTTTTAATTGAAATCAGATTCTAATTCCAAATTTTCAGTTTCCATCATCATCAGCTATTCCTGATTTTTCTGCTGTTGGCAGGAACCAGGCAGTCTTGAACCAACAAGTTCATAGACTAAATTAATCTCTTTAGTAACACTTGACTTCAAAGATTAATGCGACCTCATGTTTTTAAAGTATGATGTAACTATAACTGCTATTTGACAAAACAGACTATATGTGTTGGAATATCATGTGTTTCAATTACTAAAACACTTTGTTACTGTTGTTAATACACTCCTTTTACCTAATTTTTTTTTCCTTGGGGAATTTGGTGTGTCTCAGAAGTCAGTGTGTGTTTTTTAACATAAGAAATTGGCTGCAAGCAATTTTTGAATGTTCACTAGTTATTGACATTTAAAAGAAGGGAGCACACATTTGCTTTGAAAACTCACAGTGAGAAATACTTATTGGAAGTTAATTTGAAAATAGATGAGTAAAACTAGCATTCCTGATCCTGTTACTGGTACTTCACTGCTTCAAAAAAATTCCTAGCAGAGTAGGGATACAATGAGCCCACTAGTTTTTGCTCTGGTCTACACATGCCTCTCTCTGTTTTTGTAAGCGGTCGAACGGAGATATTCAAGTTACTTAAAATAACTTCAGTATTTCTCTTTGACTTCCTAATGTCCACTTACCTTGGCTGAGTTGAAGGGAAATGCCTTCCTTTGGACTCAGCACTGTGCTACTTGAGGAGGTGGTCTTCAGTGATTGATTTCCTGATCAAATGAGCAGGTCTTTACAGACTCCTCAGTCAAACTGGGAAGTTCAAACTGATGGCTGTAAATTTACCACCATTGGTATAGATGTGCCCTTTAACTCTTTCCCTTATAATTTCTGCATAGGGTGTGTATATCTCATAACGTGCTGGGGATTAAAAATACTCTGTTCAGTCTGTGAAGTGTCTGTATCCAAAATAAGATTTAATATGTTTTTAACAAAAATGCTTTTAAGCACTAATATAAACAAGATTTACCACTTTTAAAAATGTCAGAGTCATGATCAGTGAGCAGAGGGATGATAATGCTGCCTGTTTTACCCCAGAAGGACAGGTCAGTCTGTGATCTGTATTTAAAATTAAACCAGAGAAGTACTTTTCAGAGGAGCTGATATGCTTATTCTTCTCTGTTGCTCCATTTACTCTTTAATAATCTAGAAGATCATCTGACATTTAGAATTGTTCTGTGTAATACTTATAGAATTCATATGTTTTTATGTCTTGGGCTGCTGTCTTCAAATCTAGACTTCAAAGGTCCACCTTGCTTTTCATTTATAAAGCATGCTTCTTTCTGCTAGCTTCACTACAACAGGATTTTTACTTTTTCAAAAAATAGCTTTTTATCTTGAGTTTTCATATACAGTATTTTTGGCCTTGCATCTTATTTTGGTTAGGACTAATAATATTGTGTGCTTACAGATGATAAAAAAGTTATGTTACTTCTGTCTTGCAGTGTGCAAGCAAAACCAGAGAAGTTTGGGATATCTTTTGTTTGTCTTGTGAGCTTTTGCAGCCCTCATTTGAAAGGACAAGAGTTTTTGGATCTTCATCAAAGAAAGAGGTTTTCTTTATTATTTTTCTGGTATTTACTTGTAGATGATAACCAAACTAAAATACAAAGATTTTTGTTTTCTTTTTGAAATCTAGGACTCCCTTGCATTTTGAATTGCTCAGGTTTCCTACTTTCTCTCAAATGCAGTGTCATCATCCATCCCTACAGCAAAAAAGTAGGGGAATGAGATCTGGCAAATTAAATTTTTAAAAATCTGTATATTTTTGTAACATTTAAAAGAGCATGAACACTGTCCTTCCTTCTTACATATTATCCCATGGTATCTCACCTTTAACTAGCCTGTATGCTATAATTAGCTTAAATTCTAAGGACTTTAAGTTTTCATTTTAGTGATTAAGGTTCATTCTAATTAGCTTGAATTTAAAAAAATTTCGCTTGCTAAAGGTTAGTATCATTTTGGCAGGTTTTGGTACAATGTTGTGCAGAAATTCAGAACCTAACTGCCCTGGAAAACAATCTTGTTTGGAAAAACTAGTGAAATGATGACATCACTCAGAAAAGGATTTCTGGTCAAATTGCTTATGACTTTTTTTTAATCAATATGCATTTAACTTCAGTGATTAGCATTTGGATGAAGGTTATGTTTAAATTTTGACTACCTTAACTCCTGTTTAAGGATTAGAGTTAACAATAAAAATGCTTGAGACCACTAGCAAATTAGGGGAAATTAAAAACACTTGACATCCTGCTATTTTCAATTGTAAGAAGTAAAAGCAAACCCTTTTCACAATATACAGTGGAACTTTACAAACTGACCAGTCAGTTACACATTTGGATTCAGAAATACTCAATCAGGCAACAAACCCTGCCTAAAAAGCAAATACAAAATATAGTAGTATGTTAAATATAAACTACTACTAAATAAATAAAGGAAATATTTTTTTTTAAAAATAGGTAGTAAGGAAACTGTTCCTTTGCTTGTTTCATTTAAATTAAGATGGTTAAAAGCAGCATTTTTCTTCTGCATAGTCAAGTGTCAAAACTCTATCAGCATTCAGTTGTAAATTTTAGAAAGAAGAACCATAATGTGTTCAGACTTATGAACAACCACCATACCAGAGATGTTTGTAACTCTGAGGTGTTCTGTTTTTATATGCTACATCAAAGCAAAAAGGGGCACAAGCCAATTTTTGAACATTCTTTGAAGATGCGTTTTAACAAATAACTAAGCATTTACTGGACAGTGCTATAGCTGTTCTGGAGTATGTTTGATATAAATCTGGATGGGGTAAAAGAAGGCATTACAGGTATGAGATACTCATTTGGCTACAGATATAAAAGTAGAAAATATTAAGAGCCAAAAAATCCAACATAACATCAAAGTTTATTTGTAGTAAAGTTTGTACTCTTTCAACAGGCTTCCTGAAACTAAGCAATGGATGAAGCAGCAAATCAAATGCAGCCCTTGAATGACAAGCAAGTGCCAAACTCTGAAGGTGGATATGTATGGCAGGTCACCGATATGAATCGATTGCACCGTTTCTTATGTTTTGGTTCAGAAGGTGGTACGTACTACATCAAGGAGCAGAAATTGGGCTTTGAAAATGCTGAAGCTTTAATAAGACTGATTGAAGATGGGAAAGGTTGTGATGTGGTACAAGAAATAAAGACTTTCAGCCAAGAAGGCAGGGCAGCAAAACAGGAGCCCATGCTTTTTGCTCTTGCAATTTGTTCACAGTGCTCTGATGCAAAAACAAAACAAGCAGCGTTTAAAGCTGTTTCTGAAGTTTGTCGCATACCAACTCATCTGTTTACTTTCATCCAGTTTAAAAAGGATCTGAAAGATGGCATGAAGTGTGGCATGTGGGGCCGTGCCCTGAGGAAAGCTGTTGCAGACTGGTACAATGGGAAGAACGGCATGGCTGTTGCAATAGCAGTTACAAAATACAAACAAAGAAATGGTTGGTCTCATAAAGATCTGCTGAGGTTGTCGCACTTAAAACCTGCCAGCGAAGGTAAAAGGCATGTTTTATAAGCTTCAAGACTGGACTAGTTTAGAAAATATTCTCTATCAGATACTTCATTAAGCTTTTCACTTCTACTGTATTTCTGTCTTGGGTGTCTAAGGGTCATGACAGAGTAATGGTCTCACAGCATTCCTGTATCCTGCAGGCTAAACTTTAGAAATAACAGAGAAAGAGAGAGCTAGAAAATGTGGCTTATCTTGACTCATTATTTTTTGTCATTGCTGTCAAGGGATTACTGAATAATCCTTCCAAAATCATTTAATTGATATTCTCCCCCCCGCCCCCAATCAATTGACAGATACCTTTATGTAGTCGTCATTCAACTGGATCCGTTGTCTTATTATATTTGACCTTTGGTCTGTTTTATTTTTCTCCTCAAATGTAATCTATAGTCATATGTTTAAAAAAATGTAGATTACTTCGAAATGTTTCAGTTCTTTTGGGTAACCAAAATATTCATACATAGCAGCTTGACTATTAATTTTTCACTGTACTGAAGACCCTCAGAGTTCTAATGGATGTTCATAATTCTGAAATGTTCGTGCATTTGAACAGAGTGCTGTGGTTGATCTTTCAAAAGTTTACAATTGCACATTGACTTAATACAGCTTTGAAACTTGCTGAAGAAAATGCTGTTTTTAACCTTCTTAATTTAAATGAAACAAACATAGGAGCAGTTTACTTAATTGTCAAATCTTTTTTAAAAACTTTCCTGAGGGGGGAAGGAGAGAGGGAGGGGATTCTGCTACTAGTTGATTCCATGCTACCAGTTCCAAATGAGATGTGTGGTTCACTGGTCTTTTTGTAATTCAGCTCATTATTGAGGTTCTGGCTCATTCCTCCCTCCCCACCCTCCACCCCCTTATTTTTCACAACACTGTAGTTGCTAAGGCATAGGGTAGAGACAAAACACAGTAAAGAAAACAATGTGTGTTAGGTTTCAGCCTTCCAAAGGGAGGCAATAGAGTGAATAATATAAATTTTGGAAAGTATTCTGAATCGTGCATCCTAATGTATTTGACTATAATGCTTAAACTTAGATCCACATACCGATATCTGACTAGCAGTTTTGGGAAAGAAACTGTAGGTAAAAGTATCCCCCTCTAACCATCTTTTCTGTAAGATGTACTAAACACTGTGTGATACCTGGGTTGGAATCCTGAATAGAAAATATTTCTGTCTTTTAATAGGACTTGCTATAATCACTAAGTATATCACCAAGGGGTGGAAGGAAGTTCAGGAGGCATATAAAGACAAGGAACTTTCTGCTGAGACTGAAAAACTGTTAAAATATCTGGAGGCTGTGGAGAAAGTGAAACACACGAAGGAGGAATTGGAAGTTATTCATTTGATAGAAGAGTATGGGTTAGTTAGGGAGCATCTTCAGACAAACCATCTGAAATCAAAAGAGGTGGGTATGTTTTTACAGATAAGAACATCTTGCATCAGATGAACTAAAATTTGATATCTTGTATATCTTGACAAGTTTGAATTGCTGAAAATTTATTTGTATGCGAAGTACCTTTTTAAAACTTTTTTGTTTTCAAATAAATAGTTAATTCAGCATGATGAATCTCTGTGTGTGTATGTGTCTCTCTCTCCCTCCCCTCTTCCCACTGCCCCCACCCCACCATGTTACTGTAACAGGTGTGGAAGGCATTGCTGCAGGAGATGCCCATTACAGCAATGTTGAGGAATCTAGGAAAGATGACTTCAAGTTCAGTACTTGAACCAGCAAGCCCAGAAGTAGCAATAGTGTGTGAAAGGCTGAGAAACGAGAAACTGTTAAAAAAGGTAAGAACCTTTGGTTCCGTTACTCAGTGCCTTACTTGATACGATTCTCCTCTTAAACTGCATTTCTTAGAAAGTTCAGAGGTGCATTTATTATTGTGAAGTGTATAGGCGTATGTTGGAATTGGGAACCAGTGAACTATCTGTGGTCTGTGAGGGTACTGCAGGTGGTGGTGGTGGGGGGGGTTAATGCAGGTAAATGTACTGTGACAAGTGCAATATGTTTAAATGAGCATAATAAACTATTAGAAATAGCTGCATTTTTAATACCCCTTGGTACATAAATTTGACTCCAATCAGCCATAGGTTATGTTAAAAATGTTTAAAATGGCTTGCTTATGTGGTGTCTGCAAAAGCTTTAGATGACGATGTAGTGGTCCGCATAAAAGAAAGAGTTGGGAGCTGCCGAAATAGTTAAATCCATTTCTTTTTCCTTTTCTTCTCTTTTTCTTTTCTTTTTAGCTTCTTTGCGAATAAACTGGGATGGATGGAGCTGCTTTTATGTAATTCTGTTCTTACTTTTCTGAAAAAAATTCAAAAGGTGTTTATGGGCAACTTCAGTTCTGTCCCAGGAATTATCTCTTGCAGTGTTCTGCAATGTCTGATATTGTCACTTCTTTACTTAATATGTGTATGATTGCTAGGAGGGTTAATGAAGAGACAAGCTGTGGTGCCATCAGTAGGTTGATGACGCCCAATCTATTGCATCCAGTCTAGCTAGAGAAGTGGAACAAGTTACCTAATGCCTTTATGAATTTAAGGTATGAGTGAAAGCTAGCTGTTTGCAGATCAGTCTAGAGAACATTGAGGTAATGTTGGCCTGCACCCTCATCCTTATGTCCCTCATGGAGGGAATGTTACTTCAATTTGTGAAAGAGGTGCAAACATGAATGTAAAGTTAGGTACAGAGATGTGCCTGGGTGCCTTGGAAGTGGATTTTTTTCCTATGTGTGCATGGTTAGAAGTCTGTAACTTGGAGGGGGGGGGTGAGGGAGACCTTGGTGCCACTACTGTTCATGTCTTCGTTAACATGGAAGACTACTGTAATGCAGTGTGCATAGGGTATACATTAGGACTACTTGGAAACTTCAGGTAGTGTGAAAGCTGCAGTCTGGAGTCGCATGTTGGGAGCACATTAGACCAGTGATTTGTGATCTGTGCTAATTTCAGTAGGCATCTGGGTGGAATTCAAAGTATTGGTTATAACCTGTAAAGTCTTAAATGTTTGGGGACCTGATTGGTTGAGTGATAATCTCTTTCCATGGTATACTGCCACAGTTGAGATCAGGAGAGGCAGTGGATCTGAAGTTCTCCCAGTATAAATGAGTGAGCTATTGTCGATTTCCTCACCCCCCCACTCCCCCCCACCCCGGTGGTAAGTCCTTGGTTTTTTTGAAGTTGCTTCACATTCCCTCCTTGTCCTGCCTGAGCCCAGATTTCTTAACTTTTAGGGGATACTCCAAAGCTCAATGTGAAGTTTGTGGATATGCCTTGTAGTCATTTCTGTTGGACTGATTGTTGGGATAGTGTTTGCTGTATGAATAGATTGGTTTAACTTAGCTGAGCTGTCTGGAATATAGACCAGAAGGAGAAGAATTGCTCGGTATCGCATTTATCAGCAAACAGTTAAGTTTCCCAACTATTGTACTCAATTATTCTGTCTCTGGTCTAAGGCCAGTCTGTGAAACTGGTTTAACTAGAAATGGCCCAGACCTTACAGGCACAAGAGAACAAAGAATTTTAGCAGATTTTAAAAAGGATTCTCTCAGAAGACCTAAGCAGGGATAGTCTCGGACACCACAACCTTTTGGTGGTAGATGGAGAAGCAAGGTTTATCTGGGGCCGCTGTCGTGGAATGGTGGGAATTTAGTTAAAACAGAAATGCAGGTGGACTCGTTTTCAAACTCTTTTTCGCTAACATTTTGTTCCTATTGCTGAATAATTTTTTTTTTTTAAGAAGGCCGTTGGTCACAATTCATCGCTTTTTTTTTTGAGGGGCAGTTGTACTCAGGTCCCAGTCTAAGAGTGGGAGAATTGTGCAAAGGTCCACTTTGAGTAAGTAAAAGTATGAAGCCTAACAGCTGAGGAGAATGCACTCAGAGGCTATGTCTATACTTAGAACGTTAGTTCGAATTAACTTGCTGTGAACTAATTAATTCAAACTAAGTTAATTTGAACTAACATGGTGCCACTAGAAACCTACATTGAACTAGCACGCTCATAGACAGGACTTCCTAGCCCAACTTAGGAAGAGGGCACCATGGGAAGTATGGCAGCATGGCACCCAAGAAGGGCCATGCTCCCACCCAATACATAGAAAGAGGAAGGCACCCTGGGAGGAGGAAGGGCAAACTGCATTAATTCAAACTAACGGTTATTTCAAATTAACCCAATGGAACCGAGTTCTGTTCTATGAGCAGATGACTGGTTTTCTGAATGCAGGAAGATCCGTTGATGTGATATACCTTGATTTTAGCAAGGCTTTTGATACAGTTTCCCACAGCATTCTCATTGGCAAATTAAGGAAGGTATGGGTTGGATAGGTGGACTATAAGGTGGATAGAAAACTGGCTAGATCAGCGGTTTCAGAGTGTAGGAATCAATGGTTCCACGTCTAGCTGGCAACTAGTCACGAGTGGTGTGCCCCAGGGGTCGGTCCTGGGGCCAGTTCTGTTCAACATTTTCATCAATGATCTGGATGATGGAATAGACTGCACTCTCAGTAAGTTTGCGGATGACACCAAGCTGGGGGGACCAGTAGACACGTTGGAGGGCAAGGACACGATTCAGGGAAACCTAGATAAATTGGAACAGTGGGCCAATAAAAATCTTATGAAGTTCAGTAAGGATAAGTGTAAAATCCTGCATGTGGGACGGAAAAACCCCATGCACTGCTACAGGCTGGGGAACATTCAGCTAAGTAGCAGCAGTGTAGAAAAGGGGTGGATAGGAAGCTAGATATGAGTCAGCAGTATTCTCTTGCTGCCAAAAAGGCCAATGGCATACTGGGCTGCATCAAAAGAAGCATTACCAGCAGATCAAGGGATGTGATCATTCCCCTCTATTCTGCACTGGTGAGGCCACATCTAGAATACTGTGTTCAGTTTTGGGCTCCCCACTACAAAAAGGACAGGGACATGCTAGAGAGAGTTCAGAGGAGGGCAACCAAAATGATTAAAGGGCTGGAGCACAAGCCCTATGAGGATAGACTGAAAGCATTAGGCTTATTTAGCCTGCAGAAGAGAAGATTGAGGGGGGATTTGATAGCAACCTTCAACTACTTGAAGGGATGCTCTAAGGAAGATGGAGCTCGACTGTTCTCGGTGGTAACAGAGGACAGAACAAGGAGCAATGGTCTCAAGTTGCAGTTAGGGAGGTCGAGGCTGGATATTAGAAAAAACTTTTACTAGGCGAGTGGTGAAGCATTGGAATGAGCTGCCAAGGGAGGTGGTGGAGTCTCCATCTTTGGAGGTGTTTAAGGCCTGGCTGGACAAAACCATGACTGGGATGGTTTAGTGGGAGTGGTCCTGCCTCTGGCAGGGGGTTGGACTAGATGATCTATGAGGTCCCTTCCAACCCTAGGATTCTATGATAATTTGAACTAAGTTCGAATTAACTGTTACGTCGAAGTTAAGCAAGGTATTATAACTTCAAAGTAAGCGTTCATTAGTTCAAACTGAGGAATTCCTTAGTGCAAAGTAATGAAAGCCAGTGTAGCCATGCATTAATTTAGTTCAAATTAATCCTCGTTAATTTGAACTAAGTTGTAAGTGAGGACACAATCAGAGAGCGGAGAAAGGAGACAGAAGTGTAAACAGCTCTATAACCATAACACCCTTTTTTCCCCTTTTTTTATGGATGTTGTTGTTAAGTGGTGTGTAGATTGAAGTGGATGTATTTGTGCAAAGTCATTTATTTTTGTTTCTTGTGATTTTTTTGATTTATGGAATAACTGTACAGAACACTGGATGAGTGATTGCAATTGTATTTCAAAAATTTGAAGAAATAAATAATTGCAAATGTGGAGAGAATCTAAATTGTGGTTAATATTTTCTGCACTTACTGAACCTCTTCTGTACTTTAAATGTACTTTTAAAGCATGTTTTGCTTGCAGGCTCGAATACATCCATTCCATGTTTTGGTTGCATTAGAAACCTACAAAGCAGGACATGGAAGTCGGGGAAAACTTAGGTGGCTTCCTGATAAAGATATTTTAGAAGCTCTTGATGCCTCCTTTTACAAAACGTTTAAGGTAATGTTTGTTTAGCTGTCATATCTGTAGATCTGGCTTTGCAAATATTTTGTGTTTTAAAGCCGTGTAAGCATAAGTTGCACAAATATGTTTACTTACTTACTGTTGTCTCCTGATTTCTTAGTTCTTTTTTCTTATAGTGCGAGTGGATCAATTTCTATCTTCTCAATGAATTATTAGTGGGGTTTTTTTTTGTTTGTTTTTTTAAACTTAGATGGCCCTTTTTCTTAAATTTAGGGATAGACTTTTTGGTCTTCATTTTGCTAGCTGTGAGAAATTGTCAACTTTAAAAGAAGTCTATGGTCCTGATGTAAATGTGCGTTGTTTGATCAGCGTGATTAATATCTGAAGTGTTTTTTAGGGGTGAGGTATTCTCCCCATAAGTGAATCTTCCCCACATTTACATAGGTACCTTTAACTATCGTGTCCTTTTAGCTTTTGTGTGCAAAATAAAAATATATTACTAAATCATGTTATGAAATTGTTACATAATGAAGCTGTCTTTCATCAGTTGTTAGTGTTTCACTTTATAAAAGACCGTATGTTTTCAAATAATCAACAGTTTCAGTTGAGAAGTATATATGAATAGTGAAGCTAAGCTAGACAGTGGTAATTTTGATGAGTTAAGCAAAACCTGTGGGTAGTAGCTCTTTGTGTGTGTCCCTTTCCTGAGCACAAAATATCATAAAATAAAGACTGCATTTTATTGCCTTATTCTTATGTCCGTTGAATTTACTGTTTGTGAAAAGAATGTTGGTAAATGTGCGTAGTTCTTAAGTCTGCATTTTGTGTGGTAAGTTCTGTCACTAATATTTTGAAGTTATAATAGTACTGTTGTATTTAAACAATATCAAAATAATTGTTCGACTAAATTGAATTAAGCTTCTGTCAATATGATTGGTTGCATTTGTCCTATGAGAAAACATCATGTGAATTTGGTGACTTACAGGAGTCACTGTTCCTGCTGACTGACGATTCTGTGGGTAACTGGTGTTCAGAGATGTAGTCTTTTAGATAAAATGAAAAATTGGGGTCTTAATCACCTGTCATCAATGAAGATTTCAAAACTTTTTTTTTTTTTTAACCAAAGGCAGGGTTAGTAATTGCTCCCATTTGGCAAGTTTTCAGTATAGATAACTTCTTTCTCTCATGCTCAATTCCCATTTAGTTTAAAAAAAAAATAAATAAAAAAAAATCTTTTGCTTGAGAGGCAGTGTGTAATTATGTGTAGCATGTTGAATTTTTGTAGGAGAGATTTAGTGATTGTTTAAAACTTAATATTATGTCAAAAATGGGAGAAATTTATTCAATTGGTTTACCTGCTTTTAAAATATACTCTCATAGAATAGAAAAGTGGGAAGTCTTAAATAGATCAGTATTTTTACTAGGGTGTGTGTGTGTGTGTGTGTGTGTACATATATATGTATGTATATATATTTTTTTTTCTGTCATTGTTAGACAGTGGAACCAACAGGAAAGCGTTTCTTGCTTGCAGTTGATGTGAGTGCTTCCATGACGCAAAGAGTTTTGGGCAGTGTGCTCAATGCTAGTACAGTTGCTGCAGCAATGTGTATGGTAAGAAATGGATCCCCTCTTGTAGCTGTCCAGAATCCTTTGTGTAGGCTGCATTATTTAAAACATTGAGTGAGTGTGCACTGCTCTTCTGGCACAAAGATGCCTTCAAACTGCAATTGGATGATTCCCTAAGCATAGTGGAAGTCTGTGGGTGACATAGGGCCTTCAAAAATGCCTTCTGTGCTAGCCCCCCCTTTCTCGACTCTCTGCTCATGTCCCTTTTGCCCCTTGGCTTCTGATCATAGGGGTTATGGCCAGGACATCCTTACACATGATTTCTAGAAAGGTGTCTGGAGGCTGTTGTTGACCAGGGTCAATAAGACCAGCCTGAATACTAGGCTGATTTGCAGCGCATGTTAAAGGAGTCTTCAGTCTGCTTTTATTTGCTCTGTCAAAAAATACTTAAAATCACTTTCTGTGAGAGCATAATGTATACTGAACTGAAAGAGAGTTGAGAAAATATTCATACACAAATCCATGTCATCAAGCTGTGCTTTGAAGAATGTATTCATTTAGAGGGAATGTTAATTTAGAAAGGGTGATGTTTTAAGTGATGAGGGGGGGAAATATATAGCTTGTTCCTTTTTAGGCTTTAAAGATGAGTAATTTAGGAAGATATTTCAGTGCAGTTTCCAAATAGCAGTCAATTTGGTTTTAAAATTTGAACTTAAATGAAATTAGTTTCTTAAATTTCAGGCATATAGAAAAAGAAATGTACAGTCTTCAAAATGGAGTGAGAGAGCAGAAAAAATTGAAACTTTGTAATTGGAAGTGAAGGCTCCTGCCCAGTGATTAGGTCTATTAAGTGCTCATTGTGGATTGCTGCAGTTGCATCTTGGATTGCTGCAATACTTATGCACTCAAGGGCAAGGGACAGTGCAAATTAATGGTACAATTTAAACATTAACTCAGCTTTCTTGGGTCTGCCATGACTGTATTATTTTACTTGGTTCTTTATATTTTAAGTAGAGAATATATTGAATTATCCCCCTCTTCCCCCCCAAAACCCTGCTAATTATTACAAAGTGATATGACTAAAATACATGACCCTATTTCCTACCACATTCTTTTTCTTCTAGGTCGTTGCACGCACAGAGAAGGAGTCCCATATTGTTGCCTTTTCACATGAAATGGTCCCCTGTCCGGTGACGAAAGACATGACACTACCTCAAGTATTAGTGAAAATGTATGAAGTATGTGAACACTTTTAGTTTTATTGCACTGTAGCTGGTGTACAATTTTGATAAACCTGTTGCCAAAAATTAAATAATAATTTGGGAGACTTAGTACTTGCATTTTGTTGTTTTGCTTTGTAATTAATTCTACTAGTGAGTTTATTTCATGTTTTGTTTAGTAAAATATTTGTTTTTCCTCTCCTGATGTATGAGTTTTACTGAAAAGCTATGTCAAGCAAAATTTTACTTTACTGTTGGAATATTTCTACATTTCATTTTAGAGAAGTAATGTTAGTACGTAACATCACACTTAAAAAAAAAAATAAGAGCAATAAATTCTGCAAGGCAAATTAGTGTAATTTTTTGGTGATATTACTAAAAAAGCTGCTAAATATCGTGATGTTTGGGACATAAAGTACTTCACATTCTCAAAACAACTGTATAAACAATCATCTCAGTATCTTCAATACTGCATAGCACAGCATTGGTGTAGTTCAGGCCTTGACATAGTTGCTGGATGCCTAAGGACCAGTCCAAAAACTGAGGCACGTCTAGGTATTTGGCAGAGAAGGGGCCCCCTGCCTCTGGAAGCACTGCTGTAGTTACTTTCAGTGGCAAGCACAGAGCACAGCTGCCCCCCCCCCCCCCCCCGCCGCCGCCAAAAAAGCCTCTTTGAGTGACACTGGAGAGGGGTGGTGAGAGAGAAGGTGGTATCAGAAATGCCAATACTTCCGGCTCTTTTTTGGGTGCTTGGGGTTTTGCCTTCCTGGCTGCTAGGTGCTGCTAGGCGCCAAGTGCAAAATTCTGAATGCTTTAGGGACCCAATGCCCAGAGTTAGTTGAGCCCTGGTCTAATTCATATTTTTCAGTGTAGTTAACTTGTGTTTCACAGCAACACGTGCCATAAAATTTATCAAATTCTGGAAAATAAACTCTTCTGGGACCTTATCCAAAACTCAGTACGGTAAATGGAAAGACTACAGCTGATATCAATGGCTGTTTGGATTAGCCTTCAATTAAATACAGTATTGAGTGAAAAAAGCCAAAATTCAAAACTCTGTCATACAGTTTGAGAACAGGTAGACTTGTGCACTCATCTAGAACTCCACTGACTTCAGTGAACATGCATGTTATATTGAAGGATGGGGCCTGCTGAGTTTGTCATCCTAACTCAATTGTTAGGAAAAAAAACTCTATTGTCAGGAAGACCTTTCTTAATTACTAAACATAGTAATTTTTCTTTTATGTTCTCTTTCAGTGCTCTTTATTCTTCTAAACGTTTTATTATTATTATTTTTAAGCGTTTTCAATTTTGTTGACATTGGCCCATGCTGTTGAAGAGTAAAAATTGTGATTCATATTCTTGCGGGATAGATTTCCTCTACACCCGCTTCAAACCCACTACAATTAAAAATAGTTTTTAAGGCTAAATACAATGTATTGAGCTCCTTGAGAACTAGCAATACGTGAGTACCTTTATCATTGTGCTTAAAAGTGCCATCCTCAGAGAAAAGACATTCAGTTTATTCATAATTGCTCACAAATCTTTTTGACTACTTTCTAAATATCTGGCACTGACAAATTCAGAATTTTCAGTTTGTTGGGACTTTCAGTGTTCTGACATTTTAATTTTCTATTTAGAAATTTCAGTATTCTGAAATTTGGTTTAGTTTCAGGTAGCAATAAAACACAGTTTTAGAAATTTCTCACAAGCTGGAAATTCTGGGGGATAAAAATTGTTTTAGAAACATTACCACATTGTGATTCCTAAAGAAAAAATGTTCTTCAGGACCTATCAGCTTCTGACTGAATTTGACACAGTTCTTGTTAGTTTCATTTTTGGAGCCTTATCTGTAGTTCATCAGAACTTCCTCAACTTCCCCCCTGTTCCAATACATTTCAACAAAATTTTTCAGATTTGATAAAATTTACATTTTCTGACAAAATCCTGTATGACTGCAATATTCTCAACCAGCTTTACTTAAAAATATATATATATATATATATTGGATTTTAATTGCTTCTATAAATTTAAGATATAAAATGGTGGTGTGTACTGATTATTTATAAAATATATTTTGATTCATTTATGTTCAATGTTTCCTATGCAGTTAATGTAAAAGAAAAATTAACCCATGCTAACCCTTCAAATGCTACATTGTAGATAAAAGTAGGGAAGCCGTTAATTTTCTCGTTCTTTTTTTTCTTTTGCTTTTTCTTTGAAACTTCCCTATTGCAAGGCCACGTTGCTTTTGCATAGTTAATCACTGCTGTTAATAGAAAAGGATAATATGTCTAAGACGTCACTGTAATACTTTCAGAATTTTATAGTGAAGTGTCCCATTCAATCTTATATATTTTTAGATTCCAATGGGTGCCACTGATTGTTCTCTTCCAATGATATGGGCTCAAAAGACACAGACAGCTGCTGATGTCTTTATTGTGTTCACTGATAATGAGACGTTTGCTGGAAATATTCATCCCGCCGTTGCTCTGAAGGAGTACAGAGAGGTAAATGATCTTCTGATAGTAGAGTGTAATTTTCTTGTACAGTGGTGAACAAAAATATTAAATAGTTTGCAAATTTCTTTTGGAGATAAGGAATTTATGGTTTTAAGCTTAAATGTATGCTTTTGTATTCCAGAAAAGTATTTTTGGAATCTTTGTACATTAAGTGGCGTAAGATGCAAATGAATCTTGAAAGAAACAGAGGACTAAAGGAATTTTCAGATAAATTGTCATTAATTATTTGCCTGGTATTAAATTCTGTGTTTGTTTCTGTAACAAAAATTGATACACTTAGCATTTAGTGCAGTTTTGACTCTGTGTTTGATAAATCAGTGAAATTCTATTCACACAAAAAAGGAAGTTCTGATATCCTTCAGTGTTTTGTGATGGCACTGTTTTCAGTAATGAAGATCAAACTTGTGTAGAAATAGCTGCCAGTCTGAGGTTATGGGAGTCTGCAAAAAAAAGACAGATCCACAACAGTGAAAAAGTCACTGAATTGAGATCTTGTGTTTTCAGGAAGAAAGCTAGTGAAGTTGCTACCCCACAGGCTACTAGCTTCTAGTAGCTTTTCTCATGCTGACCTTGTAAGCTCTCTAAGTCGACTTGAAATTAAACTTTACTTACAATGAGGTCAAACTGCAGAAAAACTACTTCACTATAAACAGGTTTCACTGTAATACAATTTTATTCCAGTTCCAAACATAATAGATCTTTGACATCCTCAGTAGGTGAGATTTAATTTGTATTCGTATTATTTAACTCGTGAGAACCTCAAAGTTCTTCACAAACACTAGAAGTGTTAGCACCTTTCTGAGGTTGGTAAGCATTATCTCTTTTCCGCAGTTGGTTAAAATTGAGGCAGTGATGTTGAATGCCTTGGCCAAGGCTCACCTAGAAATCTGTGACAGATCTGAGACCAGATCTCCTGATTGCAAAAGCTATGCTTTACCCATAAATGCAGTGTCCTTCCTATTAAGTGTTTGGATGATCATTACTGACAGTGTCCTCATTTGAAATGTTCCAAAGGGGTAGCCATTGTAGTCTAGTTCAGCAAAAGAATCATGGAGTCCTGTGGCACTTTTAGAGACTAACAAATTTATTTACCACATGAGCTTTCGTGGGAGAAAATCACACTTCGTCAGACACTTTGACATCTGACAAAGTGGGATTTTCTCTCATCAGAGCTCATGCAATAAATAAATTATTTATTCTTTAAGTGCCACAGGACTCCTTGTTTGTTTTTTTGCTCATTTGAAATGTAGTCCTTAAAAAAAGAAAAAAAATAGTACTGAAAAGTGGGTTAATTCTATATTCCTGTGTATAGGCTTCAGCAGTGGTTAAAAGCAACTGATTTGTGATTATTTCATTTGCATACAAGCCAAACTGAAACTTTATTTTGGTTTAAAAAATATTGACAGGCTAGATTTTGCTATCCTTATTCAGGAAATCTCATGTTACCGTCAACATTGAATTAATGTACTGTGGAGTACCTGAGTAAGGACTGCGTGATTAGGCCTCACATGATTTCTAAACTGTGGTATATATGTGAATTCTGGAAATACTTATTTGCTTTCCTTCCTTTCTCTAGAAAATGGGTATTCCAGCTAAACTGATCGTTTGTGGAATGACATCAAATGGCTTTACCATTGCAGACCCAGATGATAGAGGCATGTTGGATATATGTGGCTTTGACACTGGCGCTCTAGATGTCATTCAAAACTTCGTTTTGGATTTGATCTGATTTGTGGGAACCTGCTATCCACAATGGGTCCATTGCTGGCAAGAGGCTCTGCCTTGTGAACTCCCAGCCAAATATACTGTACTAACATATGGCACATGATGCACATGTTTGAATGATAACTTTTTGTAAAGGGAAAAAGCGGATGAGAAATTACTATGTTACTGTTGCACCTAGTTTGAAAATAACAAAAGGAAAGTTTGTTAAACATAGCTACAGGAGTACACAGTGAATGATTAAATTCCATTTATAATAGCTTAAGAATACTAAGATTTTCTGTCACTGTATGATGTTTTAGTCTTCAGTAATAAATTGAGTTACATCTGCTATTGGGAGTGGGGGACTGGAAATGGAAATGGTGTTAATGTTTTTAAATAATGTTAGTTTAATAGCAGTTTACTTGAGGTTTTTTAAATCTTTGTATTTGAAAAGAATAAGTAAGATGACCATTTCCATTGTTCAGTTTCAAACCTATAAAAGAGAAATATATTCTGGATTGCACTAGACCCTGTAACTGTGATGGAGTGTAAAAGTTACTTGTTAAATTTTATACTGACAAAGTGAAAGTGGAAATGTGTGATTAAATTATGATAATCAAACTTTTTCTGAACAGATTCCTATCTGATCTTCTGGAATAACTTTTTTCGGTAAATTGAAAGGCAGTTTTTGTACGTTACAATTTCAGCAGCGCTGTTTATAGAATTTGTATGCTTTGTAGGAAATCTGTACAAACTTTTTTTAGTAAAGGAAAGAATCCTTGAAATTATTAAATGAAGTCCCATCCTCCCAAGTGATATGTTTGCTGAAGTTTCAAGTACTTTGGCTATGAGGAAACCTTAAATGCAACTGAGTTTAGTGTAATTTAAAATGTGGTTATCATAGCCAGGAAAAATGAACTGTTAATGTTATCTTTAGAAGAATGTGCAGATTATACAGAAATTATCATTCTAAACAAGTGGAGTATTTCAAGGTATTTAATCTACTTAAAGGTTAACTTTAGTGCTCTGAGTTGAAAAAGAAATTAAATCAATAATCTGTTTTCAAAACTACTTTGACCTCATAATGACATTCTTCATAGTGATCTTTCTGTACAATAAAGCTTCCCTTGTCACACTCAAACTGTTACTTGTTTAGCAATGGATTGCAAATGAGTCTTAATTTGTGCATGGCAGTAAAGAAAGGAGATGACAAAAGGCATGGGGGAAATTTATGTCTACAGTTTCTTGAC
This sequence comes from Podocnemis expansa, assembly GCA_007922195.1. Classification (NCBI taxonomy): domain Eukaryota; kingdom Metazoa; phylum Chordata; order Testudines; family Podocnemididae; genus Podocnemis; species Podocnemis expansa. The sequence goes on along the minus strand of ML682014.1, from coordinate 25,360,029 downwards.
TGCTTTAGAGCAGGAATGAATAGTAACGTGTCTATGTATCCAAGGGTCTTTTCAGTATTTCAGATTAAGAACACAAGTTTTTATCATTAAGACTTCTGGTAATACTTTACACCTTCCCTAAATTGTATGTTTGTGACTGTCGTGTCCTGCTACGTGTGTTTATTTTAAAAGATTAATTTGGTGTTTGTTTTGAAAACGATTGTAGTTATAAAATAGCTAATAGAAAATAATATAATCAGACTTCATTGCTTTGCAAAAAACAGACTGAGCTGTAAAGGGGTTACTTACATTTGAATGATAAATTCTTGATACCTCATTATTCAGTACGAGTATAAAGAAAATAAGTTGGAAGTTAGCATTTGTAGGATGAATGTTACTCTGATAATATTTAAAATATTAGACAATGCCCCATGCTGGCTGCTTCAGTTTGTCAGACTGATGTTCAAGGTGTCATACTGCCCATTTATGTCCAGCTTCAAGGAATTAATCAGAACGGTGAAGAAGCCCATTCTTTCTTTAATTTTACATGGAAGGTTTTAAAATCATGTCCTTTGAAGAACCTGTCATAATGGTAGGATGGCTTTCAGTCAAACTGAATGGCACTTTTTGCAGGTGATTGTGATAGTGTGGTAGTTGAATAAGGCTTGCAAAATGGAGGGCGACTAACAGTTTTTAAGGTGACAACTCCAGAAGCAGATCTAACTTTTTTGGGCGGAGCCAAAAGGAATTTCAAGAGGCTGCACCCCCTTGTCGCCTATTCGTTTTGAATGAGAGATTTCCTCACATTTTCAAGCAAAAAAAGGCACAGTGAATGTGGAGATTCACTTGAAGAACATGTGGTGGTTATTTCAAAGGGTGTGTGTGTGTGTGTGTGTGTGTGTGTGTGTGTGTGTATGTTTAAATATAGTAATGTTTTTCTAAATCACTAGTTACAAATCTAATAAAAATGTTTGCTGCTGAGTCAGAAATGTTAATGAAAACAGAGCGGGTGTTTAGGTGTAGTTTCTTGGTGGAAAAAAGAGTCTAGTGTTTTGGTATAAATGGATTGGAAAACTAGGAAGCTGTAAATTTTAGAAAATAAATGTGAAATGACCTTATGCTATTTTTGCACAAACCTATCATATTTAAAAGGATTTGATTGGATAATGACTTTACTAACAGATGAAGAATGAAGTACAGTAATGAATCATTGAAAGAAGCTCAGTTTAAAACCTAAATCACTGAACTAGGTAAGCAGAGTGAAGGGGAACAGTCACTGCAGGCTACAAGACAGGTAGCACATCTGCTAGAGTTGTGCACCACTCCTGGTGATATTCTCTCCATTACTAATCAGATGGAGTGTGGAATATGCTCCTAAATATCACCTTATTCTCTCTACTAAAAGATACTAATAGGATAAAATTTTACCTTCCAAATGGCTTTGATTGTGTTAACAGGACAAGATTGACCCTTATATGGCTGCTTCCCTAAATGTTTTTATTAGTGGATGAGTAAGGAGTACCTCTTTCTTCCATGGAAGCAGTGGAGGGAGGAGTCTTTTACAAAGGCTTTACTACTTCCAGCTGTGAGGTAACGCAGAGGGACTATTGCTGCTTAAGCCTCCCCCTGAAAGTAAATACTGACAAGGTCAGAACTGGCCTAAGTCTAGAGGACACTGTATTGCCCTGACATTCTCTTCTTACATATGGTTCTGAAACTTAAGTTTGGGGACATAGAGCATAACACGATTGCTATGGTGGTTATATTTTTTAGTCTTAAAGCCAGTTATCCAACATTTTCTAGTCTGAGGAGAGAATAGGCCAAAATAATTGGTAAATTAGTGTTGATGTATGTGCAGGTGTTAATATTTGCATTGGTGGAATGCTCTGTTTGGCATTGGACACTCCCCACCCCCCCCCAAAAAAAACCAGGGGTATAAATTGTGCATTGAGATTTATTACGGAAAGGAGAAATTCAAGAGCTAATTTTGAATTAAGTTCAGTTTTTCAAAACAAATATGTCTAAATGTTTGCAGAGGATAAAAGCCTGTTAGGGGTGGTGGTTGATTCTTGATGCCTGGCTGAATAAATAATAGGCTTTCAGATCTGTTTCTGTTTCATTAGGAATCCTTGTGCTCGTCTTAGATTTTCATTGAGTTTTTGACATACACTGGTTGGTTGGTTAAAGAATGAGCAACATTTAGTAAAAGCTGGATTTATAGTGTAAAGTGGTGCTGCACATGAGGCTACTGGGGTATAGAAGTATTTCAGAAATAGCTAACATTATCCTAATGTCTGAAAGTAACATCTAACCACTTTTTGACTAAAGAATATAATGGTGACAGGCTTGTGCTTTGAGGTGGATGGTGGAATTGGATGTATAATATGTACATAAAATACAGAAAAGGTGATAAAGGCTCAGAACTTTGTACACCAAGAGCTTGCCTCAAGGAAGTGAGAGAATAGTGCCTTGCTCAGAGCAGTGATAAGGGAGCCCAAACTCTAGACCCATTGCTAGAATATGTATGTGGATTTAGGACATCAAGAAAACCCAGTCCTCTCCCCCCACAAACCCTATGATTTAAGTTTAGAATTTAGTTAGCTGAGCTCCTTAAGACAATGGGGGGGGGGAGTATTTCTTGAAAACACAGCATTCTCTTTCCCATTTCATCTCAATTATTTCCATTTTATGTCAAACATCAAACATTAATAAAATCTAAACTATATACAAGTGAATTTAAAATGGCAAAAGGAAACTTATTTGGTTGTCAAGATTGGGCTTTGGATTTACAATAGATAAAGAGAATTTGAGATCCACTATTTTTTAAATACAAGAAAAATAATGCTAGTTACTCATAATCCTAACAATAGAAATGATAGTTTTAAAAAAAGTCTACACAGCTTCTGGCTGCTTTGTAGCTAGTTTGGTAAAAGAAGTGTAATAGTAATTGGCCATAAAAATCACTTGGTGCCTAAAGCATGTTAAGCTAGCATGTAGAAAAGGCATAGTGCAATATATTAAGCAACATTTTTATATTCCTTTAAGCCCTTGAAAGACTATACAGCACAAACCTTATATTATTCTTGGTTTAAAATGTATACAAATGAATCTGGAAATGTTTTTTACCAGGTTTAATCTATAAAGATGCTGTCTTCAACTAACTTTTTTCCCCCCATTGCAAACACTCCACTTCTTAATCACGTAGCTAGCTGGCGTTCTGTCCCAGGCTGGGGCATTAGTTGTGCCAAGTCTATTGTCTTCTCCTGTTTGTTCTCCTTCTGATACTGTTAGTTTTTCCTCTTTTCCATCTCTGATGTGGTTTTAAAATTTTATGCCAATTTAACTTTTAACTTTGCCTTGTGCTGATAGTCTCATGCACTATACTAAGATCATTATTGGTTGCTCTTTGCTAACAACTAACAACAAAACATTTGTTTCTTCTCATAACATTTTGCCCTAAATATTTTTAAACAAATCATTTCACTTTCTTTTAGCATGAAAAGCTTAAAAGTCATTTGTGACTTAACTAGATTGATTTTTTTTTTTTGTCATAAATTTTATAAAGCCAGAAGAGGCACCGTTGTGATAGTCTAGTCTGAGCTGTAAAATACAGAAAATATATCATTCCACATAAAATCAAAAGAGTACAGTGGTATAAACTGCTTCCTGGGGGGGGGGGAACATTTTTCAAAGATGATCCAACATCTACCTATGTGATGATTTGATAGGCTTTATTTTATAAAATTATTTTAAATTGACTTGTGCAATTTTAAAGTCTCTGTTCCTAGACTTTGTAAAGTGATTATGCTCTATTCTTTTAAAATATTGTTTACATTATTTGCATAACAAAGGGTACCTATTAAATTAATATTCTGGGTAGACAAGCAGCTTTGCAATATTTGGGGTTAGAATTTTCTTGCATGTAGAACATAGGCAGAAATTTGAGAAAAAGTGATTAATTTATGTGAATGCTTTTAATTGACTCATTTTTTCAGCATTTTTACAGGTTTATTATGCTAACTATTTTCAAAGGTTTCTAGAGACAGATGTACAGTAAATACATTTGCTGGAACAGATTTATTCTTGTAACAAATAGAAATTTTTACATTTCTGCTGTACCATAAGGTAGCATAATGTATAACATTACTGACAACATTGTCTGAGTGTGAAATATGGGAAAAGGGTAAGTCAGTAAAATGGTATATGTGCTGCCTTTCATACCTAAAATTGAGGTTAAGATTAGCAAAGTTTAGCAGGAGATGTCTATAAATATGCATGCCTCTGTGTTACATGTGGGTTTATGAGTTACAAATGGGGTAGCCATTGTATTCTAGTTCAGAAAAACAAACAAGGAGTCTTGGTGCACTTTTAAAGGCTAGAAAACCTTTTTATCATATGCGCTTTTGTGGAAGAGACAAAGTGGGATCTCTTCCACAAAAGTTCATGCAATTGGTCTTTAAAAGTGTTACAAGACTCCTTATTTATGTGGGTTTATAGTTTCTAATATTGTCATCTTTCTCCTTCTAATATATTTGCATTTTGAATTTCTTACATATATAAAAATAATACAGTAACACAAAGGTAACATGTAAAATGTTAACAAATAATGAAATAATAAATGTTACCAACTTCTTTATAGTTGAGCACAAAAGATTATAAATAAAATGACTATTCTTCTACATTCTCATTTTTAAAGCACAGTACTGAAAAAATTTTTAGAAGTCACTTTCATGCATCTGGAGCATGTTCAAAGTTCTCTGTGCTATTTAACTTATTTACAGTAATGCCCCCCCCTGCCCATTTATCATGTATTTTAATAATGCATATTTTGATCTGGATGAAAATCTTGATTGTCTGATTCAGCCATCATCATCAACATTAACAACTGTGTTCTTGTTGCAGAATCTTGATTAATGGTGATACACATTTTGACTTTCGGCTCCCAAATTGAATTAGCAGGCTTACAATTAGAAAAATGTGTAAGATGTACCATTTTGATCAGAAATAATAAACATGTAACCCACCCATAAGGCTAGAGTTTGAATGATGTTTTAGAGTAGAAACCTCACTCTTAAATATATATTATGGAGTAGAAACCTTGCTTTAAAATATATATATGAAGCCAGATAATACACACACAAAATTTGGCTTCACGCCACTGAAAAATGAATGGTGCTTTCTATAAAATAAAACTAAAATTGTATGATAAAAGATTTTTGGAAGGAAAAGCCTTAATTTGGTAAATAATGACAAGTAACCCTTTGAGTGCCTTAACATATACATCTTCATTTAATAAATGGGCACCTATTAGTGTTGATAGGCATACAATACGTTTCCTGAACAATTAATGGAATTTTGCCTTGAACAACACTTCCCGCAGATTTTTTGCAGCACAGAATTCACAGGGCTAGTATAATAGGGAGATTTTAAAAATTGTACAGGTAACAAAATGAAAAGTAAGGTCTTTCTATTTTTTTTTATTTTAACACTATGGGAAGAATTGCTGGTCTTGTTATTAATTAACAGGCTCAGTAATCTATATTGGAAAAAAAATAATCTTTACCAGCATTTGTGCAAAATTCTATAGTACAAAATTTAGTATAATAGGTATACATTTGTGTGTGTTTGATGGATATGTCTTTTGTAAATCAAAACTTAACAGGGCACTGAGGAACTTAGCAAAATATAGTAAACTTTGCAATAATAATAAATACATATCCAGGGTCAGTGTGGTCATTCACTCTATATATGTTAAGGATGCACTATGCCTTTCAGAAACTGAGAGGGATTATTATTTAAACTGAAAAATTACAGCACCCTAAATAGGTTGATTAAAAGTATTGAGAGAATAAGTATGCAGGACCTAAATTTCACAGACTTTCTTTCTAATCAGATTGCTCTTTACTCAGAGGAGCAATTTTATGCTTCATCTCTGTTGAGCAGGAAGCATGGATCTCTACACAAAAATGTGAGGCCACGCCCTAATTAACGGGTCCAAACACTACTTAAATTCAGATAGTGCTTAATAATAATTCATCAGCCTTAAGCCTTTTAAAATTGTGAACAGTACCTCTAACAGTGTAATGGTCCATCTTGAGGAAGAAAGATGTACATTCGTGTTTGTCAATTAACTTTTTCAAATATTTCAAGATCATCTGTTACCCATATCCTGGCCTTGGATGTACATTATACTGAAATTATTTTTAGGTATTTAATTGCAAGTGAAATAATGCTAGCAAACTGTGTTATGGCTGTAGAACTTGATGAGTACTAAATAAACTATGCGTATGACAATTCATTTACTTGTTTAGTTTTACATTAATCAATAGCTGCATTTTGGTGTGAGGAAAAATCAGCTTAGATTTGAAGACAGTAATCTTGATTTTATATTTGGAAAATTATTTTATTTTGGTCAGCCAGGTCTGGAAAAATAGTCTTCATGGTCCAGTCTGGAGCCAGAGAGGCATCAACCACTTGCCCTCTGATTTCACAAGAATGTATATTTCATTTTCTCAAGACCCTGGATTTACATTTTGGTGCCAGGATGATGGGAGAGGAAATAACAAAAATGAGGTCAAAACCCAAATCTCCATGCACTCAAAAAACAGCAGCAACTAAGTCAGAAGCCTCATACCCACCTGTCTCCTGTAAACAGAGCAGTTTCCATTGTTTGGATGGAAAACAGACTTTCCCTATTGTAAGTTTGCTTGAGAGTAGAAGCAATTCATTGGAACTTCTCTTCCAGAAGATAATTAGATACAAACAGCCTATTAGAGGAAGCTACTTGGAGATTGAGAACATTTGTGGAAAGCTCTACATAGCTTTGAATAAGCAACCAGATTTCTTGAGGTTGATCTGAGCCCCCAAACCTTTAGAAAATAAGACAATTGAAAATTGATCAGGCCGTCTGAATGCCCCCATATTGACTTCATTGAAGAATCCTCTCTATGGAAAGGGTAACCACCTTCACACACCCAGATAGCACATCCAGGCATGCTACCTTCATCTTCCATGGACAGTGTGAACAACTGTTCGTGCCTTTTGCTACAGCTTTAAAGGGGATGTTCAGATCAGTAAGTTGGGGGTAACATTTCTGCAAGAATGTTTCAATTTTTTATTTTAACACATTTATGAACACGGGATAAAATTTAAAAAATTTAGAAATACAAAAATTAAGGCACCCAGCATACATTAATTCAATACCCATAAAAACACCAGCCTCTCATTTTCTTGGTTTACATGTCAAATACAGAATGTTGGTTACATATCTTGCTTAACAATTATGTTTCCAGCATGAAGTGCAATGCTTTGTTACCCACTTAACTTTTGTAAAACAAAAGTTAGTAACATTAGTACCGTACAGGTGTATTGTGACGCTCTCTCATTGTTAAGCACCTTCAAACAAGGAGTTTGTTGGCACTTTTGAAGACCAACAAATATATTTATCACATGAGCTTTCATAGGAGAAAATCCCACTTTGTCAGATGCTTGAAACTGGGGAACTTACAAAGTGGGTGGAAAATTAACTACAGGGAAGAAGCGTAAGTCATAGGATGAAGACCTGCTTCAAAACTCTACATTTGTTTCAAAGTGGCACTTTTCACTATTTCTTAGTGAAATTATTTAGGACTCGCCTATGTGGGGTTTGTCTAGAATAGCTATTCTGGAATAGTGGACACTTACTTTACAGCTAGTTGATCCAGGGAGTTATTAAAAATAGCCATTTTAGATAAACTAGATGTGAATACCATTGTTCTAAAAACAACGAGACTCCTGTGGCGCCTTAAAGACTTAAATTTTTTCAGGCATAAGCTTTCATAGGCTCCAACCCACTTCATCAGAGGCATTTTTCATAGGTTGGAGCCTACAAAAGCTTACGCTCTAAGAAATTTGTTAGTCATTAAGGTTCCCGAGGACTCCTGGTTTTGTTTTGTTTTTTTGCTGCATGCAGACTAACATAGTTACCCTTCTGAAAATTTCTGCATTGTTCTAAAATAGCTGGAACCATTGAGTTACTTCTATTGGAACTATTTTTATAAGTACATTACTGACCAATTGTATTCCCAAACCACGCGACTCAAGGTGCCAGTACTGATGCCTACCTCCTGCAGGACAAATAAGGGTTTATCTGGGTGTTAAGGAATAGGAAGGCAGGCCACAAGGGCCAGGACAAATGTCACCAGGACTACTACACACTAACCCCTCTACATAAGAATGGCTATAATAGGTCACACCAGTCCATCTAACTCACTAGTCTGTCTTCCAACAGTGACCATCTCTTTTGGGAGATGCCTCAAAGGGAATGAACAGTGCAATACGGTGATCCATCCTGTCATCCAATTCCAGCATTTGGCAGAGGCCTAAGAACACCTAGAGTATGTAGTTGCATCTCTGGCTATCTCACTTAACTGATGCTGATGCAACTACCCACAGGAATTTATCTAAATTTTTTTTTTAAATCCACTTGTAGTTTTTGCCTTTACAACCACCACTGGCAACGTGTTCCACAGGTTGACTGTGTTGTATGAAAGAATACTCACTAATGTTTGTTTTAAACCTGCTGACTTAATTTCATGAAGTGACACCTAGTTCTCGGATTAGCTGAAGGAGTAAATAAAACTACTTTATTCACTTTCTTCACACCACTCATAATTTTATAGACCTGTCATATCCACCTCAGTTGTATTTTCCAAACTGAATAGTTCCAACCCTTTAAGTCATTCCTCACACAGAAGCCACGCCATACCATTCATCATTTTGTGGCCCTTTTCTGTATCTTTTCCATTTCTAATCTTTTAAGATGGGAGAACAAAACTGTATTCAGTATTCAAGACATGGGCATAACATGGATTTATATAGTGACCTTATGATAGTTACTGCTTTAGCTATATGTTTTCTAATATCTTGTTAGCTTTTTTTTCACTTTTTCTACATGACATGTGCTTAATGTTGTATCCAAAAGAAAAGTTTTCAACTGTTTCTTGAGATCATATACAAAACTGTAGCTCATCATGATACTGTCTTTAATAAAAAGACTCTAGCACAAATATTCCAGAAGTTAATTAAAACCACAATAATGGCAGGTGTTATATGAATAAAAGACACTGAGTGGTTCTTTTAGGTGTCTTCAACATACCTAATTTGACACGAAAAACAATCTTCAACACTGTCTTGATTAGGAAACAGTAGATTGCACTGTCATCCTTTGTTCCACAATTATGGTAAAACGAGCTAGAAAGTGTAGCAAACCAACTGATATTGCAATGAAGATCCTACAAGGTGTTGAAGGGACAAAACAGTGCAAGTTTTTACAAGTAGTGTTTGTCACTTATTACACAGAACCTGGTATAGCACTTAACGTAAGAAAAACATATATAGACATTTATATCTGCAAAAGCACTAACAAAAATATTAGCTAAACCCAACAAAAGCCCCGTGAGGTAGGTAACTTTTTACCTCCATTTTAACAGTGAAACTGAGGCAGAGAAGGATTAAGTATTACACAAGACTAATGTCTATGGTATAAAAATGATTTCATATTAATGAATTATTTGCTGTAAGCCCTAGTTAGTCTACTGGAGCATGCTGCATACCAAGGCTTAAATTTTCAAGTTTGGGTGACTAAATATCGGCACCTATAGCCATAAATAGGCCTTCCAAATAAATGGGCTAGTTTTAGACTTTGTGGGTTCTCTTTGTGTGCTCTCCAAAAGTCAGACCATTTATTTAAAATCCATCTTCAGGCTTTTAAGTACCTATCATCTAGATGAGCAGCACTTTTGTAACTAAGGCTAAGGCAGGCTACACGGCAGATCAGAATTTTCTGCTCTTCTCATTTGACATTGATGAACCAAGGGAAGCAGTCTGCCTTCCTGATGAAGCCTTTGAGTATCTGTAGCGCCTCCGATGAAAGTGCCATTAATAAACACTCTTGGAACCTGTTAAGTATATAAAAGTTACATTAGTTACTTTGTGGAGATAGGATAAAAACTAAGAGTGGCCATGCATATTGCCATATAAACTTACAAATATGAAGTTTTAACATCCTTGCTATTCTGTCCACCACATTAGTTTATAGTTTTACATTTCCACAGTAACTTTCTATAAAAGGGATCCCTTCCCAAGGTGATTTATATTAAACATAGGCATTGCTTCACCTTCTCCTGAAAAGTAAGATACATTACTTGCACATGGGTTTAGAACAGCAGTAAAAAAAAACCAAACAAACTTGATTTCAATGATGTTACAAAGAACTGTTATGAAGGCAGAATGTAATTCCCAAAGTTACCTGGGCAATGGAACTAATACTTCTACCCAAGCAAACTATCATGATTCTTTAATGCCCCTGATAGATTTAAGTTTTGAGACTCTGATGTGAGGTTTGATTAAATCTCATCTGAAAGACAGCATCGTCAGCAGCACAATAAGAATTGTGACTCTGGGGTGGCAGGTCAGTAACACAAGGAAAGAAAGACCTTACACCAGGGGTTGGCAACCTTTGCCAACCCCTGTGCTGGTCCTTCCTCCCCAGTCCTCAGTGGACGCCAGCAGCCCCCTCCACCGTAAAAAGCAATGGCCACAGCTGGGGGGGGGGGGGACACTTTGCAAGTATACTGGTGAAAAGAGCTGCTCGCAGAAAGAAGCTGCCCAGAGCAACTCCTCTCAGCGGCATGCCTGATAAAAGGGATCTCTAGGGATGCCAATGAAAGAAGCCGCTTGGAGTAGTTCCTTTTGGTGGTGGCATGCCGTGGAGAGAAGCCACTCTGGGAAGCTTCTTTACACAGCATGCCTGAGCCCTGGGCATGGTGAGAACCCCCCTGTGCCCAAGCCACCCCCTACAAGAAGCTGACCAGAGTGACTTTCAGTGGCAGGTGTGGCAATTTCTGTGGTGCCACAGAGGCTGCTGCGTGGTGCTCTGAATGGGCTCATGTGCCACCGTTGGCACACGTGCTGGGGGTTGCCTACCCCTGCTTTATAGAACCGTAGCTGCAGCTTCCTATGGCATCTTGTTTTACTTCAGAGCTCAGGTTCAACCCTGCTGGCATAGGAGGTCTGTTGAGATCACAAGCCACGAGCTACTGCTTCAATGCATGCCCCCACTCCCTGTTTTAAGTGCTCCATCTAAGCAGATGTACTCACCGTCCTGCCACCAGTCATTTGATGAAGAATATCTTGAAATTGGCTTCCATTTTCATACATGTCTAGTTCTACTGCTGTGTAATTTACATTCATATCCTGGAACAGTTTTTTTGCCATATTGCAGTAGGAGCACGTTGTTTTGGAGAAAATCACTACACAGTTGTCTGAAATGGTTTCCTGTATATAGTTTTCAAAGTTTGAGTCAATTTTGGCATATAATAATAATAATACATTTAATTTGAACTTAACACATACTTAAAGACAAAGTTAGACAAAAGCAATAAGTTTTATTTTTTTATTATAGTAACAAATACCATACCAAGTAGGTGTTTTTCATGGGTTCCGCAAGGATTGGTTCTTGACCCTATGCTATTTAACATTTTTTATCAATAATAATAATAATAAGCAGAAACAAACAAGGAGTCCTGTATCTCTTTTAAAGACTAACAAATTTATTAATATGTGAGCTTTTGTGGGAGAAAAATCACACTTCATCAGACACTTAGAAGTTCTGTCTAGAAAGACTGTGAATTTACTACGGCTAAACCTGCAGTATATCTTTTCTCTCTCATTGCTGAAGACACTGGTTTCATGGGGCTTAACCCTCAAAGCATCATGACTCAATAATTATACCAGTGCTGAACTTAACTGATCTGAACAGGATGCTTGGAAAGTATAAGGGTGTGTCCAGATATATCATATTGCAAAACCAGAGCTCAAAACCACAACACATGATGCTTACAGTTCAGATTCCATAGGCTGATGCAATAAAAACATTCATGGTATGGTTAGAAAAAAGGGAAACTAGTAGATTACTACTCCTTTTTTCAAAGACTAGAAATAATTATTCTTCCTGAATAGGAAATGACCTTCTTACATACCTGGATTTTGTTCAGAGTAGCAGCCTTAGACAATTCCTCTGGATTAGATGGACTATTTCCCATTCTAAAAACAAAAATATTGGACAGATAAACATACAAAACCTCTTCTGGTAAAAGTGTCATTCATTTTATTGTTCTCAAGTTATTTCAAATATGATATGAAGGCTCTATCAAAGCAACTTCATTCCTCCTCCCCATTTCTTTAAATCAGTGGTCTCAAACTCACAGCCTGAGGCAGCCCCTAAGGTTATTTCTTGCGGCTGGCAATAACCGTATCGCTATCAATATTGGCAATATCGTTGTGTGAAAAGGTTTCAGTGATGCAGTCCCTGGGCTACTGTACCAGTCCTCATGTGTGGTGCTGCCCTTGGGCTAAACGTAATCTGAAACCTCTGCTTTAAATGGACATATCTAAAGAAGAAGTTCTTTGGGGGTAAAGGCTTTTATTTCTTAGGTCTCCACAAAGTGCTCAGCACAGAGACAGCCTCACTCCGAGTTTCAGGCACCGCTGCAATATACATGTGGGGGAAGAAACCCAAGAGTATACTATGGCAAAATGTCATTTGAACACACCGAGGTGCAGTCCAAGCAGTTAAGGACTAGCACCTACGTTTGATGCAACTAAGTCTACCCCAGAGCCCCTGGCTACTGCAGTCATTACCTCGACATGAAGTCCGCTACAGAAAGACTTTGAAAAATACCACTCAGCTGAAGGGCTGGCTACTTTAAAGAAGTGTTGCTGCTGCTTCAATCACAGCGCTGTAAGAGAAGCAGCAAATTCGCCTCGGCCTCGGGTTAGCAGACGGCAGGCCAAAGGAGGGCCTGTGGCTCCTCCTCCTCCCAGCATTTTAACAACCCCGGACTCTGCCCGGCTTCTCACCGGCTGTGGGGGGGGGGTGTGGTTACTCGCCTGTTTGCGCCAGGCTCCGGTGACCTAGGCACCCAGGAGCAGCGGGGTGGGGGCGCCAAGCGGTCCGCAGCCTCCCCTGCCAGGAACAAGCCGGGGCCGGGTCGCAGCACTACCCCCGCTGGGAAAGGGGGGGGTCGGTGACGCCCGGGCAGCCACGCAAGGACCCAGCGGCGGGCGGCGCGCGGGGCTCCCCCCCGCGGCACCATGGACTCGCCGCACCGTGGGAGGAGCCGCCGAAGGGCCCCGAGCCGCCGGGGCTGCCCGCCGCGCTGCCTGTCTGCGCAACCCCAGCCCGGGGGCGCCGGGCATAGCGAGACGCTGGCCCGGCACCGGCCGCGAGAGGAGCGCCGGCTCCGCCGCCCGAAACCGGCACCGCTGAGCCGCCTGCTGCAGCAGCAGCGCGAGGCGGCCCGGCCGGTCCGGTGGGGGGGGGCCGCGTGGTGGGAGGGGTCATCGCTGGGGGCGGAAACGCCCCGGCAGGGCCGTCTGTGGGTGGGGTGAGCACGTGACAGGCATGGCCTCCTGTGTACCCTCACGTGCGGCAGGAGTTTTAAAAATCCATGATTTTGGCTGGCGTGTTACTGACGGGTTAAAGTATGCTGGAATGCCCCGAAACACCCCAGTTTTAGGGGGAAGCGTTCCAGGGCACCCTCAAAACCGAAGAATAGGACGTTAATGCTGTATTTTCTCCGTGTCCCCTCCAATGGCCTTCTCTTCGGACTTCCCTGGCCGCCTGTCCGAGCTTTGGTACCTGCTAGCCCTAGCCCTAGGGGGCTCTGCTCTCCTGCCCCACCTCCAGGCCAACCCTCCCGCCCCAAGGCAGAACAGCCGGAGCAGAGCACAGCCTCTGGGCTGGTCTTCCCCGCCCTGCACCCAGCTCTGGCTCTTCCTCCTCTAGGAAAAAAAAAGAATTTGAGGGTTGTGGTAGAGAGCCTCTATAGTACATTTTGGAACATTCCTGTGAAATAAATATTGTTCCGCTGAGATGCTGAAAGATTAAGCGACTTTCCCAAAGTTACAAGAGTGAATTTACCCCACAAAGTCAAGGGACCTCCTTGTCAACCTCCTCCTGGCTTACGCCAAGGTCACCATCTACAAGACCAGGGAGAGGAGGTTGGCTGGGGAAGGGGCCTGTGGCAATGGGGCCTACTTCCAGTCCCTCTACAAGAGTGAAATTCGGAGCTGAGGCAGGAAGCCAAGAACACTAGTTTCTATTCCTGCCAGCTAGGCATCAGAAAACAGTAGAATGGTTTTTGCGCACCTCTGCTTTTTTAGATCTCTCATTTGAAACCTCCACTGAAAAGAGAACTTTTCTCCCTTTTAGTTTGTCTTCCCTTGCTATTACTTATCTTCACAATTGTATCACAATGAGACTGTAAATATATAAACAAAATCTCCCTGTTATGTGAATCAGTCATGAAAAATCCATATTTTATCTGAATCTTCAATTATCTGAATGTGTTTAATGTCCCTCTTGACACTTGGATAATCAAGCTTGTACCATATTTAACTGTGTAAGATACAGTCTGTAGAAACGAGGCTGTAAAAAGGAAAACTGCAGTGTATGGTACATTCTAGTGGCCTTTATTACAACATCTGCAGGGACAGGCAGTGGACTTTTGATTTGTCTTTGGGAAATATGTATGCAACTATACAATATACAAATTAAGCAAATGCTTTTACTAATGGTGACAACAAATGTACCTGTCTTAACATGTTTTTCTTTGTTTTAGAATCCCAAGTATTGTGCAATAGCACATGCTGTAACTGGTGCTCAGTAATGTACTCCTGCCTCATCTATGTCATGAAAGATCTTTCTTCTTCGAGTGCTGCTCAGATGCATTCAGTAATAGGTGTCTCCGTGCTGGAGCACCGGATTGGTCGGAAAACATTTTGTCCTAGCCTGTCAGGAGATGGCAGGTGGCCTCTGCCCCTCGCACCACCCCATGGCTATATATACGGCCACCTTCTGACCCCTCCTCAGTTTCATTTCTTCCACCTTGTGTGTCGGATCTGGAACGTCCGCTCCTTGCAAATTGCAAGCAGCCTGTCCTCCTTTCTACGAGCTTGTTGCCCGGCTGGGACATCTCTTTGTGGATTTAATTCCACCACAAGAGTTCCCCACCGTCGGGCTGGAACATCCTGCAATCGTGCCAGGGTTCAAACCCTGCGCCGAGTGCGGCAAGGCCTTCCCCCGGGATGATCCCCACGGGAAGTGCCTCAGGTGCCTGGGCAAAGACCACATGGTCTCAGCCTGGTCCATATGTCTCTCCTTCAAACCTCGAACCATCAAGGAGCAGGAACAGCAGCACCGTGCCCTAGCCTCCGAGGAGGCCCAGCACCCTTCATCCGAGGCCTCGGGTTCCTGCCCAGCACCGAGACCCAGCTTGGCACCGGAACCTATGCAGCACCGTACCACTGGTAGCCGCCACCGCCGCTGCCGCACAACCTCGGTGCCAACTCCGACACCCCGGCATCAACCCGGTGCCCCAGCACCTTGGCACTGCTCGTGGTCGCCCTCGGGTAGCCCAGTACTGGGATTGCCCTGGTGCTGCTCCCCATCATCTCCCGCGCCAATGGCCCGGTACAGTCCGGCCTCGCCGGTGCTGAGCTCACCCTGGCACTGGCTGTATTCACCCTCGGCACTGCAGGCTCGCCATAGCCCGGCGCTGCAGGAGCAGGAGTCCTCCCACCCAAACAGTCCTCCTTCCCTGGGCGAGGACTTGCCTCGGAGCCGCATGGAGCTGCTCCTCCTGCCGTCCACCCCAGAAGCAGTGGAGGCTGCATGAGCCCTCCTTTTACTCCCCACACCTCCTGCCCCAGTCCCAACCAGAAGGGACAAACCGGCCTTCATATCGAAGGCCTGGATCCGTACCGCTCAAGGAGTCTCGGTCCCCTTTCCCCGCTTCCAGTCCGGAGGAAGGACATTCAAGGGGCTCCAAGCGGCCTCAGTGCTGCACATTGGCTCCACTGCCTTTCCGTTTCAGGCCACAGGAATGGTCCCCTCAAGAGACTCCCTCCCCACCATGGCAAGCTCCTGGTACCGCCCTCTTTCCGGCACCAGGGTCTTCTATGGGAAATCTGTCGGTGCATTTTGATTTGTTGCTTTGGGCCATGGCCCACTTAGGCATGGAGGTGCAGCCTTTGAGTCTCCCTCCCGACACCCTCTTCGGGCCAGCCTTTCCCTCGACGGAACCCTTAACAGTCCCGCCCCACCTGAACATATGGGACCTTGCATGTTCCCAGTGGCAGAGACCAAGTTCTATTGCCCCGGTTTTGGACATGGCAGGCATTAAATATCGGGTTTCTGAATTGGATTTTCCCTTTCTCGCTGGTCACCCGGTCCCCCCGAGGGACATGATGCAGATGGTGCTGGGCTCGGGGGAACCCTCCAGTGATCTCCTCCCATCCTCCAGGGAAGCCAGGGAACTGGACCTTTTAGGCCATAAGGTCTACTCCTCATCGGCCTTTCAACTGCGAGTGGCAAACAACCAAGCCATAACCAGCAGATACTTGCTGGATGTGTGGGAGTCACTCGCGAAATTTCGACGCTTGCTCCCACCTGAGGCCAGAGAGGAGTATGATGCCTTTCTTGAAGAAGGCAGCATAATATCTCAAGACCTCCTCCTTTAGGCACGTGATGCAGTGGACACAGGCGCTCACACCGTGGCCTCGGCGGTAACCATCCACCGGGTGGCATGGCTGAGGGAAGCTAGAGCACCCCCTAATGCACAGCAAGCGGTCCTCAACCTGCGCTTTGAAGGGGACCCTTTGTTTCCCCCAGAAACACTATCTGTGGTGGGTATCACTCAAGATCTGTGGAGAGAGGCCAAATACTTCAGCCTGCTCCCTCACAGGTCCATCCCTCCCGCTTAGTCTTCTGGGGCAACCCCCATTCCCCAAATTCCCACCCATTTCGACCATAGTGGGAGCACAGGAAATTTCCTTCCACCGCCATCATCCGCTGCAAAGGCTGAGACCTCTTCCCCCTCTCTCCCAAAGGGAAGAGCCCACCCAATTTGCCGCCACCCCACTCTCGAACCTCAGGGAGTAAAGCTTTAGGACATCATTGCAGTAGACGGCTGACACACCCTTCTCCCCCTTGAAGGGGAAAGGGGTTTGGTGGGAACCACCTCCCCCCTCCCTTTCTATTTGCTACCTCGTCCACAGGCATCCAACCCTGACTGGGATTTCCTTCCTCTGATCTTGGATGGCATGGGCCTTGCCAACACAAGGACACCCCCTGCCTGCACCGACGGTACCCAGGTACCGTGGTCCAACCCTACACTCACTCAGCAGCGGCTACTTCAGGTGCTCACAGGGAATCCGCCTCCCTTCCTTCCCCAGGCATCCTTTCAACCCCACGTCATTCGTGCCAACACTCTTGCTGGGGACGAGAGGCACATCTCGTAGTAACCCCAGCTTTTGCTGCAGAGGCTCTGAGATGTGCATACTCAACGCTCACTCGGATGCAGGACCACGCCTGTGACCCTGATGCCTCCATCAGGTAGGCCTTCTTGAGTCCGGGTTGGGGGGGGGGATACCTTCATTCGCATACCGTCAGCATGATGAATAACCAGCCCTTTGTGACTCCGACACTCCAACTCGACGAGAACTACCTCCTACTCATCAAGTGGGACATGTCCGCATAGCCATGCGGATCTTAGCCTTTGAGGGAGGGCCAAGGTGAGCAGCCCAACCATGCCACCCCACACTTCCCCTTCCTCACTAGGAAAGAAACTAGGGCTCCACACACCCTTACCTCATGGGTAATCTCAGTGGTTGCCAGGACATCTACCCTAGGAGCCCTCATCCTAGGCCCACCTCACAAATGCGGTGGTCTGTTCTTCTCTTACTCCCTTCGCTCACAAAGCAGGGGCCTAGTGTACCCTACTCGAACCTCCAGATAGGGGAGCTTAAGGGACGGCGCCAACGTCGCATCCCCACGGAAAGGGAACAGCAGTGGTATATTCTGTCGGGGCCTTCCCTTATCAGTGTCCTGCTCTGCGGCACCAGCCCGTTATAACTGGGCAGGAGGCCACATTTTAGGCAGAGGGGATCCTTCCCGAATGACTTGTAGCTGCCTTCTCTGCCTTTCAGTCACGTACCCTGGCAGGGGGCACCTCTTACCCCCCACCCCTGTTTTCTTGGGGTCGTCCCACTACGTCTGCTTGGAGACCTACAGCTTTACCGCCGGGTCACCTCCATCTGCACTGGTGGCACCCCAATAGTACTGCTGTTCCTCAATTCTTGAGGAACCATTGACATACACTGCCCATCCATTTATGTGATGAACAGAGGGAAACAATCTAGAGCCTACTTCCTGCAATATCCAGGAATTTAGGGGTTGTACCCCCTGAAATTGCCTTCCGACTTCTCGGCTGTGGATGATCCTCATTTGGTTCTCTAACCCCAATGTACCCTTGAGATACCACGGTTGTCACTCTGTGGTGGATTCACTTCCTAGATGGTAGGAAAATGAACATTTTCTAGAAACTGTATTTTCGGGGATAACCCTGTATCCAGGAGCTTTCCCTGGTGCCTACACTGGCGCAGCATAGCAGTAGTGCTATCCCTCCTGGAAATGCTATAGGCTCTTGAGACCATGACCTTATACGACACCTCTACGAACCTGTTGGCCCCTCGTTGGGGTGGCCAAGCGATAGCTGGCTCTATTCCTGGTCCCTCTTCTCCCTCCCTCATGTACTCATGATGGCCCTTGTGATGCGAAAACACCACGAGATTATAGGCCAAAGGAGGGCCTTCCCGTGAGCTCTCACGCTACCGAGGTCCTTACAAGGACCAATCCAGTAGCACTACCTTAGGCCACCTTGCCGCCCTGTGGTGCTAGTGTCCCCGAGTTCCCCTCCTGTGAGAACCCGGTTCTTGGTACCTGACTCGGTTGGAAATGTGCGCTTGCACACTGTTCGAATTTTATAGCCAGCATACCTTATGCCCCTCTGCACTGCAGAGCTTGGCCCTCTCTATGCTGCAGTGAAGTGTCTCGCGAGACCCTTGGTCGTTCTCGGGACCCCACCCCACATACTCCCGTACTTCACCCTCACTCGCATAGACCAGACTCCGCTAGGACTGGTTGTGGCCAGGCCAAGGGATAAGGTTACTCCCCTGCGGCTACCTGTGTACCCTGTAGCCAACCAGATTAGTCCATGACTCTTTGGTTCCCAGCTAGGTCCTTGGGGTGCTCAATCCATGGAGTAATCTTCACTCCTTTCTTCGTTCTCATGGGAGCCATGGCTATTACGGCTAACTCCACACTTGTTGGCATCCAGCGTTTTTCCCACGAGGTCACACTGCAAGGCCCCATGGCCAGACACTATGTTCTGGCCATCATATTTCATGTTTTCTACCTATGTGAAGTATCTAAACGCAACCCTCTATGTTCATATTGCGTCCTTTATTCCTGTTATGGTGACCTTGGTCTGACCTGCTTATGCTCTTATGTCCTGGCAGGTTTCATCCTGCCCCGTCTTGGGTTGGCCTTAGTTCTCGATTCTCCTGTGCCACATCAAAGCCTGTTTGCCTCTTGACTCCGGCTAGGATCTTGTTGCTGGGCTTCTCCCATATGGGGCGTGTTGCTGTGCTGAAGGCAGAAGACCAACTCCACCTGCCATCCATCAGCATGGCTAGTAGTCACCTATAATTGAATGCATCCGAGCAGCGCTCAAAGAAGAATGGTGAGTTACTCACCAGTAACCATCCTTCTTCGAGATGAGCTGCTTGGATGCATTCAGGTCCCTCCCCTCCGTCCCCGCATCTGGAGTTGGTGACTCTAAGGAACTGAGGAGGGGTCAGGAGGCGGCCGTATATATAGCCACGGGGTGGCACGAGGGTGGAGGCCACCTGCCCTCTCCTGACAGGCTAAGACAAAAGTTTTTCCGACCAATCCGGCGCTCTGGCACGGAGACACCTATTACTGAATGGATCCAAGCAGCCCATCTCGAAGAAGGACAGTTACTGGTGAGTAACCCACCATTCAGCACACTAGTACTCGAATGAGTGAGCTCTCTGGCCTAATGTCCCATTGGGTAACCCAGCTGTAATGGCTCTCTGAGCCTGCCAGTCAGGTTCTGTACTAGGATCCCATTAGTCCATCAGAGCTGCTAGCATCCTCCCACTTTTTGAGGTTGGTAAGAAATGCAGCATTCAATATCATTCTCAGTGATTCTGTTTTTTTCCCCAAATGATAGTGGAAAAGTGAGAATTGAATAATTGGTTTTGCTTTGTTCTTACTTCCCTAAAACAAACAAATAATCTTTTCCAACCTGCTAATGTTTACTAAAATACTACAAAAACAGTACAAGCATTGCCAGTTTGACATTTGGTAATTAGAAAAATTTGCAAATACTGGGTCAATTGGAACTGACACATGATGTAAAACTAACAAACTGTTTTGGCAACTTCATATTGATTTTACAGAATAAACAATCTAAACTAAACAACTATATCATGTTCATTAAGTACAGTTACAGGAACAGAAGACTGTATTCAGTATTGGTACAATATTAATATGATTTCTCATTCAGATAATTTCTTCCATATTTGAGAGAGAATTGGTGAATATTAAAGAAACGGCTGCAGGTTCCTTTTTTGCTTAATTTATCACTTGCTAAGGCTATCTTTCTGATGTCGAAAATTTTGTGCTCACATATGTGCCAAAAGAAATCAAATTACAAGATATATTCTTTTATTGGCTCTTACCCCAGTTCACCAGCAGCAGAATTTTATCTAGAAGATCTAAACAAAGGTTAATACCAGCATTCATGCAAAGAAGAAGGGGAAAAAAAATGAAGCTGTGATTTAAAAAGCAAGTAGTTTTCAGGCATTTAATCAATTTAATGTTGAAGATATTTTAGCCCCATTGTGATGAAAGTGATAAGAATGAAGCGTCCAATACATATATTTTTCAGGTCTATTAACAGATTTTAACTAATAGAAAGCTCAGTTGATTACACTGTAACACAAATAAATACATAAAACAAATGGCAGAATCTGCTTTATAACCTCCATTATTTATATATATATATTTTAAAGATATGTCAGTGTAAAAGAGAAAAACACTAGACATTGAATTTTCTTTCTGCTCTGCATATGGTTGACTCCTTACTGTGGCAGACATTGCTCGCCTGTCAACAGATTGAGAGATTATTAATTTAGGTACCTTTTCATTCCTCAGCATTATGATTGCGGTTAGCGGATAAAGGAGAGTTGTACATACAGACTAGAAATATGCCATATAGATTTACATCTACTCTAGGTATACTTTGTACTGACAAATCTACGTATGGGTCTGCCTGGAGTGTAAAACTCAGTTTGAAGCCAGTATGTTGCAACCGTTGTTGTTTTTTTGGGTGGGACATAAAACAAAGATCCTGGTCATTTGTATATTCTGAAAGTTCCATTCCTTTTTTTTTTTTTTTTTTTTCCAGGAGTAAGGCTTTTAGATCCAGTGACCTGAGCAAATTCCAACTGGATAATTACATTCTACCCACCTAAACTTATCCTTAATTTTAATTCTTCATTTCTTACCATAGTTGTGAACTGCTGCATTATGCATGTTAAACAGTTGCTCAAATTGGTAGCATTTTGATAAGTAATGTAATTCATTATATTATTATGTATTAGAGTTTATTCACGTTACATCATGACATAATATGTTTCACTCTGTGTGTGTAATACATATTAAATATGCCACACAGGTTTTTGTAATAACATGAATGGTAATACTTCTAGTATCTCAAAACAGGAAATGCTGTAAAAGATGCCCTTTTCTGGCTTCATCTTACCACGCTTAACATATGCTACTTTGGAGAGCATAAATTCTGCTAGTCTGTCTCTTCATTTCATTTCTGTTGGTCTTGAAAAATGTTAAGGAACTTCAGAGCATCCAAGATTTGAATGTCAGCTACTGAACTGTTCTATAGGCCTAACAATTCAGTATAGTCTTACTCCTGAGGAGATAAAAGAGTCTCATTTTAGATGTTACTCTAAAACAAAAAGGATTTCTAGTTTGTGTAGACTTGAATGGAAGAAACTGTACTCTGCCATCATGAGAAAACGTAAACGTGCTAGAAGAGATTTGCTATAATCTCAGCTGTTTAATTTCTTCAAGATGAAGGCTGGTGCAACAAGTGAAACAAGCTTTTGGGGTTTTTTTAAGTAGAGGCAGTAAATACCTGATAACTATGTTTGCATGAAGTTTTATTATTGTTGTTATTATGGTATGTTTTCAGATTCCAGGAGAAAATAAAAAAGAAAATAAAGCTTATGCGATAAATAAATTTGTTAGTCTTTAAAAGTGCCACAGGACACCTTGTTTGTTTTGCTGAACTAAACTAATATGGCTACCTCTTTGGAACAGGAGAAAATAAATATTCAATCTTCTTCCTACTCTTTTAATATTGTTGTAGTATTTGACTTTTTAGCATTTTGTTTTTTTTAATTATATTGGTTGTGATGCGTGTATTATTAGTGAGGCCACCTTTTATTTTAAAAGAACATGCAAAGGCAGCTGCGCCACAAATTTGCCCTACTTCCCCCCTTTTATCTAGGTCTCAAAACATTTTTTTTCCTGATCGCTCTTATTTTCATGACACACACACACATCCCAATTGGATACAAGCATAAACTAGTCTTCCTGGAAAGTTGTGGAGGATAGCAGACTGTGGCTGCTGCAGCTCAACAAATAACTGGAGATGTTCTAGTTCATGAAGAGTCTCATTCAAGAAGCTCCTGACTGGGAAAGATGTTGAGCCCCACCAGCTGGCTGGGACACACTGCTTACACCAGAGAGAGGTACAGGAAATTGCCTGAACAACTAGATAAATCCCTAGCTGTTGTTACTTTTCTAACACCTGGCTCCTGCCTGTTGCTGCCATTTTTCTAGACTCCTTTCTTCTTCCAGTTCCTTCTTTTCTGCCTCGCATCAGGTCCTTACTTCTATGCCTGTAACACTGATTCTGACTCTGACCCTTGCCTTGATTCCTGACTATGATTCCTGTTCTGAGCTTTGCCTTGGGATGTGATATTGACTCCAGATACTTGACTCTAATTCTAGGCCTGAGTGCCCAGAGCCCATGTCTACAGTTGCAGTGTAACACACTTTCACTTCCTATAGTTCAGAGTAACACACAAGAACCACAAAACAGAGGGAAAGAGGGCAGGCTGCTCCTTAAAACAGAGGCCAGTCATCTCACTGTACTCATCTTTCTAAGCAAGCTGTCTTCAGATTGACCCTGCTTGGCTCAGATCATACACTTCCTTTCAGAGCTTCTTAGTCAGCAAACAGGGTCAGGCAATGACCATGACCGTTTAAAGTGACAGATTTTAATACAGTTGTCAATACACCATACTCCCTAATCCAGGATGAGCACTTGGACAATGTGGTTTCAGAAGCATTTGTACCTGTCTCTCAAAGTGGTTCTAACACTGGGACGTATCACTAAACAGTATAACTAGCAAACTAATAAATCAGTCATTATGAACAACTATTAACAGTAGAAATAGTGGAGCTTATTGTAGTACAACAATATTGACTGACAGTATGTGTCATCAAGCTCTGAGTCTATACACAGCCCAGACTGTCCACTGGTGATGCATAAATGAGATGTCAGTCAATAGATTGTATATATGATCATTCCTCTTGTGTGCTTTGATTAGCTGTGAGACAGCAGGTTTGCTGTTATAGTATCATTATGTTTCTTATAAAGTTTTGACACCATGCAATTTTGATTGCAAGAATGGATTTGGTAATACACAAATCAAAGGATTTACTGGAACAATGCAATCATCTAAGCATTGCTCCACACGATGATTCCAATTACAGAGACTACAGCAGAAAGACCTACTTTATTGGTAATGGCCAAGATTTTAAAAAGTAACTAGAGATTTTAATGATTCATTTTTTGGGAGCCCAGCTTGAGACACCTTAAAGAGGCCTGATTTTTCAGAGCTCCTGAAAGTTAGGCCTTTTTCTTGAGCGTCTCAGTGGTATGTCCCAAATTACTTGTCACTTTGGAAAACCTTGTCTAACATGCACAACTCTCAATAAAAAGAATGACACCATAGTTAACGATCAGCATTTCTTCACAAAGTAATACAACCTGTAGTCAGCTGAACAGAGGTTGTAAAACTATTTGTAATAATGCCATCTAGTGAGCTCTGGTTATATTACACAGCCATGATGCCAGAGGCAATTTATATCTCTCAGGAATGTTTGGGGTGCTCTGTAGCACTGCGGACTCATGCAGCCATTACTGCATCAGTTATACTTGGCACACATTTTGAAGGATATCTTCTCAACTATAAAATGTAGATAATACTGGTTTATTTTAAGAAGTGATAAGGACCTGCAATTTCCATAAACTTCAACAGGAGTTTGAAAAGCAGGCCACTAATTCATTTAAAATTAAAGCTTACCTTCTGAAGTTGGATGATGGTTTGCAAAAACTACTGCGAGATGTTAGGTTGTAGAAAGAGTACCAAATTGTCAACCCAGTGAGACAGGACCCAAGCCAAATTTATATATAATCTAATCTCAGAGTTACAGACACCTGTGAATGGAGATGGTTTGTAACTCTGAAATGTTGGTGACTGAACAAAACATTATGGAAGTTCTTTTAAAAGTTGAACGTTGACTTAATAGAGCTTTAAATCTTTACTAGGTGAAAAATATTGCTGCCTTTAACTATCTTAATTTAAATGAATCAAGCCCAGAAACCTTACCTTGTCAAATCTTTATATTTTCATCTATTTTCAGTAACTTGCTTAATATAGCACTTTGTTGTATTTATTTATTTATTTTAAAATTTCTGTTGCTGCCTGATTGCAAACTTCTCATACAAATGAGGTTTGTGGTTGACTACTCAGTTCGGTGTTTGTACTCTGAGGTAATGGTATTTGTGAACTATGCTGTACTTTATTTATAGAGTGACCTAAATATGTGCGCTAATGCCTTCCACTGCATGGAATGTCACTTTCTCATGTTCATCTGTTCTTTCTGTGATTGATCAATAAATTTGCTAGTTTTGCTTTGTCACTTAATTCCTTTTACTGGAGTGAGGCCTGGTTTACAGTTAAAATTTTGGTTGACCTAGCTATGGCAATTGAGTGGGCAAAATCCATACCTTAGAGTGCTGCAGCTATACCAGGCTAACCCTTAGATGGATGGCTCAGTGGCAACGTCTACAGTGGGAGGGCCCTTGGAAGCCAACTTAATAAAGTCAACTTTAAGTTGACCTTGGTAAGTTGACTTCAGAGTATGTCTGCGCTGGATCTGGCCCCAGCCACCGCTGGCAAGGGGCTGGGAGCTGAATTCGGCTCCCAGCCCTTTGCAGCAAACAGCAGAGACTAGAGGGGAAGCTGGCTCCTGGCACCCGTGGTAAGTGATTGGAAGCCCGATTGTGCTCCTAGCCCCTCTCTGCCAGCTGCAGAGAGGGGGTGGGTGCCTGATTTATTTAAAATGAAAGCTTACCTTCTGAAGTTGGATGATGGTTTGCACAAACTACTACAAGACATTAGGTTGTAGAAAGCGTACCAGATTGTGAACCCAGTGAGACATGACCCAAACCAAATTTATATATAATCGAATCTCAGAGTTACAAACACCTGCGAATGGGCAGCAGAGTCTGGCAACTGACTCCTGCCCTGGCCTCTTGCAGGCAGGTCAGCTACCAGCCAGAGCAGGAGTCAGCTGCCAGCCCCTGCTGCCCACGGAGAAGAGCTGTGAGCCAGATCGGGCTCCCAGCCTCTCTCCACAGATTACAGGAACTGGCTGCCAGCCCCTGACACCTGTGGCAAAGGGCTGGGAGCTGGATCCTGCCCCCAGCCCCTCGCCCTGCAGCAGAAGCTGGATTGGGCTCCCAGGGCCAGATGCGGGACCCAGAGCTCGATCACACCCTGGGACGGGGAATGGGGCGGGCACTGCCCTTTAAAGGTGACTGAAATGCTTAAGTCGACTTTCAAGGCAGGAGTTATTAAGTTGACTTAAGCAATCGCTTGCCAACTTAATGATTTCTAAATATACCCTGGACTTTGCTTAAGTTGACTTAAGGGGCTTTAAGTCGACTTAAGCCCTTAGCGCAGACTTACAAAATGGCAGAAAGCTTCCGTTGAGCATCACTGGGGCATTGCTACAGCAATGGGAAAACTCCACCACTGTAGTGTGTGTCTACACAGTTTGGTGTTACCCAGTGGCATAACTACATGTGAAGCTGTAGCTCCTGTAGCATGGACATGCCCTGAGTGATTGATTCATTCAGCTTTCTGGCTTCAGGCCGCTAATTTTGGAGCCGCAGTTCACGATTTGTAGTTCTGTACTGATAGAACATGATTTCCTGATAACTGTGATGCTTCATTAGATTTGCAGCTATGGAGTTTGCACTACACCAAAGCCCAGGCCTGAGCAATCCAAAGATGCATTGCATACTGGCTATATGAGTCAGAGGTGCTTGGTGCGTGTGTATGCTCTGAGATTATGCTTTTACAACAGATACTTTATAAAAACTTAAAAAAAGGGGCCCTAGACTGATAAAACTGTGTTCTGGTTGCCGTAATTCCACAAGCTGCAGGCATGTCATTGGTGACACCGAAGCCTATGTTATCAAATTGTTGGGAATTTAAGGGTGGGTTACCAAACATACTTGCTTTGAAGTAAACTTCTCTTTCTCTCACTGTCTCCAACAGAAGCTGGTCCAGTAAAAGATGCCAAGTCCCTCTGGTCTCACTCTTCACCAGGGGTCTCAAACACACGGCCCATGGGCTGCATGTGGCCCTTAGAGCTATTTCCTGCAGCCCGCAATGGCACTATTTTTACTGATATTTGCAATATTGTTATATGAAAAGGTTTTAGTGGTGTGGCCCTTGGCTAACATACTAATCCTCCTGTGGCCCACCACTAGTCCTCCTGTGATTGGAGTTTGAGACGCCTGCTCTACGCCAATAGCCCTCCTGTAACACAAGATGAACGTGATCTCCAGCCAGAAAGTTGCATTTACAGCTGCAGGAATAGGTGTGTGTGAGAGAGCAGGACGCACCATTTCCCACGCTCATGAACCACAGGCTAATCATTGCTTTAGTTTTTGCATGCAAAAAATAAATCTGTTAGTCTTAAAGTGCCACACAACTGCTTGCTGTTTTTTTACTGGACTAGACTAACACGGTTATCCCTTTGGAAACTAAGCATTGCTTGCCTTAAAGCCCCAGCTCCTGGATTCAAGTGACCATATAACGACTTAAGACGTCACGCTCAGAGAGCGAGTTTCTACCTTTCCTGGCCGCACAGAAAGCGTCCGAGGGGCCCCAGCGTGCACCCCAGCGGCTCAAAAAGCAGAAGGCGAATAAACATCTCTTGATTTTGTAGGCAACCGCATCAGCGCCCCCCGCGCGCGCGGTTTCTGAGGCGCCTGACCCGTGAGGGGGGGAGGGGACGAGCGGGGGCGAGGCGCGCGCAGGGCGGGCACGCGGCTCGCGGGCGGCGGTTGCGCTCAGGCGTTCGGCGCGGGCAGCCCGGCGGGGCCCTAACGCCTGGCGGCGGGGTCCTCGCGCGGCGGCTGGGGCCAGCCGCGGGCCGGGCCGGGCGGCGGCGGCGGCGGGGCTGGGCGCGAAGATGGCGGACGTGCTGAGCGTGCTGCGGCAGTACAACACGCAGAAGAAGGAGATCGTGGTGAAGGGGGACGAGGTGATCTTCGGCGAGTTCTCCTGGCCCAAGAACGTCAAGACCAACTATGTCATCTGGGGGTGAGTGGCCCCCAGCGGCCTCGGGGTCCCCCTGCCCGCGGGCCCGCCATGTGCCGGGGCTTTGTTGGGGCGCTCCCGCCGGGCACGGAGCCTGGGTGCCGCTTTCCCTTCTCCTCAGAGCCGCGAGCTCCCTCAGCCCACAGAGTGTCTCCTCTTCCTTCCGGGAGCAGCAGCCCGGCTTCGCCCAGCTCCGAGATTCAGCCCGGCTTCGCCCATTTGTTCCGAGAGGGCGAGTTGTAGAGGAGGGCTGAGGCTTGGTTTTTTCCCTGACTTGCCTAGAAGATTTGGCAAATTAACTAGGTTAATTGCCGCTTGGTTGGTTGGTTCTGGGGAGGAGATACTAAGTTTTCAGTTGTCTTTGCTCACTTTGTTTCCCTTTTCGTGCGGGTTACTTTCCAGACTACTCTTGTGTCTTTGGTCAGGGAGTACAGTCGGGTCTGTCAGTTCCCCCGTCTTCGAAGCATCTGACAAAGTGGGGTTTTCTCCCACGAAAGCTCATGTGAAAAATAAATGTTAGTCTTAAAGTGCCACACGACTCCTTGTTTCTTTTCCAGGCAGAAACTCTGGGTCTGCCCGCCTGTGAACTTGGGGGAAGTTTGGAGTCAGCTCTGCAGTCTGGGGGTCCTAGAGGCCTATCCTTGGTGGAGCCCCCCTTCCTGTACTACATATGTGGTTTGTCGCTAAACTCTGTAAAGAAGTACATTCCCACCGAAAATAATTCTCCTAATAGACAATGAATTTAGTTTTTTAAAGCGGTCATTCAGAGTGTTAGTCTTTGTAGCTGAACAGTTGTATTGTGTAAAAGCACAGGGGTTGGTTTTTGTTCCTCCTTAGGTTCATTGAAAATGAGTGTCTGCCATGTAGCACCCACATTTTTTCGCTGGACTTCATTAACGGTCATTAAATTGTAGTCAAATGTTTAGTCTTTTCAGAAACAAAGGTGGTAAGCTGGAGACAAAAGGGAACAAATAGTTTTCCCAAAAAAGCTGCTTAGGCAGGAAAATGGGGAGATGACGGTACTATCAGGCCTGGCGTACACTATGGTGATCCTGAGGTAAAACAGCTTAAGTCAACTTTGTCATGTCTGTGTCTACACTGCAGCATTGCTCCTGGTGATGTAAATGCCCTATTACGTTGACCTAATAACTCACCTCCACAGGAGATGTAGCGTTTGAGTTGGTGTAATTAGGACAAGGTGGTATCAGTGTAGCCCAGGAGTCTCAAACGCGCTGCCTGCGGGCCTCATGTGGCCCCTAAAGCTATTTCCCGTGGCCCGCAACAACATTATCTTTACCAATATTTGCAATATTGTTGTATGACAGGGTTTCAGTGGTGTGGCTCTTGAGCTAATGTCCTAGTCCTCATGCGGCCCCTGGTGTAGACACTGCCTTACTGTTACCAGTCATTCTTTGCTCTTTCAGAGCTTCACTGTGAGGCAAGGGGCTTGCAGCTGAAGTCCTGAGATTTGACAAGAAAGGTTTGTGGGCTGCATACAAATGACGTGGAGCCTGGCCACAGGCTCACAGCTGCCCCCTTTCTTTCCAGCTGCCAGCTGAGGATGGGGCTCACAGTTGGAGCACCCATCTCCCATCCCAGTATAATGTAACAGTCACATCTGTGAGTCCTGTCAGACTCAATTTCGCAGCAGAAAGTCTACCAGCTTTTTTTGGCAATTTCACAGCTTCAGCTGTGAGCCCCTGCTGTTCTGATCTTGAGGCAGCCCAGAAATTGACTTGAAAGGCTTGTAGGCTCCCAGCTCTTGCTGTTACCCCAGTGTAGGTGACCCCCCCCCCCCCGAGAGCTCAGCGACTTACTTCCTCAGTTCTCTGCTCCTTGCTCTCTGTGGAGCTAACTAGCTGGAGCCCAGATTGCCATCTGCTTTGAGGCAGGACCAAGTGCTTGTCCAGCTTGTTTGTAGAGGCCTGGAATGATGGGTATCCCACAACTTCTTAGTTTCTTCCTCTTCCAGTGTTTAACTATCATTAAAGTTACTGTACAAGATTTTTCATAATGTGTAACTTAAATCTTCTTTGGTAAAGAATAGGCCTAGTACTTCTTGTCTTGCGTTCAGTGGATGTGGAGAACAATTGATCAACATCCCAGCTGAAGACTTATAAGGTCCCTTCTCTGTTGTTTTCTTTCTAGATTAAACATACTCAATATTTTTAACTGTTCTTCACAGATCAGATTTTCTGACCTTTGCTCTCCTCCGGACTCTCTCCAGTTTGTCCACATCTTTCTTAAAGTGTGGCTCCCAAAACCGGATAAAGTATTCCAACTGGGGCCTCACTAGTGCTGAACAGAGAAGGACAGTTACCTCCCTTGCCTTACATGCAATATTCCTGTTGATAAAACCATAGCGATAGTAACCTTTTTCACACCTTCATTGTTGACTGATGTTCAATTTGTGATCCACCTTCTACTTTTTTAGAAGAAGCACTCTTTTCACATCTTGTAATTTTGCATTTCATTTTTTCTCTTCCCAGGTATAGTAATTTGTCCTTGTCTATTGAATTTCATCTTGTTGAATTCAGACTAGTTCTTCAGTTTGTCAGGGTTATTTTGAATTCTAATCCTCTCCTCCCAAGTGCTTGCAACATCTCATAGACCATTGTTTTCCACAGATTTTGTAAGCGTATTTGCCACTCCATTTTCCAAACCATTTATGAAACTATTGAATACTAGCAGACCCAGGGCTGATCTCTGCTGGACTCCACTATATGCATTCTCTCCAGTTTCCCAACAACCTGTTGATTAATTGATTGAAAGACCGTACTTTGCACACAGCTTATAGTAATTTTACCTGGAATGCATTTCCATAGTTTGCTTTTGAGCATGAGAGGTGGGACTATGACAGAAGCCTTACTAAAATCAAGAGATATCACATTTACAGTTTCCACTGTACCCAAGGCTGGTAAATTATGTCTGTGTAACTGCTGCTGCTTAGAAGGGTGGTAAGGCCGGCACAGGAACTGTTCACAGGGGAGGAGGATTCAAAAATAAAATTGAGATGAGTAGTAAAAGTTCTACTCCCTGCTGCAGTTATGGGGCTGAAGGAAGAAGAGCTGTGGACAAGATGTTCTCTGGGATTGTGTAAGGGAGAACTGAAAGTCTTTGATTGTGTGAAAATGTGTGTTTGGGAACCAGAAGGATTGGGGGGGAGGCAGAGGTTGATCCAGAAGATGTTGCTTTGGTCATTATCCAAAGATAGTATCATGAGGAGAATCCCATCTTTTACTTAATAGTGTGAGGGTTGGATTTTACTTATGGACCTCCTTTGTGGGTGTTCCTTCCCATTCTTTCATATTGGCCTTGGTGGAAGGAATCCAGGAAATCTTTCAAATCTTAGTTTAGGCTACATAATGATTCCTGTAACTGCCCAGTTCTTCTCAGTGAGTAGGATCCACCTGGCTTAGAAAATTAGTGACAGGATTCAGAGTTTTTCGTAACTAGATCACTTCATAGATAGAAACTAGTCTCTGGTCATAGTTAATGCCTGTTAGTATAGTGTGTGGTTTCAGTGCAGTGTCAAGTAGTGTTTGTCCCCTCATCCTTTTAACTGGCAACCCTCCTTGCAGTCTGCAGTGGGTCATAGACTGCAGGCATGGAGACACAACTATCCTGTAAGCCGTGGAATTAGTCTCTCTCTGATTAAATTTACGTAGATTATCAAGATGGTATATGAGAGCTTCCATTGCTACTCTATGGGTTCTGGGGATAAATAGCTTTCACTTCTAGTAGTTCAGCCCTTTTCCAAAGGATTACATTTGTTCTGAAATCCTTTCTCTAGCAGTCTTCTGGCATCAGTTGTGGTAGTATTTCTCAGCGGACCCAAGACAATTTTAAAATTTCTTTCTTTCTTTCTTTCTTAATTACTGGTAACTAGATGATGCTCACGTGGTTGGTAAACAGTGCAAGTGTTGAAATTGGTATTTGTTGCTTCGGAAAGACAACTGAAGAGCCAATGGGATAGACAAGTAGATCCAGAGAAAGACCTTTATGCAATTTTACCCAGCAGAAGGAACAATTTCTAGGTTGAGAAGTTAACGAATAGGGAAAAACTAGTTCACTGTTGCTATACAGTACTTTGTGTGATGGACAGTGCACATGTTTCTTTTGTATGTGCATGTTTCTGAAGAATAGATCCTTCCCCTCAGGTTGTCCAGGTTATTGCTTTCTTTAGTGCATGGTGGAGAGATATTTATAGCACCCTGCAATAATCAGTATTTTTTTTTCACATCTTCCAGCCTGAAAGGGAATAGAAAACAATCTGGTGGATTAATAATCTCTTAACATTTATGGATTGAGAGCGAATGGCTGAACTAGAAATAAAAGTGTCTAGTTTAAAAAACCAAAAAAAAAAAAAATCACTCTTGTGTAATGCTAATGCTGTCTTTTACCAATATGGTGTGAAATTGTTAATCTGTAGTCAAATGTAAGTGGAGAAATGCACAGGGTGAAATGAGAAGTATTCTGTTTGTGCAGTCCTATGTTTGGGATATTTTGCTTCTTTGAAACACCATGATATTACTAACATCAAAAGGAGGAGACTGCAGTAGTCCTTGTGCTGCTTTGGATGTATGTTCATATAAGAAAATTTTTTGAAAAATCTTTGTGGGGTTTACATAACATCATCCTTTCTTATAGGCACAGCTTTTCATAATAGAAGGAAGTATTGAAAGCTGTACATTATTTTTCTGAACGGTTTTGAGTATATTTATTTCTTTTTCCCCTCCTCTTAAGGTCCCTGTATTGTTTTGACTTGTCCTTTCAAGCAGCAGCTTATGACCCAATGGTCACTTTCAGTTCATTTTTTAATTTATATTATACTTTGCTTATTGAAAAAGCTTCCATTTGGTTTTTGTGCCACAAAGTGAGTCTGAGGTGGCAAAAGGCCTAAAAACTGCTGCTTGAATGGGTTCTGCACTTCCTGCTAAGTGCCGTTGTGACTGTTTCCCTTCTTCAGCTCCTCACCTGTCTCTTTTCTCCCACCTTCATACAGTGTGCCTTATCTGAGTGTCCTTGCTCCTTTTAACTTTTTCATGGGTTTTTTGACCCATGAATTACCAGTACTACACTGTTGCGAGCTAGTGATGTTAGGTCATAAAAATAGCCAGTCAGAATATGGCTCTGTAACACCACATCGTCAGCCAGGGTAGTAATAGAGATCCTGTAGTTTTTGTGTTTTTATTGATCAGTTGCATACTCGGACTCAAATTATTGTTTGTTATGCTTATCATGTAGTGTAGATGAGTAGTAAATCAAAGAAACAGTGACTAACTTTGAAATGAGGTGATCTAAAATCATTTTTTCCTTTTTTTTTTTTTTTTTTTTTTTTTTTTTTTTTTTTTTAAAGAAATGTAATACTACTGCATAAACTAGGCGTTTGTTGTGGATAACATCATTTCAAGGGGATGTTAATTGAAGGAGGAGCTTTCATTACTACATACAGGGTCATTTTCTAGACACCTGATAGCCTATGGTAAATAGTGAAATGAGATGGGCAGAGACTTAGACCTGCCCTCTCCCGTTCACCATTGTCAGCTTCTGGGGATGGCAGGTTGCTGAGATTTCTACTAGTGTGCTGACCCCAGACTCTTGCTTTTGGGAAGTCTAACTTTGAAACCAGCTTTTAGCTAATTTTCACCAGCGTTTAGGTGATTTGAAGCTATTCGCCTCTCTCTCTTCCTTCTCCCGTCCTCAGTAACATGATTCTTGATAGCTTGGATGAAGATCTGTGGTTCCGGATAGTGTAATTGAAAATGAGTGGTTTAGTTAATTTCACAGAGGTCCGCAGCATTACATCTACCTTGTTACTTTGAGTTACTCTTGGTTCATACGTGGTAGGTGATCTTTAAAGCAGGAAAACTCAGTAAGCAAATATTCTGCAAATGGTGCCATTTTATGCCCTCACTTAGAAGTGAGTAAGCTTGCCCCTTTTAGTGGTGGGGGTGGGGAGTGGGGGTTTTCAAGCCATAGGTGCAGCCTTCATGGCTGATAGTTGGTCATGAGGCACAGAAATAGATATTTAGGATTTTTTTAGATATTCTGGAAAAGCAGCTTAGGCTTGTGCAAAGGCAACATTACTTTGAAGATCAGGCTGAACTTGTGTTTTTAACAGCTGTTTTGCTGAAAAATGACACTAACACCAATAATCTGAGAGTCCAGCATAATTTTGTGAATCCACTTTCATTTGACTGGTTTACCTCTTGAATAATTTGCTATCATGTTCTGTGAGAATCCCTTGATAAACTTTTGCTTGTACCCAGACTTTGTCTCATTTCAGGTGCTTAGAATACACTTGGTTTGTTAAGCCTCTGGGCTCTTCACTATCATAGATTTTACAGTGAAATATCTATCATAACATCTGGGGAACATTTTAAATTATTTCCCATGGGGTATTGACAATCTCCCCATCCCTGAAGGTCTGAACAAGTTAGTGCAGCTCTTCTGAGGATCAGAGGAAACAGTGATTTGTCTTTGAAAACCATTTAAAAGAAAAACAAATGTTAGGTCTTATAGTTTCAATTGTTGACATCAGTGTGTTTTCGTTAGTTGATCTGTTCTCTTGCACCTAATTACTCTGGCTGCTTTTGGAGTTTTGAATGCATTCCATGGAGAGGCTGTAAGCATAAACTATCTATTGTACTCCAATTTATCAGAATGATTGGTGATTTTTCAGTTTATTTTTTGAAAATAGCTTGATATAACAAATGAGATTTATGAGGAGTGTAAGTATAAGGAAATATGATTACAAATAAAATCTGTTTTTTGATGTTTCAGGACAGGGAAAGAGGGCCAGCCTAGGGAATACTATACTTTGGATTCTATCTTGTTTCTGCTGAACAACGTTCACCTTTCACATCCTGTTTACGTCCGGCGTGCTGCAGTAAGTAGACCACATGGAACTTTGTTATTGGGTAACAATGGAGGGTGCTTGCTTGACAGCTGCTAACTTAGTGTGCTGTATTTTCAGGAAATTAGGGCAATAGTTAGAAATCCTTACT
Organism: Podocnemis expansa; assembly: GCA_007922195.1. Classification (NCBI taxonomy): domain Eukaryota; kingdom Metazoa; phylum Chordata; order Testudines; family Podocnemididae; genus Podocnemis; species Podocnemis expansa. The sequence continues at coordinate 25,325,359 of ML682014.1, read as the reverse complement.
GAAGTATTATGGTGTTAACTAACACCAACACTATGCCTTTTTTTTGATAGTTATTTGGCTAGCAACATGATATATTTTTGTTTTAATCATGCGCAGTAAAAATACATTGACTTTCATAAATGCAGCTTTCAGTGGTTTGCATTATTGTTTGAACTCATCACCTGCCTGGAGTTGTTTCTTGGTTGGTATAGCCATGCTGTAATTTTAAGTACAAAGGAATATTCAGTAATAGTTCCTTTCCTTTGAAAAATTGAAACAATCTGCATTTTCATATTGAAACATCTCCACCATTTTCTGACAAAATACCCACTCCAGACCTGTGCAGGCTAGTTTTACTGCTCTTCGTTCTTCCAATAATGCTCTGTGTACTTTTTTAACAGTGGGGAGGTAGTTTGTTTATGGCCTAATCACGTTTTCCCCAAAGTTTTTTTTCAGAAAAAGCACTTGCTGACCCAAATTGGAGTAGGACAAGAGAAAATAATACATAGGTAGTAAGGAGTGCATAAAACAGGGGTGGGCAAACAATGGCCTGTCTGAGCAGAGGGCTTGATGGAAAGCTCAGTCAGTGGTCTGTAGAAAAGGTGTGTGGGGCAGCACCAGTCATTCCTCCCTCTTGGCTCTACTTCTGTCTCCTGCACTACTCCCACCACATGGGCCCAGTGGCACCTTGGGTTAAAGTGCAGTGGCCACTCTCCCCTTCAGCCTCGTGCCTTCTCCTGTCCTTCTCCCATTGCATGGACCCAGTGACGCCCTGACTGGAGCTGTTTCTGGCCCCCAGCAGTGCCACTCAGCAACCGCTCCCCCCCACGCAGCCATGCCCCTTCCCTCCCATCCCTTTGTATGGTCCACCATACAGTTTCTAAACCCAGATGTAACCCTGAGGCCAAAATGTTTGTCCACTGCGACAAAAAATATCTTAATGTCATCACTATATTGCTGAAAAAGGCTATCATCTTGTGGATTTGTCAGTATTTTAGTACCTCAGCGTTGATGGTACAAGTAAATCATTTTGCAAGCTGTTATCTTCTTTCTTGAATGCCTAAAGATTAATCCAAGTTAGTACAATATTTTGTATGCTGTTAGTTTCTCTAGTTAGTCTGAAATATTGACATCAGCTAAAATCTTTGACCTGAAAAAGAGTTCTGTGTTGTTCAGAAATTTCTTTTTCACCACTCCCTCACACACCTTGTCTCTCAGATCTTTAGTTTGACCTGCTTTTAGTTTCTTTATTGAATGAGTAGAACAACATTGAGTCACTTTCATTGTAATTATAATACACAACACACTGAGTACTGAACTTAAAGTGGACCTTGATACTCTTCGGGGGAAAAAGAGAAGAAGAAAGCATTACAAAATTATGGGGAAAAATATGCACAATACTAAAGGATTGCATTTTAATCAGAAGTAATGCTGGCTGTAGCAAATGAGTGACATGCATCCTTTGGAAAAGGATGGGCATTTGCAAGTGCCTCTGCTATTCTGAATTCAAGTGGGAAGAGGGAGTTAAATATAAAGTAATCTATTTGTAAGTTTGAAAACAGAAGACGAAAAAAGATTTCGCCATTCTTAATCTTTGATCTAGGAATTCTTTGGTATATATGAGCATGTTTTAAAAGGCATTCTTTTTTCTTAGGTCAATTGCAAAACCACCAGAAAGACATGACAAGGAGTGTTTGTTTTCTTGGTCCATTAATGTAGTGGTTTTCAAACTTTTTTCCTCAGGTTTCAGTTGGAGGGAAAAAAATCATTTATGCACGTGACCGAACAATTGCATCTTTGAGCAATGCATTCCAGTCTTTTGGCAGTGGCAGCAGCGGGTGCCACAACCTAGTACCTGAGGATTTTCAACCTAGTATTGGGTCCCAACCCATGGTTTGAAGACCACTGCATTACTGTGTGTCTCAGTTGAAGAATAGCATCCCTGCCATCTGTGTTTACTTCTTAGTGATAATTTGAGCCCCGGTGTTTAAAACTATAAGAACAAAGACTTTTGGTCACCTATGGTTTTATATTTTCAGGAGATTTCTACTTATTATTATTAATCTGTTTCTTTAGATGTACTGTTTCTACATAAAAAGCCACTCGCTTTTGCCCCTTTGAAGACCTGTCTCTTTCCCTTAGAGCATCTTTAAGGTTTCATTTTGAACAGCTTAACTATAAGTTGTTATGGAACTAGTAGATATACAAATGCTGTTTCTTAACTTGAAATGAAAACTGGAAAGGCTTACTCTGCAAAAATATAGGATCAGATAGGTGCTCGAGCGGCAACAACTTCAATGTTTTTACAGATAACCTGTGCTTGTGACAAACCACTTAAAGTGAAAGGGATACTTTACAGGTTTTTAGACTAAACATTTGCCTATCTTTAGCGTATCTCCATCTAGTAGGCTTTACTTAGAGGTAATTTAGTTTATTCTTTACTTTGCTTAAATACATAATCATGAGACTACCTGCACATACTGCAGGCAAATGCACTACCCATTCCAAATAGTAGCTGTTTATTATGATGTAGATTGGAGCACAGGTGGCTAAAACAATGAGCTAGTCTGAAATTTTAACAGATTTAGAAATAAACCTGTCAGTCAGAATTGCACTTGATGTGCCATAGCTGACTGTAGGAAAGAGCCAAGATGTTAAATGCCATGCTCAGTCTTGCTGTTGATTTATCTGGTTCATCTGAAATAAGTGAGAATAGCATGTCCGTCTTGAAGTTTGAATGCAACTAAATGAATTATGCACTCAGCAGTGTAGAACAGCTACCTCATATTTATGTTGTGAAGTACCTAAGACATTCCTGGATGCTTAAGAAGCAGTTGCAATCTGTCGGTGGCTGACCTGAACAGCATTCAGTATTATGCATTTAAGTGGAGCCAGCTGTATGTTTAATGGATTATTAAGAGTGTTTAGGTAGTCCAGGGATAAACCTTAATATGCCTTTCTCTTCTTTCTCTCTTTTAGTTTATAGTTTATTGTCCAGTTGTGTGGGAACAATGACAAGTGCTGAGAGAGAAACATTTCTTACTTGGTTCATTTTATGGTTAATTTCCTGATGAAATGCTTAATTTAAACTCAAATATTAAACAAATTAACTGTAAAAGAAGCAGTGTTGAAAAATAAGATCATTATCATGAACAGTTTAAAAGGAAAAAGATGTGAAACTTAGGTTTCAGTTTTGTCATGTATTGTCAGGAGCAGTTTTGCATGACATTGGCCTGCCTGTGGTTGTGGAGTTACCAAGCACTGTGGGTAGAGTTGTTAGAAAACTTAGTAGATGAAGATTCTCCAGCTCTCCATTTCTAACATTCTTACTCAACTTATCTGGTAACTATTTAATCTAAATAGTCTATGAATAGCATTTTCTATGTAAAGGGAACAGCTTCCTCACAAACTTTATGCCTATCAAGTTATTTTGGGTTTTCTTCTGAGGCACAATGTTTTATGGTATCATCGATCTAACATCAAATCTTAAATTCTTTTCAGACTGAAAACATTCCTGTGGTAAGAAGACCTGACAGAAAAGATCTTCTTGCATACCTAAATGGGGAAACATGTGAGTGGTGGTTTTTCCTTTTTAACGTGACTATAGTGCATTTTATTGCTTCACTTTTGGGTGGCAGAGGAGGAGATTAAACATGAATGGACATGTGAAACATCTATTTGTTTGTGTATATGAGACCTGTTCAAATGGGCTTACAAGTATTTTCACCTCTTCTAAATTTCACTTGCCTATCTCTGTGTCATCAGTAGGCATATCATATCATAACACAAACAGTGACAGCTGAGTTGGTAGCAGCATTAACACCTGAAGAAGTTATGTAGTAGAGTTGTGTGTGTATGTACTTTTTTCCAGAATGTCACAAAGATCTATTCAGTAAAAATCTCAATTTTGGTATGCTAGGTATACGGTTTGAGTCCTACAGTATGTTAAAACGTGATCTATTATATGCTAACGTTTATTATGAGCATAGCAATCTGTTTGGTCTTCAGCACTAAAATCTAAGTTACCAGCAGTCTGAGAAGAGAGGTGCTTGTAGTTAGCATGTTTATAGATGAATGTCAAAGCATGTGATGAGTTCAGGTGTTTTCTTTGCATTTTTTCTGACAGTTTCTTTTTAGTGAATTGGGATTTGAGGCTAGTCACTTTTTGTAATATTTATGAAAATCATGCTTTAATTTCAAACGGGGGCTAGTAGTTTAATTCTCCCCCATAAATGCAAGTAAATTTGCAGGGGTACTTGATTGTTTGTTACATTCCAGGTCACAAAATATTTGTTTCCTTTATGTGCTTGCATCTTCTAATATGTACTAAAATTTTATTTGAATCTTAGCAACATCATCAAGTATAGACAGAAGTGCACCACTTGAAATTGGTCTTCAGCGATCCACTCAAGGTACGATTTAATTGCTAAGTAGTTTTGGTATGAATTTTATAAAAGTCCACCACAATACTGCGTTTTTAATTACCTTTTCTTTCTTGTAGTAAAAAGAGCAGCGGATGAAATATTAGCAGAAGCAAAGAAACCAAGAATAGAGGTAAAGGAAGTGACTGTCATGCATCTTAGTTTCTTGAGGAACTTGCTAATTAGGTATTATAGTTTAGATAAGCTTCCTTTCATGCATATTCCCTACTCCTCCCATATATGTGAATGGGAATGGTATGTTGGAATTAAAAGGAGACTGTACTTCAGTTTTTAATAGGAATTTCAGCCTCTTCTTTGAACTTTGATGTTTGATTTACTGGCTTAAAATTCTCACACACTTCAGTGATATGTAGCGGGAAAGGTGAAATCTGCAGTACATACTTCTGAGCTAACATTTAGAGATCATGGAGGTGTACTGTGTGTTGTGCTGGAAGTTAGCCTATGTGGTTAAGTAAATACTTCAGGACTGGGACCTAAATTCTGTTTACTGTGGGGAGGGGAGTAGAGAAGAAAACTAAGCACATTTCATTACCATCTAGCTGTTCTTACTTCCCCATGCAAGACCTCAGCCTTGTAAATTAAATGTCAATCTTTCCATCATTATTGTAGATATCTTTGTCAGTGGATCCTCTTCATATTCTTGGTAACCTGTAAAACTGCAGTCCCCCATTGTTACTATTTTTTTTGGCATAACATCCTGGCAGTTCATTTAGTGGTGTAGTTACACAAATACATCTTCAACATAATATATTTATCTGTTCAGTTAGTAAGAGGTTAGCATTACCTACAGCCCGGGCCATGATTCTGTGACAAAATCTGATTTAATGTTTTCTCTTAGCTGGTTATAAGATTCCTTTATGTAAGTAGCTGTACGTATGTCCTGTGTGTTGGAGGCTTCTTTTTAGATAGTTTGAAACCACCAGTTAAATATTACTAAAGTTTCCTACTATTTTATAAAGATATTACCTTTTATTATATCCCATAGGAAACAACTAAAATATTCTTCAGTGACTTGGCCTATTTTAAACGACAGTCATGACTTATTTTTACCATTCAGCTGTGGAAATGTAGTGGCTTTGTCCATTATTTTGCAGCAAGAAGCAACTTGTCTTTCAGTACAATCATCCTCAAAAGATTTAGGAGCAACTGAAGTTGCTGATAATGTGGATGGGACATGCTCACCATTAGTCCATTAGTGAAGCTATTGCATGTTATGCCACCTCTTTGCTAGCCTGCTGCATGGTGGATGAGAGAGTCAAGCAGTGCCAATATCAGTAATTGGCTATATGACTAATGATCTCTTTACCCCTTTTTACTTTGTTTTCAGATGTACACAGAAAAGCATACAACATAGCTTTACTTTAAGAGCTTTTCTGTGCCAGGCCACACTAATACTCATTTTTCATGTTCACATCACACGTGTGCTCTGAGATTGTTAAAGCAAGATTGAATAGCCAAGGCCTGTGCAGCACAGGGTAGCCACTCAGTTATCCATTGACTCAGTCCAGCTTGTGTAAAATAAACTCTGGTTTAAGAGTGAGTGCTACAGCCTGGGTCTGTTCATCCATGTTTTAACATCAGAAGATAACTGAAACCAGGTCCCTGAAAAGTGTTTTTCAGTATGGATGAACCCTGTGTAGCTGTTCCATCTGACTGCTCGGTTTCCTTACCATGTTAATGAATCCTCAATAGTCTTTTCAGTAGCAAGACACTTTAAAAGATAATTTAAGGCTAACCTGTGCTGATTAGTGGTCAAGAATTTGTTAGCTGCTATTTAATGAAATCTTAAAAAAAAAAAAAAAAAAAATCAGACACTTTTAAATTAACTGGGAGCAGAGAGGTTTCTTAAAGTTAATGTTTCTCTGTTGTGTTTCTATTTTTACTTTCTTGGATAACGGTCTTCAGCTCAGGGGCCTACATCAGTACGTTAACATTTGTTACAGATGTTTAACATCAATTCTTCACATTCTAATAGACGGTATGCAGTTCAGCCTTTCTAAGTCACACGAATGCTTGGGAGCCCCATTGCAACTTAGCATTTATGCCTTTGAGTTATTTGTACAATAGACAGGGAGCTGCCACATCAGTTTCCAGCTGCCATTGCAAACACTGTAACTTTGCAATAGTCAGAAATTTTTACTGGAGCATGGTTTGTGCTTGAGTGCAGTGGTCTGAGAAGCTGTTAAGTAGCGTGGAAAGACCCTGCTTGTATGGAACAAAGATGCTAGAGGGCAGTTGGATGAAGAATGAGCGAGTTACAGCTTTATTACATTATTCTGTGAAGCTGTGGCTTTGCTACTGTTTAGTGGGATTGGAGTTTTCTTAAATATACCATGGTTTTCTAAATAAACTTAACTACTTTGTAAATAGTTCTTAAAGTGCTGGGCTGCTTTAGCTGCCCAAAGCCTGTAAAGCCTGTTTAACTAGCTACCTGAGAATTCTCCCTATGCTGTGGCTCCACATCTGCCTGATGTAGGAGTATGGCTGGGCGTACTATACTCCAGTGATCTGTAGCTGCCCAAATGGGTCCTTCAAGCTACAGGCAGAGGGAGGCAACTTGGAACTGACTTGAGGCTGCTTTGTTTTTCTGTGAGCCACAGTGACTGGTTGTCACTAGGTCTAAGGAACTGAAAAGATACATGCACCTTTACCACCTCTGTCTGCCTTCAGCACAGTTCAACCATCTGGAGAATCTGACTCTTTTTTGCTAGTTAATTACTTCAATTTTTGTTGCGAGTGCCATTTGGAAAGGAGCTGGATCAAAATACAAACTAGATTTGACTTTCTCTGCACAAATACATCACTTAAATATCCGTGCACATCTTAAATATGACACACCATTTGGGAGGGAAAGTGAGGTGATGGAATTACATATTTCAAGAAATACCTGTTCTGGCAACCAACATAAAAGCCTTTATTATTTTGCCATTCTTGAAGTTGTCGTCTGACTGTGATTTTCAGTATGTGACTTCTAGCTTTCTTTGGGAGCCTACTGCTCAGTAATCCACCATGCAGCATGGTGGCAAACCACAACAGATTAACAAAGAATTCCCTTTGTCACAAAAAGTTAAACATGGTGATTTCTGTGAAGCTTCTGTATCAATCTTACTCACTTTCAGAGCATGTAGGGAGATAGTGTTGAAGCTGCTTTTATAAATAAATGTTGTTACTGCTAGGATGAAGAGTGTGTGCGTCTTGACAAGGAACGGCTGGCAGCTCGGTTGGAGGGGCATAAAGAAGGCATTGTGCAGACAGAGCAGATCAGGTAAGAAATCTTATTTCACTCCTGGAGTGGAAGTTGCTAGTTTAAAGGGCTGTAAAGCGGAGCAATTATTTTAACCGCTGTCAAGTGTATGTCCAGGAATCCTACCAAATTTCCTTCAGTTTCTTTAGAAAAACTGTCTGTTGAAAAATTGCAGCCATCAAACTGAGAGGCAGAATTTCAAGTGAGTAGAGGTTAGAATTGTTTTGGAGGGGAACTTCAATCAGCAATCAAACCTGGGAGTGATCACACTGTTTGTTTGTCTCAGTGACTAGTGATTTCTTTTTCCTTCTGTTTCTGCTACAGTATTTGTAGACAAGCTAATAAAACGGGAAACACAAAGGGAAGCTCCCGCATTTAAAACAAAACAAAAACCCAAAACTGTTGGAGCATATGCACACACTTTGCTTTCAGGAGGAGGAGAACCTTGCCAGAAGCAAGTGAAGGGGTAGATGAGTCTTCTATTGCGGTGGTTTTCAATTTTTTTTTTTCTTGGGACCCAGTTGGAAAAAAGCATTTATGCCTGCGACCCAACAATTACATCTCTGAGCAATGCATTCCAGTCTTTTGGCAGTGGCAGCAGGGGGTGCCAGGACCTAGTACCTGAGAGTCTGTGACCCAGTATTGGGTCCCAACCCTAAGTTTGAAAACCACTGTCCTACTGAGTCCCCAAGCTGGACTACTCTTCTGTTTTATATGTATAGGTGATGATCTGCTAACCATACAGAGAAGGAAGGAGTAGTGGAACATTGGAAGACAGTGCTTTTGTTGCCACAAGAAGTCATCTTAAGGATTTGAATATTTCAGCAGTTTTCTTTCTTTGTCCGTTGTATCTATTCAAAATTCTGTACAAAGAAAGATAAATCAATCATCTTTCAGAGTCTCAGACTGGATCTCCCCAAAGGTTGACAGAGATGTTGACAGCCATGGCAAAGCCGGCTGATTTAAGGTCTTTAGGTTTAGTGGGCACAACTGTCCATCATTTCCTTCTATTATCTTTTTCTTTGTTTAGACTGATCCTTTTATTATTATCCCAGGTTGCCCACAGGTTCTGTCCTTGGCCCATCCTGTGTCCCTAGGGTGGATTGTTAAAGCATGGAGCAAGGACTTTGTTATATTTGAGAGCATCTTGAGTTTGAGTGGAATGTGTCAGACCCTAATTGGTTGCAGTAAGAAAACTAGAGAGACCTGGGAGAAGGAACAAAACATTTGGATGTTTCCTTAGTCTAGCATGTGTAAAATATGAAAGAATAAAAAAGGTCCAAAGCAGTTCTAGAGCAAACAAGCAGAATTTCAGAGCCAGGCAGAATGTTTCTGGAACATTTCTTACTCTTTGTAAAGAACAACATTTTGGGAATGTATGAACATACCTGTTTTTCCCTAAAATACTTTGAACCAACTGTTTAAAAAAGCTTGGAGCTCTAATTGGAGCAGTCCTGTTAGAGGAAAAGGTCTATTGTTTCTCTCTTTTCCTTTATCTTGAAGAATATAGTAACTGTGAATGTCAGAGTTGTGCATTAAACCAGTGGGTTTCAAACTTTTTTCCTCAGGACCCATTTGAAAAAAAAAATCATTTATGCCCATGACCCAGCAATTACATCTTGGAGCAGTACATTCCAGTCTTTTGGCAGTGGCAGCAGGGGGCACTGCGACCCTGTACCTATAGTTGAAAACCACTGCACTTAACCGTCTGTGTCAGTTTACAATTGACAAATGAGTGGTCTTTTTAAGACTTTGCACTGGGACTCAGAAGGTTTGGATTTATATCTTATCTGTGACCCAGACCTCATGGATGCCTTATATATATCACATTCCTCCTCTACTCCAGTTCCCTAACTGTGAAATGGGGATAATGCTTCTCAATCTAATGGGCATGTGGTAAATGAATTAGCTGTGAAGAACTGAGATTCTGTGATGAGTGCTGTGATGAATAATGTTTCAAGGTAGATAAAGCAGTTCAGATTGTACAGACAGTGAGATATGGATGTCTAACTTGTCACTATTCCAGTGTTCATCTTATCCACTAGCTTTGGGAGAGCTTTCCGAGCCTGGTGCAGAAGCGGTCTAGAATGATTCTTTAACATGACACTCACTTCTTCAGTGAGACAAACGATTCCACAGCGTACCCACTTTTTTCAGCTAAATTGATTGATTGTTCACAAAGTCACATTTACTTACATGCTCTATTGTTATGATCTTATTATAGATGTTTGCAACATAGTGCATACGGTAAGCTAAAGAAGGATCAAATGCATTAATCTTTCAAATCCCCTGGGGGAGAATAAGTCCTCACAATTTTGCCCTTTGGCCACCTGTGTTTACAGAGTTCACATTTTAGAACTGAAAGACTGATACCTTACTTTTAATTTAGTGATTAATTTTCAGAAGTTTTATAACTTATAATTTTGGTTGGCTAGAATATTGTTTAAGATGAAACAATGTTTATTTTACATTGATTTTCATTACCTTTGTACAAAATTTCGTGGTACACTTGGACAATTCTCATGACACACCAGTGTGCCGTGGCATGCTGGTTAAAAACCACTGTATTAGGATCCACAGATAACTTCTAAATTCATGAAAAAATATACCTTTTGTTGATACAAAGGAGACAGCCACTTTCATGGGTGCAATTAAAGGCTAACTGCAATAAAAGATCTTAATCAGTGCCTAACTTCAAAAAGTTTTAGCGACTGACTCTTTTATATTAAGTTAGGTCAGTGAGGAGCATGGTGTTCCTGATGTCTGGAGGACATCATAAACTGCCTTTGGTGTTCGGAGTACAGACAATTCTGCAAATTAGAATTGCTAAATATTTATCTTTTTTGTCTCGTTTTTAATAGTTCACTATTAAAATGCAAGTGACATAGTATTTAACATATTTAAGTGAATATGCATGCATATTAAGTTAGTTAAGCCATTAAAAAAGAAAACCCATGCAGACAAAAAGATCCCCTTTTATATAGCTTAATTTCTTAAGTAGAATGCTTCCCAATTATGGGTTCCTTAGGTACACCTTTTATTGTGAACTGCAAAATAAAATGAAAAGTGACTTAGACACAGATTTCTTTGCTTAATTCAATTTTCTTTTTATTCTGCAATTCACCTTGAGAATGATAGTATCTAAATTGGTGGAATTTGTCAGGTAGCTGCATTGCGTACATGTTCTTCTATTTAAATGTGAACAAAAATGAGACTTAAAAAATAAAGGATCAGATAATCTTGGATCAAGAAGAATTCTTCCAAATTCAGTGCGGGTTCATTGTGACAAAATGTAACACCCATCTTGACTATTTGGTCTGAATGAAATGTACTGGTGAGGTTGGTCCGCTTCTTAAGAGGGAAGTGTTGCGCATGCAGCAAATGGAAGCTGTTAGTCCCAAGGCTGTATGTTTCAAAACCTTTGGTCTCCTTCTCCCTCTGTATGTTGTTTTAGTTGTCTTGAATGTTTAAATTATTTGGTAAGTCATCTGTCAGGGGAATGGCTCCAGTTGCCAAAGTTGTAATGCTCAGGTGCAGTAAAAACCTTTAATGTAAATCTAGTGAGAAATGGAGACCATCTTATGCTGTATGGTACAGATGTAAGCTTGTAGTAGTTCAGGAGGAAATCAGGGCTGAACAGCACATGAACTTATAATATGATTTATGCCTTTACTCAGTCTCCTCTGATGTTGTTTTTTAGATCCTTGTCTGAAGCCATGTCTGTGGAAAAAATTGCAGCTATCAAAGCGAAAATCATGGCAAAGAAAAGATCCACAATCAAGACAGATCTGGATGATGACATAACTGCTCTTAAACAAAGAAGTTTTGTTGATGCAGAGGTAGATGTAACCAGAGACATTGTCAGCAGGGAGAGAGTGTGGAGGACAAGAACTACAATTTTACAAAGCACAGGCAAGGTAATGTTCTTGAATATCTTTTTTGGTACTAGCAGACTAAATGTATAGTCAGTAGAGAGCAGCTGAGTTAAAAAAAAAAAAAAACAACCCTTTTTAAAAAAAAAAAAAGTTGAACAGAATGATTATCAGTATGTATTAATTACACTGAGGTAAGAAGCCATTTTATTCTCATTTCATCTGTGTAATCTTCTTTGCCACCCCTTCTATCTTGACAGCTACAAAAAGGAATTGAAGATACTGCTGGTCATGAAGATCCTTATATCCTACTTTATAAATAACTAGTCTTCTTGCTTATGTCACTTGTAGGATTTAAAGATTTTTTTCCCTAAAAAAAAAAAAAAAGTATACTAAAGACCTTAATTGTTAAGTCAATTTCTACCTTTTTGCCCAACTTTTGTACTCTAAACTACATGGGCAGTATCTACAGCTTCTCCCCTCCTCCCCCAAAAAGGGAAATAGATTTGATAGGCAAAAATATAAGATTAAGAGAACACAGCGTGGCAGGAAAACAGTAGCCTGGAGAACTGTTGACACATTAGGGGAAAAAACTTAGGTCAGAGAGGATGTTATTTTAATCTGCATTACACTGGGCCTTGTCATTTGCTTAAACTTAGTAAAGTCTAAACTGGACTAGTTCAAAGGGAAGCTAAGTAGCTTGAGCTTATTTTAACTTACCCTGGAGTAAAGCTGTGCGAGCCCTGGAATTGACAAGCCTCCTGTTCATTGTCATACTTGGTAGATTTCTTTCTTCTTAGCTAAGAGACGTTAAACTGCCAGGAGGATTAAGAACACACACACAAAAACCCTTTAGTCTTGAGACTTAGGTGTTGAGATTTACAAGGAAGGAAAACTCAGAAGAATAAACAAAAATATATTATAATTGTTATGGCAATGGTACTGCACTTCTGGCTGTCCTACCTAACCACTGTCTTACTGAAAGAATATTGCTAGAGCAGGTCATGTTCTTGCACCTTTTCAGTCTGGTGGGGGTTAGTAAGTGTCTCGCTAAAAATTAAGTTATGGATAAGCAGAATTTTAGCAGTTGTCTCAGAAAACATGTAGCAACTGCAGGAGCCTCGATGGCTGCACTGAGCAAGAGGGGCATTGCCATCCTTAATATGGGTCTTCCACAGGAATTAGGTGGAGTGTAGTTAGGGCAGGAGATGAGAGTCCTATCTCAGAAACTGTGTTCTGGGAGGGAGTCAGACAGTAGTGGAATTGAGCAGATTCTTGTAGAGGCCTCTTCACAAAGGTGGCAGAGAGTGAGAAAGGATGAAGCGTGTGGGTTGTCATTAAGCTTGTTCTTCTCCATGGGAGCCAGTGTGAGGAAGAGTATGGTGAAGATTCTTCATTTCTTGTCTACCCATAGGAACTGTAGAAGAGCAGTAGTTTACTGAGAGCAATGATATAGACTAATTAAGTCTTGGGACCTCTGCTGGGGCATAAAGTGCAGTGAGGTAAAGTGGAAGAGTAGTGAAACTGATCTCTTTACAAGACCCTACTTGCACAGTTCTCATTGCAGCGTTGGGACCTTGATACTTTGTTCTATCAGTAGTTCCAGGTGTTTTATGCAAGTGTGACAAGTAATAAATTAAGACGAGCTCATTTGGCTTTACTAGCTGAATATGAAATGAAAGTAATCGCGTTTTGTTGTCATGGAACTGAGCAAAATATAGCCAAATTTGTTAATGTGCTTGGTTTTGGAAAAGTGATGGTATAAAAAAAGATAGTATGGCCTTCCATGTATATAGTATGTTCACAAGCTAGAAAAAAAAAATCACAGGAGATCATTTTGCCTGGTTTCTGAATACTGAACGTTGTTGCTGGTAATATAGATTCAGTTAAATCTGCATTGGAAGTTGACAAATCTGACTTATCCGTTCTTTTGTGTTTTATTGAGTAAACCAGTACCGCTTTTGAACAATCACTTTTCAGAGCCGAACCAGACTTTGTGAGTTATTTAGCCTATTTTTCCTTAAAGGTAGCTCACTTTGGGAACTAATTTGGAAGATGAATTGTTTTGAAATGATTTTGCAGTGTTGTGTATCTTCAGGTTTGAGTGAGAACATCTGACTGGATATATAGATTACTCACTTAGAGACTGCCAACTTGATCTGTAGTGAACTCTTTTAAAGACTGATTAAGTCATTTCCAACATTGCATGTGCTCCTCAATCCCTTTACAAATGTTTGGGTATTTTTATGGCTGTAGTTTCCTGTTTTTAGGTACTTTTGGTGTTAAAGACCAAAACAAAATACAACTGTATGCAACTTACTGTTCTGTTCACTTTGTGAATCTGACTACTGGAGGAAAATCACTATATTTTCAGTTATTATAAATCTAGGTGTTGCTTAAAAGAATAGTTAAATATATTTTCAATAGAAGTGAAATATTTGCACTTATTTCTAGTCAGATTGAAGATCAACCTTCCTTTTAATTGAGATGCCTTATTACTGTAGTTCATGCTTCTACCTCAGTGATAGTAAATTGCATTTTCCTTTACAAAGAGATTTGTTTTACATGCAGTTAATGGAGTCATAAACACTGACATTCACCAGATTAGGTGGCACAAGGTCTTGTCATTGTATTCACTCCAGTGACAACTAAATCTGTTTCTAGAGAAAAGGTGTGACTTGTTTCAGATGTTAATTATATAATTTCAAACAGTTTGAACTGAAATATTCACTGGCTCAGATATGCCAAAAGAGGTATTTACCTTTTTTAAAGCTGTAAAATCTTAGGGAAAAAAATGTATGAGATAAGAGATTCCTATTGAAAGTTTTTCAGCTATAAAACTTTTTTTTTTTTTAACCAAAGTGGGTTTATACTCTGTCAAGGATAATACATCGGAGCTTTAAATAGAACAGCTTCAGAATAAATATGTTGAGAATAAGAAGTGTCCGTTTCTTGTTCCAAAGATGCACCAGATAAAAAGTGAAACTTGATTTCAAGAGTCTGAACCACATTTGTAAAACAAAGGGCTGACTACCTGATGCTTCCGTTCTGTCCCCCCCCCCCCCAACTTCCCGTCCATAATAACTTGACAGTTGAGCGTTTGAATTTGTCCAACAGCAGATTTTGGTGATCAGTATGTAAGAGCATTTTCTTTGTTCAGTATGTACCACCAGAGGGTTAATGGCACTCATACTTCCTTTATAACAAATTAAATTAATCCATGGTGGAGCTGGAAGGAAGAGCTGCAGAGTTCACAGGAATATTAGCAGGGAGTCTTTCTATCTCGGTGATTTTTGATGTACCCAGCTTAAAAACCTTTTCTCACAGCATGCCCAGAAATATTTCTCAGATACTAAGCAATGTGATAACTCCATGGTTGTGTTGAGAATGTGAGAGTTGTCTGAGGAAGAATCTCAGAATTGAAATCAAACAAATGCCTTTATGACTATGCTTGTGTATTTAGGTATTTTTTTTAAAGTAAGCCTTCATTCTCCTAGGAGCAGCGTGTTTTGAGAAGTTCTCTTCCATGTTTATCTTTTTCTCTAGAAGCTTTTCCAATGTGCTCCAGTTTAAGCAATAAACGCCAACATTAATTAAAGTGAGAGCTTTTGATTCATGGTTTATTGCCAAACATTTTTCCCCCAATATAAAGTAAGGGATGTTTCAAAAATCCTTTTTCTGCAGGGAGTTGAGCCTTATCCATGGGACTGGGGAAGCATTAGCTAGCCCTATTCTTTTCCCATCCTACTCAGCTTTGGGAAGGCTGGAAGTAATGTATCAGATCCTTTCACGTTCCCAACAAACTGGAGTAGTTGCTGTATCTCTTTTTATGATGCTTATGCTGAGAGTTCCCAGCTACTGGCTTTGTGGATTTCATAGCCCATCTTTTGATGTACCTCTAAACCCCTTCTTTGTTGGACTCTTTGGGGATGATAGTTCAACAGCTATCTCTTTCATTTTTCTAATCCAAAGGCACCCGTTTTCAGGCTTCCAGCTCCCAGCTGACCTCTCTGTTGGGTAGAGGCACCTCTTTCTTCCTTCTGCCTGAGTATTCCAGGCACAGTTCACTGCCTACACTATGATAGTGCAGTCAGGTCACACTGACTAAACAGGCCACCATCCCTGCTTTCTCTTTGAAGACTATGAACAGGGTAACTTGCATGTGGTTTTAAATTACTACTCAGCTTTTTCTAAGAAAGCCTGTTTATTCTTAGGGTAAAAGCATTACAGAGGAAACATTTAAAAGAACCTACAGCAGTGCTAATAAACTTACTAGAGATCACCCTTATCTCTTCATGCCCTCTAGTAAGCGTCAGTCCTTCCAGTTCTTCCCTAAGAATTGGGGCCCACCCATTGGACAAAAGGAATTGTCAGTTTACTGTCTTCTAAAGGAAGGCCCCGAGACAGTTTAAGCTCTGTTTATCTTTTCTTTGTCTGTTGGCCTCTGGAAATTCCCCTCTGAACTATTAAATGTGAGCTTCCCTAGGAGGTGATGCCTCTTTGGAGGGGTTACAACCTGAGTGAATTTGCCTAAGCACCTTCTACTGTTCTGAGCTGCTGGAAGGCTGTGGGGAGGGGGGTGGGGGGGAAAGTTCTGTGGCACTTAAAGACCAACAGATTTATTTATTGCATGAACTTGTGGGAGAAAATCCCACTTTGTCAGGTGCTTTGAAGAGCCTGGCGAAATGGGATTTTCTCCCATCAAAGCTCATGTGATAAATAAATCTGTTAGTCTTTAAGTGTCGTAAGACTCCTTGCTTTTTTTGCTTTGCTAGACTTACACAGCTGCCCCTTCGGAACTTGGAGGGCTGTGGTTATACTCCACCATGAAATTAGACACAACTCCTGGTACTCAGTGAATACTGTAAAATACCCCAAAGATATTTCGGGAAATTGCCTGATCTGTCCAAAGAGACTCTGGAGACCTGGATCTGGCAACCCTACTATGAGCCCTAAGTGGCTTAGAAGGCCTTATGCCAACCATCAGAGGGACGACTGGAGAGACAAAGTGGGTGAGACCATATCTTTTATGGACCCAGCATCTGTCAGTGGAAGAGAGAAATTTTCAAGCCACACTGACCTCTTACTTGAAAGATTATCTCTCTCATACCAACAGAAGTTAGTCCATTAAAAGATACTGCCATACCTATCTTGGCACTCTCATATGTTGGAATTGTCACTGCTGCAAACACAAATGAGTAGAATACAATGCCACACCATACCCAGAAAGATAGAATGATGCTAGAAAAGTAATATTCTGTACTTTGCTATGATATGCTTATAATAAAGGTTCTGTGTAGGTGCAGATGAGTGGACTTTACTGCTCTTGTAGCATGTTAAACTAAGACCTTATTAATGTTTTGAGATGCAGCTTCGAAATTTAAAAAATAAAAATACGTAGTGTTGAATGCAAAAGCAATTTTATATATGAGCTCTAGGTGGCAGAATTGTTCTGTGCTCCTGAAATTCATAGTCACTGCAGTGAACTTGTTATCTGAAGCAATCAGTAAGGGAAAGGCATGGCCGGTTAAATTTTGAGCTAGCATCCCCTTTACTAGCTTGTTTAAACTGAATCAGTTTGTGGTTTAAAAAGGATGACTGTTTAACAGTATGAATGTGAGATCATTTCACCTATCTTGTCTCTCTAATATCATGGGACCGGCACTGCCACAATAACTCCAATGGTAGTTTAATTTTATCATCCAAATCACCATTTCATTTTTATGGGAGTTTATTTATATCTGCGATAATATTTGCAATTGAGACCAGATTTTGAAATTAATTTTTTTGTTACTCTGTCTAAAAACACTCCCAATATGTATTTTCCCTGCAATTAAAGGCCAGATTCCTGTGCCATTACCCACTTGGAGTGCTATTCAGCTTTACAAATAGTCCCCTTGAATTCCTTGGAACTATTCATGAAGTAAAATACTAGTCTAATCAAATAAGGGTTTTGGAACTTGGTCCTAAATAAATAAATCCATCATTTCAAGTAAGAGCTTGTTTTCATTGGGAAGGAGCTTGGATAGCCATTGGGAAGGAGCTCTCCGTGTGAATGCTTATTTCCCATTGAGTACCATTGTGCAGTTTGGACTAATCCACTTTCAATGTTCATTTTGAGATAAACTGCACAAAAGCATTCTTAGTGCAGAGTAAATGTGCTGCAACAGGAAGCTAGCAGAGAATAGCTGTTGTATCTTTTAAACTTGTACCTTTGCTTGTTTCACAATAGCTTCCTTGTGTAGCTCATCCTCATGAGAAATTTAAGGGCACAGTCTGTTTTCCATGAATTTACGTATATGGAGAAAATTAGTAATGAAGCAAAAAAGCCTTTTATGTAGTTTTAGTTATTGTTTTTCTTTAACATATTGTAATGTTCATAATTGTTTTAAACTCTTGAATTAGTCTATTCTGTTTCACATAATGATTTCAAATGTCTTTTTCATGTAATATACTCTTTTAATATAGAAATATTGGTGGAATAAAGTATAATAATACAGAATAAATGAGTTATGAAATCTGTTCGGTAAAACATAATCCATGCCTATTTAGTAGAATTATCTATCTATATTTTCTGCCCGAAGTATAGTACATTACTGCTAAAACCTCTAACTGGAAACTTAGGAAACAATACTTGTATTCAAAGAGGAACTTTTTGTGAAAGGTAGTATTTGGTGGTTGTTAGACTTCTGCAGAATTTAATTCAGCCTCTAATTATTTCATGTTCTTTAAAGAACTGACACATTCTTAAAATACATTGCTTACCATGATGTCCTATAATAAAGTTTGTGCACACTAACATAACCACAGACTCAGTAGGACTTAGTTATCAGTGCTTTGGCCTGCTGTTACCCAGAAATCCATCTAATAAGATGCATTAGGTTGGTAAAATGATGTTTGAAGGACAGTCCATCTACCAGGAGATAACAAGCCACAGTACAGGCAAAATATGCATATAATAATTTGACCTAGAAGTCTATTTGGGCCTAATTTTTAGCTCTGACAGGACCTGAATCAGAAAGCGTAGTCATTTTCCAACCCAAATGTGTCCTCTACACACCCTGCCCTCAAGCCTAAGTCAGCACCACTGTTTGCTGTCCATGGGTTTGGAATGGCAGTGGCTATATGTGCTAGTGACTTTCTGCCTTGCCCCTGATGCAGCACCTCTCAGTCCACAGCATTCACAGTGCAACTCATTGGGACATTCACACTGCAGCACAGACAGAGCTGTGATGTGCAGGTGGGCAAAGGAAACAGGGCAGTGTGCCGCTACAGTGCCACTCCCATGGAGGAGGAGAACTGAACTGATCCAAGCTAGAGGTCTGCTTATTTCCTTGGGTGACCTGACCTGGAACCAGCACTTGTAACTGGGTCCCAGTAGGTTAAGGTTGGGTTGTAGGGCTCTAGTTTGATTGACTGCCTACTTGTGACAGATTTTCATTCCGTAGTGAGCTCTCACCAGACATTTTGACACATCAGTGTCCATTTTGTAACATGTAGAAGGTTCTCCTGAGATGGCACCATTTGGACAGCCTTTGAATGTCCTCAGGCCATTTTAAAAACAAAGGGATTAATCTGGAAATGAAGGTGGACTATTTAGCGGGGTGGGGGGCACTAAGGGGAAAAAAATATGATTTAAAAGAACATGATTCATTGTATTTTCCTCACTCTTAACATAGTTTCCTTGCTCATCATCAGCTCTTGTCATGTTCTCTCCCACACCTCTTTCCTCCCTTCAGTGATTTTTTTTCCCCTTTGATTGCCCTTCCCCCTGCCCTTCTACTTGAGGATTTTTTAAAGAATAAATGGAAAATTCTGATTGATTTTTTTTTCTTGGAAACAAGTTTGTCAGTGTAACATGATGAATAAATAGCAGGTATATATGCCTCAGAAGAAACTGAAATAGCTTCCACATACCTTATAGTAATAACCAGACAAAGAGAAGCCACAAAAATGTGAGTTGTCTTTGAATCCAGAGGTCACTGGATCTTTAAGGCATTTTTCAGATTTCCATAAGGAAGCCATTATTTATGACCTCAAAATGGGGGAATTTTAGTAATCAGAAATGCACAATTTGGTATTTAAATTATGAGCAGAGGCTTAGAGGGATTTTCTGAGATTGGTATATGTAGAGATGGAAGGTGAAAGCTGAATGTTGCTTCTGTCTTTCAGAAGCGCTAGGTTTGTAGATCTGCTATTTGCAGTATTGACTTTCTGATATCTTTTTTTCTGTCACACCATTGTAATCTTACATTCCAGAATGAGCCCATGTTTAACAGTGAGATCCTCACTTCTGGATGTTTACTCTTACTCTAAAAGTTGGACTAAAGGGAGAGAAAGAGACAAATATTAGTCTTGTTCTTGGGAACCTATATTTTCACACCACTGGAAATCTCAGAACAAAAGTTTCACAGTTTTACATATTAGTCATGACTGGTAATATAACTTATTTGAACAGGCTAGGAATAAGTCTATTGTGTCTGCATTCAAAACCAAAAACTTGGTCCAGACACATAACTACAAAATAGCTTTGGTGTGGTTCACTGGCAAGCGTTCAGGCCATCAATTCCAGGCTATTTTTGTAAGCAGGCAGATATTGCTTATAATTTTATGAGCATCTTGTTCTGACTGAAGTCTCAAATTCTCCAGGCTCTTTGAGTAGGACAGTGGGGTTGATGGATGCTTGCATTGACAGACAAAACCCCAGTCTTCCAGGATTCATAGTTGTTAGGTCACCCAGCTTAGAAGTTTAAAAAATGCTCAGAAGCCCTGCTAAACGTGTACTTGGAATTATTTTTTGTTAATGGATTCAGATTTGAGCATCAACATTGTAGTCACTTGGTGAAGATTATGGAATCATAGACGACTGTAAGCTAAGATGGGACAATCATTTAGTCTGATCTTCTGTACAGTGCAGGCCACAGAATGTCACCCATCTTCTCCTGTAATATGCTCATAACTGACGACTGAGTTATCTGAAGTCCTGAAATAATGATTCAAAGACTTCAAGGTTCAGAAAATCCACCAGCAAGTGATCTGTGCAACATGCTGCAGAGGAAGGTGTACCCCCCCCCCACATCCATACCAATATGCCCTGAGGGAAAATTCCTTTCTGACCCCAGATATGGCGATTAGTTAAACCTTGAGCATGTGGGCAAGATTTCCAGTCAGACAAGCAGAAAGAATTCTCTGTAGTAACTCAGAACCCACCTAATTTAATGTCCTGTCACAGGCCATTGAGCTTATTTACAGCTAGTCAAAGATTAGTCAGTTGCCAAATTAGTCTGTACCAGCATACCATGCCCTCCATAAACTTATCAAGTTCAGTTTTGAAGCCAGCTAGGTTTCTTGCCCCCCCCCCCCCCGCTCCCTTCTAGAGCTTTACTTCCTTGGTGGTTAGAAACCTTCGTCTAATTTCAAGTCCCAGATTTCTCAACCTGAAAGTACTTCAAACAGGTTCTGAGCTAAGTTCCTTTAAACTTTGTCTTCAAGAACAATAATTTCAGTTCAAGGAAATCATTTATTCATAAGAACAACTTTCTTGAGAGGAAGCTTTGGCGTAAACTGATAACCTGTTCAATAGGGTCAGCTAAATTAACTTTGAACAGATTCTGCGTTAGTGTTTTGTTCTTCAACCTCTCCTTTAGATGTTTTCCTATAGATTGATTCCAGTTCAGAATCCCTGTCTTGCTGTATCTTGATTGTATATCCAATCTTTAGTTTAGTGTCAAATATGTTGATCTGGAACCGTATATAACTGTGGGAGAATCTACAGGGATTTTTAAACTCTTGTATTTCCTAGTTATTAAAACTGCTCTAACACTTATGAACAAAACTAAACGTATGGTACAGTACGATTGAAAAGTGATTCATTTAATGCACAGGTAAAAATCTGTATTTTTACAGTACTTTAATATCTTAATATTTCAGTGCAGAACAGGAAAAAGCCATCATGTGCTATAAATGGTTCATAAGAATTTTCTTTTACTTTTGTGATTATTTTACAGACTTGAGATTTATCAATAACGAAGGACATCTGCTGTGCACATGTCATTTGCTTAATTTGAGGTGCATCTTGCCTGTTGATGCAACGTATTAAATAGGTTCCAAATTAGCATGTATATTCTTGTTCTGAAACAAAGAAAATACTAGCAATATTTATTTAGCATGGAACATCTTAAAATACTAGCTGAATCGTAGTAGGAAATTAAGGGTAAAGGTACATGACAGGAATGAATCAGCATTCTTAGAATGAGTTTGAGCAGATTTAAATGCCTTTTAATATAATTTTCTGTACCTTCCTTCCTATGTTCAGTGCATATAGAGACTATTTCGAAGATTTTTGTTGTTCATAACAATAGTAGTGAGGTGCCTATTCAAAAATAGATATTAAATTTATGCTCTGTATTTATGATCTGAATCTGCTTCAGTCTGTACAGCTAATCTAAAAGGAACACTTGTACTCATTGATTTTTAAAGCTGTAGACATGGCTGTGATGCTCATTCCAGAAGAACATGATTTCAGAGTAGAGACCTCCCTTTGCTTGCCAAAAGAGTTCTACTCTGCCTTGCCTGCCCTGATAATTTTACTTTGAGAGCATACTGTGTTCCAGACACTTGAAACTTATGACAAACTATAGGCTGAGGTGGTTTCAAACAATTGGAGTCACAGGGTTTGTTAGAGCTTTATGTACAACGAGAGTTACCAGATACTAAAGCATGGAAAGGGCGACAGGGAAGTACTAAAAGGAGGACGTTAGAGGACACATACATGTCCGGGCCCCCTTCAGCCACCCCAGCTACTGCCTGCCCAAATGCCTGCCCCCCCCCCCCCCCCAACGCCTGTCCCCAAGGCCCAAACTGTCCTAGCCCATGCCTTCTTTCAGTGGGGCAGGGTCGGGAAAGGGCTGGCTGCGGGGAATCTCATACCCACTGGGGTTGGAGGCTACCGATGGCGCAGGCCTCAGCAAGAAAAAGTAGGGCATGCGCGACTGAGGCCAGTAGGGGTGGGGCCTCCCCAGGTACCAGGAAAGGAGGGGAGGGGTGTCTGGGCTTTGCTCCGGCCCACTGCAGCACACTAAGGCAGCAGGGGAACATGCCAGGTGTGGCGCACTCTTCTATTTTTAGAGCCCCAGCCAGAATGCTTCCCCTGGCGTTCGCAGCATCTGGCAGAAAGTTAGATGAAAATAAATATTTTACAAATGCCTATCGGACAGAGGACGTCAGGACAAAAAGGGGGACGTGTCCTCCTTTTGCTGGACGTATGGTAGCCCTATGTACAACCAACTTCTTGTGTTACATGCATAAGCAGACTCAGAGCTGGTGGAACAAATGTGTTCATAGTGGCCTGCCTCTAATAAAGGTGTGTGTGTGGGTGTGTATATGTGTATTCTTCCATAACTGAAGTTTTTGAGTAGTTTTGCTGTCAGTTGTGCACTTCTTAAAATACTCCAGTCTCAAGGTGTGAGCAGCAGAGGAAAGGACTGCATTGAAGGAGTTAGAATATCTGTGCCAGCCAAAGATGGGAAGGTTCTTCATACTGCTGCTGTAACCTGGGAAGCAAGGAGCACCAATGGGTCCAGTAAACTCTTTCTATTCCAAACCATTGAGATAGGAGAAACCAAGCTATCACAGTTAAGTAACAGTTGCAATCCGATTGTGTTCTCCTTCCTACCAGCATCAAAGGAATTAACACATCAGATCAGACCAGTCTAGTTGGGGTATATCACCTTTGCATTGAGTTTGATGGGTCACTTCCATCCAGAACCCTATGTCATGGAAAGAAAGAAAATCTTAGGATCTGATTTTAGTCAGGAGATAATAGTGTTTGGTATTGACAGACTAATGATTCCTGAACTTGGTTGTCTGCATATCTCCAGGGGTTAAAGTAGGGGGGAAAGCCCTGGAATGGCATTCCTGAACCCTCTATTTTTAGAAGGACAGCATTCTGGTGCCCCTAAAAATAGGGGAACTCACTGGAACGCAGTGTTCCGCCATGTTCCCACCCAGGGCTGGCTGAGAAAGGGGGCTGCAGGCTGGGGTGAGCCTGGCCACCCCTCCCTCCCTTACGGTGCTTGCACTGGTCCTACCTCTTTCTGCTGGGCCCTTGTGGCACACATGGCCCAGACCCAATCTCTGGCCTGTGCCCTCTCTCGCTGGTGCTGTAGCCTCCCTGCCCCTGGCCCGGCTCATCGGCCATGTTAGTGATGCGGGTAAGGGGGCTGGAGGGTTGGGGACAGGTGTGAGGGAGTGGGAAGAACGGGTTGGGATGGTGGCCTGGGGAGGTGTGGAGACGGTTGAGGGGCTAAGGTGGGTGGAGTGAAGATGGGGAAGCTGGGGATGGGAGGTTAGGAGAGCTAGAATAGGGACATGGGGGCAGGGAGCTTAGGGAATGGGGATTGGGGCTGAGGAGGGCATGGGGAAGAAGGGGTCTGATGGGTGGCAGGTGTTTTGGGGGCAGTAGCTGGGGTGGGGAGCAGTCATTTGGGGGTCAGTAGCTGGTGGGGGGGGGCAGATGTTCAGGGGGCAGTATCTGACGTGGGGTGCAGGCATTTGGGGGGCAGTAGTTGCGGTGTGTGAAGGGGACCTGGAAATTTAGGAAGGTTCTGAAGCCCACCAGATTGTACTTTTAACCCCTGCATATCTCTGAGTGGTCTAATCTCAGCTGACCAAATAGTGTGAAGTGATGGAAATCCGTAAGAAACATGAGAGCCCTTGCACAATGGTTCAGTTCCCTAGATCCTCCCAAAAAGGAGTGAGGAGAGTCATTGCAATTTGTATGCAGTTTTCCTCTGTGTTAACAAGTAGCTATTAGTTCTTTGAAACACATGTATTGACTCAAAAAATATCTTTGAGCTGTATTTTTGGTGCTCCACCCAGCTTAGATGGCCAGTGGGGTTTCATAGATATCTAATTTGTTTTCCAGAATTTTGCCAAGAATATTTTTGCAATTCTTCAGTCAGTAAAAGCCAGAGAAGAAGGTCGTGCCCCTGAACAGAGACCTGCACCGAATGCAGCACCAGCGGTAAGAATAGCTCTTCTTCTTATGGATGTTCTGGTCATGACTCCATAGCTGAGGTTGCACTGAGTAAATAATGTCAAGAATTGTTTTGAAACTACTCTTTGCTTTGTTAGGTTTTGATTAAATAAACTATAGTAAGATTTGATGAATTTTTTCTTGGTTCATCTTTACTTTAAATTGTATTGGAAAATTTGAATACAGTTAAAGTATGTGTTTGCTACTTAACAGACTAAGCAGTTAAAGCCAACTTCTGAATGCACTAAGCACTTGCTAGTGCTTTGCAGCTACTTGGAAGAAGTGTATAGATGAGGCTCTTGCCATGTCCAGTAAAATGTTTTGCTAACTCTAGTTTTGACAAATAAGGTAAAAAATGTTTAAGAATCTGTAATATGACTCATGAGCCTCAACAAATTGAACCAGCTTTCCTATGTATGTGTCAAATCAAGAAGACAGATGTATGTTTTTGTTGTTCAGATCTATCTTGGCATTCAAACAGTAGTCATCGGGATGTGCCCCCCAAAGGGGTGCCCAGAAACTTTGGGGGGTATATGTGGCAGGACCATGGGGATCAGGAAGGGAGTGTGACCCAACTCCGTTTTGCTCCCTCTTCTGCTTTGCGCTGGCCCCAGCCACGGTTCTTCTCTGCCGTCAGCCCTCCGCCCAGATGCAGCCCTGACTACTGCTCTGCTGTCCCCACCCCTCCTGCTGAGGTCCAACCCCAGCTGCAGCTCCGATCTGCCTTTGGTTCAAATTCCACTGCTGAGCTAAGTGTGCAGTAATGGAGGAGGGAACGTGGACTGATTCCGTTACTTGTAAGGGGGGTTGCGGAAAAAAGTTTGGGCACCTCTGTATTAGAAAACAGTTGCTTTGAATTGTGATGTTTACAGTTGGGTTTTATAAAACTTGACAACTGTTGTTGGAACTCCCATTGGTATTAATCTGCTATAAAATCCAGTTAGTCTTTCTTTGACTTATTTATACCCATTACTTATCAACATAGCAGAACTGAGTGGCATGATGAATTTCAACTTTTAAATGGTTGCCTTACACTAAATTTGATTTTGTTCATTAGACTACTCAAATATGCTGTTTGGAATGATGGTGACTGTGTGACTGACTCAGCTACAAAAAAGCTGCATGAACTGATGTTTAGTGCATCATTAGGTTGGCAGCATTTTGAAAGTGCATATTAAGTATACCTTTTTCCTCTTAATTTGATCTTGTTCTGTAGGTTTAGCATCTCTTTAGCATGATTTTGTTGAGTCTTTTGTGCCTGTATGACCAGCTGTATGTTGTCAGTTGACAATTCATTCTTGAGCCTCAACGTGTTAGCAAATAAATGTAATTGATGATTATGGATTTCATTCATTTTACTCACTTAACCTGTTTCTCTATTGTTACTTCTCTCTTGCTTGAGAATGTTGTCAGTTCTTTGGAGTTGCAAGTCATTAAGTATCTTTTAAAACCTACTGTCTCAATAAGGGATTAAAATGCAGTATATTAATTAAGTTTTAATCTGTCTGAAAACTTTCACCTAGTTATCTGTCCAAACCTGTAAAGTTCATATACAATATTTTCCAAAGTTCAGGAACTCAAATCTGTTAATCATTATCCTTTTGAGATGTGTAGCATATCTTGTTTGTTTGTGTAACATATCTTGTTCATTTGTTTTAGGATCCCACTTTACGGAATAAACAGCCTATTCCAGCTGCCTACAACAGATACGATCAGGAAAGATTCAAAGGAAAGGAAGGTAAATTGATCTCACAATGCTAATTAGTATTGAGGAATTACTGCACTTGAGAACTGAAAGGTGAAATTGGCTAGGCTGTTTTTACTGTTGAAAGCTGAATAAAATGCCAAATATAAGCCATAAATGGTGACTGAAATGTCTTCAATCATAGTCTCTCATGGTAACACAAGCTAGGAATCTTGTTTATTAGAGTGACTTTTTTAGCCTCAGCCTGTGTAAAAACATAACCTACATGTTGCACTTCTTTGTTCAAAGCACAGAATACTATTGAGTAGTATAAGCAGTTTGGAGTTGTAGAGCCTGGATATGTAGGGTGTGTTAGTCAAGCCACTAGTCCAACTTCAATACTAATTTAAAAGAGTAAAAGAAAAATTTGATTGTGCATCCTTTAAACAATATGCCCTGAAATTAAAGGGAGGGAATCCTTTTTAAAAAAATAAAATTCTTCTGTTTCTCGATGTGTGTGTGTGTAGAGCATATTGATCCAAGTATATAATATGTTCAGGTCAGTTCTTCTGTGCCTACCTTTATTCTTTTCACAAACTCCTCTGCTTGTTGCTTCAACCATTTGACACTACTTTTCTACAATTTTGCAAATAAGTTTTATGATCCTGCAGATGTAGTCCTCTATGTGTGCTTTCTATAATTTCCTAACATTTAATTTGATCATACATGTGCTGTTAATTTATAGGCTATTGGCACTGCTATACTTTTATTCCTCTCCCATTATCTTTATGAACTGCTTACATCAAGGATGATGCTAATATATTCCAGACACAATATTCACCAGTTTTAGATTTCTGAAACTTGTATATGCAGTCCAGAGGATCATACATCCTTCAGAGAACTTAAAGGACAATGCCACATTTCATCCCCCCTTCTCCCTTTCATATTCTTATTTCTGGATAGCCCTTTTAAAGTCCATAGTGAAGTAGTTTTTTTTCCTTTTAAAGTGAAAAATAAGTTCTATCACATTCTAATATTACACCTTTCTTTTAGTTATGCCATTTATAACTTGAGCTAATCTTTAAATACTTATCTATGCATTTGTTTTGTTTGCTGATGGAAATGGTAAATAGTATTTTGGGAGACTTTGTTTTGAGATACATCATTTTAAATTAGTTGGGGTGGGGAGCATAATGCTTATTAACATGTGCATTGGTGTGGCTGAGTGATGTTTTCACAATGAAAACCTCACCTTTTTGTTTAAACTTCCAGGAATGTCCTTTGCTTCCAATAGGACTTTTCAGTAGGCAAATTCCACTGGTATATGTTTTTATTAGACAAGTGAACATGTTTATGGTATTCTCAGGGAAAAGAAACCAGAAAAATTTTTCAGCTGATTACCACAAAGCTAGAGAAGTGCAGTTTTCATAAACTAAATCAGTTTCTTCAAGGGGTTGTCATTTGTACGGAACAGCTCCAGATAACAAGAATAATGGTTGTACAGTATTGCTGCTAGAGCTGTAATTGCCAGAATTCAATATAGGTTCTCCTCTTTGGAATGCATCTTTAGGGTAATATTCACTACTCAATCTCTGTTTTACTACAATAGCTATGAGGTGTGTAATCCTGAAGATGCATGAAGTATGGACTTCTGTTCAGGCTTTGAAATGAAAATTAAGCACAGTTGTTTGTGGTGGCTGTTAGAAAGCTGTCACGAGATGGGTAAGTTAGGCAATACCTAGCTTTCGCTCCTTGCTGCATTCGCTGCTGGTGAGGGAGGTCTACTGCTGTTTCGTAAGTTAAATCAGAAGTCAGTTAGTAAATAGAATGAATATTGAATTCTTCCAAATATAACTCTAGCTGTGTTACAGTCTAACTGTTACTCAGAGTTGTACTGTACAATTGGCACCCCCTTGGTAAAACTGGAAGAATGGTCTTAACGGTATTGAGTGCCTTTCTAGCCATCCGTGAATGGCAGAATCCTGAAGAATATAGTGTGTTCATCAAATCTGGATTACGTGAAGGCAAATTTTAATGAAACAAATTTTCATCACTTGATTGAATAAAACCATGACTACTCATTTAATAATAATAATAAAAAATAAGGTTTCCCTACTTAAAAACTACCATCTAAGCTAAACAATGAAGCAGACACATTATCAGTTAGATGTCTCTGGAGGCTAACATAAAGGAATTCCCTACAATTCTTTTGGTATGTTCCATATTCCTTCAGCTTATATGTACATCAAAGTAATAGCTTTAGTCAGATCAAGAATTTTTGTATCCTGCCCTGTAGCTTTGTAAACAGGAAGCGGGTGGCATGCCAAAGCCAACAGTGAGCAACTCTGCTCTCAGCTGATTTCTCCTCTGTGCTTTGGCTCAGTCAATTCCTCTCCTTAACTAACCTCAACTTGGCATGATAAACCTGACCAGAATTTAGTGGGACTTCAATGGGTCTCTTAAGAAGCACAGATGTCTGCTTAGGTGAAGCAGTTAGCAGGATCAGCACCTTGGGGAATTCAGTGCAGCCCCACCATTTGCCCAGTGGTCTGGCTTTGCCAGAACGAGAGAAGGATACACCTATTGCCTTGATTAGCACTGGAGGAAAGGGGTGCAACACCACCCTTCTTATAGGCTTTCTGGTTTCAGAGTGGGTTTATCCTGCCACTTCAGTGGCTTAGTTGGCATGTTTAGAGGCTATGGAGCACCTTACTAATTGAGCTGGGACCTCAGTGAGTGCCTGTGCTTTCATCTCAACTCTCTTCCATTGCCTAGAGATTGATAGTGTTCACAGTTTATTTCTCTTGGACTTTTTGTTGTGCTCTAGCTTCTTCTAGATCCTTTCTGAGATTAGGAAAATTCTTTTATTACAAATTGGTACTGATCTTTGTGGGTTTTTCATCTTCCTCAGAACATGCAACAGAGAGAGGGGTCTGATTTTTAAAAGGGGATTCTTCTTGTTTTGTTATAGCAAATTCTACAGGTAATCAGTACAAGTTAGCTGAAATAAGGGCAGCAACAAGGATGGTAGAATTGTTGTTACAATCCCTGCTAATTTGGCAGGTGCCATCTTTCTGGTGCTGTACGGTTGTGAAGACCTCATTTGCAACATTTGAGATAGAACAGCAACCTGGGACTTTAAGATGAATGAAGCATGATAGGGCTCGAGGTAAGGATGATAGGAAGCTGGGGTGACACCCTTTTAGGATATGGGTTTTGCCTTTGTGGAAATTTGCCAGGTGACCATCTTCAATGTTTTTGTTCATGCAACAGGTGATCACTTCTGTCTGCTTTTGTAATCATATTCTTGTAAGGTGTCTTTTTTTTCTCTGCATTTTATATTATGTATCTAGCCAGAAGTTTATTATTCTTGTTTAAAAGAAAATAAGCTCTTTCTTCTTTGACTTTATTTCAGTTCTTGTGAGGGGTGGGGAAATACAGGTTAAAGGGGAATATGCTGCCTTATTAGCTTTTTTTTTTTTTTTTTTTTTTTTTTTTGCAAGTGGTTTTCTTAATGTTAAGAAATGTGCTGCTATGTGGAAAACGGGAAATTTGACTTTCATTTGGGTGTGACTGAGAAGTAAGTTCTGTGGTCATTTTGGTATCTATGCAATTCACTTTTGAAAATAGTGCAGAACTTGGTCAGAGAGCCTGATTCTAATCTGTGAGCTTCATCTTTTGAGGCAGAGTTCCCTTTTGGAATTGAACATTTGAGGTCCCAAAAAATTGAGGTGGTGTTCTATATGTTTTTGGACCCATTCAAAATATTGATGACAATTTTAAAATTTGCTCTGTGAACAATGGAAGGGTTAGAATAAGCATAATGTAGGGATTGTGTGCTCATGGACCTTTGATAAGGCAGGCTGCTACATTTTGAATCAGTTGCAAAGTGCAAGACTTGAAAAAGTTGAAAGGTACAGTCTGGCACATTGGAGTAGTTTGCAGTAGGAAGCAACACCAGCATGAGTGACTTGAGGCTTGTTTTATGCTGTACAGTGCATATGATGCATGTGACTTAAAACCATATCCCACAGTTGATCATATTTATTATGTATTTATGAACACTGACAGTGAGGTGCTTATCTAAAGACAGAAACAGACACAATAAAGCTATCGAGTTGTTAGAATTGCCTATGGTTATCTTTTCAGGGAGCCCTAATGGGACTCGAGATTCTAGGTGAGATTTGAAAGATAACAGGGATTATTACTTGCCATTGTCGCCTGATAACTCTCAGATCTGAGCCATGTAACCACCTTTATCACTAATGGTGATTAATAATTGAGACAAACTGGGGTCTTTTAGAACTCTGTCTGCATTCAAGTGTTCCAATCTGTGTGGGTTTATTATAAATTTATCCGTAATTTATTAACTATGTGCTTTCTTTTGAGCTTGGGGAGACTGAGACCCATGGTGGCTTCTCAGGTGCCCATAGCTTTATAGAAAGGGAACATTCACGTTCTTATTTCTAAAACTATTCCATATCCTCAAAGATAACAGAAGCTTTGGCTTTACATCTCTAAAAACAAAAAGCCCCATGGGCTTAGCAGAGCATGGTGATAAATACTGACAAACGTTTACGCAAAGCATATCAGCCTTTGATAAAGTGCAAATAATTTTTGGAAATGGTAACCATCTGATAAAAATAATAACCTTCACTATATGATGTACCGAACATTGAAGTGGAAAATAGGTTTAAGCTGCAAAAACAGTAACGCTTCATAACTATCAGCAGCTAAATGTCTATTGCCCTCAGTCTTTTGCTCTGTACTGCCTCCTTAATATTCTGCAGGTCATGCAGCTGTCATGGCATACTTGAAACTTGTTATGATTCCGTCCTGTTTCTAGCAAATTAAGCCTGGCAGCTGACCTTTAACAATTTGATTTTGTTAATAATAAAAAGTTGATAGACATGCATATTCATATTTTTCTATTGCATATCCATTGATTTTTGTGGCTGAAATCGCATAAAAAAACTTGAATGCTAAACATTTAAAATGAATACCTGGTGAAATGTGTTAGTACAATCAGTTGGCCTCAGTGAGACCAGATCATTTTAGGCACTAATGCCAGTTTTGAAAACGTACTAGAAAATAAAAAGTTTTCTTGAGCAAAGAGTTCAGTATAGTGTGTGTCTCGAGCAGGCCTTGAGACTGGTTCGAGGATTCCGCGTGAAGACAACACCTGAGTCAGGAATGAAGCAGAGTACAAACTTTATTGGATTACAGCCAAATTAAACCTGACACTCACCAATATGTAACCCAGAGGAGAGCCATGTGCTGGTGTGAATGGCTACACTGCCACCTTGGGGTGAATGGCCCCCTTCAAACGAACCAAGACCCCCAACTCTCGGCGTCTTCAGACCCGAGAGAGATTCTCGCCCCTTCTTTCCAGTGGCTTCCCTTTTATATCCTGATACAAACAAGATAGGGTTACTAAAGAGCAAAAAGCCAAAAGCAGAACAAGCCTTCCGCTTGAGCCAGACATGTACTGCCCCCGAACCCGGGGGCTTGGGTGTGCTGCCATGTGGTGTTTAGCAACTTCCTCTTTCTCCAGGGGAGGCTGGCAATTTGCAGTTTTAGCTGGCAGCTTAGCATAACTTTACTTTGGTTCAGGTTTTTGGGCCTGCCATCCCTCTGGCCACCCTAAACTGACATGTGACAATGCCTTCCGGTAGGTGACCACTACAGTGTGGTATTCATTCTTGTTACCAACAGGATTTCTTTTTGTAGGATAGCCTCTAATATGTTAATTCTCTTATAGTAAAAAATGAAAAATGATTCATTATACAAAGAAGAATGTAGTAGGCCTAAATTTGGTGATCACAACACTTTCATCTCCCCAATCCAGGATTTTTTAAACTGTAAAATTCTCCCAACTCCCTCGACTTCTCTGATGTTTGTATCATAATTTGTAAACCTCCTTTTGCAATTGTAAATGTAAAAGTGTTAGTGCCTAAGCCTGTTTCAGCCGTGGTAATGCACACTTCTTGGAAAGATTAATGGTTCATCTATCAGTTGAGCTAGCAACTACTTGATTTTTATACTGCAGAAAGTGGGGGTGTGGGTGGGTGGGTGGGTGGGGAGGGGAGAATTATATGGTTTCAATGCTTGTTATAGCTGGATGGCTCAAGAGTAGTGTTCTTCATTGCTAAATTTGTATGCAGTGAAGCACAAACTACAATAAAATGAAAAGGTACATATGTTCAGCATAGTGCTTACACAGTAATCTCTCACTATTATAAAAAACAAACTGAACTCTAATGCAGTGGTTGTCAAACTTTTTTCTTGGGACCCAGTTGAAAAAAAAAATTTTGACTGTGACCCAGCATGGTCATAAATTTCCTGTGGCTGCTACCTCTAGGTGGAAGCAGTCATGGAAAATTGACAAGGATGCTGGCTGTCCAGCAGCTCCCTGCAGCCCAAGTAATAATCCCTGTTATCCTTCAGATCTCACCCAGAATCTTAAGTCCCATTAGGGCTACCTAAAAAGATAACCGTAGGCAAGCCTAAAAGCTCAATAGCTTTATTGTGTGTGTTTGTCTTTAGATTATAAGCACCTCAGAACAGGAAATTGACAAGGATGCTGGCTGCCGTGGGCTGCAGGTAGCAGCAGGAAAGGCAGCATCCTTTTTAAACTTACCAGGGCTGTTACCCCTGGCCTGGGTGGAAGCGTCCGCAGGAAGTTTAAAAGGATGCTGGCTGTCCTGTTGTTAAAAAAAACAACAAGCAGTTGTGTGGCACTTTAAGACTAACAGATTTATTTTTTGAATGAGCTTTCGTGGGAGAAGATCCCACTTCCTCAGATGCTGCAGCCCGGGGCAGGCGGTGTCCTTTGAAGTTTCCCAGGGCTGTTTCCACCCGGGGTAGTAGCTGTGGGAAATTGACAGGGACACTGACTGCTCTGGATAGTCAGGTTTTATCAGAGTGGTCAGCGTCCTGGTCAGATTTTTGGAAAAGCACATGCTTTTGTTTTAAAAAGCTTAAGTGCTACATTTTCATAGTTTGTACAAAGGCAGAGTATAGAACTATTGGGAACATAAAGCAAAAGCCAGTAAAGTGGGGGAAGTGAGAAATTCTCAACCTTAAACTGGAGTGCTGAGCAACCGTGCAGCTACTTTGCAACTCCAACTGTGGTTAGTGGGGACAGGGATGAGAGTGAAAAATTTGTTATATATTACTATATTAGTGCAGCTCTTCTAAACATTTCTAGTTCTCATAATACAGTGTTGGTAAGAAGTTAGAACTTTTTATCTCATATTTATCATTGGAAGTTTATCTTGTAAGACACCTCAAGGGAGCCTGATTTATTTTCAGAAAATGCAGAAGTGTCCATCCTTGGAAAATGAGTCTTTTCCAACAAATTGCCCAGGATCACTAGTCACTTGTGAAGATTCTGGTCTCAGCATATAATCACTGGGTGAAATTCTAGGACATATGATATGCTGAAAGTCATATCATAAGGGACTCTTCTGGTCTTAAAACTCATGTTCTTAACATTGGAGAGTAAAAAGAAAACTCACAGAATTTACTGCTATTTCCTTCATAACTGATTATATTGGGATACCCAAAAGCATTACCTATGCTGTCCTGAATAACCTGTTTAAAATACTGAAACTAAATTATACATACAATTTGCAGCAAAAAACAGTGTGCAGTGATTTTTAGTTGAAGATGGAAATGAAGCCAGCAGAAACAATGACACTCTTGTGTGTCTCTGCCGGAGCCTATCAGTTTGCTCATTTATCAGAGGATGTTGAAACTCTAGAAGGGTTTCCTAGTATTCAACTAACAGTTGCTGCATTGGTGTGGTTAAGCACAGATTTAGATTATTTTAATCTCAATTTTATTACACTATTATCCACAGCAGACTTAACTAGGAAATTCCTTGTTTATATGGGTTTGTTTCTATCTTGGATATTTCAGTGTATTGTCTTAATATGGGTTATCGGGTTGCTAGTTAACATGAGTAATTTAAAATGTGTAGATGTATGATAGTGGGTTAAAACACTTTAACCTGGCAAGATGATGGTAAGTAGACTGTTGAGTTGCAGCCAAGTTTCTGTATGTCCTGGGATGGATCGCTATTCAGAAAGTGGTATCAGTGTGCTCACCTTGCTGGCTTGCCTTGCAGTCTCTGTGCCAAACAGGACAGGTTTTATTACTGGAATACTTTAGTCAAGATACCTTCAATTGTAAATTAGTTTTTAGATGTTAAGTACTGTTCTTTGAGAACAAAGAACAATTCTATTACACCTGTAGTAAAATGAACTGGTCTAGCAGTCCTGTGGTAAGCGCAGACCAGTTAGTGAGCATTCACAAGCATGCCTTAAATCCAGCTATGATTAAAAGGATAAAAGTTAAACTTTAATTGTTATATTTCACATTAAACATATAAGAATGTCTTACAGCTCTGTCCATCACAAAATGCTCTGTCTTCACCATGGAGAGTCATGTTACTTGGCTGTACACCTGACCAGTCCAATACCCTCTCAAAACAATTTGAGCTGTTAAGACAAAAACACTTGAGTTACTTTGCTCAGCCACTGTTATTGCACTTCTGGTTTTGTGACTTTCAAATTGCCAGTCATTAGCCACACGTTCTTTAAAAATACGAAGTAGACTTACATACTGGATTTTCTTCCTTGCCTCTTATCCTTTACGTTTAGCTTATTTTAATTTTGACTGAACGTTAAGAAAATGAGAGAGAACTTCATGTATGACATCATTTTGATGGCACAGTGTCCAGCTTTTTCTATTGTCTTTCCTGCCCACATCTTTCTTGGCAATATATTAAGCTGGATTTTTGATTCATAACTGCTCTGAAGCAGAGGCTGTGCTTTATCTTTGAACAGCATCCACGACATCTTTCTTCATCTCACATCAAGGCTTAATCTTTTATTTTGAACACGGTGAGCCCTTAATTTAGCCAGTGACATGCTTGACCACTGAGCAATGGCAGGGTGTTTTTGTTCTATTGGACACTTGCATTATAAACTACTTTAAAAGCAATGTTTAAATTGTTGTGCAGTGACCTTATAGACTGCTTTGCCTGGCAGAACTCCTTTCCATCAACCACATTTTTCAAAGTGGTGTTAGTACATGCAAAAAGCGCTGCGGTAATAGCCCTGAGGATTTGCATCATCTTATTTATAGAACATGTTCAGCTGGTAGCAATATATACTCTCCTTGTCTTTGGGGGATTACCCTCAAGAGTGAGATGTCAACTTTTGTTTCTCTATCACCATGGTTTCCACTTTCAAAAAGAGATCTGCTATTAGACGTGACCCTCTTTGTGATCCCATCTAGTATAAATTGGAGAGAAATTTGTTGGGCAGCCATCCGATAACATTTGTTATTGTAATGTCTCATATGCCGTATCTAAATGATTTCCTGGGTTTAACAGAAAGCCTTGCTGTTGCACATACATTGTAGGTATCAGTCTTTCACCCATGTTTGTAGTGTGGCTTCATGGTTATGTACAGTTGAATTTACATAATAAATTAAAATGCTCAGATTGCCTACTTTTGAACTGTAAATCTATGAAATAGAGCGGTTGTCTGCAGTTTCTAAGCCTAATGCTGCTTTTTCAGGTACTAAGCAAAATTTTCAGTACCAGCTTGTCACTGAAAATGTTTTTCTTGTCTTGTCGTTGAGATTTTAAGAGTTTGCCACTGTTTTATAGATGGATAATAACATTTTCTATCAAAATTCTAAATTTTAATTGTACTATGCCAAGATTGATTTCTTTTACACTTTGAATTATTTTTTTAAATAAATAGAATCCTACAATCATAAAAGGAATGTCATTAATAGAGAATAAATATGCAATGCACCCACAAGTCTTGATTTGACAAAATACAGCCTATCACCTACCTACCTTCATATTTTTTCAGCTTGGTGTCAGCAAGCTTGGCAATATTTTTATACCTGACTGTTAGAAGACTATGAAATTAATATTCATATGTAAAATATCAGTTACTGTTCTGCTTTAATTCAGCAGAGATGAGTATCTGAGGATGTGTATTTAGAGAAGCATCAGCAGCAATGTACTCTTGCAATATTGCAGAGATGGGAGGAAAGGCCAGTTAAACTGGTTACACAGGCCTGGGCAGAGGAGTGTTGTCCATAGAGCAAAAGCATCTGAGGAAGTGGGATCTTCTCCCACGAAAGCTCATGCAAAAAATAAATCTGTTAGTCTTAAAGTGCCACACAACTCCTTGTTGTTTTTTTACCAGAAAACAAACATACAAAAGTAGGCATCTGTTCAAAGCAAAATACTATGAGCTGTCATGTTTACAAGCCATCTTTTTAACCAGGTTTAAACATAAAGAGAGAATGCCTTGTCCCAAATGAAGTTTATGGCAAAACTTCTTGGGACCACGGAGAGATGATGATTTCCCCTACCTAGTCATAAGCTGTGTTTAGAGTCAGCCAGGATAGTAACAGTGACTAATGCAATTCAACATTAGTTGTATATACAGGGTTAAAACCC
Organism: Podocnemis expansa; assembly: GCA_007922195.1. NCBI lineage: Eukaryota > Metazoa > Chordata > Testudines > Podocnemididae > Podocnemis > Podocnemis expansa. The sequence goes on along the minus strand of ML682014.1, from coordinate 25,288,610 downwards.
CACACCAACTGGAAGTCTTATTTCCTCCCAAAAGTCACTGGAAAAGACTTTCTGAACCTACTAGTTTAAACATAGGCATTATTCTGACACTTGGATGTGGAATGATTTACAAAGAGATTCTTTTGCTTTACAGAGACGGAAGGCTTCAAAATTGACACTATGGGTACCTACCATGGAATGACATTGAAGTCTGTAACGGTAAGCTATAAAAACATTTCTGAAATGTTGTATGCCTCAATGATAGCATATTTATACTTCAAGTTTTCTTTGCTTTTGCCTCTCAACAAGATTGTGTATTTGTTTATTAGTAGCATTAATGAGAAGTCAACATGCTGCTTATGTATAAATTAAAGAGTTTTTTAAGAAGGTGTTTGTAACTCTGGGTAGAGGCTAACACTTAGCCTACTCTAGAAGAGATTTGCCAGTATAGCTATGCTAGCAATCCCTGCACCCCTGTTAATATAAGTCCAGAGGATACTGTCAATTCCTTTGTCAGTACTGGCAAAAGTTTTTGGTTCAGTTTTGTTGCTGGTTTTTTTTGTTTGTTTGTTTGTTTTTTGTTTTGTTTTGTTTTGTTTTTAACTGTGTTGCCCTAATGCTTTTGCTGGCATAACTGTGGTGGTTAGTTGTGTAGATCCTCCCCTACCTCTTCCTCCAGCTGATGTAGCTATGTCAGCAAAACTTTGAACTGTAAACTTGGAGTATTGCCCCCACATGCTGTTTAGTTTAGTGATGGTAGAGTTCATTGACCACTGCAGTACTTGTCTAAGTTTTCCCTCCGTCTAGCCTGGTCAAATTGACAACCATTTGTACCAAATGGCATGATTTATCTTTTTAGTGTGGATTGCTAGACATATAGATGAGAAAGCAGAGACCTTTAACCAGACACAGTTCATGTTGATCTTAAATTGTCTGCTCGCATGCAAGTTAGTTGAACGTTTTTGAACAAATGCTTATAAGCAGGACGGATGCCCCAAGACTAACGCCGAAGCTTCATTAAGACTTCTGCCATCTGTATACCTATATAAATCTGATGAACAGGAAGCACTAAACATTCTTCTAAATCTGTTCACCTACTTCTAAAGTGTGCTCCTAATCTGAATGTAAAGTAACCCTAGAACCTAAATATTTCAGAACCAATTGGTTCTTGCTTGAGGTTTTTTTCCCTTGGTCTAGTAAAAATGATTTTGTCATTGCCCTCTTCCAGCTGAAAAAGCTGTTATCCAGTTAATTTTTAACATTTAATGTAGGTAATGAATCCATTTGGGTGCCAAAAGTCTTCAGTTTAGATCAGTGGTTTCCACCGTGGGGTCTGGGGACTCCCAGGGGTCTGCGGACATGTTGCAGGGGGTCTGCGGAGCCTATCCCTACCAGGGCCATAATCCAGCCTGCAGCCCTGATGCTCCCCACCAGGGCTGCCTCTCCCTGCCTGTGCCAGATCCCTGCAGGGGGATGGGGCTGCGGTGGCTTCCTGGGAGAGCAAAGGCAGGGGGCCACAGCTGCTGCAGCTGGGCTCCCCAGCACCACGGGCAATAGTGGTGGCAGTGCCACTCGCCGGCTGACCCAGTGGCGCTGCCAGAGTGGTGTGGGCCAGAGTCTGTCTGCACGGGCCAGATTACATAATCAGTGGGGGGGGGGCACAAGAATTTTTTGGTTAAAAGGAGGTTCCTGGCCTGAAAAAGATTGGGAAGCAGTAGTTTAGATGAATTACAAACAGACTGCTATGTAGAATTGGGGGGAGGAGGATGTGGCTTTTTGAGTCAAAGGGCTTATTTTACAATGGTACTTATTAATCTGATTGCAGTGAGGAATGTAGCAGCATTGTGTTACTAAACACAGATCTTCAGGGTGTAATGTCTGTTTCAGATCGTGTTGCCTGTACGTTGTCCTGGAAAAAAAAAATAGAAAGTTTGTTATGTTGTTCAAAGCTTCAGCTAAACTAGGTTTAATTAAAATTAAAAAAAAAAAATCTTTAAGTGCAATTAGTTTGGAAAGTGATTCTAGAAATAGCATTTTTATGACTTCATACCAAAGATCTGCATCCAAAAATGTCAGGCTTTCCCTCCCTCTGATTATCCCCACCTTACAAATTCAACGCAGGTTGTACAGTTTTAAGTTGCTTTCAGCTGAAACCTTGTATGCAGACTGCTGAACTGGATTAATTTGCCTTTTTGCTTATAAGGTCTTCACCTGAAAACAAAAGGTTTTAGTCAGTTATGTAAATGGCTAATAATGAGGCTGAAATTGGGTCTTCCCTTAATCTGATCTAGAACCTTTTGGAATAATAATAATAAATAATCCAGTTTTGTAAAATGTTATAGGACTATTCATAAGGCCTTGTATGGTGCCAGGAGAAGCAATGCATTCTCATCTGTCATTTTAGAATTTCTCTAGCTACGAAGCAAGTTATGTGTTACCTTTAAAATCTTAATTTCTGTGGGACTTGTCAGGCATTTCATTAATAAATGAAGGTTTAAAAGCTTAATCTGAAATATGTGGTGGAATGATGGCTTTGGAGGTGAAGGAAGGAAGTGGATTACTTACATGGTACAGAAGTATTACTGTATATGTATATCTCACCAAGGTTGGTCTCAGTTAAGTGAGTGGCATGCTTTGAAGGAGATTGTAATACTATCCACAATCAGATAACCACTATCCTGTCCACAGCATCATTTGCCCCTACTTTGAGTTTCATACTGTTTTTTTTCAGTACTGTTTATTCCTGGTGTATATTATTTTTTGACATAGTGCTGGAGCTAATCAGACTGATTGTCAGCAAATTGAAGCACATTCCACAGATTTTAAACACAAAATAATGTTCCCAACAAGGTGAACAAAAAAGTACTAACTACGCTTTAGAATACTTCCTCAATTTTTGTATCTGAGAAAAATGATGAAATCTGATGTGAAGCAAACCGCTGCAGGATACAAAAACGAGGCATCTTGCTTCCCTTAATTCTCTTCACTTATAACATCTGTGATTGTTTCTGTTTTGGCTTTTATGTCAGTTGTTTGTGGAATAGAGCTCTCTGCTTACCTTCTGGAAGGCTATATGTTCCTTTTGGTTGTGCTCAGAGGATCAGCTGAAGTCTAACACTGTTTATCTACATGATCTAACTTCAATATCAACTGCTATGCTGCTGGCTGAGGCACACCCCTTGTGATTTTGTTTTTCAACCCTTTCTTGGTTTGTGCAACTGAGTCAGCCAAAGACAGTTTCCACACTTCTTAGTGATTCTCTTATTTCTTTCATTCTATGAGACACTTTGTGGATGCCAATGTTTTCTTTTTCCAACCCCCAGTGGTGGTAGTTCCAAGCATTTTTTGTCTTGAATAGATAACAGTGAGGACTTACAGATGGGCTGTAATGTGAATCCCAAGTATCTGAGGTGATCTACTTACCTCTGACTCCTTTTAGAATTGCAGTTTAAGTGCCTACCTTTTCCCTGAAGCTTATAATCAGTACACAGTTATCCGGTTTTCTCATTGGCTTCCTACTATTACTTACTTTGAGTTTCTCCTAGTTTGCCTCTTCCACCTGCTCTCATTTTCCTACTGTAACTGCTTTGCATTGATTTACATGAAACTCCCAAAATCTGAAGTGTAAATATATTGCAACAAGAGAAACTGCTTTCTGGATTATCACTGATATTTGAGTGACTCTTGGAGGCTTACATTTTTTACAAATAAACAAAAGTACATATTAACTGCTCTCTTTTTTGATGTTAAGAGCTCCATTACCATTCAGAATATGTGACAAAGCAGACTGTGAGTAGTGGACTTTTTTGAAGGAATGTCAGCTAAAATAAGCTGTGCTGCTGTTTGTTCTTCCCATGGTATTGGAATACTTAGTTACTTTAGAAAGAACTGATTTTCTGGAATTAATTTTTCTTGCAAAGCTATGAAGTTCATAATTTCTGTTGGAGAATTGTTTATCGTTATGTAACTTAGGAGCAATCCATTCTCTTACCTGCCACATCTCCCCATTTTACCAAGACGATTGTTATTGAGGAACCAATAAACTAGTGATATTAGCATTATGCTATTTAGTTACCCAGCAACTTTACTGTGAAATGAACACACCCTAACTGCATCTCACAAATAGAGTGCTGCATGGATACAAAAATGTGGATCCACCTCCAATCCATTCCTGCTCAGTTTTGGCCTGCATCCAATCCAGGATCTGCATGCCAGGTTTTGTGTCCATCCACATCCACAGGACCCCCACCTCCCAGGAGCTCCTCCTTTGACTATAGGAGCAGAGCCTCATCTGACGGCTGCAGTTTTGTTAAGCTGAGGCTAGGGAAGGAGATGGAGCAGTTCCATGCAATTTAAAGGCTCCTTTGGCCCTTACCTCAACAATTTTTATTCCAGTTGGGCTAGGGAAGCTGGAACTGTTCAGTGGTGGTTGCCAGGCATCTGGTTGGGTGGCTGGCAGTGAGGAAAGGGGCGGGTAATAGCTTTCCATTACCAGCTAATTGTTGCAGTGTGGGGACTGGCTGCTGGGGCTCCCAGAGTCAGAGGTAGGACTAGTTGGTAAGCTGAGCTCCTATGAGTGACTGTCTCTGATTAGCTGGGTTGCTTCCTTTGTTCCATGTTGTGCTGTTTAACATTGCTCACTACTCTCTGCTTAATATACAGAAGGTCCTGGATTCAAGCCCCAGGGGTTGGACTCGATGATCTCACGAGGTCCCTTCCAACCCTAGGATTCTATTCTATTCTATTCTCTGCAGTGGCAGCGGCAGCAGCAGCTAATGTACCCTAGGCAGATAAAAACAGAATCCACATCCAAGCTCCAATCTACAACAATGAGTCCATGGCTATCCGTACCCGTATCCACGGATACTCACAGATCTGAAGCAGATTCCCCTGGATCTTCAGGACTCTGCTTAGAAACTAATGATAGACCTCGCATCCTACATACAGGTTTTACATCAATACATAATCACATGTGTAGTTTTAATATTTTTTCCATCTTAAAATGGAAATGCTCACAGTCAAGGCAATGAGGTCAGAGCTGGAGTTGCAGTAGAAACGTGAAAATGGAAGTGATTTAGTGGGAGTGGTTTTGCTTTTAGCAGGGAGTTAGACTAGATGATCTCATGAGGTCCCTTCCAACTCTATTATTGTATGATTCTAAGTTCTGAAGGGGTAGCCATCTTAATCTTGTTCAGCAAAACAAATAAGGAGTCTGGTTGCACTTAGACTCCTTGTTTGTTTCACACTTTGAAGCTTGTGCTTTTATGAGTACAAACTTAACTGCAAAATAGACATCATAAAGACATTTGTTCTTGCTTTTTTTTATCTGATCTTGTTCAAGGAGGGATGTTCACCTGAAAGCCAAGCTAGTGCCATCTAGCAGAAACCTAAACAATAGTTTGATCGTTATCTTGCAGTACACATAATGAAATGGGTTAATAGTGTAGTTAAAAACTAGTTGTCACTACAGCTATATCACTCCAGTATCTTCTATACAGTGTGTGATGGTACTTGGTATTTGTTCTTTCAGTGAAGGCTGAGGAAGAATATCTAACATTTTTAAAGTTTTTAAGAGATGTGATTGTAAAAGCGCAAATGAGATGTTTGCTGGCTCATCTTGGAATATTGGAGTAATGAGAAGTTGCTTGTGTTTCGTTTTGATAGATTTATACTTTGGTAATGATGTGTACGTGTTCTATATTGACCATTTGTACATACAAAGAACCCTTACTTCCCCAGACAAAGATGTGGTTTAGTCTGTGTGGCCTAAGCTTTTTGCCTGTAATCACTTCCGTGTCACTATATTTTTCCTCTCTTGTGTCCTGGTGTTCCTCCTTCCCTTCATGTAGGTGTATTGGCACACTGTATGATTCTGCATCGCACGTTCTCTTATAAGTGTGACATTCCCATTAACTGGAATGGAAAAGGTCTAAAAGGGACTCCTTATTGATATCACCACTTGAGACCTGATTTTCAGTTTTTCAGTAAACAGATTAGACCTGCATATTTAGCTTCATAGTGGGTGTAACAGTTTTTGCTTTTCCTATCTTCTAGGAAGCTGTGGATGTTTTTAATACTACTGCTTTCCTTTGGAAATCACAACGTGTGAAGCACAGAGGATCTTTGTTTTCATTATTTCAATTGCTGGTATTTGAGGTTGTTAGTACTCCTTTTGTTTACCAAAGGTCTACCCACAGGATGGAAATCTCTTCCAGAAGGCAGAAATTGGTCTACATGTGCTTGATGTGAGAAATTTGGTCAGTTGAACTGGCTGTACATAAGTCATGATGGCTGGCTTGGTTTTAGTCAGTTTAGGGTGTTTTGCTAATAGCAGACTAAAATGTAAACCGGTGCAGTGTAGCTCTCAGCACTCTCTCATTCTGTGTGTGTGTGCGTGTATACACTCATGTACTTCTGTTTATTAAGAAATCCTAGATTTTAAGAAAGATTTCTTTAAAAATGTCTAAATTCTCTCTTGTAAAATGATTTTCCCGTACTAACAAACCAGTCTCCTGTTTGCCAGATCTAAATATTTGGTGTACAAAATGTGACTTTTTTTGGCAAATGATGATGCCAAGATATTCTTGAGCTGAGATATTCTTTTGTCTATCTGTCAAGGAGCATAGTTACCCCAAATAGAGATTTTTGGTCCAAAGGTAATATTCTAAAGCTGAAGTTAATACCCTATACAGCAGGGGTCTCAAACAAGCGGCCCGTGGGCCGCATGCAACCCCTAAAACTATTTCCTGTGGCCCGCAACAACACCGTTGTTACCAGTATTTGCAATATTGTCGTATGAAAAGGTTTCAGTGGTGCAGCCCTCGGGCTAATGTACTAGTCCTCATGCGGCCCTGGTGGTGATTTGAGTTTGAGACACCTGCTATACAGTCTGTGTAGGAAAACAATCATTTTAGAAATAACATGCACCAGTATGTAAACTGTAGTTTTGATAGTTATTCTGAAAGACTCTCATTGACTGAACTCAACTACTTTCAGAAGCATTTTTAAATTAGTTTGTGTTTGATGCTCAAGAAATGAGACTTGACTAAGTTGTTAAGATTTAAATAATCAGAGGATTTTTGCACTCTCACTCCCCACAACTTCTTAATATAGTAAAATATCAGTTAAACAAAATCTAGTTATCTGAATATCCAATCAGTACAATATCACGATTATTATGCAGTGGAGTGAAAAGGTGGAGAGAGTGGCTACTTGATTCCCTAAGGCTGGCAAACTAGGGCTATGGGGTTAGAGAAGGAAGTGCAATGTTATATGTGCACATGGTCTGCAAGGAAGGTGGGATTACTGAGATACTCCTGGATAAGTAAATCTTGAGATGCTGGTTAATTAATTACAAGGAAGCATTCAGAGGAAATAAGAGAACAGAAAATATCTTGATACCAAAATAAAGTATAAATTCATATCTAAATTGATGTATTTCCATCAGCAGGGTTTAAGACTATAATGATGTAGAAATGAAAATATGTAATTTAATTTTCATTGGAGACATAGTTTTAAAAATCCACAAATTAAGTGAAAACTATTACTTACAGGTATTGCTCGGCATAAGAGGTCTATTTAGCATGACGTGAGTTCTCAGGCTGTTGCTGTCCATCAAAAAGAGAAGCTGCAGAGCTCTTCAGCAGTGCAAAAATGATTAGATGTGACTATGCTTTTAGCCTCTCTTTTTGCAAAATAAACAATTTTACAAGATTTTTAAAAAATATAATCAGACAAATCCATCCTCATGAAATTTTTATAAAATGTTTAGCTTGGACCCAGAGGGTAATATAAGATGTTCTTAATTTTAATTTTATAATTAGAATTGTGCCTTGCGCAAGTTTTCTTGCATGTGCACAGATTTAATATAGGTAAATTAATTTGTTTGCTGCTTTCAGGTACTTAGAAATATGTAAGAAGCATTTGGTGAGATTTTTGTGGTTGGTATTAATCTATATTTTACCTGTTTCAAATACATGAGTGAATTGTAATGCTTTCCTCAGATATATATATTTTTTAAAGTCAATGTTCAGCTCTAGAAAACGAATAGCTACTCACAAAACTATTAGGATGTGAGTGACAGAAGGCTTTTTTTTCCTGTTATGAAATGTGTTGTGATAATGGGGGGAGGAAGACTAAGAATGGGTCATTAAACAGTATGCTTTGGTGACTTCTTACTGAAAGTAAGCACAGTTTGTCATGCAATCTCTACATAACAAACTGGTAATTTATTTTCTATACAATATAACTTCAGTTCAGTCTTTCTGTGTGGTGAGGTTTGTTCTCTTTTTGTACGTAGTGGTAATTTGTTTTGCAACTGTAGCACTTTTTGTTCTGGGTAGGCAACTTTAGCTGTAAGAACAGGAAAAAACGTTCATTGAAGAGGCAGAATGGTATTTAAAGGTGCATAGTCATGTAGGTCTTGTCCGCAGCATAGGTTTTTTAGGCATTTTCTAAAAAATGAAAACATAACCTAGTGAAAATTTCAGTCTTTGTTTTAATAATAATTACTTATGCATTTATTTTGAATATAATTTTAGTAATGTGTACATTTCTTTCTGTAATTATAAATAATTTTATGTGCCAGATGACTTAACTCCAAAGAGACTGGAAAAGGTATTACAAAGTTCTTTTGATGCTACTTCTTACTTGGATTAAAGGAATGCTGCGAGACTACAGTCTAGTTTGGGCTCTCATTGTAAAATGCATAGCACAAATAGGTAGTAAGATGGGCCCTACCCCGAGGCAAATAAGGCCTTGCTCAAGCTTATATGATGGGATTGCAGTGGAGCTGGGGCTCATGTACAGATATTAGTCCTAATAAATTTGTCTGTCTACTAGGCAATGCTGCCTTTAAAATGTGAACCTAAGCTAATTGCTTCTGTGTAATTCACAAGAGAAAACGGAAAGCTGGTCTTACTATACCAAATTGTTATTGTATTCTGGTGGGTGAACTATCAATTCACAAAAAGTAAAATACTGCAACCTTTTTCAATTAAACAATAATATTAAAAAAAAAAAAAAAGCCCACCACCCTCTGCCTCAAAATGCTTATGAGAGTGAATTAGGAGTGTCCAATGCATTTTCGCTGTAGAGCATCTGTTCCCAGAGTCAATGAAGTCATCGTTTCCCTTCTCTCTAGTTCTTAAGGGGTGGTTAGTTACCTATAGACAAATGTCCACTTCTAGTATGCATAGAATAGTAAGGATGGTTCTGTTTCACAAAACAGGCTAAAATCAAATAAATATTGAAGTATCTCATTATGTCATCCTATTAAAGTACTTGAAACCAAGTTGTTTGAGGGAAGATGCATCACCCACTGTTGCTTTGCTTGCCCACCTCTAAAGACAGGGGTGCTGCTGGGAGAGGCAAGGGTGGTAGGGTAAGGTATTATTACCATGGAGGCATGGAAGTAAGTGTTGCAGTATCAGGCCAGTGGAGGAGGTTCCTGCAGCTGGAGGAGTTTCCCAGAGGTGGGTCTGAGCAGAAGGAGCAGGCCATGAAGGAGAAGTATTCCCATCTCTCCCCAGCCTAACTGGGACAAACAGCTGGTGCCTGATGGCCAGCAGGAACCTCTGACTGGGTGATCCTATCCCTGGCCCTCCCTGGCTCTGGGCTCAGTGCTGTGGTGTGTGGGTGGGCGTGGGGGGGGGGGGAGAGCACAGCACCATCCTGATCCTGGAGCCTTGAGTGGTCACTTATCTGTAAGGCTGGGCCTTGTGTCCCCTTCAAGAAATGGCAACACTTCTCTCCCTAGGCTGTTTGACTCATCTGTCCTGCTGCTACTAGCAGTCTGTTTAAAGCTGGGCACCTAATCAGCACCTCTGCTTTCCAGCTGCCCACCTTTGAAGGCAGCATTATTGCAAACAGTAGTGCAGAAATGCAAGTGGCGATACCACAACCCCCTCATAATATTTCTAAAATCTTACAACCATGAAATAGACCACAATAGACCATGGACTGTCTAAGTTTTTTTATTATTTATTATTTTTAAATTTTCACCAACTCCTTAATTTCTCATATTTCTTTCTTACAAACCCCGTTCAGCACAGGTCTCTCCTCCTGCATATTCTAGAGCAAGGAGTCTGGAGTGTGCACTGTATTTTAGTTTTAATTCTGCTTGCTAGCTAACATTGGGGAACTATTGATTATAGAACAAACAAATTGCAACATTAAAGTGTGTTAATGGTCATTTAGTTATGTCTTAAGAAAATGAGCTGCTTGCGTAACTTGTTCTGTTTTTATTTTTATTTATAAAACTCAGTGGAATACTTCTGGCAAAATGTGTATAGTACTACACCCAATAATGCACATTAAGCCTAATATTCTACTGCTTGTGTTCCAGTTAATATAACTAACTGCTGATACAATATATATAGTTTCATATAAATTACTTTGTAATTTAATGCAGTGTTACATATTGTTACAGTAGCGTATAACTGAAAGTATTTCATATCCTGAAAAATCTCACTTTATGCGTAACTGCTTGAAAAAAATTTCCAAACATATCTAGAGTTGGACAGAAAGACTTTGAGAAGATCTCATGTGTTAAAGCAGTAAAAATGATCAATAGTAATAAATTCCTAACTTACACAGCATGTTGCCTTATTTTTAGCCTGCTTAAAATCTGGTCTTTTCCAAGAATTTCTTCTAGAACTTATAAATTTCATATTTAAAGTTTAAGTCTGTGAATTAGAATACTTATACAACTGACTGTCTTATTTGTACTCATGATTGGATTTATAGACATGATACTCAAGAGTGCCTGTAATTTAAATGAGAACAAGTAAATAGGTGCAAATTGCATGAAAAGAAACAATCTTCAGAAACCTTGTCCCACTGTTGTTTTGGTACATAAAGATTTATCAAGGCCATCTTTCATATTTGTACCATGTAGCAGAAGAGAAGTCAGGCCTGTATATGTTGTTCTTGGCTGAATGGATATGTTCTTTCATTCCTGTAGACTCCTTTCCTATCCTTTTCAGTTTATAGAATCTTAGTGCTGCTTTACTTTATGCACTTTAAGGCTATCTACCATTAATTTGTATGTTAAATTGGACAAACTATATCTAATTCACATACAAATAGTAATTCCATATGGTCACATTTGTGTAATCTTAAAAATCCACTTGCTGAAAATGTCTTAATATGATGTAAATGTATTGTCTTTTGGTACTAAGTAAAAATGTTGAACAAGATACAAAAAAATTTGTTAAACTGTTTAATGCAAGCATTAAATGCGTAAGGTAGTAGCAGTTGTTGATACTTATCTTGTATTCCAAATAAACAAGTCATGAATTTTAGTCCTATTAAACAGAGGTGGTTTGTATACAAATATCTATCATAGAAACTGGAATGGACCATGATACGTCATTGAGTCTGCTCACTGCCAATGAAGTCCTTTTCAGCTATGTCTGTCTGTCTTTTTGAGAAAATATATGTAATATGTTGAGACTTGAACAATTTAACACTTTTTTATCATAATACATGGCACTTAACACTTTATGGTTTCTTCACATAAACTTCCTAATGCTTTCTATATCTGGTTTGAAAATTCCTTTTTTACAGTTAAGCAAACTCATCATGTGTACAGTATACCATATTTAAATATGTTCTCTGTATGCAGATACATTGATAATCTTATATCATATGCCAAATGTCTAAACATTCACACTTTTATTTCAGTAATATACTGTTATGTTTTATGAGAAAACAACTATTGACTCTCTTGTGCTTGGCTGACAGAGGCAGTTCTGTTTTCAGATAGAGTAGTACAGATATGGACTACTTCCTGTTTTCTCTATCTAGCAATTCAAATTTTTACAAAGAGGGGCTTGTTTTTACTAGTACACCGTGGGAAACAACTGAAAAATGAAACTTGTGTCTTGTTAATGTAAAACCATTTTTGTGTAACAGTCAAATTCAAGAGTTATCTGTATTCTGATTTGAATTTGGAGTAAAGGGAAATTAGAAGGAAATTGTGTTCTCTTCTGTCTACAAGTGGGCAAGAAGTTCATGGGGGGTGGATGGTGTTTCAGTGGCCAGCCTAAAGAAGGTTGGAGCTACGTACATCCTCAAAATATTCTCTCCTCAGCTGGCCTTCTCTTCTCCAAAATTTTTCTAATTTTTTTTGGTAGAATAAAGATGAATGTTTCCTTGAAGTTGCTTTTAAAGCTTCTGTTTGAACAGTACAGTGCCATGTGAGTCTTTTCTTCCTTCTTCTATTTTCCACATAGTTTATTCACTTCACTGCTCAATCCATAGTGAATGTTTTTTGCTAATGTAAATTTAGGCTTGTTACTGTTGTTACTATAAATCATGTTTTAATCTTTTGTCTCCGATGGCATTCCTTAGATGTATTTTCTGAGTAGGCTTTTTCTACATATTTAGCCTTCAAGTCTATGTATCAAGGTCTTTTCCAGGTCTTTGATAGATTTTTCTTTTAGTGTTGGTCCTCTTGTGCATGCTGTTGCAGCCTTAGCTGAGCTCCCACCTATGAATGGATTCCAGGTTGTATGTGACTCATAATGTCAATCACAAATGCTTTAAAACCTGTTGGGTCTGAGCATTATCCAGACACTATCTCAGTCTGGTCTTTCAGGTGCACTCCCAGAGTACAGAATATAACGCTTATACCGCTTGTGGAGTGTGGGATCCAAGGGCCAATTATGATAGATCCCAAGCTCAGTGGTGATTCCATCTCAAATTTTCCCAATAGTTTAAGTAAGCACTCCACAGAGGTCTCTCCTAGTTTACATTAATGCACTGACTTTCTGAAGGCAGAGCACAAGGGCTACATAGATCTACGGGCAAGGTTGTTGCTGACTTACCTGGCTGTTTTTGGATGTTGAGAGTCAGAGATTCTTGGCACCTCCTCTCATCCTGCCATACCTTCTCTTCGACTTTCAGTTCAGTCTCCGTATCCTGGAGTGTCTTTTAACAGCAGATTTGAACATCTTGTCTTTTTTTACTCCCTGATCCTCTATATGCTGTGGCAGCCAACATGGCAAATTGTTGGGGCTATTTCATTCACTGAGGCTGTATGGATTACAATGGCTACTGTCGTCTGTTTGTTACAGATGTTGAGAGTTTTAGCCCTGGCCTGCTCTGCAAACTTAAGTTGGTATAACTAGATCACTTGGGGGTGTGGAAAATCTGTACCCCTATGCAGCACAATTATACTAACTGAACTCCTGGTGTAGACCACACTCTGTTTACCGTAGAGCCTCTTGCATTTACATAGCCATTGCTTCTCATGGACATAGAGTTCCTATGCCGAAGCGAGAAGCTGTAGCACTGTCAGCGTAGACAACCCCTCAGCAGGTTTGTGGTGTTTGGCCAATAGTTTCCATTGTCATACGGCAAGGTTATTCAATTGTTGATGGTTCTTAGTAGCTCTTCTGTTCGAGGACGGATACTGAGATGCTGTACCCAACATCAATACAAGAAGGATAGTGCAGTCTACTCCACTGGTTTCCAAACCACAGGCTGGGGCCCAGTACTGGGTCGCAGATCCTCAGGTACTGTGTTGTGGTACCCCCTACTGGAATTTATGGCTCAAAGATGAAGTTGTTGGGCCGCAGACATAAATGATTTTTTTCAACTAGGTTCAAAAAAAATTTTTTTGAAACCAATTGATCTACCCCATAGTGGATAATGAGAGGCCTCTGGAAGTTTTTATAGATTTCATAGCATGAAACTGGAAACCAGAAGTTCATAGATACAACTAAAACTCTAATAGATTGCTTTACTACTTTCCCTGCTCCCCAGTGAGTGGTTTAATTTTCCCTCATTTATTCAGAGTATATGTAAGTCTTGTTCATTTGGCTCATTTTATGCTCTGATCATCATGAAACGTAGTGTTCATTTCAGGTTGGTATTGAATAGAGATCTAGACATGAAGCACCTTGGTGGATTTATAGATATGGCTAACTTTTGTTGTTGTTAAGATAAAAGAAAATTAATAGCTACTGACTGACTGGGGCTTGCTTCCTCATTAAGGCAACCAGTATGGGAGTTGATGCTTCTTTATAGTACAAATAGTGCTGCACTGGCATCTTTTGGAGTCCCATTGCGCTGGGTGCTACACAGTTAGAAGGTACTGGATTGTAGTCTGCCCACTTTTTATCTGACCTATGCACTGAATAAGAGTCTTACAGAAAAAATAGTATGTGCTCATATAATTATGATAATTCATACAACCAAGCGGATGGAATTACGGCAAATGTAAATCTGACACTTCGTAACTTTTTGAGGCTTCACCCTCTGCCCTACTCCCCAGGTTTCTAAAGAGGTGAATCAAATGCCGAACTGTAACAATCCCCATATAATTTGTGGTTTTAGGGATTGATCACTGCTGTTGTTAATCTGAGACGTAGTAGCTATGCCAGTGACAGCTCTCTCACAGACTGCTCTCACTAGGAGTTGGTTCAGTGTAACTGTGTCACTCGGCCCTAGTCTACACCATTTATGCAAGGCGCATAAAATGCCTTGTGTAAATGCCAGCAACTTCCTAAGCCGCTGGGACACACTGGGGAAAGCTGATCGCAAATCCCTTGTGGTTGGCTTTCCTCTCTCTCTCCTGGCCCCCAGGACTTCCAGCACCGACTTCTGGGAATGCAGCAGTGAGTTCAGACTTGCTCCTGTAAGTTCCCAGAACACCGGGCTGACAGTGGCAATTTTGCTGCCATCAGTGTTGACATAGCCTCAGTGGTGTGGATTTTGTCTTAAACTGTGGCAAGATGGAAGGGTGATATAGAATAAATACATTTTTAATGGAAATCTTTAGTATTACAAGATAGATTCCTTTCTTTTCCAGAATGAGAAGTGCTGAAGTATAGGTATGACAGTCACATATTTTCGAGAGAAGCATGTTATGCAACAAATCGTTTTATAAAAGCTTGCAGATTTCTCTATAAGATATGAATATGCACTTTGTATGATTACCAATTGTGTGTAGAGTTTTTAGATGAACCGAGGAAGAGATGGGGAAGGAAGTTTCTTGAAATCATACATTTTATTGCTAGTTTTTCCATTCTGTTCCACTAGTGTGGAAACCAGATAATAAATCACTGTAGTCATTTGACTATAAGAGAGAAACTGAGATAATGGGACCACTGCCATGTTTTTTCTTTAAACCATCTGGTATGAGAATAATGAATATCACTGTATTTAATCTTTACTCAGATTTAAGTCCTGTTGTTTTTGAGCTATTGTTTTCTTATGTTGATTTTTAGATTCCAGCGTAAGTGAAAGTTGAACATATAGGTTTGTTTGCAACATCAGTCTTCACAGTTGAATCTTGACTAGAAAATAAATGACATCTTGTTGGATGTAGAAAGCAGATTGTCTATGAAATGAAATAAAAGCGATTCACCAGTTATTGAAAAGTCTAAATTTTAGAAATAGATGGAAACATGTATCAGTTAACCTTGAAAAAATGACATGAGTCTTAACTTCTATGATTGAGAGGACCAGCATTGAATAATGCTTTAATAGATTTGTGACCTTATTCTGTTGTTAATCCATCATTTCTTGGGAAGGCAGGGAAGAAAAGAGTTAATTTTTAAACATTTAATGCATAAACTTTTACAAAAGAAGCATTTTTATTTTGTTTGCGTTTTTGGAGGTGGTGTACTAATAAAATGTATCTCTTGCTTACAATTTAATATTGATCCATAATTTAAAAAAAAAATCTCACTGACCTTAATGCAGAATTATCAGAGAATATTTACTGTTAGATATACCTTTTACTTCAACAAATTTAGTTTCTATATGTAACCAAAGAGTTTTAAAATGATAGCTTTCACCACCATTATATTTTTGACAGATTCCACGTCCAGTATTGGACTGTATCCCACCCCCTTGCTTCCATTTCCCAGTATGTGGCACCATCAAACACTGGGGGAGAGGGGTAGTATTGTCCTATGTGGTGTCCTTGTGCTTGGACACCTGCTTCTGTAGCAGTGAGAGAAGAGAATGGTTTTTCTACGACCATGGTGGTGTCAGCCATTTGGGGATGGGGGGGAATGTATGTTTAGGTGAATGTGCGTGTGTTTGAGAGAGAAAGAAATTAAAGAAATGAAAGAAAAGAGAGAAAAGAATGTTGTAATGAGAGAATGCTAGCGTGGAGGGAAAATGAAATTAAAGAAAAATTAAAAAGAAAAATAAGTGAAATAAGAGGAAAAATAGGCTAGTTGGAAAGAGAAAAGAGGAAAAATGTAATTGAAGAAAGCTAGAGAAGAGAGAAACAAATTAAATAAAAATGAGATTAAAGATTGCTAGAGCAAGATTCTAAAAGAGAGAGAATTCTTTATGAGCCTGGGGTAAAGAAAAAAAGATATCGAGAGATCCCTTTTTGCTCAGATAAAGAGGAAAGAGAAAGTTTTTAAAGCAGAAAGGAGTACTAAGGACAGACAAAACAGGGGGGAGAGGAGAGAGAAATAGAGGAGCAAGCTACCTGTCCTGACAGCACCCGGTGGTGAAACGATAGCTGTTCAGGGGATGGGGGGGCAAGTCTTAGGAGCAAACCACACCATTCCAGTCAGAAGCTGTTTACCAAGCCAATCCTTCTTTTGCCAAATGAGAAAACAGAAGGTACTTCACATTAATCATATTGCTTTTAAAGTTTGCCTATTCCAAACTGCTTTGTATTGTCCCACAATAACTCTTCTTTTAACTGTTTGTAAACGTAAGCCTCTTTACTCAATTATTTTACTGTTGTGAAAAAGCAGCCCTGTGACAGTTGTTGTGAAATACCTAACTTTTTAAAGCTATGACTCTTGACACCCCTACAGAGTTTAAAACTTATTTGCTGTTGTGGGCCAGGTCTGAATTAAATGTACTTCAAGTGGACCATACTAGAGCCCTGCGTGGATACAAAAATATGGAACCATGTCCGCTCACAGACAGCATTGATCCGATCCAAAATCTGCATGCCTGGATCTGTAACCGCATCTGCAACCCAGCTTGGGCTTGCATGCAGTATATCAGTCTTTGATTCATTTGCTACATGGGTCCCACCTACTTTTTCCTTTCTTGTTTGTGGTTCACATGCTGTCCTCTCAATCAGATTTCCCTGCCCACTAATAAAATCTCTGATTGACAGCAATGGCTTGCCAACTGGAAACAAGAAAAGAAGTGGGCAGGGAAATCATGGGGAATGAGCCAATCAAAGGCCAGAAGTGGCTCTCCAAACCCCAGCTTGAAACTCTGATTGGCTGGCAGATCAGAATCTAGGATTGGCTGGAGCACTTCCTGGTTCCCCTGCCTGCTGCCAACACAGATCAGCTCAGCAGCTTCAGCAATGGATCGCACTGTGAGAAGCTGAATATAGAAGCTGCATCCATGAGTCAATCCGCAGCAGTGGGTCTGCAGTTATCTGCACCCGCATCTGTGGATGCGGATACCCATAGATCTGCAGCTGATACCCGCGGATCTGCAGGGCTCTAAGCAATGCATACCACAAATTGAAATATTAGGCATAGCCATGACAGCCTGGCATACACACAGATTTGTGATGCCGCAAGCTGGTGGTTGTCTGTTACTGAACTATAAAAGCATCCTACAATATGTGGAACTATCACAGTTCATCGGTATTTTAAGGCAACATTTATATCATGAAGACTTGTTCTTCTTTGTTCTGTAGAAGAATTGAGTAATCCCAAAATGGTGCAGCGGAAGAGATGTGCCTTGACTGTGCACCAGACAGAAAAGCGTGTATCTTTCAGTCTGAACAGATCTAGAAAGATGTATAGGTGGCAGTAGCAACTGAAGTGGGAGACGATGGTAAACTGTGAGCATCTGTAGGAAGGCTTTTCTGCAGCTGAAAGCAGCTTGTGTTTGGAATTCAGTGGGCTGTGAAGAAGCAGTTCTGCCCCCCCCCCGCCCCCCCCCATACTGGAAGACCATGCTCTCTCCTCTTCCACTTTTTGGAATGCAGTCTTGCATACACAGTGCTCCTCGCAATGCTGTGAGACCTTTAGATTCTCTCCCTCTTTTAGAAGAGGGAGAGAGACTATATGTCTTGTGGCGCTGTGTAGTGCTACATGAGTCAGGCCAATGTAGTCGGTGAACTGTATTTTTAACATCCTCGCTTTAAAGGCTTTAGTCTAAAGGAAGACTATTCCTGTTTACATGCATGTAAATAAATGGTTAAAAAAAAATTTCAACCCATTAAAAGCCCAGAGCAGCAGTCTTTTTAATGGGTGGCCAAAACAGCCCAGAGTTAAAACCACACACCTAAAAAGAGGGAGCTGTTTAGCATTGTAAAAGGGGAAGTTACTTGCAATCTATTTTAATTAGCTAAATTGACTTATTATAGAAGGGCTTTATACTTGGAAAGTGGCTTCTAGAAAAAAGAGGTTATTTTTTACATTTAAGCAGAACCACATGAACCGTTCTTCTAACTGGTTGCAAATGCAAGTCTCTTTACCCAGTTTCTTTTGCTAACATGAAATATCACAGGGTGCTTGGTAGTTGCATTCCTCCTTTTGATAAAAGATGTTTTACTTCTTTTGGTTATGGGTGAAATAACATAACTACTTAGGGGAAAAGTATTTAGAATAGAATATGAAAAAACAGCCTTGTTGCAGTTATAGTGAAGTGCTTACCTTTTAAAAGTTTATGCGGGCATGTTTGAACAAACATAAGGAGTACAGGCTTGTAGAGTTAGTTATGTACCAAGAGTTAAAGAAACAAGTGAAAGTTATATATTTTGGATGAAACTTAGAAAGCAGCTTTTTTTTTAAATTTAAAAGGAAAAACGAGTGTTTTCCCCCATTTCAAACAGTATTGAATATATAAGATAAACATAGCCAAATTTTTGCTAACATGAAAAATCAGCCCTGTGACAATTGTAGTGAAATAGCTAACTTTTTAAAATTTTAACAAGGATGCCTGTCTTAGGCTAAAGCAGAAGTGTCAAACTCATTCAATGTAGGGGGCCACATTGGAGGGCAGGACTCCTGTTACGGGCCATGTGTCCATATGGGCTCCCCAGCCCTTTACCCTGCCATGTTTAGAGTAGTACAGGCTCCTCTTTCCCCTCCCCAACCCCTCAGGTTCTGCATCACCTTCCCTTTTGACTCCCCTTTGCCACACTGGCTCCCTGATCCCCCTTCTCCTATTGTGCAGGTCCCAGACCCTTCCTCCCCTGCTTGATCGCTCCCAGACTCCCTTTCCCCTTCCATTTCCACTTCCCTTACTGTATGGTGGCAGGCAGTCAGTCTTGGTCACAGCCATAGGCAGGCTGGGCTCCTGCCTGCCCACCCACTCGCTATCAGTCATTCAGCATGGTGGCCTTTGGTTAGTTTAGCCCTGGCTGGCCTGTGATTGGCTCGTTCCCATATGGGCCCCCGCCACTTTTTCCTTTTTTACTTGATTCATGCAATGTGTGATCGATCAGATTAGCTTGCCAACTGACTGTCAGTGAGCAGTTGGAATAGGGGAGCAGAGCTGTGGCTCTCTGGGAGCCTGACCCAACATGCTGTGACTGAGACTCTGGTTGGTTGGCACACCACAGAAGAGCTGAGTCGGGATTGGTTGGAATGCTCCTTTTTTTCTCCTGTGCTCACTCACATGATCCAAGCCCTGTTCTGCTAGCTGCAGTCTGTCTTTGTTGTTCACTACTGCTGTGGTGAAGTCTCAGGCAGCAGCACTGTGTGCTGGATCAGTGCCCTTGGTGACTGAATCTGGCCCCCCAGGCTGTAAGTCTGATACCTGTGGTCTAAAGGCTTTTGCTGACTCTCGTGCCAACCCCACCCTCCCCTCCCCAGGCATGCTGCTAAAAGGACTTCCTGGAGTAGCTTTTGTCTGCAGGAGCAACAATTCTGGTGATGTCAGTGAGCTATAAATGTGTTTGTGTACCAGTCTTGGCATGTGTGCTGGGGGTTGCAGATCCTGGCTCAGGTAAAAGAGGCTACTTTTTAAACCAAAACAAACAAGGAATCTGGTAGCCCTTTTAAGGACTAGCAAATTTATTTATCACATGGACTTTTGTGGGAGGAAAAATCCCACTTCATCTGATGATTGACGATGGAAAACTTAAAGAATGGGAGCAAAATAAATGCAGGGAAGTGTAATTCATAGGATCTGGTAACAGCAAATCAAAGCAGTTGTTAGGATTTAAACAGTGGAATACAGCAATTAGCAGGGACATGGGTGGGAAGTAAGGGAAGCAAATTATCTATCGTAATAGGAAAAGAACCTGTTACCTTTATTCAGTCCTGAGCTTGAGAGTCCTGAGTCAAATTTGCATATTATTTCTCTTTGAAGCATTGATTTGTTATCCACTTGCTTGAGCACAGCTATTAACAAATCACCAATGAAGTGAAAGTTTTATATTTTTTAAAATTATATCAAACTTCTATTTCCTGGAAATTGACTTAAGCTGTAACAGGTTGCCATCATTATTTTCAGTAAAGTTATATTAACAGAGTGTACACTGTATGACATTAAAAAGCAGCTTATAGAAATACTGTTTTAAATTTAAAAAGAAAAACTAGAGGGGCCCCTTTCTAACTGTGTGTTCAAGTTGTAAGATAAGTCACTTATCACTGTAAGAATTGTTTTTCATGTTAGCAAAATAAATGCATAACAAAAAACTGAGTGAGGAGGGTTACATTTTTAAACAGTTGAAAGCAGTTATGTTATTTCATGCATAACCAAAAGAAGAAAAACAAACAGTCCTTTGGCACTTTTAAAGACTAACAAATTTGTTAGTCTTTAAAAGTGCCAGAGGACTCCTTGTTTGTTTTGGTGAACTAGGCTAACATGGTACCCCTTTGGAACTTGTCAAAAGTAGTGAAACATCTTTGTCCAAAAAAGGGTAGTGTTGCTACAAAGCACCTGTTTATTTCTTTTGTAACATGAAATACGAGTAAAGGGGCTTACATTTGTAACAGATTTAAAGGAAGGTTCATGTGGTTCCTTTTAAACGTGGAAAAAAAAAAACATTTTTTCTCTAAGCTGCTTTCTGAATGTAAAGCCCTTCTATAATAAGTCCAGTTAGCTAATTTTAAGTATTTAGTAAGTACCATTTACCCTTTATAACACTAATAAATTATCCCTTTTTAGAGATGTGGCTTCAATCCTTGGCTCTTTTGGATACCCTTTAAAAAGCATTCTCATTTGAGGGGGGCAGAGGGTTTGGTTGAAATTTTTCATGTTATAGTGTTTCTTTACCATTTGTATGCTTCTGAACAGATATTTTCTTCCTTTAGACTAAAACAGGGGTCTCAAACCCGTGGCCTGTGGGACATGTGCGTCCCCTAAAGTTACTTCCTATGACCTGCAACAGCACTTAGAGATTCTCAAATAATTGATAATGCAAAATATAAAGTGTTTTTACTTACTTACTCTTCGTATTCCTGATGGTACCTCCATCTTGAACAGTAATTCTTTCTTGCTTTTTGTCTTTCCGATGATACCACCATCCTGAATGGAAGTACGTTACTGAATTTTTGTATTTAATTCTATTTGTTAAACCACTCGGAAATGTCTTTAGCATTGAAAAGGAGAACAATTGTGGAAGAAAAAAAAGTCTTCTGAGACAAGTAGGAGAATTTCTTTTTCTGTGGAAGTAAAACGTAAAATTCAGTGCCTTATTTGCCAGCCAATGATTGTGGTTGCCAAGGAGTATAACATGCATCAGCAGCATGACAGTGCACCATGAAAAATATGCAATTATTGGAAAATCCGAGAGGAAAAAGTTCTGCAACTTAAGGCAGCATTTGCCAAACAACAAAATGTTTTTCTAATATTAACAAGTCTAGTGAAGATTCAGCAAGGGCAAGTTTTGTGATAAGCAAAATGATAGCTAAATCATCACAGCGTTTTACAGAAGGCCTATTCATAAAAGAATGTCTTGTAAAGGCGAATGAAATTTTATGTCCTAATAAGAAAGTTTTTGAAGGCATAAGCTTATCTGCTAATACAGTTGCTTCCAAGATTATAGTTAGTGGATAATGTGCAGAAACAAGTGATTCAAATGTCAAAGGACTTTTAATTATTTTCAGTTGCTCTTGAGAAATACAGGTGCATCAGTTACCACACAGTGTGCAGCATTCATCAGAGGTGTGGATTGTAATTATTATATAACTGAAGAATTGCTTAACTTAATACTACTGAAGGGAACTGCAACAGGTCATGACATATTTCAAGGACTGGAAGAGTGCATTGAAAAAACTGCTCTGCCATGGAACAAACTCATGTCTTTGGCTACGTATCATGTGCCATTGGTGTGTTCTGAAAACACCAGTGTGGTTGGATTATTGAAAAACCAAACTGCACAGCTACAATATACCAGGAAGCTTCACCAGTATGCATTGTATTTTGCATCAAGGTGCCCTGTGTAGTAAAAGTCTACAAATGAAGGAAGTTATGGATACAGTTGTTAAAATCATTAATTTTATACACGCACAAGGGCTGAATCACAGACAGTTCACTTCACTTCTTTTCTTTCAAGTGTGGACAGCGAATATGGAGAACTTCTGTCACACCAAAGTTAGATGGCTGAGCTGTTGAAATGTTCTCTCTAAGGACAAAAATCGCTTAAGGAGAGTGATACCTTCATGAAAATGAAAAACAAGGAGGTTTTTCAGCTTGCTGATTCTACTTTTGTCATCAACCTTGCTTTTCTAATAGATGTCTCTGATCACCTGAATGTACTGAGGTTGAATCTTTAGGGCACAAAACAGGGTGATAGCAGATGTATGACGGTGTTAAGTAATTCAAAGTCAAGCTTACCTTGTGGGGGGAAACAGCTGACTGCTGACAGTTTGGTCCATTTCTCAACTCTGAATTCCTTAGGAAAAGTTGAACCCAAATCCTTTAAAAAATATGCAGATGTCATTTCTAACTTACACAACCAGTTTGTCTGCGGTTTAAAGATTTCAAGGCACTTGAACTGCAATTTAACCCCCCCCCCCCCATTTGCTGCAGAAATTCACTGTTGCAGAGGAGATGCAGATAGGTTAGTGGAGCTTTCATCTGATACCATTTTGAAGCAGAAGTATATGGGTGTTGGAATTCCAGAATTCTACAAGTTTCTTTCACAAGAAAGATTTCCTAAGTTACTTTCTGCTTCCACAAGGATAATGGCAATTTTTGGAAGCACGTATGTATGTGAACAATTCTTCTCATCTGTGAAGATTAAGAAATCGGTGTTAAGGCTCACTGATGAGCATTTGCAAGCAACACTGAGAACTGCTTTATCTCAGGATATCAAACCTAACGTTGATGGTCTCGTTGATGCAAAATCGTGCCAGCTAAGTGACCAAAATGAAGTGACTAAAAATCAGCACTAGCTTTTTGCTCTATAGTTTCTTGAAGTTAATAAAGTGACTTTTAGTGGCATAAGTGTGTTACTCTTCATTTTTTCATTTTGACTGTGCTTTTTATTGTTGTATGAAAAGGTTTCAGTGGTGCAGCCTTTGGGCTAACTTACTAGTCCTCATGCAACCCTTGTGGTAATTTGAGTTTGAGACCCCTGGACTGAAAACTTTAAAGACTGGTGTATATGCTAAAACTAAGAAGTTAGGTATTTCGCTACAGAACATCTCTTCATTTTTCATGTTAACAAAAGAGTTGGCGGGGAAGATTAGGGATCTGTTTCTTCAGATAAACAAGTTCCAAAGGGGTATCCATGTTAGTCTAATTCAGCAAACCAAACAAGGGGCCCTGTGGCACTTAAAAACTAACAAGTTTATAAGTCTTTAAGCCACAGGATTTCTTGTTTTTTCAGTGTTGTTTATCTTAAATCTTCAGCACTGTTAGAAAGGGGCTAAAACACTAGTTTTTTCTTTTAAATTAAAAAAACCCAAAACCCTGCTTTCTGAGTTTCATCCAAAATATCTAACTTTTACATGTCTTTAACTCTTGGCACAGAACTGACTCTACAAGCCCGTACTCCTTATCTTCGTTAAAACATGTTCACATAAGCAGTTTTGTATAATTTCTTTAGGCAGCGCTTTAAAAGGATAAGTATTTCACTACAGATGTCACAAGGCTGTTTTTATATTCTCTATTACAAATACCATTCCCCTTAAGCAGTTATTTCATGGATAACCAAAAAAAGTAAAACATCTTTTGTCAAAAGGAGGGTGCCACTATAAGGCACCCTGTTGTTTTTCATATTAACAAAAAAAGTAAAAAAGGCTTACATTTACAAGCAGTTAAAGGATGGTTCCTGTGGTATTCTTATATATTTAAAAAAAAAAAATTCTGTAAGCTGCTTTCTGAGTGTAAAACCCTCCTATAATAAGTCAATTTAGCTAATTAAAAGATTTTTGTCAGTAACAGGTACACTTTATGATGCTAAAAACCTCTCTTTTTTGGTGTGTCCTTTTAATCTTGGACTATTTTAAGAAGCCTATTGCTCTCGGGGTTTAATAGGTTGAAATTTTTCATGTTACAGAATTTCTTTACCATTTACTTGCCTGTAAACATGAATTTCCTCTCATTAGATTAAAACCTTAAAAGCAGGGGTGTCAAACATAGAGGCCATATCCAGGCTACCACTTGTAGTGCTCCATGTGATGCTACATGACCTGTACATTCTCTTCCTCTTTCAGTGGAAGAGAGTGTATTGGTCAGCTATGTGCACAGGACTGTGTTCCACAATGGCACAAGACAGCAGTCTCCCTAAAAGAGAGAATGTGGTCTAACAACATCACAGACAGCAGTCTTGCATACATAGCACTCCATATGATGCCATGAGAATGTACTTGTCTCGCAACATTGTGCAGAGTGCTGGGTATGTGAGACTGTGTTCCAAAAGGTGGGAGAGGAGAGAGTGTGGTCTCCCGGGATTGCGGGGATGGGGGGGGGGGGGGCAGAGCTACTGCTTGTTCACAGCCCACTGAATTCCAAACACAAGCTGCTTTCAGCTGCAGAAAAGCCTTCCTACAGTTGCTCACAGTTTACCATCTTCTCCCACTTCAGTTGCTAGTGCCACCCATATATCTTTCCAGATTTGTTCAGACTGTAAGATACATGCTTCTGTCTGGTGCACAGTCAAGGCACATCTCTTCCGCTGCACCATTTTGGGATTACTCAATTCTTCTACAGAACAAAGAAGAACAAGTCTTCACAATATAAGTGTAGCCTTAAAATACCGATGAACTGTGATAGCTCCACACTTTGTAGGTAGCTTTTATAGCTAAGTATTTCATACAAATGATACCTGGCAGCATTGCAGAGCACTATTTATACCAGGCTGTTATGGTTATAATGGTGCACTTTGAAAATTTCAAAATGATATCTTTCGATTTATGCTATGTATTGTCCACTTGAGGTATGTTTAATTCAGATCGGTCTCGCAGTAGCAAATGAGTTTGACATCCCTGCTTTAAAGATTCATTAAACTTTAAAAAAGTAAGTTTAAAAGATAAGTATTTTGCTACAGCTGTCAGTCTTAAACACCATTCTGTTACTGTAAAACAGTCTTTTTTTTTCATTTGGCAAAAGAAGGATCCTCTTGGTAAACAGCTTTTGATTGTTGTGATGTGGTTTGCTCCCAAGCCCCAGCCTCACCTCCACCAATTATTTCAGCGTCAGACACACCAAAATACCCGCATTTTTTTTTTCCCAGTAAAATGTCCAGCACCACCGAGCCTGCATAAAATCTTTCTCTTCTCTCAAGCCTGGGCTTTACAAAGCCAACACAGAACTGCAAAGCCAAGCAGATGTATACCACATATTTTTCAAAATGGCTGATGGCTCTGTGGATCAGAAAACAGAACCGGGGCATGGGATACAGCTCAATACGGGGTGTTGAAACTTGTTAAAAATATAATGGTGATGAAAGCTATTGATTTTTAAACTTTTTACCCATGTGTTTGCAAAATAAACTTTATATTTTACTTTTCCAGCACCTGGTATTTCAGTTGTCCCCTCAGCCGTGTGTTTGATATTTACTGATAGTTCAACATATGAATTAAGGGATGTTCAGAGCACATTTGAACTATAACAGGGGTGGCCGAACTTATGGAACTCCAGAGCCACACAAGTTGATTATTAAACCTTTGAGAGCTGCACTGAGGCCGTATTTTACCTACTCCAGAATTACTAAGTTGAAAATTCATTGCACACTTTATCATAAAAAAAGGACAAATATTGATCCTACTAATGTCAGATTCTAAAAATTACTTAAGGTTACCATGAAAATTAGGGCTACCTATACAGTAAAAACGTAGCTTCTCCCCACTGTTGCAGCGATGCTGCCACTTTTCCCCACCCTCTCTGACCATGCTGTGTTTCTCCCCACTGTCCCAACACCCTCCCTAACACTGAGGCCCTGACGCTGGCTCCCCTGGCCCGACGCCTTCCTCAGGGCACCCTTACCTGGCTGCTCCAGCAGCTAGGCACTAACAGAGGCTTGCTTCAAGCCCTGCCCAGGCTAAGTATCCAATATGGGAGCTGTTGCGGCTAAGCGCAGGCTGGGGCTCCCCCGAGCATGCTCTGGGCTGGAGATTTAAAACTCCTAGGCTAGGGCTACTTTCTTCTTGTTGTCTTCTGTGAGCAGCACTTTTTCATTCAAGAGCCACATGCGTCTCCCAAGTCACAGTTTGGCCACACCTGAACTATAACCTTGTTCCTTAAAATTACTGGACCATAAAAATGCTACCTTTTTCTCAATAAAAAAGATGTGTAAGAACATAATGGTTAAATTATTAAATCATGCTGTGGACTAAATTGGTTTTCCACAGTGTTAAATAATTGAATTGAATTTTTATGTCAGCAGAAATCAGTGCTTAGGTGGTCTTCAGAAGTATGCCTCTAAGATGATCAGCATTTGTATTAAGTGAAAGTACCAATATTTGACATAAAAGTTTTTAAAGCCACAGTTATGGCTATTGCCACAGCATTTATACCTTACTTTACTGTGCTATACTAGACTGTAGTTATTTACAATGGCTGTTAATGCTAAGGCTGATTTCATATGCCAAAGTTCACATCAGTGTTGAAGGTGATACATACTTCATGAAAATCATAAAGGACGTGGAATCTACCTCTTTTGTTTTCAGATGTGCCAAAGGAGGTAGTCATGTTGCTCTAATTTAGCAAAACAAGCAAGGAGTCCTATGGTGCTTAAAGACTAGCAAATTTATCTATCTCTTGCTCCCATAAAAGCACATATCCTGCTTCGTCAGACTCTTTGAAGATGAGCAAACTTACAGAATGGGTGGAAAATAAATGTAGGGAAGTGTACTGTATATAATCACATATTAGTTGAGATTTTTGTGCCTGAAAATAGCCTTTAAAAAGGGGCTCTGCTTATCACATCAGGCATCAGTGAGCAGCCCCAGCCTGGGAGTTTTAAAGTTCCCACCCTGAGCTTGCTCTGAGCATGCTCAGCAGACTCAGGGAGGAGCCCCAGCTTCAGAACGGCCATATTGTGTGCTTAGCCTGAGCCTGGCTTTCAGGCTGGGGCTTGCTCTCCTTACTTCATCTAGCCACCAGAATGGCCCAGTAAGAGATCCCTGGGGGGAGTTGCGGGATGGCCTGGGGGAGCCAGCGGCAGGAGGAGGGGGTTGAGATGGCAGCGAGAAGAGGCGGCAGTTCCCAGGTGTTGAGGACAGCACACGGAGAAGCGGTGGCATGGTCAAGACAGCATGGTTGGGGAAGCAGTAGCAGGGTGGGGACAGTGCAGGGAGAAGTGGCGGCATGGTCAGGGATGGTGCAAGTGGAAGAGGCAGCATGGTTGGGGAAGCGGTGGCAAGGTCAAGGATGGGGCAGGGGGAAGCGGTAGCAGGATCGGGGACGGCGCAGGTAGAAATGGCACATGTTCGGGGGTGGCATGATCAGGGAAGCAGCGGCACGGTTGGGGAGGGCGCAGGGGGAAGCGGCGGCACGGTTGGGGAGGGTGCAGGGGGGAAGCGGCGTCATGGTTGGCGAGGGCACAGGGGGGAAGCAGCGGGATGTTTGGGAAGTGATGGTAGGGAGAGGCAGTGGCGTGGTCAGGGTGGTGCAGGGAGAGGTGGCGGCGTGGTCAGGGAAGTGGCAACATGGTCAAGGGCGGTGCAGGGGGAAGCGGTGGCATGGTTAAATGGTTAGGGAGGATGTCAGGGAGTCCAGGGAAGTCAGCAGTGCATGGGGGGGGGGGGGGTTAGAGGCCGGAGGCCACAGAAGAACCTCCGGCTTATACATGGGTCATGCATTTTTGCTGGTTTTGAGGGCTTGAAAATGGGGATGGGGGTCGGCTTGTACATGCATCAGTTTATACGCAAGTATATACGGTGAGTTGTGATCCCATGACTTACGCTTCTGTGCATTTATTTTCCTCCCATTTTGTAAGTTCTCCAATCTTCGAAGTGTCTGAAGTGGGAGTGTGTGTGTGTGTGTGTGTGTGTGTGTGTATATATATATATATATATAATAAAAAAATTCCTCTCTCACCCCCTATGGGTGGTATGTGTCATCCTCAGCCTCGGGTCCTCTACCAGAGGCCTGGGAGTTTGAGGGTTCTGCGCAGGATCTTAGCTGTTCCTAGCACTGCACTCTTCTGGACAGAGAGCTCTGATGTTGTTCCTGGGATCTGTTGGAGCCACTCTCCCAGCTTAGGAGTCACAGCCCCGAGTGCTCCTACCACCACCGGGACCACTTTGGCCTTTACTTTCCACATGCGTTCTAGTTCCTCTTTCAGGCCCTGGTACTTCTCCAGCTTCTCATACTCCTTCTTCTTGATGTTGCTGTCACTTGGCACTGCTACATCTATCACCACCGCTGTCTTCTGGTCCTTGTCTATTACCACGATGTCTGGTTGATTGGCCAGTACCTGCCTGTCCGTCTGGATCTGGAAGTCCCACAGGATCTTAGCCTTGTTATTCTCCACGACCTTCTGTGGAATCTCCCATCTGGTCTTGGGAGGGTCTAGCCCATACACTATATAAATTTATAGGGTCTAGCCTATACACGTATATATATTTTTTGGTGGTGGTCAGACTTTTCATTGTTTAAAGCCTGAAGCATACTGAGGCCTGGGACACTTGGCATTTTCACAAGAAGAGCTGTTGTTTTTAAAAGAAGAGCCTGAGGGATTTAGTGGTTTTATGAACCAAGGCATCATACTGATTTTTAGCCTAGTTATGACATTTTGAAAGTATTAACAAGAAGGGATACTTAACTCTTTGAGAACCTTTTGTGTTGGCAATATAAAGCGCATTACTTTTTTAGAAGCTTCTATTAGTGTTGGTGGCTACGGTGTGGTTCAGTTTCAGATATCTGTAACTACTATTCAGATACTTGTTTACAAGTAGGTTATTGAAAGTACGTTTTCTTTCTGCCTGTCTTTGTTAATTCTTGTTTGCAGCAACACCCTGTAAGAGCTACTGCTACTTGTGAGCAACATTCTCCCTATGGTGAATTGATATTTCTTTTAACAGCAACAGGTTCTTAGGAGCAACATAGCAAAGGGTGCCAACATATTACTACTACTAATCATCTACTGTGCTAAATTATGTTTTGTTGATAACTGACCACTCAAGTATCCTGTTGTTTAACT
The DNA here is from genome assembly GCA_007922195.1 of Podocnemis expansa. Classification (NCBI taxonomy): domain Eukaryota; kingdom Metazoa; phylum Chordata; order Testudines; family Podocnemididae; genus Podocnemis; species Podocnemis expansa. The sequence continues at coordinate 25,259,128 of ML682014.1, read as the reverse complement.
TCATAACTAAAAACAAAATAAAAGCTAGATCACTATTTAGTTTTTTTTACAGTACTTTAGGTGTGAATTGTTTTAAAGACTTGTTTTGTTTTGGAAGAGGTGGTGTTTAAATTATGCCTATTTATACACTTGCTTTTAATATGCTTTTGATGTACTCAGTGAGTTAAGATTGCCTTCATATTCTTTTGATGAAAATGGAAAAGTGCATACAGCTCAAGATTGGAAAAGATGGTAGGTCAGTCCTTCTGCTTGCTCAGGGGATTTTTTGAAGATACACCCAGAAATTTCATTCTTTGTTTAGACAGATTACATCCTTTTCTCAAACATGCGTCTTATTTCCTTGATCATTTGTTGCAAGGGTGTAACCCTTTGAGAGACAACCTATCGAAGATTTTAGCTGTATTGACTTTTCAACTGTTACTCCAACAAAGCTCAAGTAAGTGGTTTTGGTGGAACCTTTGAAACTATGTAAAGGGATATGCTGGAGGGACCTTTTTCAAAGACGAGTCATTCAGAGTTATGGTCTTGGTCAGAATACTCTCATCAAAAGTTGGTTCTTGAAGAGTATGAAGAAAATGATTAACATACAATGATTTGCGCAGTAAAGTAAAATACAGCATTTACTGTTGTGAAACTGCCAAATTTAAATACTTAGGAGGGTGCTCATGTAACTGTTGCCATGGTAATACCACCATGGCTACATGGTAGTTTTCATCTATATCCTTTTTCAGCTGATTTCTTTTGTAATCATTTAGCTGTGAAAGGAGGGTTCTATTTAGTAGCCAAGTTAGTTCTTTTTTGATTAGTGCCAAAATAAGTGAGAATAGTAATTAATAATTTTATGGTACATGAGACTGTTTGAATTTTAGATATACCAGATTTATTTTCATTCCTTTGTATTTGAACATTCATTGAGAACTGTCTGTGGAAAAGGCTTGCCTATGGAGTTAGCGACCTGATGTTATGCTTTCATGTCACTTTCTGTATTACTAGAGCCCTGCATGGATACAAATAAGTGGATTCATATCTGACCTGCATCCACAAAAAATGGTCCTCAGATATCTCTGTTGTATCCGCGGATGCGGATATACACGGCTGTACATGTTACCTCTGGTTGAGGTATAGTTGTTCAGAAGTGTGACTCTATAATTGCAAAATGACTTGAAACTTTGACATGGAAATAGGTTTACCCCCTACCTTGTTCTTTTTCTATTTGAATGGACAGCTATACAAGTCTTTCTAATTGTCGATTCAAATATTATTTTCTAGTATGATCTCTTTTTAAAAAATATTTCTTAATATTAGACTGGTGTGCTATTTTCTTTACATGAATATAGTGTTTGGTTAGCTATTTCATTTGTAATACCTGGTAATTTAATCTTTCTATAGTCTGACAACCAGATAGTCTTCTAATTGAGGTGGCCCAATTACCTACATCTTTATTCCTTTCACCTGCAACTTTATTTTTACCTTAGATCCAGAGTAAAGTCACCATTACTGTCTTCTCCGTGCCCCCTTTTTATGTCATTGTACAGCTAACTAGATGGATACATTAATAACTCAGCAGTCAAAAACACGTTGAGGGTCAGATGATGAGTTTGGAACTATGGATCAAAGATCTGACTTACAATACTACCATAAATGCTGTGTTCCTAATGTATGGCTTACATTGCTGAGTCTCTCAGGTCCTCTTGGGCAGTAGCGCACACCAGCTATAACAGATAGACCAAAGATGAATTTGTAAAGATAGAGACTGAGACAGTGTCTTCCAAAATAGTTTGTCTACATCCAGTAAAATTTAAGGGAGATAAGATAGTTTGAGTCACTGTAAAGGCATACAATATTTGTACATAATATGCATCAAAATGGAAAATTAAGAAAAACTGTGATTTCTGATTTCAGCAAATGTACTGTTCGTTATCTTTAAAAAAAGCTGTAACTGAGAATTACGGATTCAGCTGAGCATCAGGACAGTTAATAAGAAATGTGAGGGGACGTGATGCTTTTATACTACCTTTTTCAATCTCAAGTTTTCACAAAGCTTTTGATTACTTATGTTTGTAAGTTTTAGTTTCATTTCTAGTTTATTTCTTACTGACACATGTATGAGGCTTGTGCTGGGTTAGAGCACATCAGAAAATGGGATCCTTCGGAGTAATGATTGCTTTTTAGCTGCACTTGCTCACTTTTTAATATAAAAATGCTTAAAATAATAGGGATATAGGATATAATGGTTAGTTTAATGTAAGTATGCTCTGAAACATAACTAGTAAAATATGAGAGATTCCTTGTTCATCTTCTCATGATGGACATCTTTAAATTTACTGGGAGAGACTAACATAAACACACACACAAACTAGAATCTGAAAGTTAGCTGTTTGTTCTGCTGTGTATCGCTTCTATGAAAAATGTAGTTAACTTTGAATTTAGTTATGAACACTTTGCTCTTTTGTGGTATCCTCCATTTACAAGTTTCAGAAGCATTGTAGAGAAATTAAATTTCATCTGCAGCACCACTTCGGGTTGGGAAATATTTCTATCCTTATTTTGCATTTGTAAACTGAGATGAAAATATGTTACAAGATTTACCCAAGAAGACACAGGAAATCTGTCAGGACTGAGAACAGGATTGGGATTCAAGTCTCCTGTCTTCCAACCCTGTACTGTTACCCATAAGACCTCATATTCTCACAGAGAATTGGGCTGGCAAAGCTAGCTTACTTGCTTAGCTGAAGATGCTCCGGGAGCAGATATGGTTACTGTTGCCCATTTTCAGCAATTACCTTGGATCACACACAGTTAATTCTGTGTACATCTCTTGTTTAAGTTGAGAGAGAATCCGCATCCATAGCCAAAAATGATGAAATTTCCCATTTGATAGCCCATTGTTTTCAAGATTTAAAGCTGCTTAGCTCTGTTTCCTTTTGTCATATCTTTCAGATTATATTCCTGTTGTTTTATAGCTTGGTTCCATTTGTTGTTGTTTTTCCACCTTACATCCAGAAAACAGATAATGAAGATATATTTAATTGAACATAGGAAAATAAAGTATACATTGAGTTGTACTTGCATGTGGATTATAGAAACATACTGTAGAACAGATTCTTGCATCTTTATCTTTAGTCACAAGTTCTCAAACCACTTCTAAAGAAAATGTAATTTCTGTCCTCCTTAATTTGGATAGGCGACAGTGTAAAACTCAAAACATCTTTTTCTTCTGATAGAAAGAAAATTGCTAGTGAAAAATTACATTACATACAAAATAATAGAGTAAAGATTTTGCAGTGTAAATAATTGCTTCTGCACTGGCCTGAACATTAATGCCTTCAGTTTTTATTGGTGTGAGTAGAAGCTGCATGGTGTCTAATCACAAGGTCGGGAAACAAACTTTTTGTTAAAGAGGGGGCAAGGTTTTACCATTTCATCCTGTGATTCTCTTTCAGTGTTTAAGGTCCTCTTCTTCTCTGAAGCTTCTGAATAATCTGTAAGGGAACAATAATCAGGGGCAGAACGACTTTTGTAGCTTGACTGACCTGTTAATGGTCCAAATATTTATTTTATGTTTTTATAAAGTGCCTTCAAATTGCACATCGGCACCGATACAAATTTTTAAAAACTATGATGGACACTCAGTATAGCTTATAAAGCTAAGCAGCTTTTCTTCCACCCACACAATGCAGCTGATTGCTAACAAATCCTCTGCCAGTTACAGTGCTGGACTAAATAGATGGATACAACCTATCATAATATGCTGCCAAACTCTGGCAGATTTGAAGGAAGAATAAGTTCCAAAGATGAGTCCATTAAAGGATACCTTGCGTCCAAACCCTCGAGTTCAAGTGTCAAGACAGACAGGATTTAGCTATTAATCCTTCAGCAAACAAAATTCCAGTATAAAGAGATGTTAACGTGCTGTGTATAGATTGTTTCCACTTGTTAAACAACATTATGGATTAGCTGAAACTTCTAGGTAACTGAAATAAAAGATATTACAGTGGTCCGGATGGAAGGTGCCAAAGGTATGGCTAAGTGTTGAGGTCCTTCTCAGAGAGGAAGCAGAATATTCTTTCAGTCAGCTGTTGATAGGGTCAGACATCTTGAGCTATTGCTCTTAGCTGAATAGATAGGGCTTGTGCTGGATATATTTGGAATTCATGACAGAATACACTCCAGAATCAAGGAACAGCATATATCCTTAATGGAGGAACCAGTTAGCCTCAACCATCTCTGCAGTATCGTTATTTCTGTCTTCTCTGCATTAAGCTTAAGCCATCTAGCCTTCATTTAGAATGAAATCTATGATAAGCATCAACTGGAAAGCAAACTATTTAATCTGAATTTGAAGGAAAACCAAAAATGGATATTCACACACTAGTAAAATCTGTTTTCAAAGTCTGTTTCCCTCAGCCACCTTCCTGTATGTGTAGAGTGACTGACCATGGACGTTGTAATTTTGAGAACTAAATGAAATTTATTTCTTCAGTGCAGCTTTCACTTAGTAATTCAAGCAGCATATCCATTCTCTCATGCAAATATCGTAAACTAGTTGAGCAAGTTTTTCCTGTAGGCTGGAAAGAAGGGAGATCATTCTATTTAATATTTGAAAATGCTCATATATTGTAATTCCACCTGATTATTTTAGATTTAATACAGAAGAGTGGTGAAATAAAATGTAGTAGACCCTCCTAAAATGGTGATCAGGTTGCTTATCTTTTAGAGCTCAGTGTTCCCTGGATAGAATAAACACAAACACTGTAACACTAGTTCATACTTAGTAGTACTTGCCATGGAGTCAATCATATTAAAGCTTATTAACAGTAAATAGTATCTGCATGGACGTTACTACCTGGCAATCATCCAAAACTCAGTGCAGTTTCTGTGCCATACATAGTTTGAAAACCCAGAGCAATAGAGGTTAGGAGAGACCAGAGAGGTCTTAGATAATGCTGAAGCTGTCTGCTGGCTGACCATTACCTTCTGAGTAACCTTCCTGTCAAGGAATCATTGAGTGACCATAGATATTGTATGTTTTTTAATAAAATAATAATAGAAGTGAGTTAAATAAAATAAATATTACCCTAATGTATCAAACATTTGGGTTTTGAGTTTGGTTTTGTTTGTGTGTGTTTTGTTCTTCCCAGTAAAGGTACTAATGGAGGTTTAAGGATAGTTTTCTGCCAAATCAAAGATATGCGGTTATAAACCTGGCATTGTGACAACAAATAGTGATTTAAAATATCTAGCATTAAGAAGCAGCAATCTGTTGGGAGGCAAACTTCCTTATATATTTGTGCATTGGTAGAGTAAAAAATGTACATCTTCACCTTTCACTTTCAATAGGACACAGGAATGAGTTTCACATAACATTGCACTTGGTTTTTGTTTCAGACCTTCTCACTATAAAGAAATATCTTTTGCTATATTACCACTTCCATCTTATCTTTGTGGACAATAAGATTGTGGGGGTTTTTTGGCTTGCTTTGCTGAATTGCCAATTTTCATTTAACTAGTAGGTTTTTTTTTTTTAAGAATCCATTCCTCCACAGATTGGACCTTTCTTGAGACCTGATCAAAGTGTCGATTTTTGCCTTTCCATGCACCTTTAACTGTCTCAAGAAAAGTGAATGCAGTAGCAGATATACCGTAATGGACTTGCATGATGAGAGGAGTAGGGTGCTATTTGGCAACAAAATTATGGTGTCATCCTCAGAATGTAATTTACAGTTTGAGGTAACCTTCAATAACTTCTCAAATTTAAATTTTAATCTAAAACTCAGTTCACACTACAACCTGTCACACACACATAGCAGTCTTCTAAATTGAGGATTTTGTTTGTCTTACTGTAGTAAAGTGTGCTCAGTCCTTTAAAATGCTTTGATAGTTTCTTCTCCAATTGTAATGTTACATTACTAAACACTTATTGCCTGTGAAACAGCTGTGTAATCACTTTTTAATATGGTTCTGAAGGCAGGGAAGAAAACTTTGTAAATGTATAACATTTCTTTAACTTGCCATAGCTAGTTTTATTTACAAGAGTTCTAACAAAAGGAAACCCTTAATGACTGGAGAAGAAAGAACTTTTTGAGTTAAAGTAGTGAGTGCGTATCTTAAATAATACTAGTAGTAATTTGGTGGGGAAAATACGCTCAATTATATTTTATTGGCACATAAATAGCAATTGTACCACCGAAGTGTGCATGCTTATTATTGCACATTAACACAGAAGAATCCTTGTACACCATCTTTTTCCTCAAATTTGTTTGGAAAATGTTTTGGTTATAGTTTCATAATATTACTGTCTTCAAGAAGTATATGCTTCTAAAATTAAAAAAATAATTTTCAAACTCCATCATGTGATGAGTGCTTAACTAAAGACTGTCCCATTAAGCTCATCTATTTTCACTGTACGTGCTTTCAACAATATTTACAAATTGCACATGGGATAGTTTTAATGAGGAAGTATTGTCCTTTTTAATGCAGTTTACGATGGCGATACCTGCCAGCTTTTTCTTTTGCTGCATTGGCACAGGCATTGTGCTTATTTTGTTGTAAGTGGTTCCAGTATTTGATCAGTTCACTAGGCTGGAACTGATGGGAGGTAATTAGGTGGCTATATTTACAGCTGGAATAAGAAACTCGCCAGTGATTGAAGACAAACTCATTGGGTGGGGGCATAGGATCAATGCGCAACTTGGCAAGACAGATCCCCACATATACATCCTCTAAGTGCAAGCGTCTGATGCTTAAAGAAACTTTAAAGATCTTTTCTGCCAAATCTCCAGAAAAAACATAACCAGTTCCTGAGCAGAATACAGGGTAACGCTCACTTGGGTACAAGTCAGGTGGCATATACCACTTGCTATCCCTGTTTCTATTAGGTGCATACCCTCTCATTAGGTAACCTGTAAAATACTTGCGCCTTGGAGGCAGTTCTGGCTTCAGAAGCTTATGTATTAAGTATTCAGTATTGACAAACATATCACTGTCTGTTTTCATAACATAGGGAACATTTGGACAGTAGGTGGCAACCCAGTTCATGCCCATAAGTGTTTTAATGGTTAAGTTATAGTAAGTGTCTAAATATTCCTGTTGAATAACGTCATGATACTGTCTGCTTTCTTCCAGTATGGCATGTTGGAGGTATCCATTTAGCTTAGTGCTTAAACCCAACAAAAAAATGCGAACAATTTGGATACCCGGAGCCAGGCTTTCATTACCCCACGTTTGACGAATAGCTTGTCTAGCTTCCACTTGGTCCGGTTCTGCAGCTATGAGTAGTATTAGAAAAGGACTCTTTTCCTGGCATTTTTCAGGCTCATTTATTATGTACTTAAAATGATATGAAGCTGGATGTCCAGTGCCTTTCTCACTGTAAATACTTCCATTGGCACTAAGCGTGTTCTCTAAACCAGTTACTCCTTGTGGTGACAGGTCAGTGTTGTTGGAATTAGTCACAGTTTGAGGCCTAAGAGTCTGAGGGACTGTATCCTTCCAAATGTTCCTCAGAGAGCTGTGGTTTGTCTCACTTTTTGTAGACCTAAATCCTCGAATAGTGTAAGCCACAGGATTTTCTTTGAATCCAGCCCTGCCTGGCAGCCAGTCATGATGATTAAAGAACAGAAACATAGCAAAAAGAAATACCAGAGAAAACAGACCAATAAGATGGGTGCGAAAGAGAGACCTTTTGGTATTCCATGTCATTTTTGCAAAACAGCAGTGTCGTCTTCTCCACTGAAGCATGTTGTACTTATCCAGTAATGGGATATATGAGAGGGGTTGAACAAAATGCTTTTTTCTTTCCTTTTGAATCCACTGCTATTCTTTGGTATACATCTTCTGTTACATTCACGTTGATAATTCTCTGCAAAAGGGACACTCCTGCTGCAGAGATGAGGAAAAAAATAAAATTCACCTTAAGATCCAGTTTTTATAATACAAAGTTACAAAGAAAAATAAGATGCAAATCAAGTTTTAATTATAAATTAATAGTCCCAGGGTAATTATCTAAAAAAAAAAAATAAATAAAGTTGAATGCCACACTAAAAAGCAAACTAAATTTTCTCAGGTTAAAATACACTTTTGACACATTAGTGTTTGGAAAAAGGGTACCATTTCTTAAACTACGAAAAGCTTTGCTTTATATAGACTGTATCCTAGATACTAATGATTTGTCTTCTCTTCCTACTGTGCAATAAAAGCGTGTTTGTTCAACTCTGGACAAGAAAGTCCAAAGTTGGCTAAAATCAGCTCTACGTATAGAGAATGTAAAACCGTTCTACAGTTCTTCAGAAGGCCAAGTGAAAAGGCCTTGCTAGCAGATGGAAAGTTTATTGGCATTAATTAAAATTGATTTGACATGCAGTGGGTAGTATGGCTCACAGTCAGAGGCCCTTTTTGTAAAGTGGTCATGTATTGATAGTGGGACAGACGGTGCAAGGTTGATTATAGCAGAGTTCTGTTAGTCACAGTACACTGCTTGGCATGTTTCCATTGGCCCCTACTGTGTTCAGAAATTCAGTGAGAAGATGCACCTGTCAAAATTAATTTTCAGTGTCCAGTAACCTCACTGTCAAATTTTCAAGCAGTAACAAATCGTAAATGCTTTTGTTCATCTTTGACTCACTTTTAATTTTTCATTCCACAATGAGGGGTGAGAGAACATTTTTGTTAGCTGAAACTTCTGTAGTTAATTTTAAAATTAAATAATTAATTTGCTATAGTCATGGTGATTTCAATTAAGTATCTATAAAATAGGAAGTAAAATTGCATACTAATAATCTCACAATTTTTTACAGTAAACCCACAGATTACTTTGAATTTGAATGCTTTAATTGTTTTTAAAGTAACTAACTTGTGTGCTGCTAGCACAGTATTAGAGTTGAGGCAGTGCTATATCACCAACTGCAACTATGGAAAATTTGCTAAAGTAGCTTTACAGCAACACTTCCTCTCTCTTCGTAAATTTATTTTGAGATTCAAGAGCAGAGGCAACATGGCAGCTTCATGATGCTGCATATTAAAAGCTGATCACATCATCTCATAAATGAGCCTTTCATTGCACAGTACAAATTTGTTCGTGATTTTCAATTTGCTCTAATTTATTTCTAGACCCTAGGGTTTTGAGTAGGAGAAAAAGAAGCCAATCTTGCAGGAGTCCAATGGAAAACGCTTCTTTTATGTAAATTTGTAATTTATTTAATTACTTCACTATCTTCCAAAGCCAATATTTGGATTAATTCTTTATTTTAAAAAAGGTAGTGACATGTTACATGGATAATTACAAGGTTTAAACTGTAAAGATGTAATTTGAAAGGGTTGGCACAGAGATGATTTATTAAATCATGCAATACATTGAAGAATAAAAATCTCTTACGTATGTATGTTTATATATAAAACCTACAAGTCTGTGCTCAAAACATAGAGAAAAAAACTGTTCTAGATATTTTTGTGTAGACTTTTTTAAAGTTGCCATATGTCAGACAAAATGTAAACTGAAAAAAATGAGTACATCTCTGTAAAGAAGAAAGCCCATTGAAAAATTTGGTGGAAGTGTTATGTTACTGCTTGTCTATCTGATTAACCTCCACTAGGAGGAGCAAGTAAGTGGGGATTTTAACCATAATTTGTAACAATATAAATGTGTCTGAAAAGGCCTTGCAGCTCCAAAATTCTGTTTCTGAAAGAGTAAAATATTTTTACAGTGAAATATTAAATGCTTTTACATGAAGATTTTCTATTGTATGCAGTACCTAAACCCACTGAACTGAAATAGTTTTGTCTGAAGTTGAAATTGTTTAGCTGTTCCTGTGGTTTACTTATACTGAATTGCCTCTAAAACTATTTTTCCAATGCACACATTGCATTACTGTCATATAGACATTTAAGTTGTAAGCTCTCAAATTAAATTTTGTGACTAACTTTAAATTATGTATTATCCCCCTATAATGATGTCTCTCAATTTCACATTATGTCTGTATAAGAGGAAATAAATCTCTACGGTTTTAGTTTTGAGCTATTTGGCCTGTTTATGCATTTTGAGGGTAGCGGTGGTGGGGATGTGCATGCGTGAGAAAGGGAGATAAATAAGGACTTCCTTGTTATCCTGACAATGAGTTTTATGTGAAAATCAACTGTTTGGGGGTTTTAAAAATGTTACATATAAGGAAATATGACAGACTCGTTCACACATGTCTGGTCAGCTTACACTTCAGTGCAATGCGTGTTTAATGCCAGCCTCTGATGGTGGGGATGAGTTGAGTAAAACATTTATTCCATTATGCATACATTTTTGCTATTTCAACTTTCAGGAAGGTGGAATACAGAATTTTTGAGATGAAGAATAAAGGATAACAACTGCAGTTCAGTTTCACTTTGTAGCAACATTGAATTGTTCTGCTACCACAACTTCTCATATTAAATGCAAAAAATGTCAGTAATTTTACATAGGTAGCTATAACTATTAATCAAGTAATATTTAATGTTTAATTGAGGCACCTTTTTGCTGTGCTGTGTACCTATTTATAGTTGGAGGAACTTGGAAATATCTGAGAATTATCTTGTGTGCAAATTTGTACAGTGAGATTCTGAAGATCTTGTTTTCAGTTAGTTTTTTTCCCCAGAAAATATAGAAATTTTGCCTTTTAGAAGCTGAAGCTTATTTAGAATCTGCATGCTTATGTAGTCTGTTTAAATTTCTTAATGTTTTAAAACAGATTTCTGTGGCACTTAAAGACTAACAAATTTATTTATTTATTGCATGATGAATTGGGATTTTCTCCCATGAAAGCTCATGCAATAAATAAATTTGTTAGCCTTTAAGTGCCACAGGACTCCTTGCTTGTTCTACTGAACTAGACTAACACAGCTGCCCCTTTCATACTTAATATGTTAAGCCTACTCTCAACTCAGAATGCTTCTTTATATCTATTTGTGTAAGAATTTTATATTAAAAGTTGTATAATTTTTCTTCTGTCTAAAAATGTTCTTGAGCCTTGTGGAAATACTTACTGGAAGCATGAGTTAAAACTTGATGTCTTTGTTATGCTGTTTGTTATTGTGGTTCAAAACTTTTTAAATCATGGAAGAAATTAAGAACTTTCTCTCTCTGAATTATAAACAGTATAAGACAGATGAATACCTCGTAAGTGTTACCTAATGTTTAATTGATTGGGGTGGAAGTTGGCAGTATGCATTTAAAATGGCAATATGAAAAGCATTAATGGTTTTCTTTGTTCCTGACACTTAATTAATTTACCAAATGAAATAATTATTAAAAATTTCTTCAGTCGGTAATATTGTTCTATTTAAAAAAAAAAAAAAAGAATTAACACATCCTGTGTTACTGGTAAGTGGGACTAAACCATCTTAGTGAATCAGTCAGTCACCTAGTCCTTTGGATGTGTTATGGTATGAAGCGGTGCATTTTAAGCATTTATTTTTAAAAGTTCTGTTTGTTTCTCAACACCTAAATAGGCAGTGATTGATATATTGTGAAATGACGAAGTTAGACTGTAGAATGCCTCTTTGCTCCACTTGTGTTTTGGCTCCTTGTATTTCCAGTAGTGCCTAATAATTATGGCTCTGCAGATTGAAGCATTAGTTTCAGCCCTGCATTTATACATCCTAGAATTTCATATTTTGATTAGCTCTGTGGGCAAATCCTTAAGTAAAAGGAAAAGTTCAGAAGGCAGCCTGAGAGTTGGTGTACTGATGGTAAATAACAGCAGGATTTAAGAATATTATGCAAGGCCTAATGTCTATGTTGACATATTAACTGCCTTAATCCTTTGCACCAAATCAACTGTATTCAAATTTATTTCCTTTTTGATTATGAAAGTCCAGTAACTTTAAATTATGAAATTCATAAAATTAACTAATTATCATACATTGGAGTATTTGCTGGGGTTACATGGTCTCTTTTAGAATTTTTTTAAACAAAGTTAAAGGTTTAGGGAAATTAATCCAGTTGTATGTTCTGCTGTGAAGGTGTCACTCACAGTCTTCAAGGTATATTATCGTGCTGTACCTTTTGTTAAATTAGACATGCAGACTTCACCCACACTTGCTCTAGTTTTATTGCCGGTTAGAACTGACTAGGACAAAGTAAGCTTGACTTCAATGATTTATTATGTTTTGTTGGTAGATTTTGCATATAAGAATGTTCACTCTGTAGCTCTATTAGATTGCTGTAGCTTCAGGGCTTTAATTTTTCTTGCAGAGTAACATGAGATTCCGATCTGTTTTTTTCAATAAAGTATCTTAAATAAGATTACAAAGCTTAAACTGATTTTCAGTCATTTCCACCTATTGTTTATCGTGGTGACTTTTTTAATAGCCAGAGTTAAACAATCAGTGTGTTGCATGTTAAGCAAATAACTTATAATGATGGCATGATATAATAAATTACACGCTCTCCATTTTGAGTGATACAGTGTATTAAGGTTTCGTTTGAGAATCTCAGTGAAGCCTCATATTACCTATAAACTGTCGTTAATTGTATTGCTTGTGGCTTATATCGTCAGTTCTTTTGCATGCTTTTCTTAGTCCTAAATTAAGCATGCTGGTATTTAATCTGATAACGCTTTGCTTGTGTTTAAAAGCACTACAGGAGAAATAGTAAATGCAAAAAGGATTGAAGGTACTATTTAACAAATGTAATTTCACTGCTTAGTTTGTTTTGATGGTTCAGGGCTCTCAGTATGTCACATCGTAGTCATTTTGCCAGGGCTTCAAGATAACATCAGATGAGGATTAAATCTGACCTAGTTTGAGAGGATGGTTGACTGATTATTTTTTTTTGAACAAGGTTTTAAAATTTAATTTCTGAAACACAATAGCCATAGATAGCTATATTATTCCTGTAATCCTTCTTTCCCACCCTCAACCGCCTGTGAGAAATATTTAACTAGTATAACAGTAGTGACATTTGTTCCCATTTGTGTGGTGGTGGTGGTGGGGAGACAGATTGCTGGAATTCTTTTTCACTGTTCATGGAAATGTTATCTCTTAGCACTACAGGATAGCAATGATCTATACCTGTGGTAAGCAAAGTAATAGACAATTGAATATCACACACATGGTTTAGACATACCTTCCTTGATTAGGCCATTTATGGTGAATAGGATTATGCCCACTGAAAATAGTTTTGGCACGCCATCACTTCGGCAAAAAAGATGCTATCGAACATGCGCACATCCCCCAAATGTCTGCTTCCTGCGATAGCTTTTCACGGTATCCAGTCTGTCCATCTGTCTGTTCGTTGCTGTGTTACCTTCTTTGCTTATAAGTGTCCACGTCTTGGGGTCTTTTGTTCATCTTTCAAACAAAAGAACAGTAGTTTTTGTTTCTGTTATGAGCAGGGCTGTCTGCTCCTGACAATCGATGCATTGACGCTTTTACATCTGGCGTTTCCCTTGTCGGACAATGCAGTGCTGTATTCTCTTCTCAGTATCCATATTTCTAGTGATAACGTTAAACAGCAAGTGCTAGAATATAGTGCTTCAACTGCATTCAGTAATGGGATTTACCTCTTCCTTCCTTCCTCCCTTGTTGCTAGGCAGTAACAGGAAAGGTTTTGAGCAGTTTTAACTAAGGGTTTTGGTCTATAAAATCCATTCCATAGTTCTTCAGCTGCTGCACAGGAAGGCAGCAGTTTAAATGTGGGCTTTGACAGATGCTGTCTTCTGACAGAGCAGAATTTAACGTCATTGCTTGCCTGTATCCCACGTGACTGTTTGCATTCATTTTGACTAAATCCTAAGGCAGTCAGAAAAGCTTACAGGTTTTTACTTCTATTTGATAAATGATACATATTCAGTACAAGTGTAGTGATGAGTGAATAATATGAAAATGGGATAACTATTAAATGAATGATTGTTTATTTTTCAAATTGCATTCCCTTATCTTTAGTGCCATAATTTACAGTTTTAATGTTAGATGTTCTGTTTTCTTATTCCACATACATTTCTGCACTGGATGAGAAGTATAAGCTTTTAAATATCTTAGCCTGTGTTAACTCCTTCACTGCTCTGTGAACATGCCTGGTTATCCTGTGCATAACAGGACATGTCCTGCTATGTTATAACATTTAAAATAATAAAAAAAAAAAAGCCTTTACCTATATCTAATATGCCCATGACTGCTCATGTGGAAACTCTTCTTCATTATCTTTATTTAGTCAGAGCAGCTGGCAACAGCTAATGTACAAACACCCAGGCATTCAGCCATCTCACTGCCCATTAGTGGTTTAGTTCAATGGTAAAGGTCGTGGAGTTCAGCACTGTATAATTAGGGGAACTGAATGACTGTAAGGGGCTCTGATACTTTCATAAATTCTCTTATTCTTCTTTTGAAATGTCTACAATATGTAATTTGTCTTGATAATCTTAATTAAAATTGTATTAGATTTTCCATTCTCTTCTTTCGACAAACTGACCCTTTTGTGGCAAAATATCACAGTATAATCTATGTAGTATGCAGTACATAAGCAAAAACTATAAAGAGTTGACCCGATTATAGGGAACACAGTTGTACCAAAGAATGAATATTTGGCTATTTATTCATCTTGACTTTTGAAAGTGGGTTCAGTGATGTTTCACTTCTGCAGTTCTTCTACTGGGAATAGCTTTTGACTAAGATTTGAGAATTTTTTTCATTTGAGTTACAGTACTGTATGATCCCTATAACTTCTGTAGTGCATTGGGCAAGTACCTGTTGTAATGGAAATTAAATGACAGTCATTTGCTTCCTCATACACAATCAATGTAGTTTGCTAATCCAGCCACCTGGTCTGTTGATTTACAGACACTATTAATAGGATATATAGCTTTTTGACCCAAATATCTATCTATAAAAGCCTGCCACATTAATTAAGGTACCCTTTTCTCAGTCTGTGGATTATTTTTAATTAATGATTGATTGTAGTTATGGTTATGGGTGGCAGTTCCTCATGGCTGATTGATTTACAGTTCTTGAAATCCTAGATTAATTATTTCTGTATGTAAAGTTCATTGTCATGCCAAGAGAATAAGTAAAGTTCAGATAATGAAACAATATTCAGTATTTTAAATCTTGAAATGAGCAAACGTTCTTGTTACCATTTGCAACCATGTTGATGTTTCCAGGGTAAGAGAGTGGTTGTTTCTTTAACTAAAGGAGGGAAACATCACTTCCAATTCTCTGCCATTTTGCTTTATTTTTTTGGATGCTTCTTTGGAAAGGGGTGAGGAGTTTCAGAGGAGTCCCTTTTAATCACTGAGTTTTATTCATCTAAGTAGTTTGGGTCCTTTGCTAGTTTATTATTTATCTTGTTAGCCTTAGTCTCTGCTTTTATATGGCACCCCCTTGATGTTTTGGTAGTGCTCACTTTACTTTCTGGAAACATAGTTTGAAGACTGAGTAGTCAAAAAGCCAATTATTTTATCTTGAATTAAAATTACCTCATTTTGTGTGGCCTTATTTCTCTCATTCTGGGGGACGTCTGGATTAGCATTTTTGTATTATTGCTATAACCATATTGTGGGTGAAGTTGAGGACTGTGATGCTCTAGCGTACCCTTATTAATGGAAATATAATGGAGCTTTGCCAGTGTGACCTGCCCTTGTTTGAATGTAAGGAACAGTAAGATGCTGTGGCCAATAAGAGCTCATTGCCCAGTGAGTTCAGTAAGGAAAGCAGACATGGTTTGTTTATGCATCTAAATAAACAGGCAAAACAGCTGGAGCTACAGAAGACATTAAATTTGAGTAAGTGTGTCGTATCTGGTATAAGCGCACTGTCAGAAATATTTCTCCATCTTTTTTAAAGAGTTTGAAATTGACACATTTTCAAACTTGCAGTTATTTGGCCATCAGTGTTACTTAGCTGGTGTACTTGACAATCCGCCCGAGCATTTAACTTGCTGCTTTGTGATTGTTACTGCATTGCTTTATATGCTGCTGCATAGCACAGGCTAACTTCTTATCAGTTTATGTATGTATGTATGTTGATGTAGATTTTGGGTTAAAAACACTTCTGTCATGCATCTCAATATTGATAGCTGTTAGAACAAATGAAAATGGCTGGCTGTGCTAATCTGCATGTGGGAGGTATGGAATAAACAGTTTTGAGGATGGAAAAGATTAGATTCGAAGGGCTAGTCTACACTTAAAACTTAGCGTCAGCTGTATCAGTCCATCTGTGCAGCTGTCAGAATACTTGTGTAGGTGCATTATGTCAGCAGGAGAGGGTCGCTGGCTGGTGTCAGGAAAGGGTTAAACCTGGGCTTGCCTTGACAGCCACTTGGTGCGAAAAATCCCCTAGCTAACCACAAGATCAAACCAGTTAGAACTTGCTCAAGCTTGTTGCTGCAGTCATGTGCACAGCTGTAGCTATGGTATAAAAGGGAGCCCCTCCCTAGGGGGAGTAAGAGGCAGTATGGTGGAAGAGTTACCCATCATGCCAACAGCCTGCTAACCCAGAGGCTACTCCCCAGTCCAACATCCTGAGACTGTGAATAGCTGGCCAGCATCTAGGCCAGTGACTGCTAACAAGCAATGTGTGGGTGGAAGGCTTTTAACTTCTTGGATAAGAGCAAGGCGATTGGTAGAAGTGGCGCCCAGGGCCAAGGGAGGGAAATGAGTAATAGTTCTAACTGCAATCCTGCTTTAGTTCAGGGGGTTAACAACAGGTTTGGGATTGGGTCTAGTAGTTACCTTATTATTGCTTAGCATAAGTTTCTGTTTATTTGTATTCTGCTTGAGAGCTATTAAAAGGATTCAGGAAGACGGGTTATTTTAGTCGTGTGCATTTTGTTAAACAAACTGTGGAAGAGTTGCAAACACCTGCTACATTTCATGTGGTTAAGTTTCTGGGTACTTGATACCGTTCAGTATTTTTAACTGTGTAAGTTTGTCATTTCCTAATAAAAGTCATATAAATAGTGAAAGAAAAAACTATAGTCTCCATTTGTTTGTCTGAGTAGACTTTGTCCAGTGCCTCAGAACAATTTTGGAATTTTGCCTCTCCAAGCTCAAATGCAGCTAAACTACAGATTTTTAATATTTGTTATCTTGTGACTTAGTTATGGCTAATAGAAATGTAGAAGTACTACAGGAATTAAAACTGATGTTGAGCAGGTATCAGTGGGAATTCTTGGCATTTGAACCGTGTTTTATTCTATTCTTGATCACTTATCACAATTATGTACACTCTATACTAGATAGTAAATGATACGAGGGCAAATCTTGAGCAACCTGCCAGAGAAACACAAGCAGACTGGGTCTTGCTTTTTAAGGTCAGGAAAGATGCTGCTTGTTATTACTACAGGTGTTTTGCTAAATTATCCCAACACCTTTTATGTAGTATAAATTATTTAAAACAGCCATACCGGTTCAGGAGAATGGTTTGTAGTTGTATAGATTGTTTCGGCTTGTTTAGAGCAAATGAATTTGTAAAATACTAGAGAATAGAGAGATCAGTAGCTTACAACAAGAGACACACAAAGAACCTTAAAATGTGAATATAGAAGAAAATTATAAAATTAGAGCTAATTGAGAAGCCACAAAGAGCAAAACATATGCTAGCTGACAAACTTCTTTTTGCTAGTTTTATGTGTAAATAAACATACTCAGCCATTCCCATCCCCCTTAATAATGCATTGTTTTTTTTCTCTCTTTATCCTACCTCCCCTTTTTCTCTGTTGTTTAAATTTTTACTACTTTCTCTTTGAGTCTTGTGTCTAAAGGTATGTCTGCACTTAAAATGTTGAAGCTGTGCCACTGTAGTGCTCTAGCTACACATTACCTATACTGACAGGAAAAGTTCTGCATTGGGGTTGGTAATCTACCTTCTTGGGAGGCAGTTGCTAGGTCAACAGAAGAATTTTTCCATTGACATATTAATGGCTACAGTGGAGGTTAGTCTGGTAGCTACATCTCTCTACAGTGTGGATTTTTCACACCGTGAAGAAACACAGCTTTATGATGTAAGCTTCTAGTGTAGATCAAGCCTCACTCTTCTTATTGTTAAATTAGTGTTTAAAAGCGCACTTCTTTGGGGTCAGGTGGGGGGGGGGAAGTAGCAGAGTTTCATTCACAATATGCAGTATTGGGCAGTGTAGTTGTAGTGCTGCCTGCTTCTCGTGACTTCTGCTTTAGAATTCTAAAAGGATCTGTGACTTTATGAAGCTTTGATTCAGCACAGTAGAGGAGAGGAGGCTAACCCCCAACATTTCCAAGCAGTTAAAAAATAGAAAATTGTGAAATTAAACTCGTATACACCAACGTTACAGCCTGTGTGCTATACCTGTTTATATCACTTGATGAAGAAGAGAGAAGGAAAACTTAGTAAATAAAAGAGAACACAAAACTGGAACATTGTGGTAGTGCCTTTTGATCACTAATGATATTAAGCATGGTAACACCATTGCCATGAAATGATGTATACTGTATGAATGTCTGGAACTTTCAGTGGAGATTTTTCCAGGCAATGTTACATTTTTCTTTCTTTAGTAAAAAACAAAACAAAACACAAAACAAAACAAAAACAAACAAACAAAAAAAAACACACACACACACAAGCCTCTACTTAAATGAGCAGAGACACACATTTCAAACACATGTCGGTTTATAACGAATTTCCATGCTAAATAGACAAAAGTTATGATTCAAGCCCTGCAAAATCATTAAAAATAAGTGGAATTTTATTTACTTTGTTTCTCCCTTCTTTTGAACATTTAAGGTTCACATTTTATTTTTCCACAATCATTAATACTACAAATTTCATTCTTAATGAAACATAGGATTCTTACTTAATAACATGAGTCTAAGAGCTGGCGTCTCAGAAACACTGAACACCATGAAATTTGCAAAAATTGTGTGATTTGGTAAAACTGTAAAAGGAAGTATGACATCATCTTTCAGACTCCTGTAAACGTATACCAGATTGGATTGGTTTTGATCATTTTTTCTGGGAGTAAAAATTTTGTATCTAGTTCATTAAAACTAGTTCATGAGTTTTCTTTTCTGATTTCATGTTTTGTACCCCATAATGGAGTGCATAAGCTCTAGTATGTTTGACTCTCTTGGTAGGGTAGGTAGAAGGTCAGTGGAATTTATCCTCTTTTAGATTTCAATTTACATTTGTGATCAGATGGATTTAATTTTTCTCCAGAATTTACCATTTAGAAGCCAGACACCAATGAAGTAGTGAACTCTGTCCGCATCCCAACTTCTTCTTCATTATGTAAAACCTCATTGATAGTATGAAAAGTTAAATGGTAATGAAGGGTTGTGACGACACATCTCTGAAAAGACACCTCCCTCTCGTTGCTGCTAAATTCCTTGTGTTTGCTACAGGAAGTAGGGACTGTCTGCCTTCTCTTCTTCCATGTGTGAGATTCTTTTAAAGGTCATGAGAGGAGAGGGCAGCATGCCTGAAACTTTTGATTGCCTGGATTCTTCCAGAAGAATAGCAGTTCAAAATAGAATTGAATGGCTCTTTGTTTACTGAAATAAAAGAGAAACTTTATAATCTGGACAGTATTCCAGAAGAACAGGGACAGAAATTATGCAGTCATGGAAAACCAAAATAATTTGTTCAGATTTTTTTTATTAGATGTTAACATGGGAAAACTTTAAAGAACAATTTCTGTTCTTCTGTGTATGCGATAGCTAGAGAGAGACTGGATAAACATGTTGAATAATTGTCGTCTTCAGCTACTGTCAATGATAGACAATATTGCAGTCAAACAGCAAGAAAGGGTAAAGTGGTTTGCACAAAATGTTCTCTTCTGTGCATCCTCCTTCTGCACTTCATCTTTATGTTTGATGATTATACTGCCAGAGTGTCTCTGATTTAGAGAGTGATATGGGCAAGTAGGAGTTCTGCTGCTGCTCCTGGAAGGTCCTCTGATGTTCATCAAATAGATGCTAAAATGATTTTGGGTAGTGTGTTCCATGACAAGAAAATGAATTTGACACCACACATTTACTAGAGAGATCAGTGCCAGCAACAGACCATTTCATAAAGATGAAAATCCCTATGTGTTTGTTTATCCTCCTCTACCCCCCTTCCTCCAGTGTTGTCTAGTTTACCAGTAGGAAATGGCTTGCTGGAGGTCTTCTCAATGGTGAAGTGAATGATGTGAAAAAAAGAGAATTGGTGTTATGCAAGTTCCTCACATGTCTCTTCTCTGTGCTGGATAGATCAGTATTCACAATCAGTGTCTTCAGCTTCATTCTGGTAACTTCACAAATTGTGTTTTACTCATTGCAGCGTGCAACTGAACATTACCACACAGCCCAATATGTTGCCGACCAGTTTAAAAGCTCATTTCCTACCAATAATGTGACTAATGTGAATGATGTTTTGGCTTTACTGATAAATGAATATGCATACCTTAGGTTATGGGTGCCCATACAGTACAGCTTTTCACTAGTAATGCTGAAGACCTGGCAACTTTCTGTAGTGTCGAAAGAAGAAAGCATTATCAAATTTTAAAAAAAACACCAGCAACCGTGTGAGTGTGTGTGTGTGTGATTTAGTACAGTACTTGATTTCATCTGCACCAAGTGAGCATTGTCCTTTAAATGTTTCCAAGATCTTCAGATATGACTGCAGTTGGAAAAAAAAAACAAAAAAACAAAACAGTGACTGGGCATTGTCTCTGAGTAATCAGCTGATATTCTTATGAAATTTCTTCTCTGAGTAGTGTCCCTATGAGTGCTCCACTCTAGGTATGCTTGATTGAAGAACTTCACTAGCATTGTCCACTGGGCCTGCACATGTGCTGTTTCCCTTTGTGTTGAGCCACCAGCCTAGCCAGTGAGCAAGGGAGTGTTTAACCATCCTCAGTTCCTTCTTAGCTGCTCCTTGGCTAGTGACTCAGTGTCTAGATCTCCATTAACAGATCATTAATTTCAACTGCTACCAGAGTTCTCCATTCAGCAGTGCAGGGGGGCAGATATGTCTACAGTAGGGCACCCAAAGGGGGGCACATCTGAAAAGAACCACCATCACTGCACAGGGTAAATAACTTCTTTTGGATTCTTCAACCTAGCCCATTTAGAATATGGAATGCAATGTTTTTTACATAGTCTGATGCTAAGAAATGTGTTTGTAAGATTATAGAGCACCGTCTACTTACAAAAGGCAAAGAGAGAAATATAATGGGTAAAACATCATGGAAAAAGAATCAAGTGATCATTAAGACATGGCTACATTTTTGTTCCACTCTTTCAGGGCCAAGACTTTTTCGAAGATGATCTGTATTAAGCTTGTGACCTCATAATTGCTGTTGCAGTTTTAAAAGGAAGTATAAATGAATAACCAATTTTGACTAAAGGAGTAATATGCAAAACAATACAGCAACCTCTTCAGTTGTAAAACAGCGTGAAGTGCAATTCCAGTGGTTGAATGAAAACAGCTCATCTTTCATGTAATCATCCATTCAAAAACCATAATTGGACTGCAGACCGCCATTACTGGGACTCTGGTGACCATGTTGCTGGCTTTTGAGGGTACATCTGTGCTGCAGTAAGAGACCCACAGCATGGTCACAACTGGCTTAGGTCAGTTGACCGGCTTTTGTGGTGCTTGGACTATCAGTCCACAAATTGATGTGTAGACATTCAGGCTTGGGTGGAAGCTGAGGCTCTGAAATCCCACAACAGAATTTGAATATCTGTACTGCTACTTTTAGCCCTACAGCCTGAGCTCCATGAACCCAAGTCAAATGACCTGGGGCTCTTAGTACTGTGGGTTTTTTACTGCAGTTAGGTGTTCCTTGACATACTAGCATAGTCTTCATCTTTGCTTCTGTTAATTGGGGCCATCCTGGGGGGCGGGGGTGATGAGAGGGGAGACTGCCCGTGGGCCCTGCGCTGGCTGGCTGTAAGCAGGGCAGCGTGGAACCCACACTGCTGTCCCCAAGGCTGCATTGCCCCCCCCCCCCGCTGCCTTAGGCCGGGCTTGCCCAACTTACGGCCTGGGGGCAGACTCCGGCCCGCCAAGGGCTTTTATCCGGCCCACAGAGTACTGCTACAAGAGCCTGGGAGCTGAGGCTGCCCATGGCCCTTGTCAGTTTCTGCCCTGTGCACAGCATAGCTACAGCCCTCCCCTCCTCTGTCTTGCTCCTCTGTCCTGCCTTGAATCCTCAGACAGGCACCCCTGCCTCTCTTGTCCTCTGTACTCAGTGCAAGCAAAAGCAATGCCAAATGTCACTTTAATCATGTTAAAGTTTAATAATAAGATTGATTTGTATGTCTTATCTATCAGAATTTTTCTCACCAGCCCCCTGACTGAGAGAGAGAATTGCAGTGTGGCCCCTCACTCAAAAAAGTTGGGCACTCCTTCCTTAGGCGCAGAGATGAAGGCAGCTGGGGAGAGGCGGGGAAGCGCGGAATCCGCCTTCACTCCCAGGATGAGGAACAGCTGGCCCAGGGCAGAGCAGGCCAGCCAAGATGGCAGGCTTCACTCTCCTGCCCCTCCCTGGACAAACTTCAGAGCCCAGCCCCCGGACCTGCCCACTCTGCCCTAGGGATGCCCCGTGGCTCCGTAGGGATAACCATGCTTTTAACAAACCAAAAGTATAACTTTCAGGCAACTTGGAAATTGTTTTGTCTTCATTAGTCTGCCATCCATTCCTCTCCCATCCTTTTGCCCATGGTGCTAGGATATCTGTTGTCTCTTGCTATAATTTACATCATGTGGCTAAAATCAAAATAAGCACTTTGGGTCTCTTTCATAGTTTAAAACAATGAGGTGTATCTGTTGTACAGATGGTTAGTATCCAGGCACTCAGTTGCCCAGAAAGTTATTGTAGTCTGTTTGTGGTCTTCAATCTTGAAGATTCATATGTAAAAATAACATTGAACATGTTAATATTTATGTATTTCTAGTGACTTCTTAGTAGCAAAGTATTAACCTATCTCTTAACAAGTTGATAGGCAACCATGCTGTGCGTGATACAGACAAGATGTATCATTTTAGTTTGAAAAACTATCAAGGTTACATGATTACAAAAAAATTGAATGTTGAGACTGATTTTTCATCATGACCAGAATTGGATTTATTTTTCTTGTCTTCCATTTGATTGAAACCAAACAGAAGGCTTTCTGTTTTCTGGCTCATACTTCAGTTGGATGGGTTGAGGAACTCATTAACATGGCAACCAAGTAACAGATCTGTGCATTTTCAAAATAGATATTTTTCTTCATTTGTGACAAATAAGACTGTATCTGGTAAGTGCAAACTATGGTATGCTCAGTTTCTATTGAGAACAGTCAGCCTTTGTCTGACATAGGTGTTTTTAATGAGACTTGCTCACTAAATGGCAAGTGAATTTTCTGTGTGCTTTATTAGGGATTAGATTTTTGTTTCATTGTTAAAACTTTCATACAAGAGTAGTTCTGTTCTGAATGCACTGTTGACTTGTTGTCAAGGAGAATTGAAGTGTTACATGTTGAGAGAGAGTGGGAGAAGAAACTGGTCTAACAGCAATTTACTAGTAAACTTATTTTTCCCCGAGTGGCTAATTTTGCTTTCATTTCCTCTGTAAACAGAATGTATGTAACAGTACATATACATGTACATTTCAAATCTTGAAAAATCTTGTATATTTATATATACAGTTCCTGGCATACAGAGACTTCAGTATTTTGTTAATTTTCCTGTATGTGAGTCTGAAAAACAAAGCATTTGAATATTAAGCAGGAATAAAATTTTAAAATTGTTCCCTTTCCTTGTCTGAATCATGACTTTGCTGCCATTATTGGCAGAGAATAACTACAATTTCTTGTTCCTCCATAGCAGTTACGTCGTATTCTAACTTGCTCTGTTTATGAGTATCAGTGGTAAATTTCCTTCCTTCCTGTTACAGACTTAGTACAGGCTATCTGTGATATAATAAAAGAAGGAGATCAGTGGTATAATAGGAAGTAGGTATTTCATTCTAGATTACCATTAGCAGCCAATGGTTGAAAAGTGTCTCTGGTCTCTCATTCCTTGTTTTATAACATGTTTTTGGGGTTTCTTTCTCTTTCTCTTCTTTTTCTTTTTCTTTTTCTTTTGAGTATGAATTAGAATTGAAGATGGGTCTGTAAGCATCCAAGGGTGCTATAACCTTGTTTGGGGATGGAGAGTTTTCACTTATCCCTGACAGAGTGGGAATCATGGAATAACCAGTGCATAATTGTTTTTGCCATGCCCCTGTTCACAAACAGACTGGAGACATCCAACTATGTGTCTGGGTCTGTGTGTAGGTACTCCTCCTCCCATTACCCACCCCCATGCCCCCCCCCAACCCCTAAAACAAATCTCACCAGAGTAAAAATGCTTTGAGGTAGCTCAAGTCCGTCGTGTCAGAACACATGTGTTAAACTACCTATCAGCTTCTGAGGCTTTCTTGTGTGAAGTCTCCACAAATATATCATTCCCAGTCAGATGTCTTGTTCAGTATCTTTTAATCTGTAGTTTTTAAACTGGCTCCTGGGTTCATGGATGTCCATAGACTACTAATTGGTGATGCAAGAGACTTGATGGGTCACATGGTGGTGGTTTTTAAATTTCACAGGTCACAGAAAGCACATTTACTTCTTCCAAGTGCTACTTTTACATATAAGCAATTGCTGTAATATCCACATAGATAAGGAATTATAAATGGGATGTGTGATACGATTGGTAAAAGGAACAGACATTGTCCATGAGACTCTCTTAAGTTGCAGCCAACCTTGAGGTTTGAGAACCTCAGGGGCTTTAGAAATGTAATCGAGGGCATGGTCCTAATATTCAACACTTTCCAAGGTGATAACTTGAAAAACTGCCTCCAACTTTGTGACCATGACCACCTATAAAGTTAAGGTCTGCTGTCGGAGAATCGTAAACCACAAGGGGAAAAAAATGTTGTGAGCTAGCATTGCTCAAGCTAATAGAGTATAGATGAATAAAGTTAAATGATTTTTTTTTCCAGTGAATGACAGAGAAGAGATTATAACAGAATGTAAATTTTTTTTTTTTAAAGTAGTGTGGTAGATAATTTTTCAGACAGTAAGTGGAGAGAAATGAGGGTTTTATAGATCTGCTGCTGTGTCTTGGAACATAAATTTTGTGGCATACTGCAATATTGGAAACACATTTTTGAATCACTAAAGTGAGGTAGAGAAGGGAGCCTGTTGTTCTCTTCCCCAACATTGAGCCTTTTTAAATAATTTCAGCCAGTTTTGTCCACAACAGCGTCTGTACTCCCCATCTGTGCTCCTGCAATGTCACCTACACAAAGATCCCGGTTCCTTGGCCATCACTTCTCTTGGGCTGAGACCTGCATTTTTTTAACCTCCGAAGTGGGTTTTTTCCCAGGCCTCCCTGTTTCCTCAAAACAATGTCAATTCTCTAGCGAGCCAAACAACTTCAAGAGGTCTGATTCTATGCTTTGTTTTCTGCTGAGAGGCCATAAACAGAGTAACCACCCTTAGCTGTAAGTTACTGCACAGACCTTTCAGTGCAAATACATTCATTCTTTACTGTGAAAGTATTATAGAGAAAACGTATCAAAAATAATAAAAAAATCTACATACATGCTAACAAACTTACCAGAGCGTCTTCCGCCAATCTCAACTCCAGCAGGAACTCTGGTAGGTGCCAGTCCTTAAATACTATGCATGGGAGTTGCTGTGGTTACAAGTTCATAGCAGCTTTTGCTCAGAACTAAAACAGATTTGTAGGTTAGTCTCTTGTTTAAAAAGCCTGGATGTTTGAATTTCAGACACCATGAATGGATAACCAACCAAAGCAAATGTTCTCTTCATGGGTTGCGGCTTTAAAGTTTGGGCCCAAAAGGGTGTGGGAAATGAATATAACATAATATAAAATTCCCTTCCACCAAGAATTTTTGAGGAAATCCACTTAATTTAGTTTGTACGCAAAGTTCCTTCTTTCCTGGCACATTGTCTAAAATAGTCCTTTGGTTCTCATCATGCTTTCCAGTGTTTATGCTGCATGTATATCCCTCTAAAGAAAGTAAATAGAATCCTCCAATAATACATGAAATTTGCATTTGTAATACAATGGATTCCAAAGTTATTTAAACTTAATTGAATACATTCCCAAAATAACATAATAGCATTTTTCTTTTCAAAATCTATATAGCAGGCATGACCAAACAGTGGCTGTTCAAAGAAAAAGTGCAGTTTGTGGAAGAGTACAGAAGGGGAAGGTGGCATGGTGAGAGATAAGGGGGAGAAGTGTGCAATGGTCAGGGACAGTAGAGAAGCAGTGGCATGGTAGGGCTGGCAGGGAAGGGCAGCATGGTCAGAGCTGGCGGGGAAAGCGCAGCATGGTCAGATCTGGCAGGGAAGCGGCCACATGGTTAGAGCTGATGGGGGAAGTGCAGCAAGGTCCAAGCCGACAGGGAAGTGGCCACATGGTCAGAGATGTGAGGAAAGCACGGCATGGTCAGAACTGGCGGGGAAGGGCAAGCATGGTCAGAGACATTGGGAAAGTGTGGCAAGGTCATAGCTGTTGGGGAAGCAGCTGCATGCGCACAGCCGGTGGGGAAAACGCTGCATAGTCCGAGCCAGAGGGGAAGGAGGGGAAGCGCAGCAAGGTCTCAGCCGGCAGGGATTCGCAGCATGGTGTGGGGGCAGAAGTGCGGCATGGTTGGGGAGAGCAGAGAAGCAGCAGCCTGGTAAGAGGCCTCAGGGAAGCAGCAATGGGGTGGGGGAAGCGGGGCATGTTTAGATTTTTCTCATAGGCCCTAATTCAGTTTACTTGTTGTTAAAATAAAATCGTGTTTTACAAGTCCTAAACGTGAAGTAGAATACTACGAAATGAAAATACAAAGGAGAAGAGTTTAAAACAATGTAGATTACTTTCAATTTTTGGCACAACTTACTGCTGGGAAGCATTGTATTCCACAGTGAAATTTGTTAAATTGAAACATTGTGCTGTACTTAGAGATCAGCACCTGAGAGAGGTTTTATGTACTGCATTGACAAGTTACTGGCCAGATTTTAAAAAATTTGCCACTAGCCTGCAGTGTTTTCCATGCAGTGACAGCTAAGTTTTTATTGTATAGGCCTAGTTTTCATGGTGACCTTAAGTAATTATAAGAATCTGACATTAGTAGGAACAATATTTGCTCTATTTTTATGATAAAATTAAAGTGCATAATTAATTTTAAGCTTAGTAATTTTGGAGTGGGTAGAAATATGTGGCTATATGCCTCAGGGCAGCTCCCAAAGGTTTAGTAATCAACTTGTGTGGCTCTTGAGTTCCATAAGTTTGGCCACACCTGCTGTATAGTATAGTCCATCTCCATTAGTTTAAGCACCTTCTGCACTTGTAGATATGGACAGGCACATATGAAGTTCTTAATATTTTACAGGTATTTACAGTACAGTTACTAATGCTTTTTTTTTTTTTTTTGGAATAAATCTTTCAGTGTGTCTTCCTCTATGAATTCATTGCACACTAATAGGAAGAGGAGCATGCAGGTGCCCCTCACTGAAATTATAATCTTTGGAGTATAATGACACTCTTCCCTTGAGTAGAAGCTTTTTGACATCATTTGCAAGATTGTGATCAAATTACAATGCTAATTGTGTGTTTGTCTGCATATCATGAATCTTCTCATTTCTTTGTTTTCTTAATCAGAAAATCATCTCAGACATTTTAAAATTTAGATGCCAGAGTATGTGAATATTAGAAGTCCTGTAAAACACCATAAGCCCTAAATAATTTATATCTTGCCATGACACACATCTATATCCCCAATACTTGTTTTAGAACTTGAATAAAAAATATTTCAATGTATGTACATAATTTTCTCATTAAGATGGAGCTTAAACTCCAGAAAAATAGAAAACAAGGGTGTTATTTTGTAACAACTTCATCTAGTTCACAGTGTTTTGAAATGTCCAGTTAGAGATATCTCCAGTTTTTTAGATATTCACCTGCTTATTTGCTGTGTGGCTTTTGTATTAGAATGCCCTGTTCCATACATTTCAGTTCAACCCCTGATGTAGTCATAGGTAGTTTGGAACCACAAGTCTTTGAACAAATGTGTATAATGCAGGAGTTTTAATATTATCCAGTGCTAGCCAAAAGATTGCAATGAATTTATGATGTAGATTCCAGCTGAAAACTTTATTCAATTTATACATAGAATGAATTCTACTTAGAATATGTAAATAAACTTTCAGTGTGCTGGGCTGAGTAGAGCATTTTGCCACACGCCTACCTTTTGACAAAGAAGAAGCAAATCACGGACAGCTTTCCAGCTACTTGAAATATCAGAAGTCTTGCGTGTTGCTTAGTAATATTCTTGCAATCTTTCTTCAGATTAATTATCTGAACAGGAAGAAATATAATTTTTTAGATATATTTGCATATGCAACTTCTGTGCGTTATTCAAGAGAATTAGTAACTTGCTTGGTTTAAACAAATGGAAGTGAGGGCACAGTGAACACGTCTTTGCTTCATAAAGGGGAACAAAACTATGACAGACTGACTTTATGATCTTTACAGAAGCATTTTTATGCAAAGTAAAATGAATAATTTAAGATTAATTTTTAACTATCTCTATTGTTGCTCTTCCTGACATGCCTGTAGGTTGGTAACAGAGTTGGGATCATAAGATAGAAAACAACTCTTGGGATAGAAAGGTTTGGCCACTAATTACTCTGACCTTTCCTCCCCCCCCCCCCCCGCCATTTTGGGTGTGGGGGAGGATGATTAAGGAGGCTTCCAACACACATCACAGAGAATGGTTCAGAAATGTTACGAACTCTCAGAGCTTTTCTTTGGCTTTTAATATAGCTTTCAATATTTTAAACCCTGAATTTCATAGTAGCTTAATTGTCATTTGTAATTCCTATTCACTTTTATGAGCTTGCAAGGAGACTCCTATTTCTCCTTGTTTTGTGTGTGTGTGCGTGCACACACACTTCACTATTAGTTTCTTGTGCTTATTCCATACCTTCAGTTTTGCTTATGACTTGAATGGTTTAAGTGGACATTCAGTGTACTTGCAGCAGGTGAAATAGTCTTATTTCACTAACCAGGCTGGTGTTAATCTTGTACTTCAGACTTTACCTTGTTAAAGCAGTTAAGAACTGGCAGTGAATTTTCTTCATTCTGTTTAATTAAGTTATTCTTCAGAACTGTTCCACTATTGAAACAGTTGAGTACTCTTCTTATCATCAGTGCACTGTATTGATGACTTTCTCAAGCTCCAGAAATAATTATAGCGTTGATACTTTTTAGAAGCAAGCACAAACACGACTGCAAAGTTTTTAAGCAGAGATCTTTGAACTAAAAGTTATGAAACAGAAGTTGTCCTAGTCCAAACCCAAGTTATCATACCTTCCTCCACCCCCATCCCAGTACTTTAAGATCTGCTTTGTTTTGTAAAATATGCTATTGATTCAAAGCAATTGATCTCTGTCTTCAGCTTTCTTAAATTGTAGAGTATTTGGATGTAGAAATTTATATAATATTTCAAAAAGACATTCCCCTCAAGGCTGAAATTTACCTTTTTATTTTTGTAATCTTTCATGATGGGAATAATTATTGATTTGGAGATGAAGTAAAGTATTGGCCCTTTTTAACTTCTTTCTGTTTTGTTCAGATTACCTATAAAATGGCTTCTTCAGTTTGGGCAGCTTCATAGAAATTGTTTTTTCAGACAAATACAATTGAATGCTTAGTATTATATATGTTCTAAGCTTTTGTGATCCATGGCTTTGTTTCTTAGCTGGTTAGGTTGTTTTTTGGATCTTCCCCCCCCCCATATGCCTGAATAGTTGATTATTAATTGGCTTGCATGAAGAGCCTTAATTGTGATTTGGGGGAGGAGAGAGGGATGAAGGGGACCATAGCACAGTTTTGTTCAATTAATGTATACACATGGTGTCAAATTAATTCTGAATTATTGTCCAGGGGCTTGGTTAATAAAATAGGCTGCCTGTTATGCTCAATTAACATCAGTTTTCCCAATGGTCAGGTGGTAGCTGTGGCCCTTAAATAGTATACCAATTATAAAAATTTTAAATACTGTGTATTTAATTACCACAGTAAGGAATCTGGTATAAGAACCTGAATACAATGAAATAAAGTAGGATTAATTTGTAAAAACATAGGGTAAAATCATGCTAGGCACTTGCCATTTGAGTATTTGAACATTCAGTTTGTATGCACAGAGGTGTGCAAACACGCCACATCAGTTACATGCCTAAAATATGTAAAAATTATGTGGTTGACAGCATCATATAGTTTAATAGAGACCACTCCATTGTGCTGAATGGTTCATAGTTGTAAAGATTTTTTTCACAGACATAAAGACAAACTTTTGAAAGGAAATCTTGCATTTTTTCAGAATCTGACTTACGTGGCACAGTCAAATATATCAGTCCAGCCACATTTTTATCACCTTTGCCCAGTCTTTGTGTTTCCTTTCTTTACACCTTTTATTGCTTGTCCTTTCTGTAGTATTTTAAAGCAGTGGTTCTCAATCTTTTACAAACCATGCCACGCTCTTGGCAGCATGTTGCAACCCTACAGGACACACCAAGCCCCCACTGGCTGAATCTAGCCAGCTCTCCATGACACACTAAGCACTGTGTGGCAACACAGTAATGTATCCTGACATAGTGATTGAGAACCATTGCTTTGAAGCATGAAACTTAATTTCTATTAAAAAGCATAGTTCATGTAGACTGTAAATGTTCTTTTTTTCTCAAAAAATACAGAATTCATTCAACAATAATTCTGGATTTCATTTTAGTTCTTTAGGTTTTGTGGGCATTGCTACTGCACACCTTTGTACAACTTTCCCATCATAATATAGTAGTAGTTTAAATCAGACAATTTTTATATCTTGTTCTCCCTGAAACTGAATGGGTAAAATATTCCTCATCGGTTCTTATGGAATTTACAAGTTCCCTGTTCGATGAGGTTTTTCATTCATTCTTAGGAAGGATTTGAAATGCCAAAACTTTTAATAAGTTGAGAAACTTAATTATAAAATATGTTGAATATGTTGGTAGACTTGTTAGTGGCTGTGAAATTGAAAGTTGTTTTACATTTTATTTCCAGGCTGAAGAGGGACCATGAAAATTATTAATATTTTCAGTCGTCACATTGTCCTCTTTGTGCTGTATTTCAGTAATGTGAATGTACTTAAATGTTATTGTTTCTGAGTAAAACACTAGCACAAGTTTATTTTTAAATGTGATAAAGGTCAAAAAATTGAATGGCACAGAATGAGAATTCAACTCTCAGATTTAAGAAAGCCACAAGATAATATTAAGATTAAAGCCTTCATAATGTAACTTTTTAGTTGATGTGTCTATAGTATTCCCTGAACAGGGAATATTGAAATGGGATGGATGACTCTTCACTGAAAACATATGCACTGGACACTGTTATTGCATATCTGAATATGTAATAATAAAGTAGTCTGATACTGATACCTAAAGGGAGAATAGTAGTTTTCTGGGACTAAGAAAATAGATAATGAAAACTGATTAAGACCCTGATTGTTAAATGTGCAAGTCATGAGTTAACTGTATAAAACTTTAAAAAGTAAATAAGGAAAACTAAACTTATTTATGATTAAAATATTGTGCAAGAAGTCTGGCTAAGGAAGATTGTGTTTTAAAAATGTGCAGGGTTTTGTGACTAAATTAAATTATGAATATTCATAACTGTTTAGCAGTCTATCATGGTTTATGCATAAGAATTAGGTATGTCATCCTTTGAACAAAAAAGGTTTCAAGTTGCTCAAACTTTTATGAGATGATGAGTGTCATACGTTCAACAGATGAGCGATGATCATTGCTGCTACTTCTGATGCTTCATGTTATCAACTATATTTTTCAAACCCCCCCCCCCAGCATACTACTGTAGTATGAAGCTGCAGTCATAGTTGCAGTATAAACTGAACTATTGCCAGTAAACATTAGAAACTCAGGTATATAGAATCTCTGTCCTTACTTGCAAACAACTGAAATATGATATTTATTCTCTGCTTAAAATCGGCATCTTTCTTTTTCAGGACAGCCTGAAGTATTAGCAAACTTACTATGCTTATGCCTTTCATAGAGAAAGCAAGCTTTCCTTTCCAGTTAATACATTGTGTCAGCTCTTGTTTTGTACCAATATATATTTTTCTCCAGCTTGATGATATATTTGTTTTATTGCTGGAAATTTTAAACAGTTAAGTGTTGAAATTTCATTCTGATTAAACAGCTATTGATGGCTTCTCCTGCTACATGATCTGTGCAGTTTTTAATACAGTGAGGGTCTGAAAGGTTTAAACCATTAATAATCTTAAAGAGAAAAGAGGTAGAATAAAGCAATTTCAAAGGGTGGAGCCTTTGATATGAGTATTTATCATCAGTTGTCAACAGTGTTAGAAGAAGCAGCAAACAGGTTATCTCAGAATCAGATTGGGTTTTATGTTAACCCTGGGTTGTCTGCTCATCCACCTCAACGTCTTTAGTGAGCGAGCAGGGACTGTTTTCCAGCTCTTTTATCCAAAATTGCAGGGTAATGCATATATGATTGGCACTGTCCCAAAGACCCTTATTTGGTTACATTAGTATCTAGACTCTGAATATTAATAAATATATAATGCATATAATTAATTATCCCCACATTGGTTTACTACTTACTAATTTTACTTGTCTTGCCCAGGCGTTCTACCTTCTAACTCATTATTTTTAACTGAACTTCTGAGTTTATAATTATTAGAAAAACATATCGGGGGAACAAGGAAGAAGGGATGATAAGCAAGAGCATGGTGTCAAGGACAGGCAGGAAGAAAGAGCATCTCACTGTTAACCACATGCTTTGCCCAGATGGCTGGGGAACAAGGAGAAGTAGTATACAAAGCCAAAAACGTATATCATTCATACAAGGTTAAAGATGCACACTGCTTGCCCAAATGCAGCCCTGTGACGCATCCTGCAACTCAGATCAAGCTCATTTCCCCTTATTAATTTATTTTACTCATTTTATTTTCCTACAAACAGCTCATTAGCTGTTTTTGCTGAAAATGGAATGCTTGGTGGATCTTTTAAAGTATTTTAAAGTAAGTTTTCATATGCCATATTGCTATCATTGGTCTTAAGATAGTCTCAGTTGCTTTTTGTTCAGTCTTATTTCTTCATGAATAACAGATAATTTCACACACAGCTTTCTTGGCTTTTCCTGTTACTTGATGGGGAAAACTTCTTTACCCCTCTGGGACAGGCTGCTGGGCCAGTTCTAGTTCTTTGTTTCGCTGTGACCCCCCAGTCCTCACCCCTGAACCCTGACTTACCTCACTTGCTATGTAACTACTCACTTCTGAAGCAGTCCATCCCAGCCTCCTCCATACAATGGGTCCCAAGCAGTGGGTGTGCATTCAATAGACCTATGGGGCAGTCCCCAAGTGAGCACCCTCATTCGCCAGACCCCACACCAGGAACCCCCATCCTACAAAGATTGGAACCCACTCCCAGCCTCCATAGACATAGTTTTTGTCCATTTAACAGTGAAATGGATTGGCTGCGCTTTTCTCATTCACATCCCTTAAAATCCACACAGCTTTAGGTTAAACACACACTAGTTTATTGGTCAGGATTATGATTTTAAGTGAGTATATAGCAAATCAATCCACAATCATTTAATAAAGCAGTCGGAAGTAGACACTGTCAAATAAAAGATAAAAGGTGCATGCTAATCTAATGACCCTATCCAGAATCACACTTTAGCTGGTTCTCATCTTTCTTACCCCAAGTCTGGCTGTTTGAATGTTTTCAGGCAGACTAGGCCTTCCTGGCCATGTGGGCAGGCCCAGTGTTTTGCAGTTGCTTCTGAAATGGTCTCTCTCTGGCCAAAAGACAGCAGCATCTCCCTTGTTCAAAGTGTCTGTATCTGTTTTCTGTCTCCTCTCAGCCCCTCTCCCCTTCCTGGGCATGTCCCTTTCTTCCATCTGAGCCTGAGACCTCAATTTACATTGTCTTTGTTCTCTCCTTTCAGGTACTAGCTTGCAACTTTGGCTGTTTACATGCTTTTGGAAGAGAGTTCTGTCTGTTGTCCTTCCCCCTGAGCCATGTAACTTGCTTCACATGTGCGTGCACACATGATGTTGTAGGAAACGTGATGTCAAAACAATATGGCAGAGCATTCAAAAGGAAACCTTGCATGGCATAATTTGATATCGTACCAGACAATTATACTGCAAAAATGAACAGAAAAAAATTACATAGCTCCAGAAGCACTGTTGGCCCAGGGAAAGACCTCGGGCTTCGGATGCTGGGACTCAGGGTTCAAGCCATGCAGGCGTGCAGCCATCTTTGTGGACAGCCTGGTGATGGGCTCGGGCTTTGGGACTTGGGGCTCAAGCCATGCAGGTGTGCAGCCATCTTCACGGACAGCCTGGTGATGGGCCCGGGGCTTGGGCTCTGGGACTCGGGGCTCAAGCCCCGTAAGCCCAGCACCAGCGATGCCCCTGCATAGATCATAAACTAGGGCTGCGTGAATGTGCCTTCCATGGCACCCTCCTTGCCATATGTTTGTTTATTACTTCATGCACATGTCTTCAGATTGCTGATGGCTTTTTTAATCTGGGATGAATCCTTCTTTGTACTTCACTTCCTTAAAATCCTTATTTTGACCCTAATTCTTTATTCTTCATTTGCCTGAAGATTCCAGACATTTCCCTCTCCCAGATTGTGTATGTTATCCATTCATTTAAATAGAATTGTTGAAATTATTTGCTATTTCACCAATAATCAGATATCTTCACATTTTCCAGTTAAATGATTGATCTTAAATGCTTCCATTCTGCAGTTATTTGGTGGTATTTATATTTTTCCTTTGACTTCACTAGTGAGTTATTAATCAATTTTCTCATGATTCACTCTACAGTAAAGATGAAAATTCAGGGAAAAGTATGTGTCTTTTAGAAATCATAATACCCTCAGGCCAGTTTTATAAGCATGCTAATCTGTGAGAGTATCTATATTCTAGGAATCACACAAACATGCAAACTACAAAATAAGTTTTACAGAACAAAAGTTTGCAGTTATAATTCATAATACCAAGACCACAAAATGAAGCTAATCAGATGTACAATCCTTTTTAGTGCCAATTTCTGTGCGCTACCCATCAGAAAACAGATGCTATGAGACAGCATGCTGTTCAAAACAACAATTTATCATAAAAATTCTTTTTAGCCTTTGAAGAAGGTGCATAATGTTCTACAGTAAATACAAATTAGCTGTATCCTATGGAAATGTGCCATATGGTTTTAACATTAAGTATAAACGGTTTGTACTGGGTTATCTTAGAGAGGGATTCATAAGAGCTGGCTTTGTGCTGGTTTTTAACACAGCCTGCCTATGCTAGATGCCTTTATCTCACCCTTCCACTCCAATATGGCTGGCAAATTCTGGTCTTGCTCTCAGGCATTAGGACTGGGAGTGCCCTATCTCCCTTTGACGCCCTCAGATTCATGTAAGGAGTGGTGTTACTGAAGAATTCCATCCTCAATGATCTATCTAAGAAGTATGATAACTGTAACACAGTGTTAGTGTAGGGTGGATTTGCTCAGGGTTCTTAGAACACTGAAAATGAGATGTCTGAAAATGGAGCTGTATGAGCTCATCCCTGCTTTCAGGAAATTTTCTAATTTGGAAATTTATTTTTTACAGTAAGTTTATGGAAGGGTTAAGGGTATATTTTAGAATATAAAATTAGAACCTCTTTGTGGCAACATTGTCTTCATGCAGACCATGACACTGACTTCCTATACAGATGGTCTTGAGAAATCTTACTGTCATTTTCTCAGTAAAAAGAGAGTGGTGTTGAGTTTAGCTTTCCAGCGGTTCTTTAGTAGCAAGGAACATCTCAAAGATAGTCATCCTTTGCTCTTGCCAGCTCAACTTGCTGTTTGTCCCTTGGAGTGTAATATGTTGATTTTAATCAATTTCTGTTCAATTCAGTGGTAATTCTGCAAGAGGATGGTAAAAATACCTTTTCCACAGAGGTGCAGCCTTGGAAAAAAATTACTTTTAAAAAAGTGCAACTGAAGAAGTGGGATTGTGCCCATAAAAGCTTATCTGTTAAATAGATGTGTTAGTCTTTGAAAGTGCCACAGTGTACACCTTGTTTGCTTTGCTGAAATAGACTAATACAGATACCCCTCCGGAACTTATTTTTTATAGTTAATGTAGTGTCTTCATAGACCATGATGTTTAACTAATAGAAAAGAGTACATGAAATACATTTTCTTCTAAGGAGGAGTTAAATTCTTCTTGTAAGGTCAGCAGCAGAGTGGTTGCTTTAGAAGTTGGAGAAGAGTCCTGCCCATATGTAATTAATCAGGTATTCTCTTTTGAAATTCCAGAGGGGTAGCTATGTTAGTCTAGTTCTGCAAAACAAG
>ML682014.1:25203938-25222322 GCA_007922195.1 Podocnemis expansa | reverse complement strand
CTTGTTTTGCAGAACTAGACTAACATAGCTACCCCTCTGGAATTTCAGTCACTAGTTAGTCTAGTGACACAGTACTCCTTGCTGTTTTGAAAGTCATTGGTGAGATTCCTGACAATTTCAACCTTTTAGCAAGTTGTAAAGTATTGCTTCCTTAGGCTTATATCATATTGTTTTGTAAACCAAGATTGGGTTTTAAATTACACTAGAGAAACTTTAAGATTTAGAAGGTCTGTGACTTTAAAAGTATCATTGATCTCGCAGTTCCTGGTCTTCAGCTTCCTACTGGTGTATTTTGTAACTAAGAAAATTTGATTACTTGTTTACGTGCCCAGATGGGAAGCATGTAGTGATCTTTTTTTATATATATAGCTTTTTTGAAAATCTTTCCCCGTTTAGCATTGCTGAGCACTTCAGAAGTTATCCCTCACTTGATAAGAATGGTGTTTTGGGGTTATATGTTTATAATATATCAGTAATTTCCAGATCAAGCACACGCTCAGTTCACATATAAAAAGGTTGTTATTCTATAAAACCTGTAATCTTAAACTCATCTCTTTTACATTTCTGTATTATCTAAGAATTTTATATCCTATATAGATTTCATAGGAAGAAAATTTCTCCTATTTGCAACAATTGTAATATTAATTCCAAAATGGTTACAGTTGGGTCACTCTTTGCTAATGGGTTGGCTCCTCAGAGCTAACAGAAGTAAAATATACAGATTTGGTTTTTTGTATTAAACAGATAAAACATGAAACACACATGCTCAGATCTGTTGTGTGGGAAGGTACAATTTTTATATGCAGCTCTTCAGAACAGAAATACCTTTCAACATCCTGGCCATAGGTTTTTAGTCCACAGCATCTCTTGAGTAGGTTCAAAGAATCATGCCAGTTTTGTGGTATGAACAGTTAGCCACTTACACTCACCTATTAGACCTTGAGTCCAAGTGATCATATGTAAAAAGAGAATTACTGTTTCCTAGTGGGTAGAGTAGTGCACTGCTGGCATCCGTTCCTAGTTGTGTTAATAGTCTGACTGGAGACTTTGGTCAAGTCACTTTGCCTCTCTGCCTCAGTTGTCCTATCTCTAGAATAGGGGTGGTGACAGTGATCTGCTTTGTAAGGTGCTCTGAAATCTAGTGGCAAAGAGCACTATTTAAGAACTAGATATTTTTATTTATTTATTAAAAGGTGAGAACATTAAGCATGCAAATCAGCAATTTCTCCTTAAAATAAAATGTTGTCTGGCATCTTCCACTTGTGCTGAATAGACCTCTAATATGTAAAGAGAGGATTTATTTTTTTTAATATTCAGACTTTTAAGTCCAAAACAATGGTTGTGAGGAATTTTAAATGCTGAGATCAAAATTTTCTGCATATTTAGTATTGGTAAATATGCTATGTTCTAAACATCCTTAAAAACTGTTCTACATTTAACTAAAAGATAATCTGAATACAGAGCAAGCTATTGATGTAAATGATGACTTTTTCTTTGCTTAAAGGAGGGTGCTTCTGCCAGGAAAACCCAAACTCCAGCAGCACAGCCTGTGCCAAGACCAGGTAAACAAAATTACTTTATTTGGTGTATTATTTGAATTGAGAGCATTTTGCATTAGGCTAAGATTGCAGCTAAAAGCCTAATACATTTTGTTAAGATATGTATTGGAAATTTGTGGCCACTGTGTGTTAGTTAACAAGCTGCCATATGTTGATTGAGAACTGCTGTGGTCTAGCATCTGGGACTAGGTGTGTTCCTTCTGAACTAATGTAAAAATAGCACTTCCAGGCTGACAAACTAGTGGCAGTTTTATAGTCTGGTTTCTTATGAACTATCAGGGTTAGAGTCAAGTGACACATACTGTTGGAATGTTTTGAAATCCAGCTTTGGTGTGCTATTAGGGCAGTAGTTTTCAAATGTAGGGTCAGGACACAGTACTGGGTCGCAGTCCCTCAGACACTGCTTCACTGTACCCCCTACTGCTCCCCCTCAAAAGACTAGACTGCATTGCTCAAAGATGTGATTGTTGGATCATGGGCAAAAATGATTTTTTTTTTCAACTGGGTCCCAAGAAAAAGAATTTGAAAACCACTGCAGTAGAGCATTTATTCCTAGAGTTAGCAATTCAAGAGCTACTGGAGTCCAAAACTGAAGTATGTGGGGAAACGGAATGAAGGTTGGTAGAGAGGGAGAGGCGTTTCATTTCAATTTTGAGTTGACTTTGACAGCTGGTGGTTTTTTTGATCATTAAAGCAAAAAACCCTATGCTTTCCGCAATATTTAATACTAGCACTGAAAAGGTGTGTAGTAGTAGTAATTTTCTGTTCTGTAGTTTCCTGAGACTGACAGCTAAAATGTTGAGATCAAACTATTGTGAAAGTAGTGGTAAATAGATTGGCTAAATTTCAGTATTGATACACCTGCTAGAGCTAGAAAAAAAAATGGCAGCCAGCACAAAAGCTTTCAGGATTAATACAATTCCTCCAAGCATTAGTCTTAGACTAGTAATAAGGGTTGTTGGAGATACCATTCTGGCTTGATTTTCGTTTCTTAGCTATTGTGTTGGACACTTTGTTTCATTTTCAAGACCCTTTCCACAAATTCCCAAAACTGTGCCTGATGCTACCAAGGTATTATTAGTATTAGTGGAATTAGTGTTACAGTAGTTCCTGGAGCCCCTGATCAGGATCAGGATGGCATTGTGCACTGTTTGAATTCACATCAAAAGACTGTCCTTTTCTTGAAGCGCTTGTTAGCGAAATAGAAGAAACAAAGTTAAAAGGAAACATCTCAGTTTAAGAGAGTTCAAATACAACAGTTTGGTTCATAAAACAGACATGGTACTTGCAGTAAAGAGTATGTTTAAAGAGTCTGAGAGTACAAACAGAGGAGGGGGAAAAAGAAATCATTATACAATAACTTAGATGCATCAGGAACACATTGTGATAGTTTATGGTTGATATGTACATCTACTCATGACTTCCTTTGACTGTGTTACAGTATTTGTGGCTTACAGGCCATGGCAACTTTTGTGTTTTGGTAGTCAAGAAGAACTGATGGGAGAGGACTAAGAGCAAGAGGAAAAGTGAAAAAAGGAGAGGCTGCACTTGACAGAAGAATCAGGGACGTGATAGAGATAATAGGGATAAGTACAGGGAGGGAAGATATAATGGAAGAATATTGACTAAAATTGAAAACGAATTTGCTAGGGCAGAGGCCAAAACAATTACTAAATCTGTTGACTCAATTCCACTCCTCCCTGTCCCAGCCCCTCACCCCTCAAATCCATGCAGATGTGGTCATAACAAACAGTATACTGTGCATCAGAATTATTGAAATGTAGGACTGGAAAGACTATTGAGAGTTCTTCTAGAATTCTAGGTCATATACCCATGCTCAGGCAAGACCCAAGTATACTGAGGCCTGGTCTACACTGCTGGCAAATTTTGGTGGCAGTCAGCAGGAGTTACAAAAGATATGCAGAACAGCTTGTGTAAAGTCCTATTGACTATGTATCTCCCCTTTATTACACTGTGCTCACTGAGCTGCACTGATGGGAAATATGTTCTCACTGATGCAGCACTATGCCAATTGAGGGGACAATTTCATTAAGTTGATTTCTGGATCAACTGGGTGTGTCTTGACTGACCACTCAGTCACTAGAAAACTCAAATCTGACAGAGGTAAATTTGCACCTGAAAATGTAGACATACCACTAGAAGCCATTTAATAATCCCAACCCAAACAGTGTCTCAGAGTAATATGGGCTCCACTGTCCTGAAATCCATATTTTCTCTTCTGTATTTCTCTTCTTCCATTTAATCTTTTGCTTATGTTAAACACATACACTGAGTGTAAAGAGGACGGTAACAACTGGCAAATTTTGAAAGAAAGGGGAAATTTAAATACAGGACTTGATGGAGCATAGATACTATGAAGATGCTTGCAAAGGCCATATTCTTTCGGGAAGTGTAGTATAGGAATTTTTCCACTATTTTGTCAAATAAAATTGGTGATGCCCTATAAGCTTTTCACATTCAGTTGATAATGTTGATAAAGCAATATATATAACTACTGCTGTGTGTGGCATTGGTATGTAACTAGACCATGTGTGTATGTACCGTTTAACTCCCATGGGATCTTTTTAGTAAGAATAGTGCTTAAAGATGTGGGGTTTTAAAAATATTTTCCCTATGACAGTTTATTAAATATTGAATATTCTTACAGTTTGAGTGTACTGTGGTATTGATTCCTTTTTGGTTCTTTTATCATCTTACCAGTTCTTTTGGTGATAGAAAGGTCACCCTGCTTGTTATATTTATCTTACCAGGGTTGTTGAGAATATGAATGTGTTTGGAACTTACAAATAGGGATGTAAAAAGGGTATAGAAATAAGCAAGAGCAGAAACCCATCTGGACAAACCACTATCATGAACAGGGCCACATGGCTAGATGAAATTTCACATGTTAACTGACGGACCTGTATATATGTATAAACATAGTTATGTTGGTGATGGCCCCTAGTTGACCTTCCATATTATAAGATATGGAATTAAGGGAGAATTAAGAACCAAGGTATTAAGAATCTGGAGCAAGAGTGTATCTTGGATTTTTGCTCAAAAATGGATTCATGTCTTGTCCATCCCATG
The DNA here is from genome assembly GCA_007922195.1 of Podocnemis expansa. Taxonomy (NCBI): domain Eukaryota; kingdom Metazoa; phylum Chordata; order Testudines; family Podocnemididae; genus Podocnemis; species Podocnemis expansa. The sequence continues at coordinate 25,217,673 of ML682014.1, read as the reverse complement.
GCACTTGGTTTCTTCATTTTTTAAAATGCTAGCCTAAGAGCAGAGTAAGTATTGGGACTGTGTCTATAGGAGAACTCTTATACCATGGGAATGTTTGCTTGGTCCATCAGATTAAATTATTTTGTAACTGTTTTGTCATCCAGGTGCCTGTTTTTATAATTTTAAAATCTATTATCGTGGTTTTATTGCATATAATAGTAAATAAAAATAATAAAGCACTATGCCAAAATACAAGTTCATGGCTTCCAGAAAGAAACAACATTTAGGGATTATTTTAACACAATGGCATGTAGTTTGAATATTAATTAAATAAATTACTAAATCATAAAAGATCTTATAGTTAAACGTATCACCAATTATTTCATGCTTTTGGCATTGTCGGCTAGAGATAATTAAAGATGCAGTCCCCATCTTGCGAAAATAGGTATGTGAATATTTACAGTGTCACAAGAAGGTTCTGAAGCAGTTGGTTATAACAAGCATGTTCAAACACTGGAAATCAATTAAGGAAATTTGTCATGCTTAGTACCATTATAACTTGAAGGTACATTGTACTTTCTTTAATTTTGAACTGGACTAAACGCATATAATAAGAATTCATGTCCTCAGCAGCAAGTTTAAGTTTGGAGTCCTGAAAACGTTACGGACTCTGCAGATATAGTAACAAACAGCAAGTCAACCTGTTCATTAATACCAAGCCTGAACAGTTTTGTCTGGACCTGGGCTGGCATAACTGGAAGAGATGGCCAGAGAAAATTATTGTATTAGAAAAGAGGTTATTGCTGTAAAAATTTGGTAATGGGTCTCTTTGTCTTATTTTGCCAAGGTGTTCAAATTTAGCCATGGCTGGATTGGTTTTCTAGCCATGAAATAACTCCATACGTGAACTGGCACATCTGACATGTGACCAGGTTACCAGAGTTGGAAGCCTGAAACCAAAGCTTACAAAGAGGAAAGAAGCTGTGTTTCGGGTGGGGGGGGAGGCCTCTGGCACTTAAAAAATAAGAGATTTGTTTTTCACATGAGCATTTGTGGGAGAAAACCCCACTTCGTCAGATGCTTTGAAGATTAAGGAATTTACGGAATGGAAAGAAAATAAATGCAAGGGAGTATAAAACATAGGATCAGGTCATACAGTAACAGCAAATCAGAGCAGTTGTTAAAGTTCAAACCCTGGGAAGGGTGAAGTCAAATTACCTGTTGTAATGGGAAAAGAAGCCATAGTCACAATTTAGTCCTACTTTCACACAATCTAATTTGCATATTAATTCCACTTCATCTGTTTTGCTTTGAAGTCTTGATGTCCCATTGATGTCCCTGAGTATGGTTGTTAACAAATCATTTATAGAGTGATTAGAAAGATGGAAGTGTTCAGCAACTGGTTTTTCTGTTTTGTGCTTTCTGATGTCAGTTTTGTGTTCATTTATTCTTTTGCACAGGGATCGTCCTGTTTGTCCAATGTATAAGTTGTCGGGGCATTTCGGGCACATGATGGCATAGATCACATTAGTAGATGAGCAAGTGAATGAGCCTTTGATGCAGTAGCTGGCTTGATTAGGCCCTATGATGGTGTCTTTTGTGCGGATATGTGGGCAAAGCAGGCAACATGGTTTGTTGCAGGGGTGTTTGCCTGCTTTAGTATTTCTGTTGTTATGTCTGTAGTTGTTGGTGGGTATCTATTTAAGGTTGAGCAGCTGTTTGTAGATGAGCAGAGGTCTGTCTTCCAAGGCTTGAGAGAGTGAGGGATCATTTTTTAGATTAGGCTGTAGGTTGTTAAAGATCTGTTATATCATATCATATCATATCATAGGGCTGGAAGGGACCTCATGAGATCATCAAGTCCAACTGTTGTAGAGGTCTGACTTGAGGGTTGTATGTGGTGACTAGTAGCATTCTATTGTTTTCTTTTTTGGGCCTCTCCTGTAATAGACGGCTTTGGGGTACCAGTTTGGTTCTGCAGTTTTTCTTTCTTTCTTCCCCAGGTGGGTATTGTGGCTTTAAGAATGCTTGATAGAGAGTCTCAAGATGTCTTTCTCTGTTGAAGTGGAATTAATATGCAAATTAGATTGTGTGAAAGTAGGGCTAAATCATGACTATGGCTGCTTTTCCCATTACAACAGGTAGTTTGACTTCACCCTTCCCAGGGTTTGAACTTTAACGACTGGCCTGATTTGCTGTTACTGTATGACCTGATCCTATGTTTTATACTCCCTTGCATTTATTTTCTTTCCATTCTGTAAGTTCCCTCATCTTCACAGCATTTGACGAAGTAGGATTTTCTCCCACGAAAGCTCATGTGAAAAATTAATCTCTCAGTCTTTAAGAGCCACAGGATTCCTTGTGTTTTTCTTGCTGGACTAGACCAGGGGTACTCAAACTTTTTGTGAGCCGGTCCACATTCAGCCTTCCACCATTCATCGGAGTCCGGAAGCAACTAGGGTAGGCCTACTGCTAGGAGTCGGGGGGGGGGTGATGCCGCGAGCAGGAAGGCGTGCTCTGGGAGTGGGGGGGCTAGCGGGAGCAGGGGGGTGATGCTGCGAGCGGGGAGGTGCGCTCCGGGAGTGGGGGGGGGCAGCACAGCGAGCAACTGGAGTTGCTCAGCTGCCCTCTCCCCTTAGAGGGAACATTGCTGTCGCGGTCCACCAGAAACATTTTTGCAGTCCAGATTGTGGACCGCGGGCCGCCGTTTGAGTACCCCTGGACTAGACTAACATGCCTGCCCCTTTGGAACTCAGCTCAGGGAACACCTTCCTCATCTGTTGAGCGGATGTCTACTTAAATGCAGTTGTTAGATCTTCTTGTTGATTTTTGGCTGCTTTTCCATCTGAGTTCTGTTACGATTATCTGCCATGCTTTATTGTAGCTGGCCTCTAAAGAGCTCTCACAATTCAGATAGTTTGAGACACCAAACATGCCACATGTGTCCCTGACATTCAAATTTGGGAATTGTGATCTTTGTTAAATGGCAGCCAAGTTCTCAAACTTCTGTTTGTCACTATAGCCGTTGGTGAAAAGGATGCGTATCGATAAAGATTTTCTTCATCCAGAGAGTCTCATCTCAGTCCCACGTCTAAACACAATAAAATATTCGTGCAGCTTTCTGCCAGTGAAAATCCTTAGTACCGTGTGTTTTGTTGGTATGAGATGGAGAGTGAAAAGAGAAAAAAGTATAGTGGTTGCTTGAGTATGCTTTCGATGTAGTTGGATTTAACTGGTTCAAGATGATTTTATTGATATCAATGATGTTTAGCTTCCAAATACTAGTAGCAAGAGTGTGACCCTCTGTTCACATTGGTACATAGTTACTCATATGAGTGGTAAATGTTAAGTATATATGTCTTAATATGTCAGTAAGTTGTTAATATTTTCTCTGTTTTACAGTTTCCCAAGCAAGACCACCTCCAAACCAGAAAAAAGGTGAGTTACTTTTAGGTTTCTTTATAAAGGCAAATCTTCATGTAACTATATACTTTTTTTGAATTGAAAATGCTAAAGATGGAGGATTTACAATTAGATTTTGGTGCTGTTTCATAATTTTGAGCTGTAAGGCAAGTGAAAAAAGATTTTTTTTTTAATTGCATTTTGTTAAAATTATATTTGCCTTTTTATATTATCTCTCTACAGGATCTCGAACTCCCATAATAATTATTCCAGCAGCTACAACTTCTTTAATAACTATGCTTAATGCAAAAGACCTTCTTCAGGATCTAAAGTAAGTAGCTGACTAAAATATGCTTCATAAAAGATTGTCTTCAGATATGAAGATATAGCTAGAATAGTAATTATTCCAGAAACAGTACCTATTATCTCATGACACCTGAATTTTAATTTTACAGTCCAAATTATAAAGCAAGCATAGGAATCCCTGCATGGTAGGTAAAAGTATTAGTATGAATGTTATTTACAAGAATGATAATCTGTGAACCAACCAAATACACTGACTGAAAGGAAGTGTTAACACCTAAGTGATGACTGTTTTTACTCTTCCATTTTATATGGTAAATTTTACCTAGTCTCTAAATCATTGCTAAATAAGGAATGAGCTGTGGTTCAGAGTAGAATGGGTGGATATTTAAAAGTTCTTATGTTAATAAAAATATAAAAGCAACAACTTTGAACAGGCAATAAATTAGTCCATCATTTCCATACCTTGAAAGCCGTGATGCTATTGTATTATGACTGTTTCTGAGAGAAGCACATTCAGTTGACAGTCTAAAATCAAACTTATCATGGCTGAACCAGTTAAAAGTAAGATTTGTTATTTCAGTGCAAACTAGTTACTCTTCGGTTAAAACATAACAGATCGGTAGCTCATAATGTGAAAACCTGTATATTTCTCACCAGTCATTGAGCCAAAAGAAATAGTAAATTTTACTTAGAAGTGTATTCCTATAAATAAATAATCTCTATGAATTACTCAAAAAATGGAAAGAAATTTTTTTTTCTCCCACTGTTAACACTTCAGTGATGGAACTCTGCAAATTGTATGATGTCGCCTTTAAAAGTGACTTTTCTTTGCTGAGATATGGCAAGTTGTTTCCCTAGGATCTTTTGAGACTACATTGTACACTTTGAGGTATCTGTGAGCTCCAGATATGCCCAGTCACAGTTCACTGAAGAAAACCAATCATTAGTTAGTATGTTCTGGATTGAAGTAGTTGACATTGAACATGCACTAGTTGACACAAAAGGCACACTAGGAGCATATAAGCTCCTTGCAGTGAACCTATAGAAACTGTTGTGAAGTGGTGTTATAACAAGTAGAAAAGATTCTATGTATTTTCTGAGTCTAAAGAACTTAAACTGTTCTGATAAAACTATTTTGGTTATCGAGAGCATGATTTTTTTTTAAAGGAAAAAAGTAATTCCAGTATATCAACAAGTCTGGATCCAGTTAAACTGGTCTAAAGATTCCTTATGTAGTGTATGGAAATAGTGACATCCAGTATAAAGTACTTTTATGCGGGTATAATTGTCTGCACTGTGGCAGTTGTACCACTTTAACTGTACTAGTATGCATGGTTCAACTTTTGTAAGTAAACAAGTTCCAAGTGTAATCTGACCATTATAGGACAGAGAGTCTACTTCCTACTGAAGTAGAAGAAGTGAAGGTTAATGTAAAATGAGGGCAACACATGCTTAATATGTTTAAAAAGAACCAAAGAATAATTGAGTAGGGGGGAGAAGGCAAATTCTATAAACTGGTAGCAAAAGAGAAGGATTCAAGAAGACTGGTCTATTGACTGTGACTGTCTTAGCCCCTCACACGAACTTTCGGTTTATAAGAATGTGGAGGAGTGAATGGTTTGTAAGGGCATAGAGAGAAAATTGCATTAACATGCAACTTTTTTCTGTTTTTTCCCATGCAAGCTTCCTGTTGCACTTTTACTGTCGTCCCCATTTCTTTATGCAGCATAAATCTGTTGATGATACAGTTTCAGAGACAAGTTTGCCCAAATAACTTTATTTCTGCACTTCCTGTCTGTGAAATATTTCTGAGAAATCTCTAGTTCTTTGAGCAGCTGCTCACATGCATTCCCCTTGGGTGTGCATGCACCAATGTGCCCAGCTGCCGGAAAGCTTTTGCCCTTACTCTGACCTCCCAGGGGCAGCAGCGGTGCCCCCTAGCGTGGCGTGTGACCGCCCCTTGATAGCCGCTGCTGCTCTGCCTCTCCCCTCAGTTCATCCTTTCCGTCATTGGTGTTGGTTGCCGGTTCGCTGTGTTCCACGTGCCTAGACCCTTGGCTTATCTGTTTGTCCAGTTCAGTCGTTTTGTTGTTCATAGTTAGTTGTTAGTTTAGTTAGTAGTTCGTAGTTTAGTTAGTTAGTTAGTTTTTTATAAGTGTATCGGGGATGCCTCGCTCGCCCGGCTTTAAGCCGTGTGCCACCTGCGGCAGGGCGTTTTCTGTGAGTGACCCCCACGATCAATGTCTACGGTGCCTGGGGGAGGCACACTGTGCAGACAAGTGTTAGCTCTGCAGAGCCTTCAAACCCCACACAAAAAAAGACTGGGACGCCAGACTGAAAGCACTCCTCATGGAAACAGTGCTAGCCCCGGCTCCGGAATCTGAAAGTGCGCCCCAGGCGGGGCCCCCTAACACGCCTGCACGCCCTGACCAATCAGCACCGGTAGCACCGTTGCCAAATGGAGAAGCCCGTGTGGGTGGGGATTGTAGCAGTCCTGAGCAGGCCAACTCTCCCTTGACCCCAGGCTGTTTGAGAGTAGAGCCGGTGCATATGAGGCAGCAAGGGCCCTGGTGGCCTCGCCTTTGCTCCCACCCCCACCCCTGCTGGATATCTGGTCCCAGCTGCATCCAGAGGAAAGCTGCCGCTGCTCTCCCCAGAGTGGCACCAACCAGCCCGCCCACCTGCGGAGCGAAGTGTCAGCCTGGCCAAGGAACCACCGGTGTGGCGGCACCCCCAGAAGCTCGGGCCACCTAGAGTTGGGATCCAGCCCATCTTTGTTATTGCGGTCTGCCCTTCACCGGGACAGGTTGACTAGCGGGAAAGCGGCGCCGGGTCTCCTCAACATCATCTTCCTCCTCGGCACCATATAAAGAAGTGCCTGCAGGAGAAAAGGGCCCGGTACCACTGCCATGGCTCTTCTCCATCCTGGCAAGGGGACTTCCAGCATGACTCCCCAAAGGGAACTCACCCAGGGCAGGGGTCTTCCCCTCTAACCGAGGCCAGGCACGAGAGGCGTTCTGCCTGGTTTGAAAAGGACTTGTTGTATGGTTGCACCCTCTTTGTCATTTTTCTCAACCGACTGCCCAGGACCTGAAGCCTCAGCCCAAGGCAAGCGGGGTTGGGGTGACCCTCCCGCCGTGCCATCTCAGCGGCCTAGCCAGCAGTTGGTGTGCACGGAGGAACTGGTGCTGCAGGAATTGGCCACACCCACCGATGATTTTAGAGCACATCAGGACCTGTTGCGTAGATTAGCATTAAATCTCCGGCTGCAGAGGGAGGAGGTGAAAGACAGCTCAGACTCGCCATTCAATGTCCTGTCCTCCCCAGGGACCTCGCGGTTGGCTTTACCCGTGCCCGAGGGAGGTCTAAAAATCGTGAATGCGGTTTGGCAGCCGTCTGCCTCGGTAGCAGCTACCTGCAAGGGGGTGGAGAAGAAATAATATGTTCCAGCAGTCCCCTTTCAATACCTATACACCCATCCTGCTCCTTCTTCCCTGGTGGTGGGGGCGGCCAACCAGAGAGAGCGCCAGAGCCAGCAAGCGGCAACACTGGGAAATAAAGATGCTAAAGTGCTTGATGCATCTGGCAAAAAGATTTATTCCACAACAACTATGCAGCTTAGAATTGCGAATCATCAAGCCCTGCTCGGTCGGTATAATTTTAACTTGCGGTGCTCACTGGCACGCTTTTCAGACTCTCTGCCCCCCGACAGACGTTTGGACTTCAACGCTATTTTGGAGGAGGGGTCTCTGATGGCAAAGGCAGCTTTACAGGCCGCTTGGGATGCCGCTGACTCAGCAGGACGGGCTGTCGCTTCAGCAGTGTGCCTGTGCTGAGCGGCCTGGCTCCAGGTTTCGGGTCTTGCCCCACTGGTGCAACAGTTGATCCTACCGTTTGAGGGGCCTTCGTTGTTTTCTGAAAAGACAGACACTAAATTACGTGGTTTAAAGGACTCCTGTTTAACTCTGCAGTCTCTAGGCCTCTGCTCGTCGCAGGAGCCCCGTTTCCAGTTCAAGTAGCAATCTTGGGGCCAACCCTTCCAGCCGCGCCAGTCTTTTGGCCTCTGCTCCAGGCCCGGAGATAAAGAAAGGGCGAGACCCGCGTGGGCTGGACAGGCCAGCTCCCCATCTAGATTGACCCAACGAACTAGGCGCCCTCCCGGCAGCCAGAGGAGGCCTTTTTGACATAATACCTGAGGACGGCAATCTACTCCCCTGGGCTCAAGTCCTCCCTGTCCCGCCTTTCGCGACCGGCTCTCCTCCTTCCATGAGTGGGCCTCGATTACGACAGATCAGTGGATGCTGAGGACCATCCTACATGGTTGTGCCCTTCAGTTCTGCGCAAGACCTTGTGGACGCCCACCCACCCCCCAGTCCCTCTGGAGGGACACCATGCACGAGCAGCTCCTGAACGAGGAGGTGGGAAAGCTTCTGAGGCTCGGTGCCATAGAACTGGTCCTGAGAAGGGAGGAAGGGAGAGGGTTCTACTCCCGCTATTTTCTGATGGCCAAGGCAAAGGGGGCCTCCTACCCATCTTGGACTTTCGTGGCCTAAATGGATTTCTCAGGAAGCTGAAGTTTCGAATGGTCACTCAATCATATCATCCCTTCCCTAGACCCAAGGGATTGGTTCGCTGCCCTTGACTTGCAAGATGCCTATTTCCATGTCTTGATTATAGCCGGTCACAGAAAGTTCCTGAGATTCACCAGGGGCTCCCTCCATTTTTAGTTCACGGTCCCTTTCGGTCTGGTGCTGGCTCCGAGAGTATTCACAAAATGCATGGCGGTAGTTGCGGCTGCTCTGCAAAGGAGGGGGGTCCAGGTCTTGGACGACTGGCTCCTCAGAGGAAGGTCAAGGAGCCAACTGCGGGTGGTCATCCGCACAACCCGTGTCATGTGCCACCACCTCGGTTTGGTAGTAAACGAACAAAAGTTGGTTCTGTCCCCCGTCCAAAGGATAGAATTTATCAGGGCGTTCCTGGACTCTGTCCAGGCCAAGGCCTCCCTCCCACCATCCAGGTTCATCGCCATAGCTGAAGCCATCATCACCCTTGAAAGGGACCCAAACACCACGGCCAGCCAGTGCATGATGCTTCTGGGACACATGGCAGCGGCTACACCAGTGGTCCGCCTCGCCTGCCTCCACCTTCGACCACTACAGATGTGGCTCCGGTCAGCCTTCCGCCCCAGCAGGCACCATTGGGACAAGGTGGTGCAGGTCCCAAACTGTGTTCTGCAAAAGTTAGCATGGTGGAGGGACCCAGAGGCAGTGATGGAAGGAATCCCTTTTGGCTCAGCAATCCCATCTGTGTCGCTGATATCAGATGCCTCTGACACAAGATGGGGGGGGGAGGGGCTATCTGAGTTCTGGCCTCAGCACCCAGGGAGCCTGGGCACTGGGAGAGATTCCCCTCCACATCAACGTGAAGGAGCTGCGGGCAATAAGGCTCGCCTGTGCGGTCTTCCGGGAGGATTTGTGCGGCCGCTTCGTGCACATCCTCATGGACAATACGACTGCCGTGCACTACGTGAACCCATCAAGGGGGCGCCCGCTTCTCAGCCCTGTGCCACGAAGCGACTTGCCTCTGGGACTTGGCAATAGAGCACAGTTTCCACTTAGTGGCCTCTCACCTCCCAGGAGTGAGGAACAGTCAGGCAGATTGCCTGAGCAGGTGCTTCTATTCGCAGCACGAGTGGTCCCTTCATCCCGAGGTAGTGCAGTCCATCTTCCGCGTCTGGGGCTTTCCCCGAGTGGATCTCTTCGAGACTTGGGAGAACAGAAAGTGCCTGCTGTTCTCCTCCCGCAGAGGCCTGGAACGGGGCTCCCTCCCAGATGCGCTCCTATTGGACTGGTCAAGTGATCTCCTGTACACCTTCCCGCCATTCCCGCTTCTTCACAGGGTACTTATAAAGGTGAAGAGAGACAGAGCCGAACTCATCCTAATCGCCCCAGCGTGACCTCACCAGCACTGGTTCCACCTCCTAGTCGAGCTGTCAGTAGCCCCGCCACAAGAGCTTCCCCGCAGGCCCGACCTGCTGTTGCAGGACAAGGGATGCCTCCTCCATCCGAATTTGGCCTTGCTCCATTTGACCACCTGGAACCTCCGTGGCTGAATGCGAAGGAGTTGGCCTGCTTGGAGGACATGAGACATATCCTGCTGGGTAGCAGGAAATGCTCCACTCGGTACGCTTATGAGGCAAGGTGGTGACGGTTCGTTAGTTGGGCCCGGGCAAAAGGGGCAGACCTATTAGCAGCATCCATCCAGGTCATTCTGGACTACCTTTGCTTCTTGAGCCAACAAGGCCTGGCCTCGTCCTCACTGAGAGTTCACCTGACAGCCATCTCCACTTTTCACCTACCTCTAGAAGGAGGCTGTGTCTTTTCACACCTGATGGCGGTGCATTTCCTGAGAGGGCTGGACAGACTGTTCCCAAGAGTGAGAGCACCCACCCCCCCCAGTGGGACCAAGCCTTCAGTTTGGCTTCTGGAAACATTAGGCCAGCCTGGAGCACAGTACCTCCTGGAGCTTGTTTTAAAATGGTCCCACACCCACCGCTCTCTTTCTAGCACAGAAGTTCCCAACCTTGGCCTTTACACGGACCACTACATCATCATTGAATGCTTTTGTGGACCGCAGTCTGTCAGATGTGCAAACAGTGTTGGTTCACACTGACATCATGCACAAACACCACTATTTAAATTCAGAGAATGTTGTATTACACAAGTATTTTGCAAACTAAATTACATTGCAAATAATAATGTAACATTGAATATGATACACAAGAGGTATGCAGGATTATAATATTACATTATTCTCTCCCCCCTTATGGACTACCTGCAGTACTCTCATGGACCACTAGTGGTCCATAGACATAGGCTGGGAACCACTGCTCTAGCAGAAGTATAGAATTAAAGAATTAGGGCTGATTTAAGGACATACATATGTTGTAAAGAAAGGACCTGGTTTGTAAGTAGAATGAAGGCCTTGAAAATAATCAGTTAAAAGGCCGAGCAAAATGAAGCAGAGAGGATGCTTGCTTCAAAGAATAGTTAATGCATTGAGAAAATTTCTTAAAAAAAGGCTTCTGTTCAATAGGGATGACAAGATGTTTTTAAATAAGACCAAAGAAATGTCTTAAAGAGCCATCATGGTCCTTCCCACTCCACTTACTAGTCTTATTTTAAAATTTACAGCCTGTGTGAAACCAAGTGCAAAAGACAAACTGTTGGTCAGTAAGGAAGAGGTGATGAAAGGCTTTGGGTGCAAAGGAGCTTGTATAACTTATTTGGATTAAGACTGGAAATAAGGGTTTTAACTGTTTTAAAACTAGATTTTAGTTGAAGTCAGTAATTCACAGTGCCATCACTTGTTTGTTGTAAAAGGTATCAAAAAAGTAAACTCTTAAAGGGTTCAGTGCTAATAACTGCCTGACCATACTGGAGCCGATCAATATGTGTTTAATCACCTCTGGGGTTAACTCAGTTTAAAGTGTCTTCATCTCATGCTTACAAATGTGGCATTACCCTTTGGCTATATTAAATTGCTCCTTATTTAGGCTTTTCAGGAATGTTTAGAGCAATTATATAAGTAAATTCAAAATTTAGTAATCCCAGTACTCCCAAGTGCAAAGCTAGAGATGTATGCTGCTGCCCAACCCTTAGTGTTTTAGAAGGTCATTGTCATCTTAAAAATCAGAGTTCACTTTGAAAATGTTTTACTCATTTTTGTTGCAACTAATATTTTAACTGTTTGTACCAGCTTAAACATATTTCTTCCTGATATTTTAGTTTTCATTTTGTGCATATGCCATTGCTTTGTATGTATGAAATATAACTGATTTCCCCTATGGTTATTTTCTCTTCGTATATGTTTCAGACAGCAACAGTTGAGGGAAATGAGACTTTTAAAGTCTCAACAAAAGTATGGGGGATTCTGCAGCAGGTATAGTGCCTGTCACTAATTTACAAAAAATTTATTTCAAGTCGGTGTTTGCATAAGTGCCAGTCTTCTGCATTGACTCAGGACGTACCTTTTCTAGCTATGAAAAATCTGAGAAATAATAGCAGTTAGATTCTTGGTCAGACAACTTTTGTCACTTTTTCAGAATATAACTTGAAACATATTTTGTGCTTCTTTCCTGGAAAGCCTGTAGGGAAAGGGATAATGAAAACTAACCTGGCAAGTTAGTCGAAAAGGGAATTTATTATATGCGCTTGACACATTTTATTTTAGTTTTGATCACATTTTGAAAATGGTGGTCACATTGCTATAAAAACTTGGAATTCCACAGTGTTTGTGTGAAATATTCTGTAGACTATCGGTTATTCATGTACTGCTTGTATGTGTCTGATCTAATTTTTTCCTGCATCACTTTTTTTTTTTTGACAGTCATCTTTTGTTCTCTTTGCATAGTATCTTTTTTCCATTAGCTTCTCTTCTCCTGTAATTAAGAATATTAAGGTAGCAGTATATTGGTTTCCAGGAGAAACAAACTGAAGACTGCTCAGACTTTTACATTAAATGAAAATTGAATTAAAGCCAATGTAAACCACGGGTTACAGCCATTGAGGAGGCTTTCAATTATTCATTAATTATATAGCACAGCTTTCAGCTGACTTTCAGCTGTGGGAGAGCTGTCAATAAAGTAATGTTGAACTGAGTTGTTAAACACAAATGTTTAAGCCTAAAAAGTGGAATTAAGAATGGTGTTTCAAACAAACATTGAGCCTGTTACAGATCTAACTTGAAGTAATTTATTAACACTGATCACTGTTGTACATTACAGGAAGCATTTGTTAGAGAGAGACAGCATTTGTCTTCCAAAGTGATATCAGTTAACCACACAATGCATTTAAAGTTTGTGTGTCTGTCTGTGATACTTCTAAACTGAATTTGCAAATATGACCTTTGGATTTCCATCCATATGAGAATCTGGTTACCAGTGTTCCCTCTAAGGTTTGGTGGCTTGTGTGCAAAATTTTCAACCCGTGTGCGGAACTTTTTCTGAACAAAATTTTTGTGCAAATTCACGTGATGGAAATTATTGAAAAGTATAGAACAATGAAAAATTAAATTATTTAAAATTGTTTTTATTAATAATTTGAATGTATTCTATGTTTGTGACATTGTCATCAATTCTTCAGTATTGTTTGTCTGCCTTTGTCAGTTTTCCAAAATGAATGACATAAAAAAAGTTAAAAAAGGGAAAGCAGCTAATTTGCCTCTTGTTTTTCGTTTTGCACAGTAGCCCATTTTACAATTTAAAAAAAATTTGTCTGAAATTGTTTCTAGCCTGTTCAAATGCGTCCCTTTGTTTTACTTAATTGCTCACTGTTAGTAATTTTAATCATGATACACTTTATTTTCCTTCATTTTATTAGTGGTTGCTATATATTTTCCCCCCAGTTTAGCCCTTCCCTAAGAAGCAACAGGCCAAAAGTTAAAAAATCCAATGTAGGACTTGAACCCATAATCCTGACATTATAAGGCTGCTGCTCTACCAACTGAGCTATGAAGATACCACCACGAACAAAACAAAACCACAAAAAAAAAAAAAAAAAAAAAAAGGCAAGCTCTAGGAATAAATGATGATTATGTACTCCACTGCCGCTTGATATCTTTTCCCTGCCCTATAAACTGCTCTTTGTTAGTTTGTTTTTTAAACATTCTACTTATCAGAAATAAAAAGCTGGATAATTGCCTATTTTTAGAATGTCTGGGGGAGAAAGGACATGAAGGTAAAAAGGAGCCCTTGGATAGCTCAGGAATAGCAACCCACAACCCCCTCCCCGAGCTGATCCTCAGCTGTGCTTAAGGCCTGCCCCCCTGCCCATCTTCAGCTGCTGCCCCCTCTCCCAGCTGATCCTTGGCCATGGTTCAGGCTGCCCCCCCCCTTCCAATACTCAGCAACTTTGCCAGCCTGAACTCCCAGCCATGGGCCAAACGTCAGCCGCTCTCCTGCAGGGCCCTGCCAGGCCCCTGCCCCACTTCCCCCCTGCTGATCCTCGGCTGCTTTCCCGGCCTGTCCCTGCCTGGCCCCGCCCCCCCC
>ML682014.1:25151346-25203538 GCA_007922195.1 Podocnemis expansa | reverse complement strand
GGCCTGCCTGTGCTGGCCAATCCTGGGCTGTGCTGCTGACTTGGCCCTCCCTGTGCGCGGGAATAGGACAGCCTTGCGCGGGGAGGTTTTTTTAGGTACACGGCCGTGCAGCCGCGCACCTTAGAGGGAACATAGCTGGTTACTACAATCAGCTTCAAGTTGCTTTATGCAGTCTGTAATTAATGTGATCACACATTTGTTCTGCAGTTATCCTGCCTCCATCCGTGCACAGGATGGATAGAAAATGAGGCAGAACCTTTTTTCTGCATGTAAAGGGCTGGATGAATACTAGCAAAGTGAGGTTCTCTGACTTTACCACAGATACCCAGTGTTGCCATTTCTGGTGAATAGAGCCCTTCAGATCTGTGGGTATCTGCATCTGCAGATGTGGGTGCAGATATCCGCAGACCCATTGCTGAGGATTGGAGAATGGATGCAGGTTCTGTTTTTATCTACCTAGGGCAGGGGTTTCAAACACGTGGCCTGTGGGCTGCATGCGGCCCCTAAAGCTATTGCCTGTAGCCAGCAGTGACACGATTGTTACTAGTATTTGCAATATCAGTGTATGGAAAGGTTTCAGTGCTGCAGCCCTTGGACTACCGTACTAATCCTTGTGTGGCCCTCTGCTAATCCTCATGTGGCCCTCATGGTGATTGGAGTTTGAGACCCCTGGCCTAGGGTGTGATTGTTTGCTGCAGCTGCTGCTAAGATCTGGATCAGGAGCACACAGGAGACCAAGGAAGTGCTCCAGCTAAACCAAGCTCAGCTCAGGTTGAGGTCTGCCAGCCACTCAGTGTCTCTGACTATTAGCCAGCCAGTATGCTAGCCTGTGATCGGGCTCACTCAGTAAGCATGCTGGATCATTCCCCAAGGAGGACTTGCCCACGTTTTTCCTTTTCTTGTTTGTGGTTCGTGTGCCGTGCTGTCACTCGGAGATTTTATTGGCAAAGGAAATTTGTGAATGAAAGCACAGTGTATGAACTGCAAACAAGAAAAGAAAAAGTTGGGTAGAGACCCCCCCCTCCCCTGGGGAATGAGCCAATCAAAGGCTAGCATGCTGATTGAGTGAGCCCAAGCCCGGATGCGGATGTGGATACTTACAAAGCCTACATTTATTAATTGCTAAAACCTCATGACTTTTAAGCCACATTAATGATTTTGGAGCACTTAATGCATGATTTTTAAATTGTTAGGTTTCTTAATACTGGGCTTCCTATATGATCATGGACAAAACTATTGTATGCATTCTCTAAAGGGGGCTGAATTAAGATTGCCAGGTACTTTGAAAATTTTTTAATGTGGTCAGCCACCTGTGACAAACTGGGGAAGTCCAGTCACTATGGGTCCTGCACTTCAGGTCTTGGCAGCCAGCTGGAGCCCAGCTTTCCCACCTCCAAACCTTCAAAGTTATAGTTTCTCCAGTCCCTTCTGCCCTCGGGTTGGGCTCTCCAGCCTGCAGGTTGCTGGGCCTGGGCCCTAAGGCCCCTCTAGGCAAGCTTGTCCTGGCTACCTGTCTTTTCCAGGTACTGGAAGCAACAGCTCCTAGTTAGCTTTGTCTAGCTCCTAGTTAGCTTCCCTTTGTTCTGCTCTGCTACAACCACACACTCCACTCCTAGATCCTTCTCCAAACTCCACACCAAAAACTCCTCCTCTCTGACTAGCTGCAGCAGAGTTTTCTTATCTTCTACTCCTTAATTAAAGTTAAGTGCTCCAACTGCCTCCAGGCTCCTTAATTGGAGTCAGGGGCCTTAATTGACTTAGAAAAGCCCTGCCCTGCTTACCCAGGAAACAGACCTTGCTGAGCCTAGGGTTGATATACCTGCCCTCCACTATTCTCTTGTAGCCATCAAGCTTGACTGTCACACACTATAAAGTTCTTCTAATGTAGTGTTTTGCATAGAAATACCCCATTGCACTACCAAAGGGAACCAGGTGGTGTGACTGTATGGTGTAGATGAACCTTAAACTTAAGGTATCATATGCTTTAAAAAATTATCTACTACTAACTGAATTAATGTAAAAGGAAACAATTTTGATATATGCACTGTTTGCTTATGTATATTTCTCTGTAAAGTGAAAATCAGCTAGCTTAATTTCACTTACGGTTCAGTGTTCCAATGTTTTGGCTTTGTTCCATGGCTTGTCTGTTTTCAGATCTGTTAGTGATAAGATTCTCTTTGGGAATTCATCACTATTTCACCGTGCCAGTTTGTTTTTCAAACATGAAAAATTTGACTCAGTATTCATTAGATGAAGAGAAGGGAGATACTGATTAATTTGATGACAACAACTGAGGATGATAAAAAAAAAATAACGAAAAGCAAGCGACTTACAAAAACTGGCCTGATACCTCAACTAGCATAAATACAAATATTTTTTTCTTTTATCGTTGCTGTTTTTCTGTTTTATTTCATCTTTCCTTTTTCATAACAGTCCAGTCTTGAAAAGCTTTCACATTTAAATGCTAAACTAACATTGTTCTTAAAAATATTATTAATTTCATATCATTATTTCACATTTTTCTGAGTAGAAAAAGCTCAGTTAAGTAATTGAAGTTGGAGGGGTTTTTTTGGTAATTGAGTGTCAGTATCTTTCTAGTACTAAGCTTAGGTGAGAGCATTGTCTTACTCTTTTGCTAAACTTTTAATGAATTAGTGCTTTATCTGACAGTTTTTAGTATTAGTAATTCACCAGTGTGTGACCAGTTGTTTGCTCCAACCTTAGTCTGAGAGATGTATTACAATTCATTGCTTATTTTTAGGGAATGATTTGGTGTATGGAGCCAGATCCTATAATGTGCACAGCTGTGGTTGGCACAGACCTGTGAGTTTAGGGAAACTTTAAACCCAGGGATCTGAGGGACTGAAAAAACTGCTGCTATTTTGTACTGGGCATCACAATCCTCACAATCCTAAGGGAGTCACTCTGGCAGCTGGGCATCAACTGAATGCATGGGCCTCTCTTCCATCTTCTCTTCCTGGGAGCGAGGAAGCATGAGCCTTGTGTAACAGCAACTGTTACCGTTGGAGAATTCCCCAATGCCTAGGTCCAATGGATTTTATGGACACATTGGACCCATCTATGCTGCTAGGAAAATTTGACAGCTGTCAACAGGAGGTATGCAAGCTATGAAGAGTAGCTTGTGTAAGTCCCATTGACTTCTTAACTCCTCTTCAGCTTGGCATCTTTACTGCTCTGTGCCAGTTGAGGGGATTGTTTTATGCTGCCATCAGTGTAGACGTGGCCACTGTATGAGCAGATTAACACAATGGCTAACATAGGACTTCGAATATGACTTGTGATGAGAACCTAATTCTGTGCTCACAGTTCCTGTGGGCTCCATGTTCATCTGGAATTTGGTGATGGGGTGGGAAGCTATGAAGTTTAAGTAACATGCAGTCAAGAACAGTAGAAGATTAATGTCTTTAATTTATAAGTAACTCAGCATTGGGTTACTATATTCTCTCAGTCATGGTTGGCACAGGCCAACAATCTTTTAAATACTGGAACTCTGTTGCAGAAATCATCTAGGTCCTTTTGTTTCCCATCTTCAAGTTTTTGGAGGTAGTCATCTTTGAGGGTGTGGTGATACTCCAGGACCATCTCTTGTTAGGAATACGTATGTGGTTAGTATTGTCCATAATAACTGTTAAATCAAATTATAATTCTGTTCAGAAAGGAACTAATTCTGATGATGATGTCTTAGAGGCAGCAGCAGAGGCTAATTAACGTATTCTAACATTTTGTTTGCCATGAGTAGCTGCATAAAAAGTGGGATTGTGGTCCAATATGCCGTATTTTTATTTGTAATAAGAAGTAGTGAATAAAATAAATTTTAATGTACTTCCCCTTTGCATGGTTTAATCATTTCAAAGCATATCAGAAGCATGTGTATGTCTCAAAATATTATGCTATTTCGAGGGGTATAAAAATGTTTACAAAAATCAGTGTGTCTATAAATATATTCATTTTTGATTCACCAAGTGTTTCCTGGGGTGTATTATACAGCCACGTCTGGTTTGTATGCTTTACAGTCTTGCATGCATTAGACAAGAACAATTAAATTATAATTTGTCTTGTGCTTCATGAATCACACTTTTATCAACATAACACTAATGCTGGTTAATTGTACTTCCCAATTCTGAGTCATTTCTGGCTTTTTACTATCCTGATGCAATTAAGTACTGTTAAAGGTGACCTGCAAAGCACATTTTAAAAATGAGATTGTGCCCTTTTTCCGTAGTTTTAAAATGTATTAAAGAAGCCCTGAAAGGCTTGAAGGTGGATTTTTTTCCCCCAACTTTCTCCTTAACACATCAGAAAAGTGAAATCTTATCTTTTCTAGATTTAGTATGGGTCTCTGATATGTTATTAGTTCTCGCTTCCTAATTAAAGGAGCGGTAGTGTTGAATCTGAAATAAAGTTCATTTTCCAAATTGTTAGGCATTGAGAAACAGTAAAGATAAATAGGTGGTAACAAATATATAATCAGTTTGAATAAAATCCTTTTCCCATTCTAGTTTTTTGTTATCTTGGCTCTTTTGCTTAGTTTTCCAGTCATTTACAGTATCGTGCAGTTGAAACAGGTCCTGATTTTTCCAGTGTATTAAAGCTATCAGGAGAAAGCAACATAGAAAAACTAATTGAATTTTCTTCTGTCATAATGAAACAAAAAGAATGTAGTCCCTTTTTTATTGTTACTTTATTTCTGATAACTGTTTTTTTCTTCCTAATTATTTACAAGATAATATTTTTTTCAAGTTTGGCATTAGAATTTCTGATTTATCTTGTTTTACTAAAAGTAAAACATTCTGGTTTTCTTTTTTAATTATTTGTAATTACACAAAAAAATACATGTTTCACTGGCTCTGGCACTAAGAATACAGCGTCAACCATAATATCTATTAAAAGTGTGGGAACTACTGATTTTTCAGGTCATTGGCAGTTCTTGGGGAACAAATGGTTTTGGATCAAGCTGAAGCCAAACCAGTTTAGCAATCCTTAAAGAATTTCTATTTTGATTTTTGGGAAGTTTTGACCATTTTTAATAAGAGCAAAGGAAATATGGAAACAGGACTAGATTTCCATGGATACTTAGTGTAACCCTTCTGCCAGGGCAGGCTGGCAGAACAAGGGCCAGGTTCTATACCTAGGGGTTTCCTAATAATGTGCCACCACCAGCCGGCTCAGGCCCCCACCCAGATTTCTGGGAAATCATGCACCATTCCCAAATGGGTAAGGCTTCCTCACACGCAAGCACGAGTCTGAGTGTAGTAAACAGAACTCTTAATAGTAGTAAAACAGAGTATAAAAGGTGAAATAACAGAAATCAGCACTAATCCAGAAAGTCAGAACATAGCAAAGTTCCCAGCAACCCACACCACACAACAGAACATATAAAACCTAATGGCAAAACCAGCACTGATCTGGGGAATCAGAGCTAATCAGGCTTCCAACATGATCCCACATATCGTAACAGGAAAGGTAAATTCACTAGCAAAAATTGCCACCAATCTGGAGAATCAGTACTAACTAAGCTCCCAAACGACCCTAGGGTACGTAGGGAGTGTCTTTCATGCCAGCTATCTGCCAGCACCAACCACTGGTCACTCACTCCATCCACTAGCACTGTCTGCTGGCTCTGCCCACTATCCGCCGGCTTTGCCTTCCAGTCACTCGCGCCGCCCAGCTTGCCACTGGCTGCTCTCACCATTCGCTGGCTCCGCCTACTGGTCAGTCGTGCCACCCAGCTTGCCACTGGCCATTCTCACTGTCCACTGTGTCTGCCAGCTCCTCCCACTGGTGACTCCATCGCGGCTTCCCTTCAGTGATTTCAGCTCAGAGAGAGGGCTTTTCCCCTCTCTAGTGATTTTCATACTCAGGCTGAATCTGAGCTCAGAGACCATCCCCCAGCCTACCGTTGCAGGGTCCCAGAGCTTGGGCTCTGATCTGAGCTTAAATGCGGTTAAATAGACCCTTATCCCAAGCCTGGGAGTCAGAGTCTTTGGCCAGCAGGCCCACCCACTACAGTGCCTAGCAGCGGCACAGACTTCTCTGCCATGGCCATGGGTCCAGCCAGCAGCAGGCAGCTGCAAGCAGAACAGAGGCAGTGCTGCAGGCAGATGGGTGGGAGTGGGTTGCTGTCACCACCTCGTGTTGTCTATCAGCTCCAGCCTGGGGGCAGCCATCATGTCCATAACAGGGTGGGAGTGAGGGGTAGACAGCGAATATTCTTTGGAATGACGGCTGGAACCTGGATGTCCTCTGTCCTAAGTGAATGGCCTATACACCAGTTAGACTAATTCTTTCTGTTTCTTGTCCAATCAGTATTTAATTTTTGTTTGACATAGGACAACTAATAGGAGAGATTGAAGATACCTTTTGTTTAGAGCACATATCTGCAGAGTAGGCTGACATAAGTCAACAGAATTTAAATAATTTATTTTGACCATAATTTAAATTGTTAAGCAAGAGGAAACCTTGATTTAAATCTGTTTTACTTCTGTTTTGGTTTTGTATTTTTTTTTCCTAAAGCGATACTGATGATAATTACAACATTTGCAATTAAATATAACCTGTACGCTAAATTTGGTGCTACTTTTCGCTAATCAGGATACATTGTATATATTCTTTATGCAGTTATATACTTAGTTTACATTTATTGAGATTCTTAATAAAGAATTGTCAGATGAACAGTGCATTTCTTATGCACTGTAACAGGTGAATTTTTACTTGTGGTTTTGTGTCAAGCACTAAAATGCCATATTTAATTAAAATGCACAATAACAGCTTTTAAAACTTTTATTAAATAAAACTATCTTAAGTGCTAAGAACTTTTTGTATTGAAACATGTTTGCATTTGAAACTATCTGATACAGTACACTAGAGAAATATTATTCAAAATTAGTGAGTTGAACTGTTTGTTTATGGTCACTGTCCTTCAAGATTTTAGAATTAGTAGCTCTCACCCTCTCTCACCTACTTCTCCTGGTAAATTGAAAGAAGGCAAGCCTTCCTGTTTTCCAGCTCCCAGCTGGTGTCTTAAATTTGAATGAACTAGTCACTGAACTGAACAAAACTATTAGAATAAATTGAAATGAAGATACAATTTCTGCACCTGTAGAAGGGTCTATTACTGTCAAAAGCTGGTTTAACAATTCAGCAGTCTAGTTCAAGGTGCATATCTAGTGACTCCCTCACCCCGTTCGGGGGATTAACCTTTAAAATTTGACAGAAAACATGTACTACTTTAATATTTTTTCATTTACATTATTTTAATAAATGTTGGTGTTAACATACACTTAATTATATTTTTTAAAAGAAAACCTGCATTAAATTTAAATATAAGCATTATATTTACATTTTTTAAAAAACCCAACTTCCTATTTTGAACATCATTTTTTGTCCACCCTGCGTACCAGGTGTGCAGTGGGTTCAAATTCTTGCTTGAGCGTGGAGATTTAAATGTTAGTCTGTCACATCCCAAGTAAGTGTCGCCTGGGCGTTATGGTGTATGTATGCGAACCACACCATCTCTTCCTTCTTTAGGGATTTGTGAATGGGGCCTAAATCTCTCATTTGAAAATTAGAGAGATTCAGTTTGAAAATGCTGAAATGGTTGATTTTGACATTAAAAAGATTCTTTGAATTGGTTTGCCAAAATTGACACATTCACAAAGGGTTTTAATCATCCCAAATGCCTTATTTTAGGACACAAATTTCCACTGAAAAATTTTGCCTAACTCTAACTACTAGAATAAAATACATTTTATTTTTAAGAGACAGTGTTTTCTACTAGCTAAAGCTTTGGACCTGGACAAGGACACCTGGGTTCTACCTCAGCTCTGCCATTGGCCTCTGGCTGACCACGGGCTTGTCATCTTACCTCTGTGCCGCAGTTTCCCCCACCTGCTGATGGAAGTGTTACCTTCTTTATAGAATTTACCAATTTAAAAGCAGTATATCTACTATATATTACTACTATATAATGTTTTTTAAACTATTGGGATCTAACATCTGGGTTCATCAAGCTGCTGTATGCATTTTCCTTAACAGCTGGGTGAAGAAAAGACATCTTCAAGAATATAGAGCATTTTTTAAGTCTGGGACTAAGAGGATTTATTTTGTCCTTAAGATATTGTTCAAGGCACGAGAACTATATTGTCTTAATTGTTTATGAACAATTGAATATTTTTGGGAAAACCCTCAACAACCTAAGGCTAGGCATTCAAAGATCCAGAGTTGTACTAACAAGTTCAATAATTCATCTCTGTGTTACCATCATTTATGAACTAACTAGATGGAAGATCTTTAACTTCATCATCTTGATAAAAATCAAAATCTTTTGGTCCTTGCTAAGACATAATTTTGATGGATAGAATGAACCCCCTAAAGCCAAAAGCTAAAAAAACCTTCACTAAGAAGCAATAATTTTAGTATTTAAGCATCATAACATTGCTTAAATTGTTGTTGGGATAAACTGCAGGTGTCCATCTGTTCTTTCTGGCTTTCTGACTTCCCATCCAATCCATGATATAAGTTAGTGGGCAGGACCCAGTAGCATGGGAGTAACTCAAACTTTGATTTTCAAAAATCAGCTGTGCTTCCTTTGTCAGCTACTTGGAACAATCTGTATTTCAGGAAAGAAGTAACTTGTGAACAGTCTCACAGGGTGACCCAGGAGTGGCCACAATTGTTTAAATTGCCCTTGGTATTTAAGCTGCAATTTAATTCCAATATAAAGTGTTCTGTTTTCAGAACAAAAAAATCCTGACATGGATGCAAGGATATTGACTGTTGTCGCATGCAGGATTTGGGGTGTAGACATTTCACTCACACCAACTTGCCAGAGGGTGCCTCCAGATGATTGAACTGGGAAATAGGTTAAGTGGCCTTCCTGTCTAGAGGCTGGTGCTCCATCTTCTTCCATCTTTTTCTGTCCTTTTAGGACCTCAGTTCTCCTGACGAGTCCCCTTTGCCTTTCTAGGGTAAGGTCTAATCTAAGCTGGCCCACTTTGTATAAGTGGCCATCACTAGCTCTTCCAGTCTGGTCCAGTTTGTGTCATTGACCACCAGTAGTCATGTCATTGCCCAGTGGTGGTTTGGGGGTTGCAGGGAAGGACCCAGGTCTGCCGACTTCTCTGGGACCTAGCCAAGGGATCTTAAGTGCCACTCCTTGGCACATCCTTGACCCACCAGCTCAGTTCAGCAGGTCCTTTGGGCCACATCCTTGTTACCCCCAGATACTTTTCTCTCCTGGCTTCAGGGTCTGGCTTCCCAAGGAGACCTGGCAGTCTGCATTGAGCTGTCCTTAGTCCTGCCTCCCATAGCAATACCAACATTCTTCTTGGTTAGTAGGGGAAGACTGCTCTGAGCTACGGCTGCAGCCCCTGTATATACAGGCATTTGGGCCTTGATTAGCTCTGCAGCTACTTGCACCTATTGGCTATTCTTCTCTCTGCAGGGCTATTAACCCATTCCCCACCAGACTGAAGAAACTACCCCACTCCAAGGATTCCTACAACTACTGTATTTTGTTAGCTGTGAAAGGGGAGGTTGCATCCTCCCAGCAAGAACTGACTTAAAAGTAGTGATAAGATGGAAATTCTGTTTAATTCAAAATAATTTTTTATGGTGGTGGTATTTATTCTCATGGATGGTACTTAATTTATATATGAGCTTCTGTATTAGGACATGAGCTTTTAGAACCCATTTTTCTACAGTATGTGTTGATAGGTGAGCATATTGTCTCCACGGTTTGGGGCACAACATATATTTACAAGGTGCTGTTACATCAAAGGTTTATCTTACTGGTTAAGTTCTGTCTAATCCATTGTCTGTTGATGTATATGATAGACAAAAAGCAGAGGATTAAATAATTAATGTAACAGATTGTTAAAGGAATTTTGGGTTAATGCCTTCACCTTCAAGAATTTGGAAGCCTTAAATTCACATCTTCCATACAAAGCTGTGAAATGGTGTTCGTACAGCAGGCAGACGATTCTTTCCTCAGCCCCTTAACCCTCATATAAGGTGAGGATGGTGGAGTCTCAGAGACTGACTGAGCCCAGAGGTGGAAGGCAGACCACAGTTCCTAAACACATAGAAAAGATTAAGAAAGTACCCATGACCTGCATTGAATGAGTTATTTCCAAACAGTTCCTAAGTGACTGAAGTTCATTAAGTTGTGACATAATTAAATAATGTCTTATGCGTCTTGTCTGTCATCTTGCATGTCTGGGACAAAAATGTGACACATTTTCTTATGACATAAACTGTATAAAAAGCATATCTAGTGCAGAAGCTCCAGATGTTATCTTTGATTTTTAAAGAAAATTATTGTAAAATCAGAGATTTATTTAAGGATTAAACTTGCTTATCAAACCCTTTTGCTATAAGAGTGCTTTCATAAACAAAGCATAGCAAGTTAAAGAATAGTTTTAACCCTGTTAAACTTTTAGCAGTGTTCTTGTCAGATTACTTGCATTATCAGAAGCTGACAAGTTATGGTTTGCTTACTTTTCTTGTTGACTGTAACAAATAACATGGGTCTGCTAAGTGCCTTTTTATTCCCTAGGTTTGTACCATCAGATGAGAAGAAAAAGCAAGGCTGTCAACGAGAAAATGAAACTTTAATACAGAGAAGGAAGGACCAGATGCAGCCTGGGGGTACAACGGTCAGCGTTACTGTACCCTATCGAGTGGTAGATCAGCCTCTGAAACTTATGCCACAAGACTGGTAAAGCAGAGCTGTTATTTTAAATTATGTTTTTTACATTTTTACTTGTCTTTTTCAGGGCAATAATGTAGAGCTTGAAATGAGCTAATAAAATAACTGCAAGCTAATTGGCACATAAAACCTTAATAAATGCATCTAGGAATGGTCAGATAGCAATTATATAGCAATTTATTCCTTTCAGTATGTGGTAATGTTTTATCAGGTTTGTTAAAAGGGACTTCTTAAAAGAAAAAACATACTCTTTTAATACAGTGATTTGAATGAGCAATATTCCTGCCTAATCCTATGGTGTGTGTTTGTTTGTTTGTTTGTTTGAAACCCTACAGGGGTATGAAGGTAGCACTCACAACTACTGTACCTTCTTGCAAACATGTTGTGTATCTGAAAGAAAAATCCTTGTCGAAAAGCTAGTCCTTTTTGAATGGGACTCCATTCGGTATGGAAATTTTGGGGGGCTTATACTTCTGAGTGTAAATTTAAAAAAAAAAAAAAGCTGGAAATGTCTTTAACCTGGTGCAATCTGATATACATAATTGTTAGAGATGCTGACACACTTCAGCTTGGGACTCTGAAGAGGGACAGCCAGTCATGGAGAACCTTTTTGCAAATACATCACAGGTTTGTATTAACCTGTAGGCTAATTTGTGAGGGACAGTAAAAAGATCAAATAATATGTCATTACTTTTATAGTCCAGAAAGGGTTTGTAAAAAGGACAGCCTTTTTAGTATTAATCAATCAAATAACCAATATTGTTCCTTTATCCTCCTAATTTAAGACTCTTTCAGGCACGTACAAGGGACCAACTGGTCTCTTATAACATTCTGAGTAGGATGTTAAAAGGGAATAAGATCTAACTCTCCTAATAATTAGACATGCCCTGTGTTGGGAGCAGCAGGTAAACAATAATGCCTTCTGAAGTACCAAAGGTGAACTTGCATTTTCCAATATACTGTAAACATTTTTGACAAAGGAAAAATCTTTGATTGCTTTCCATGAGCATAATCAGTGAAAGGGAATTAATATTAAAGTTTTATTGTTTCATCATCATAACAGCTAATGTGAGAAACTTTAAGTGTTTTCCACCATTTCAAAGAGAACTGATTTATTTTTCATCACCAGGGATTTTGTAATCCTTATACTAATGTAAATTTAGACATTAGTTTATGGGGTCAGTTATTTGTAATGTGATAATGTTTAGAGATCTCAGCTTTATTGCTGTACACATACATAGCAAAGAGTCGGTGCCTGTCATAAAGAACTTCCTGTTTGTGAACAGTTCCTAGTATATGAACTTGATCTTCTGTATTAACAATGAATAGATTTTCTTAGACTTCAGGTAGTAGTTCTATATACTCATAATAAAAAAGGCACTCTGAAAATGTAGGTTGAATTGTTGCAGCTGCCAATCTTGTTGGAATATGCTTTTTATACTAAAAGTCTGAAGTATGTACTGAATAGCCATTTTTAAATAGGTACATCTCATTTGGTTGACAGTACAGTTAGTTTATGATAAAATTAATAGAGGATTATCTTTTAAACTCTAAGAAATGTAAAAGTCCTGAACAGTAATCAGAAGAAATTAACGGAATTTGCTTTGATAAATAAAAAATTTGAAATTGAACTGCATGCAAAAAGAGACTTACATGTAGAAAAAGCAGACATACTGGAAGTACAGCAGTCATTAATGTGTTATAGTGGTTACATTATAAAGAGAAATTAAGCCAATGTACAGTACTTGTCTCACATAGTGTTGACAGCAACTGTCGTGAATAATTGAGTTTTTTTTCCCCATAGGGATTTACATTGACTATGAGTTCAAGTTTTTTAATGCGTGTTTGTGTCTCCTTTGTATTTATAGGGATCGTGTAGTGGCAGTTTTTGTGCAGGGTCCTGCTTGGCAATTCAAAGGCTGGCCATGGTTATTGCCTGATGGATCCCCTGTCGATATCTTTGCAAAAAGTAAGCTTCTGGTTACAGATGAATGCTTTTACAAGTTATCGCCAATGCATACCTGCCATTACTCCCAGTTTGGCTGGGACAGTGGTGGGATTTGGACATGGTGGGAAGCTGGTGCCCTGGCACTTTTGCTCTCTGCAGCTCCCTTACCTCCAGGAAATGAAGAAGGACCATAGCTTCTACACCTCTTCAGGAAAACTAGTAGTGGATTTCTTGAAGATGTGGGTACTGTTGCTTCAGAAATGTTAGGTTCTATACCACTTCTAGGAGACACCTTAGTGGCTCAAGCAGCTCTGGTTTTCCTTTACCTCCAGAAACACTAATAACTTATGCTAACTGAGTGAGCTCTGACTCTTCTGTGAGGAGAAATCTGCTGTTTCAAAACTGCTCCTGCCCCCCCCCCCAATCCTTCAGCCAGGCAGGGACCATCAGATAACTTCCATCTTTATTTTCTTCAGGAAATCCAACAGCCATATCCCCTTACCCCAGCTAAGCAACTCTCAAACATCTTGCTTCTCTATGAAGTTTACAGCACTCATCAGTTGTTTCTGAAACCCCAATTTTCTTTTTGTTCATTCTTACAAACACTCTAAAATGTAGAGTATTATGGGATTCCAGCCAAATCCCCCCTCTTCAGATTCCAGTACTTGGCATGGGTGGGTTAAGTCAGTTTGAATTTTGCTATGTGTATTATATAAGCATGGCATTTTACAAAATAAAATGTCTTCCTAGAACTTCAAGTTCTGACATAGCTACATCTGCTTCTAAGGTACAAGGTAAATGAAATGCAATTAGTGTGCTGATATTGATATACAGACCCTGGCTTTAGACTACTGTGCAGCCAGTAGTTTGCCTAGTGTGCATTGGGGGCCAGTGCTGTTTGCTTACCTGAGCAAGCACAGACTGATGCTTACTCTTCTGGCTGCAACATGTAGACCAGCATCTAAGGAAATCCCAGGTCTCTGCTACATCTATTCTGTGCTCCCATTTCATGTGCAGCCATTGCAAGGTCCATAACTTCTACAGATTTAATAAGACTCTTTGAGATGGTAAATTAATCAGGGCTTCACATTGTTCTGGAGAAGCCACCTAATTGCTAAACATTATGAAATCCTTTCACAATGACATGAAGGTAACCATAATGTATGAAAAACGAAGAGTCTGACTCATTTAACATCAACAAAGGAGTGAAACAAGGTTGCATACTGGCTTCTACACTATTTTATATTTACTTTTCCTTCTTCCTTCAACATGTCTTCCATGATGTTTTGAGTGGATGTCTTATCTTGGCACTAGAAATGACGGAAGTTTGTTTAATATTGCAAGGTTCAGAACTAAGATGGAGGTGAAGGAGATGATCATAAAGGAACTATTTGTAGATGATGCATTCCTTGAGGCTCACAATATTGATGTCCTACAATATTTTATTATCGAATTCTCTGAATCATGCAAAACCTTTGAGGTGGTAGTAAGCTTGAAGAAAACTGTTGATATGCACCAATGCTCTTCAGAACCAGTTCTAGATATCATCTGTTGTTGATCAGTTTTGCTACCTTGTTTCTGCTATTACCAGCAGTATAGCTCTTGATGCTGAGCTCACTAATTTAAAATTGGTGAAGTAGCCAGGAATTTTAGTCTTAGAACAATAGCTTAGAACAATAACAAGTTGTCAACTAAATTGAAAAATCTGTATTTCTGAGATGTGTTCTGTCCACTCTTCTGTATGGCTCAGAAACATGGATGACTTATGTCAAATATTGAAAGACTAAACAGTTTCATATCAGGTGCTTGCATAAAATTCTTTAAAGAAGATGGCAAGACAGGGTGACGAATGTGGAAGTGTTAAATGGAGCTGGTATGTCATTCATAGGAATGTAAATAGTAAGAAAAGACTCAGGTGGCTTGGACATGTCAAATGAATGCTGGATTACAGGATCCCGAAGGGTGTGCTCTATTCTGAAGCTCACAAAGGTTCTAGTAGAGTGGTTTTCAAATCATGGGTTTGGGAGCCAATACTGGGTCGCAGTGCCCCCTGCTGCTGGTG
Source organism: Podocnemis expansa (assembly GCA_007922195.1). Classification (NCBI taxonomy): domain Eukaryota; kingdom Metazoa; phylum Chordata; order Testudines; family Podocnemididae; genus Podocnemis; species Podocnemis expansa. The sequence goes on along the minus strand of ML682014.1, from coordinate 25,188,799 downwards.
TTGAAAGACTGGAATGCATTGCTCAAAGATGTAATTGTTGGGGTGCAGGCATATATGATTTATTTCAGCTGGGTCCCAAAGAAAAGAGTTTGAAAACCACTGGTCTAGAGAGTCAGACCATCGTATAGATTTCAGGATATTTGCAGGATGACTTAAGATTTTTAGGGATCTCTGAATGATTGGGAAGGGAGTCAGAATGTATCTCTGGCTGGTGGAGTCAGCTTGTAGATGGAGCAAGATGTTCCAAAATGGACTGAATCAAGCTTTGCGATGACCAGCATCAGAGGAGGAAAGAATCTTGTGTTTGAATTCAGAGCATTGCTAATGCAGGATTATTCTCTGCCTGTGGACAGGATTGTCACTCACACATCAGACTCAACCACTATTAAAGAAGTCATTGGTACAGATACCATATTTTATAAAGGGCAACGGTGCCATTGATCATTGCTAGGCAGATTGATTGATTTTTTTTTTCTTATTTTTAATTAAGGTAATTTAAATCAGCATGTAGAAGACCTCAATTTGTATCAATTTTAAACAGCGTTTCCTTTTATACTTATTTTTTCCTAAAGAAACATGCATTTTCATTAATTAATACAGTTGTTGAAATATATTAAGAACTGAAAAGAGCCTTTGCAGTCGATTTGTTACATCTTTTTCGCTGCCTAGGAGGAAATGCTATATATGCTTTTATTTAAGGAATTATGCAGCTTAATATTTTCAAATGATCATTATCTGTACATTTTTAATACCTCAACATGGTGAATGATGTATTAGTTACTTACTGGATAATTAATTTTTTGCTTATTATTTGTGTCATGTTTTGTTAGACTCGTAGCTGGAATTCAGTTAAACACACAAAATAGTATACTTTTATTTCTATTTAAATTTTTGAGAGTATAAATTTAGGTCTTAATATATTAAATTAATATTTTATTTAAACAGGTTTAATTTTAAAAAGCTTACTATAATTTAAGAACAGTAAACTAATCATAGATTTGTATCCACACAGTGTTTTTGCTACAGCCTTCAGAAAACTTCATTTCTTCTTCACACTCAAATGTACTGACTCTTGCCCTGTGTTTTCTGAGCTGTGTTTTTAACCTTGCAGAAGGTTAAAACCACCTAGATTCTGCTACCACTGCCTAGTCAAGGCAAGAGGAGAGTACTGCATTATATGACATAAATGTGGGCAAAGTGCTAGTTCAGAAAAAGGAGCAAGATGGGTGGTGGTGGTGGAAATGAGAATGAATTTGAGGGAAGTCATACAATGGGGAGAAAGGAGGGAGGTGAAAGTGAGAAAAGGTGCAAGATAACAGTAGGTACTGAAAATGAAAAGAAGAAAACTCACAATATTTAGTGGACAGAGGGAGAAGCAAAAAGCAAGGAAAATAGTGTGATATATTAAGTGAAAATTATTCAATAACTGTATATATTTGTAGGGGAAAATGTGTAGAGTGATTTATACTGTTTTAGAGGAGAACTGTGCCATAAAATATATCGTTTCCCTGAAAAGTTTATTCTGAAGAGGTTGTGAGAGTTGCAACATACAATATACACAGAGTCTCAAGGACATATATGGGTTAAATTGAAAGGGAAAAGGTAACTTTTTATTCTTGGGTCCTAAAGGTGTTTCTGAAAGGTAAACCATTTTAAAACTAAAAATGTGCCAAATTGCCTCAGATGCCAGATATTTCAAAAATATTTTCCTGAAAAAGAATACCACAAGATCATCTTACAAGAGCCGTGTTCCATTCTCCAAACAAACTTCTTAGTATTTTCTGGGCTATTCACAAGAGAGAGTACAGGCTGGTTCTACCTTCCACTCTGTTTCCATTAATCATTTTGCACATACACAGTGGCTTTAATGGCCTAACTAAATATGATCAGCAGCTTCTGTACCAGTCCATTACTAACCTGTAATCTGCCAGCATTTATAGTAGCTAAAAGCCATCAGAGGCAACCTGGCCTGTTTCCAGAATGATGATTAACAGAGATTTATAGCTGGTTACCATACATGGAAATTTTGGAAAATAAGAAGTTGATTGCCATAAATTCTAAGCAAATAGATCTAAACACATCTAGTAAATCATGGGCTAGACTTTACGCGGATTACACCACACTAGTTTTACTGTCTTAATCATTTTATGTGGGCTAAAATCCTATATGTAAAGTGTTTGAATCGAACTTAAAATATTATTATTTTTATCCCTTGTTTTCTTTTCAGTCTAAAGTTTTTGGCCCCTCTTGTGAAACCATTTTGAGCTAGTTATTTTTGATTTAATGCGTAATACTCATATAAAAATAGCAATGTTCTTATCTGTATAAACTTTTTAGCCGTAAGTATTCACTCTAAATTTAATGTTTTGCTATTTTAACTTGAGATATTTTATTTGAATGCCATTTGAAAGATCTTCCTCCTGTAAAGTGTTAATATACTTCTGTTGAACATGAGGGTCAGTTTTAGTGAATTGACTTTTGTTCAATAATCTTTAGCCCTAACTCAGAGGTTCTGTTGGACATTCACAGATCTTTTTGTAAATATGTGTCCTTGGCAGGTGGTTGTCTATTCTTGGTTTGCTTGTTGAAAAGGGGATAGCACCATTTGAACTGACAAAACTAGCTCTGTTCTTAGTTTTCAGTCAAAAGATGTGAAGTTTATTTGACAATCTAGTATGTGGAGTGATTTATTTATTGAGAGAACTTCTTAATTACTAATGCATTTTTTTTTGTACAAAGAAGGCCAACTTTAGACACTTTTGTGCACACATCAGTGTTCTAAGTTTACATTTTTCAAGTGCATAGATACTTCTGGCTAGAGAAGGACAATGACAGTGATTGCACCAGTTGGGTTAAGGATTTTGGATGGGTGGTAAAGACAGATAAAGGACTGGTGCCCTGGATGAGAAAACTACAAGCGAAGCTATGGCTAGAGTTATATAAAGTGATTACATAACAAACTGGTCACATGTTCCTCTTTTTCTTCTCTTGTACTATAAGAATGGAAAGGAATTCAAAAGACTGCCAGCGTAATATAATAGAATGAAATAAGATTCATTAATATTATTACTCTGTCGAATGCCGTGCTACTGGATATTAAGGCAAATATTGTTGCATAAGTTCCAAAGGTGCAGCCATGTTAGTCTAGTTCAGCAAAACAAACAAGGAGTTCTGTGGCATTTTCAAAGACTAAAAAATTTAAAAGTGCCACAGGACTCTTCTTTGTAATGTTGCATAAATATTTGAAATGTGGCATTCTGAACTGAGTAGCAGTTACAATGCTGCCTTGTAATTTTATCTTCGGTTATCAGTTCTCATCCTTTATGGCATAAGCTTATCAGGTGGAATCTGAGAAATCTCCCTTCTCTTCTCCTCTATTAGACAACTACACGTATGGTGGAAGACTGGGACTGATACTCTTCTATAGGGTCCAACATTTTCTACTGATGACCAGAAGATACTGGACTAAATGGACCACTTACGTGTTGTAGCATAAGCCGTTCATATGGTCTCAGCTTACTGAATGACAGCCTTTTATTTTAGTAATGATTTCAAATAAGAGATCAAATGCTATTTACAAAAAGCCAACAAATATGAACTGGAACCACTATAGATTCTGGAATATTTGTTTCAACTACTACTATTTGTAGACTACAGTTATACTATGTATAAGCTGTGATGTCACTTCAGTTGCTGTCATATCAAAATACACAAGGGCTTTTGTGAGGACCATGTGTCTGTCTATTCTTTAAACCAGTGGTTCCCAACCTTTTTCAGGCTGGGGACCCCTTTTTAACAAAGAAAAATTTTTGCAGCCCCCCCGGCTGATAATGTAACCTGGCTCGCACCACTCTGGTGGCGCAACTGGGACAGCCGGCAAATGGCGCTGCCACCACCATTGCCCATGCCGCTGAGAAGCCAGTCTGTGGCAGCTATGGCCCCCTGAAGGGGAGCTGCCACACCCCCATCCCCCTGCCAGGATCTGGCCACAGGAGGGGAAAGGCAGCCCTGGCGGGGAGCATAAGGGCTGTAGCTGGATTCCAGCCCCCATAGGAAAAGGCTCCGTGGACCCCGTGCAACATGTCCATGACCCCTGGGGGTCCCCAGACCACAGGTTGAGAACCACTGCTCTAAACTAAACCCTAGTGAAATTCATTCCCTTCCGGGTTGGATTGCAGCATTTGTTGAACACCAAAGCAAAGTTATAGAGCCATTTAGGACAGCAAGTGAACCAGAGTACCTTATTGAGTTGCAGTTGTTGCAGAGATCATTTTAAATAGTAAAGACTGGGTGTAACATCTAAACCAGAGTTTTGCCAGGAGTGACAAGTAACATTCCTGCTTCTGCAAAAAATGCTGTGGGATGGATAGATACAGATATATTTTAAATTTCCACTGTGTTCAGTACTTAAGTTTTATGTAACCCCCAAGAGACAGCATTTCCAATAGCATAGTGACTCTTATGTCATACTGGTGTATTAAACAGGTACCAGCTCAATGATAAGCAGCAACTACTGCTGTTGAATCATTAAAAACCCTCCCTGCAGCATTTTAGGATTACTTTGGTGTTCTATGAAAATGCTGATAGGGATCGACCCAAAGTAATCTGAGATCTGGTGAATGCTGTTCCCTCTAAACTGTGCACGCGTGCGTGCACACACAGGTCATGAAACTCATGCACAAAACAAAATAAAGTGCACACACAAAAAATTTGACAGCGCTAATATTAGCGCACCCGAAGAAGGTTTTTGTGCACACCAAGAAATTTTTTGCGTGCACAGCCTATGAAAAATTAGAGGGAACATTGTTGATAAAATCACAGCCCAAAACACGTTTTAGACAAATAAACACGTGAACAGTGACTATTATCTGGCCACAGAGCTGTCATGGTTGGGAAGCAGCCCTTTCATCAGTTTTCACTCATTTCTGTTGAAGATATGAAGTGTGTATCAGAGTTGAGATTCATGAATGCATTATTGAAAATCCCTAGAGCAGCATGCTGTGCTCATGAGGTGCCAAGAGTCACCCACAGGAATTACCGATATTGACCAAGGTTGCACTGTTCTGAATAAAAACTCTGGTGGTCACTTCGTGTGCATCAATCAGGTTAAATGTATAATTTGGTGGGCCCCAGAACCCTCCGGCATGGGTGGGCCCCCCAATACCTGTCCCCAGAACACACCCCCTGCCCCAGTACCCACCCCAGGTGCGCGCGCACACAACCTCCAGCAGCCCCCCTCCCCACAGCCCTTACCTCCAGTATTTGCAGGCTGCCTGACCCACCACAAGCTGCCCCACCCTGCAGGGGGAGATTCACAAACTCTAGTTGTGCTGCAGCTCTCTGCTGACTGGGCTTAAGGTGGACCAGGACTTAAGGTGGAGCCACCAGAATGCTGGTTTCCAGCTGCTCGTGCTATTTTTAGCAGGGCCCTGGAACACAGCATTCCAATACATTCCTCTATTGCTAGGGGCCCTGGAACGCTGACAGTCTAAAAATAGCGGAACTGGAACTGCGTTCTGGTGCGTTCCCCCTTACTTTAACCCCTGGCATCAGGGTTACCGAGTGTTGTAATGGTTCCAAGAGACTGAACTCTGATAAGCACTGCATTATGTCTTCAGCAGATATCAGTAATAATAATAGAACTGATCCTGGAGAAAAGTTAAGAAAGGTGAGATCCCGATAGCCTTGACTGTGAGGTGAAATCCTACTGTTTAGTTGTGTGGTATTTGAACTTACAAACTCAATGTCAAATATGGATGCTAAGACAGAGCAGTTTAATAAGGGGAGGAAAAGGAGGAGGATTCTGGTTTTGGGAGGAAATAATGCTTTTGGACACTGGCATCATGTATGCAGAACATAGCAAGAATCCTTCTACTGGATCTGGTATAATTGTAATCTGCACCCATGTTATAAGTAATTCTAGAACATTTTGTGTTTCTTTCCTTAAATTATTTTATTTGACCTCTATAGTGTCTACAGAAGCATTAGTTTTCTGCTGACCCAAATAACTCTTCCATATAGGCTAATAGGCTTACTATCCAGAGTACTGTTTTACGTAAAACAAAAAAGTTAAATAGCAAACTAAATGGTACCCTTGCATTTCTCTTCCAGTCAGCTCACCTTGCTGCCTAGATTTTCATTAAATAATCAAAATGCCTTCAAAAGGTTTAAATTTCCTGTTTTTCATCCTTGGACATCTCAGAAAGGCCAAATAGAATGTCAGAGTCCACCCCTTTCCCCCCATCCCCCCTGCCCAAATAACTTTTGACTTGAAAACAGCCCAGAGCTTTTTTTCTCAAGAATCTGTTTTTGCAAGAATCTCTGTACATTAGAAATAGGGAGTGCCAGCTCACTCATAACCCACAGCATTACTACTATTATATACTAAGAGAGCCTTGTCATGTCCCATATGAGATTATATTATTACTTCTTTATTTTCTTAAAGCAGGTTCATTGTTTCTGGTATGTAATCTTAACTGTCAAGAATATTGTGCTTTGTTTGTCTAATGTAAACAATTCGATAATGTAAACTCAACATGGGTTATAGTCCTAAATATTGCTCCTTTGTGTCCTGTAGTTAAAGCTTTCCATCTCAAATATGATGAAGTACGTCTCGATCCAAATGTACAGAAATGGGATGTAACAGTATTAGAATTAAGCTACCACAAACGGCACTTGGACAGACCAGTATTCCTACGTTTCTGGGAAACTTTGGACAGGTAAATATGCTGAAAAACTGTTACTGTAAGTTGTTCGTGGGAAGTGAGAATAGAGAACCCATTTAAGTGTCAAGGAAATCGTATAGTTCAGAAAGGTCTAAGCAGTGGCTTGGAGACAAAAATACTTCTTGCTAGTCATGATTACTGAGCTGCAAAGCACCTTAAATTGTCTACCAGAACACTACAGATGGATCCAGGGAGAATAACCTGTTTTTTAGAATGATGAATGTCATTTTATTGCAAAAGAGTGTGACAGTTAAAGTTGTGCAAAGCCGCCTACTAGTACTAAGTCCATTTCCACAATTTTTTTTATAGTACAGAGAAGAAGCTTAAGGCATCAGTCTTAACAAAAAATTTCTCATGTAGCAGTTCAATATACATTGGGAAAGTAGATGAGCCCATTTGTGTCAATGTGTAAAATTAGTTTGATTTTGATGCAGTTGTTAACAGCAAAATATAAAAGCAGTTACAGCTGGGATTTTTGAATAATTCCAAGGGAATTAGGCACCTAAATCTCATTGATGTTTAAATGCCTTCAGGCTTCTCTGTAAACCTCAGTAAAATCACTTACCATATATACTTGTGTGTTAGCTGAGATTTTTGTGCTTGAAAATTTCCTTTAAAACAAGCACTCAGCTTATACATGGGTCATACAGCAGCTCCAGCCCAGAGCATACCGAGCGTACTCCGAGTTGGAACTGCAGTATGTGACCGGGGCGGCCTTGTTGGGGAGTCAGCCCCAGCTGGGGTTAGAGTAAGGAGAGGGACTTGGCCTCTGGAGTGGCCAAATAAAGGGGTGGGGGGGGGTGTCAGCCTGGCAAAGTGGCAGCAGGGCCTGAGGGGCTGGGGGGTGGCAGGGCATCAGGAAAAGCAGCGGCATGGCCTGGGGGGTCAAGGATGGTGGGAAAAGGGACGGCATGGCCCGGGGCTTTGGGAGGGGGTCTGGGACAGCAAGGGAAGTGGCAGCAGTTCCCATTGGGTAGAGAGGGTGTCAGGGATGGCAGGGGAAGGGATGGCTGTTCCCAGGGGGGTTGTTGGGAAGGGCAGGGGAAGCGGTGGCAGTTCACAAGGATTGGGGTGGTTTTAGGGACATTGGGAAAAGTGGGTTGGGGGGGTTTCGGTGACTCTGTGGAAGGTCAGCAGCACAGAGTGAGGGACCTAGGGGTCTGAGCCCCCGGGTGGAGCTCAGCTTATATTCAGGTGGCCCATTTTGCCTGTTTTGGGGGGCTCAGTTGGGGGGTTGGCTTATGCACGGATCGGCTTACACATGAGTATATACAGTATTTCCAAATTTTGTTACTCTGATATCTCCCCATCAACATCTTCCACAAATACTTGCCTGAAGATTTCTAAACACTGCCCAGTAGTGACTGACAAAAATAAACTTCAGACTTTCATATTCTTATAACTTCTCATAACATGAAATACAGTCATAAGTAAGGCACTTTAACACAGTTTCATAGCGAACTCCTGAAATGTGACCCCAGTGGAAATTACTATAAGTTTAAGTGCAAAACTAGTTGAAAGTCTATGCTCAAAGTAGTTATAAATGATGTACTGTCAGACCAGAGGACATATCTAGTGTGGTCTGTCCTGGATCTGGCATTATTCAGTATTGTCATTTAGTAACCAACGTGATGGAGAACAGTGTGCGTATATCACTTGTGGATAACATTAAGGAGGAAGGTATTGCTAGGACTTCAGAGAACAGGGTTAGAATTCAAAATGATTTGACAAATTATAGAATTGGTCTGAAATCCACAAGTTGAAATCTAGTAACCACAAGTGCTAATTACTGCACGTAAGAAAGAAAAACAAATGCACAATTATAAAATGATGAATGGCTGCCTAGCCAATAAAACAGATTAGAAAAGATAGAGGATTAGTGGATCACAAATGGAATACAAGTCAGCAATATGATTCTGCTGTGAGGAAGACTGATGTCATTCTAGTGGGAGTCTTGTAGAGAAAATTGCAGAGCCTAAAGGAGAGCAGCAAAACATGGAGAAATTTGAGTTCAGAGGAGAGCAACAAAAATGATCAAAGGGAAAAAGAAAAAAAACCCTAACCTATGAGGAAAGGTTAAACAAACAAAAACGGGGCATGTTTACTCTCCAGGGAGGGGGGAAAAAGACTGGGTAGGGGACCAGACAAATACATAAAGGCCAGTTACAAAGAGGTACAGTGATCAATTATTCTCTGTCCATTGAAAGTAGGACAGGGAATAATTGGCTTAATCTGTGGCAAGGTAGATTCAGATTAGATATTAGGAGAAGCTTGTAACTGTAGGGATAAAAAGCACTGGAGTAGGCTTATAAGGGAGGCTGTGTAATCGATCATTGGAGACTTTCAAGAATAGATTAGACAAACAACTGCTGGGATTGTCTAGGTCCTGCTTCAGAGCAGGGAGCTTGACTTAGATTACCTCACAAGGTCCCTTCCAGCCCTCATTTCTGTGTTCTAGAAATCAAGTCAAAGCTCCCTTTGGTGGCTCTTCCTTCATGCATGTGAGATGCAGCATTGTACAGAACTCAGGACTCTTGAAGAATCTTTTCATGTCTTTTTAAAATTGTTAATGTTGTAATAATTAGGTTTTTAAAGCATTTTACTTCTCCTCCCTCCTGTGTAGCATTGTTCTTGGAATGAACACTTTCTGTAACAAGATTCTGTTAATATTGTCCCTTTTTGACATTGCAGGTACATGGTAAAGCACAAATCCCATTTGAGATTCTGAATCCTCTGGCTGCCATTAATTTCCTGGAGCCTGATTGAGAAATACGAAAGATGCTCCAGTCTGGAGACTAGGGCTCTCACTGTATGCATTTCTCAAGAACTTTACAAGTGAAGAGAGCGTCACAGTTTAATCTTTTATAAGATCTTGTTGGATGTTTTGTGCTCTGGCGGGTTGATACCTGCTATTATAACAAGCAAAAGGGTTTTGCTTAAAACTATTTTTTTAATAATGTTAGCCTTCTAGTCTGCAAATCAAATTGTATATTTTGATAGCAGCAGTTTCTTCCCTGTTTTGTTAAGTTAGCTAACTTTATAACAGTATATTTTGTTCCTTGTTAGAAAATAGGTTGATCTTTACTGCGCAGGTTACAATGTGTGTGTATATATAGATGTGATGAGGCTTTCAGAATGACTTTGCTTCTGAGTTTAGCTCTAAATTCCTTTGCTTTATTGTTTCACTTACTGAAAATATTTTGTTGTGAATGATGTTATGTTTAGTCTATAGGACTTGCAAAACTAAGCAAAGTGACAGTTGTTTTCGATAAATCAAAATGTCAACCTGTATATGTACTGTATATTCTGTTTTGTTGAAAAAAGGGATGATGAAAATCAAAAACCACTTCTTTTGGGTTATAATATTCCAGTTTACCAAATCTTTAAACTTTATCGTGAATACATTCAAGTAACTTTAACACTGAATGTCTATCCTCCACAGAAATCTTTTCATTTTTAAATTAAAGTGCATTATGTGTACACTACCACCTATCATACTTTATATATGAACTCAAACATTATGTAGGTTAAAGAATGTGAATAGAAAAGGAGAGGGTTTGCTTTTTATGTCATCACAGAAACTTAATACTTCTACTGCCATTACATTTATAGTAGACAACATCTAATATTTTCCCCTTATGATAAAAGTAGCCCAAACCTTATCTCCTGGAGTTGCAGTTTTCTGATCTAAGCAACTAATGTAGACTTTCAGCAATATTACGTTAGTTCTCACAATACACCTAGTGCAATTACCAAAGAACACATTTGCTTGATCTAGATTATGAGAATAACTACGGCAAGAAAACACTGGTATTTGTATGAATTTATGGAAACTACTTACTTCTTGATACAGTAATTTAATACAGTATACCAGTTGCTACACAAAATAATTAAACACTGTAACATCTGAATGAACTTTTCTGGGGTAGGAAAAAAGTGCTTATATTTCTGCTCTTAAAATTCAGAAGCATGTTTCTTATGTTTTGCCAGTGAGGTTTGACAAAAGTAAAATATTTCATATATTCATTTTCTTTTCCTTTTATTTCACATTTTATCTTCCTTTTTTAACATGACTGAAAGCATCAGTCCTGCAGAATTTTTAGAATCATTATGTTTTACTGGCATACCAGAGCACAGTGGCTTTGGCAATACTTAATATTTTCATCTCAACTGTGCTGAGGCTAGAATTTTTATATTTAAAATTAAGAAAAATAAAAGCTTCCCCATTCATATTTTTCATAGCAATTAAAATATACATCAGTAGTACTAAGTGGTAGTGGAGCTTTGAATAAATACCATGAAATCGCTGGGAAGGAGCAAACAATTCAACATTGTAAAACAAATATAATTTCTAGAAAGTTTTTCTAGCTTATGTCAAAAATTGGTCAGATCCTCCAGATCACTGATTTGCCAATAATTCTGTTTCACAGAAGGAACCAGCATTTTTCCTGCTTTGTATCTTTTTGTCTTGGGATAAAACTAGGCAACAATTATCAATAACATTGCAGTTGTTACTGTGAAGAAATAATCAATGCAATTCGGTGTTTCATACTGCTGAAGTTTTCAGGCATCTGATATTTCTGCCTCTGCTGCTCAGAAATGACTGATTAGCAATAAGAAATTTTGCAGGTTTAGTCAGGGCTATATATGTGGCCAACATACTGAGTTTTAAAAAGACTACTATAATGGGCAGCAGCAACTTTTTCCAAAAAATGTTTTGTATGTACTGTTATTGCTCACATGCATGATAACCTACAGATTATACAGGGTTTTTTTAAATATGCAAAGTCCAATTGACAGTGTCTTTTCCCCATCCTCTGTTTGTCGTCTTGTGTGTTAAAAGCACATGGTGCTATAGCTCATCAGTCAGTTGCAAACCCTGCAAACATTTAGGTCCAACAGGACACACTGGAGACTGATTCTGATTTTATTTACACTGCTGTGCTTCAGGAATGACTCATCCAAAGTCAGTGCAGTAGTGCAGGTGTGAAACTGGCAGGAGAGCAGAATGTGTGAAGTCCGTTGAATGAACTGTACCATTTTTTGTGGATTCAAAGCCAGACTTTTAATGTTTTGGATTTTTGTATTTGCAATATAATATGTGATTACAATCTAAAACGTATTTATGAAGGAGATGGCACTTTCAGGTTTCTTCATTCACGAGGGCAATGTCGTGGCTAAATCATTGTGCTGTTCCATTCCCACTGATTTCAGTGGGAGTTGTAGCATGTCCTCACAGATTAGCTCTCATGCTCTCTCTCCACACACACACACGTATGTATGTGTATATTTATACACACATTGTGAAGCTGTTTGGGCTTAAAGTTTAGCCTATAGCATCATGCAGATCAGGCATTTCATCTCACTTTATGCTTGATTTATCTACCAATTAACTGTAAGGAAACCTGGTACCATGAACTGGAGAAGCTGTGTTATCAGCCATTTATTTGTGTGAGGTACATTACTATTGGTGAGTAGTTTTGAGAGCCCATGGTGTTGAGATGTATAGAAATTGTGTAAACTGTATTGAAAATTAAAAATGTAAGAAAGAATGTGAGCTATTTTACTGCAAAGTTAAGTGACGCAAGCAGTATGGGAATATGTCAGATTGACTGTTTCCCCTCTATTCAAGTGTGACTTTATTAATCAAAACTGCTTTTAAATATTTGAACAATAATGCCAGTATCATTCTCTGAAAGTACAAAGGCAAGATGGAAACTGGCTTACAGTGTGATATTGGGGTTCCATACTGCCAGCAATTAAAAAAAAAAAAAAAAAAACCAAAAAAACAGAATTATAGCTGCCAGCAAGGATCTTTGAAATACTGATTTATATTAAAAACACTTCTGCTTATAATTTATACAAAACAAGATCTGCCTGTATGTTACTCAGGCTTTTTTAATGCTGCACTGAACAAAGTGAAAGAAGCAGGTTTCTTAGGCAAATATGCAGGTAATTTATTTTTAAATAAACTGGTATACCTGAAGAAATAACAGATCAGTACCTTCAAGTGAGTAGGCTTAAAAACTGTTTATTGGCAGGGAGTTTTTTCTAATGCAGTTCTGCAAAGATGTGCTAAATCCAGTGCTTGAGCTGCAAGATTTATAGAACTAGTCTCCAAGACTGTAAACTTTTATTTTTGAATATTGATAAGGAACAATATTTGGAAAATGTACCATACATTAAGTTCATAAAGAGCTGAACCTGTGCTCAAAGGTAATGAGATATTTGTTAATCTGAATAGGTGGTTTGTTTTTGGCTTTCACTTTACTTTCAATCCATGTAGAAAATATTACTCTTCTCTTTAATGACTTGCAAAACAAGTTTTATTGATATAACTTTTCACTCTATGCCCAACGAAACATGCACTTAGTATCTTATATTTGCTATACAAAAGAAGCTGGTCACAATTAATGGCTTAGATGGTGAATTTAAAATTTGATGTTGAGGCTGTGCTCATTTTAATTCAAAAGTCATAACTAATGCCAAGTACCTTATTAAACCAAGGTGTTCATGAAAAATTAAAAATCCCTGCCTGAAGAAATTGTTGGCCTAACAGGTTAAAGTTCTCCCGGAATGCTAAAAGAAAATCATCTGTAGGAAAAAATGCCATGCAGATTGGATTCTGTAAACATCATATGTTAGCTCTTTAAATTGTTATGTAACACCTGTTTTTAAGGATCTGTGGTCCTGTTAGTTTCATTTGTCCAGATAGACATGCTTCATTAGAAATTGTAAGTACACATTTATGTTTGTTTTCTGTGCAGTCTTTGTTCGTCCAGAGACATTTAACATTATATGTAAATCCTGAGTTAATAAGGAGTAGAAAGAAATAATGTGAAGAGGATGAAGTTTTTTTACTTCTGGTGGTGTAAGCATGGTATGCTCAATTCAACAGTCATCTTCCTGGTGCTGACGAGTATAGAGAATACTGCAAGGTAACACATACGGGAGGGCCACTATTGATTTCCATGACCTTCATTTTTTTCTCTCTGCTGGTGAGAAATATAATTGCTGTAAACTCAAAGAAAATGGAAACATATTTACTGAAGCAGAGCACATTTTGGTAAGAAGCAAATGCTGATGGCAGTGTTTCCAAGTTGACTTCACTGATTTAATTCATTTTTCTTTAAACAGACATCGTTTTAAGATTTGTAAATGAGTGCACATCCAAAGAATATTCTCAAATGTTTGAAATCTAAATCCATAAGCTAGTTTACATGTAAAGCTGAAGAAGGTCTGAGGTAATATATAAAATCTATATAAAAAGTATCACTGTTCATGGATTTTATTTGCATCTACAAATTCACTTTCTATCTACTCTGCATTTATCCTAAAGTCAGAAAACCTTATCACCATGCTTGTGCATATTCCAGAAATCGTCATATGTAAATCTTCCTAAAACTGTAATTGCCTGAAGTTCTGAATCTAGATTTGTCTAAAGTAACAAGCAACGAAGGAAGCAAAAAATGAAGCTTAACTATAAATCTAGTTTGGCTGGGCTGCCTAATAGAGGTGCTTGAGTAACCATATGTGAAGTAGAGCTTTTCAGTTCTAGCTGCTGCCTTTCTGAAGGTGAATGGGGGTGAGGGTGAAATCCTGGACGCAAACAAATCAGTGGTACATTTGCCATTGACTTCAGTTGGGCCTACATTTACCCAATGTTTTAAAAGTTGCAAGTTTTAAAATCAGATTCTCCAGACTCTTGCAGGAATGAAGAGTAGCCAGTACAGATCAAAGAGACATTTTTAAAAAGTATAAGGCCTAAATCTTGGACAATTGTCTTAGATTTTAGAAAAAATTAATTACAGGATAAAGGTTCCTTAAATATTTTTAAAGGAGTTAATAAATGGGTTATAGGAAGTTCAACACATCAGTAGTTTTCTTTATTACTATATTTTCTAAACAAGTATAGCTTATTATCTATAACAGCTTTTACAGATGTATAGCTTATCTATAACAGCTTTTACAGATGCACTTAGAATCATCCTTAACATACTGCTGATGTTAGTAACGTCTCTAACAGCTATTAATCATTTATTAGCCATTTATAAATGGAACTTTAATAAAAGTGTGACCACAAGTTTATTGAGGACTCTTGATACTGGTTGGGTGACATCAGTGGTGAAGGGGAATTTTAGTGCTATTGTTGCTTGCAAGAAAAACATCATCAGGCTGCATGTTTTAATTTAGCAGGGGAAGTTGGTTGTAATTGAAAACTGGATACCTCAAATATTTATTAATCTCACAGGATTAGTGTGTGTATTACTAAGTATTTTGATGAGTGATAGTGCTTCAGTCAGTGTATCTAATCATTTAAACATGTGCATGTGTTATAACAAATCGTGATAGTTGCACCTGTTACCTGTTTAGCGCATCCCATCAGCTCTCAGTCCTCATGCTTCTACCTCTCTTGCTTTTGGAATGAGATGATTTCTCACTCTTAGACAGGGCTGTGGGTTACAGCAGTCTGTACCAACTGTGCTCGCCCAGCTAATCTTACTGAATTTGACACCTCAAGTTCTTCCCTTTGGGGATCTGTGCTCTGCAGTTAATACAGTGATGAGACAGCCACCATAAAACAAAAGCATTGTTAAATTTAACAGTAGCAGCAAAGCATTACTTGGGTGGGTTTTTTTTGTTTGTTTTTTTTTACTGGCATGTTTATCTTATCTAGAATTTAAGTAGGCTTGCCCCTTCCTAATCTTTGGGAGGCTGTATCTCAGTCTCTTTTCTTAACATGTTCTCCCTCTAATTAAATCCTAGACTTGGCTATGTTGCCCAAAACGAGTTTGAGCTCTGAAGATGGTGAAGCCAGCAAATCAAAACTAGAGGCCCTTGCATTATGTCTCAAAATGTTTTGTAACAATCCCTCAAGTAAGTGTGCATGGGGCTCTCTATCTCTGTATGCTGACAGGCAAACATGAGCTAGTAGGAATTGTTAGTGAAGCATTACACTGGTTTTGATTTTTTTTTCCCTTATATTTCTGAGGATCATGATGGGTGAGTTGCTCCTTGTCCCTTGGAACTCCACAAGACTCATCCCTGTTCCCTCCTCTTTTTAACACGTATATGTTCCTACGGAGAAGAGATATGTGTGCGTGGGCTCCACTGCAACCTATTTGCTTCCATCTTTTCTGCTGATGTTTACTTCATCACATATATTAATGTAAAATTGGATAATAGACATTTGGCTGAGTCAGATCAGGCAGGGCTGAAGTCCTTCTAGTAGGACCTAGTCCTGGAATATCAGCTCTAAACTGCTATGTCCATACAAAAGCACCTTTATTGTTAAATAACAGTGTCTAGAGTGGTGGGATTGTGTCGTTTTTACTACACTGTATAACACTAAACTTTCTAGTTTGGACAAACCCTAAGCTTTGTAACCAGTTTAGCCAATGCTAATTAATGTGCTTCTCTAATGTAATAGTGATCTTTCCTCAAGCCAGACAACAAATCAAGATACAAATAAAAAATGCCAGCCATAAGCAATGTATTTCCAATAAAGATGTTAAGGTGCTTTTTTATCCTAAGAGTTCATATCACTCTGGTCACATATGCCCATTTCTTTTTTTAATAAAATTTTCATCACCGATAGCAAACTAGTTTCTAGCTACTCTAGTTCCTTCATGTAAACGTATCACATGGTAGCCGTAGGCAGAGAAGGGAGGTGAGGTAAAATAATCTTTTATTGGATTAACTTCTGAGGGTGAGAGAAGCAAGATTTCAAGCTTACACAGAGCTCTTCAGGTCAAGGAAACTAATTCAAAATGTCACTGCTAAATACAAGGTTTGATGATCATTTAGGTTTAGTAGTTAACAAGTATTTCAAGTCAACATGGGTCATTTCACCTTTACTGATCCCTGGAAGCAGGTGAAAGATGCCATTAGAGCTAGACTGAAGATTTATCAAACCAAAATTTCTTTGAAAAAATTGAGAATTTTTGCAACTAGTCCAACTAGTTTAAGAGAAACAAACAATTTCTGAAAAAAAAAAAACAACACACCACCACCACCACCACCCATCTTCATGGCTTAATTTTTGTTCCATATTTATGTAAACTGCAGCTCAGAATAGACTAGCCATGCTTTCCTGCTAGTTTTTGACATTAACATAAAAACATTTCAGGATATATATCTTACCAGTTAGAATCCAATTGCTAATTTCAAAAATTCTCAACTAAAAATAGATCCTAGCAACCATTTCAAATCATGGTTATTTTCTTACAACAGAAATATTAGTGATCAACTTCAGACATTGGTCATGGGAGAAGGACCAAAAGCAAACAGCATTCATCTCTCTCAATCTGTATTGAGGCAGCAGTACTCCGTATGACAGGATGAATGGTCATTGAAACATGATAGAAAACTGACTTCACATAATTGACGCATAGTAATGAATTGATTGGGTCGTTTTACTAAATAGTTCTATTAGCAAAATATGGGTAACAATTGAGTTATTGTCAGACTTTACATCCAATGGAAGATTGTCAGGCATTGAAAGTCATACTTTTAAATGTAGCTATTTCCTTCCAATATTTTAAATTTTGAAGCCGAGCTATATTACAAGCTTTTACATAATTGGTCTCCGCCTAATCTCTGGACCAATTAATGACCTGTTAGGGTCATTGTACGCAGTAAGAAGTTAACAGCTGTCATTTTACAGAAGAAATGCAGCATTGCCCATATTGGGGAAAAAAAGACCAGTGGGAGTATTTCAAGCAGTACTGACAGCAGTAAAAGACGCTCTTGCTGCTGCTTAGATAGTTGTGGTAGAGCAGTAACCAAGTTGTCAAGACCTAATCTCCAGTGTGCTATATATTGATTGGTTATCTTTTTGTATGACACATAGTGGCTCTTTACAATGGAGCTTCTTTTTATGGTAGTCTAAGTGCTGACAAGCTGAAAAACTGTTACGGTTTTTATCCCACTGGAAGACTAATAGAAAAATATAATAAGAAGAACATAAAAATAGTTTACTGTGAAGAGGGTGAAACTTAGCACTTTATTGTGGAAAGGCAAGGCTTGTATTGAAAAGAGCATCTGAAGTACAGAGAACAGCTCTCCTGCTATGAGGCTGTGTTGTATTCCAGAATATGCTTCATCTCAGTTGTGCATGTGTGCGTGCCTGCGTGCACTAAAAAAAGAATTACCTCCCTTTTCTTCTGAAATTGTCAGTCACATGCAAGAGAAAAAGCATGCATCTGTTTGGCTTCAATTCTGTATGTGTCCAGTAAAATGCATTGTGATTAAATATTAGCAAATTGTTGAGGTACTCAAGTCTACCATGGGTATATTATCTTTAATTAAAGATTCATAGATTTTTAAGGTCAGAAGGGACTGGTATGATCATCTAGCCAACCTCCTCCACAATGCAGGCTACAGAACCACCCGTGAACTCCTGTAATAGGCATTTTAAACCTATTATTGAGTCACTGAAGTCGGCAAATCATGGTTTAAACTTCAAAGACTTCGAAGTACAGAGAAACCACCAGCTAGTGATTCATGCCCCACGCTGGTGAAAAAACCCCTGGCCCTGCCAATTTGACTAGTGGGAAAATCCCTTAAAGCTATCAGTTGAGAACTTTAAACAAACAAAGAAAAACCAAACAAAAACACCCTGCCCATTTGCAGTTACTTCTTGTAAAATAAATTGATGTTTCTAGATTCTTGGGTAGAAAATTACTTTGACAATAATTAATAGAATCACATTACATACATAAGTGTTGTGTTCATAGTTAATATCTTGCAATGCTTTTCCTCGCATTCATGATCAGGGGTCCAAAGTAAAGTGGTGTTAATTATTTGGATTACAGTAGCAACTAGAGTCGCTGTTATGCTAGGTGTTGTGTATACACATACAGTAACATCCTATTTATCTGACCAGGTATTATTTGGCTCTATGTATTAACTCAACAATCAGCGCACACAGGTCCAAAAGCTGACACCCTCCCTTGTGACCATTAAATGGCACTGCAGCTTTGCTCTTTCCCATTCTCCAGATTATCCATATTTTTGATTATCCAATCTGGACTTGGTCCCAGTTAGATCTGAGAAAGATGATCTGCTGTACTAAGACAATCCCAGTCTTGTAGAGTGTATAGTCTAAATAGACATAACCACCAAGTGGAAATGATTCACCTCATTTTCAAAATAGCAAACAAAGTTTAAGTGCTTAGTCTGTGAACCATCTAACATCTATGTCAGAGCCAATAGTTGAAGCCAGGTCTTCCAAGTTTCAGTCTAGCACCATAACTACGAGAAAGCCCTTTTTATGCTGCCAGGCAAAAAATAAAATAAAATAAACGTTACCAAAGGAAAACCCTTGACAAGCCAAAGCAGTTGTCTAATTTAATGAGTAGTACCTGACAGAAAGGCTACACCTTTTTTGCTTTTATTTATGACACCTTCGTTACCTCTCGGTGCAGAATGTAAAAGGCTCAGTTTGCCTCCCAAAATCCTTACTAGTATGTGGCATGGACATAGATCATTTTGTCAAGAATATCAGTTATGAAGTTTGTCCCCATTTTACACATGAGAATTGGAAGCATGGAATGGTGAAGAGGCTTGTCTAGGGTTGGGTTCAACATAACTGTAAATAATAATGTTCTAAATGCAGAATTACCTGGCAACCTTTGTGAAGAAGTTGACAAATAGCTTGGGAAGTACCAGCTTAGTTTTCTTTCACATTGATTTTATACAAGGCAGATCTTCTGCTTTCAAAGAAGTCCTAGTCTCTGGGGAAGACTAGAAGCAGCTGTTGGGTTTATCAGATATGAGTGCTGTTTACTATTTCAAATGAGCTTGTTTTTTAAATATAGCAGTATGTGGTATGCATTTTGACTGAATACGTTCATTTTAAATAGATGCAAACTTGCACATTCACTTAAAGCAGGCTTGTCCAACCTGCAGTCTGGGGGGGCCGCACTTTGGCCCACCAAGGGTTTTCATCAGCCCGTGGAGTGCTGCTGAAAGATTTAGGAGCTGATGTCCTCGTCAGTTTTCCGCCCTGTGCACAGCAGCAGGGACGCATGGCCTGGCCAGAAAGCTGTTCAGGGGCTGGATTTCTCTGAGCACTGCTTGGCAGGGAGTGAGAAGAGCGGAGTTGGTGGGGTCCTGTCAGGAAGTAGCTGAGTCCTGCCACCTAGCTGCTATGTTCTCCCCTCCTCACCCTTCTTCCTCCCCACTCCTCTGCCATGCTCCCCTGTCCTGCCTTGCTCCCCATGCTCTGCCTTGCCCACTCACACAGGCATCCCTGCCACCCTTGTCCTCTGTGCCTAGTGTAAGCAAATGCAATGTCAAATATCCCACTAATCATTGTTTTATTACAGTTTATTAATAAGATCAATTTGTATGTCTTATCTATCAAAAATTTTCTCACCAGCCCCCTGACAGAGAAAAGAATTGCAGTGTGGTCCCTCACCCAAATAGGCTGGACACCTCTGATTTAAAGGGAGGTGATTTCTTGTTCATGGTACTACTTGTCAAGTCTTCAATACCCAGACATGTAACACATTTCTAATGAACTCCATTTACTTCCCCCCACTTGAATCAGTGTAGCCACAGCAACTAGCTCTAAACCAACAGCAGAGAGCATGGTTAAGATTGATCAAATCTCCCATGACAGCGTCCCCATGCCCTCACAGTTACCCAGCATCCCCCCACAGGCCAATAACTTAGGGATGTCGTGGACTGAAGAGAGGAGAGAATTCCAAAACTGGAATGCCTTCGGAGAATGCCTCACCAACTGCCCCTCTTCCTATATGAGTGTAGCTCCAGCTCTGGTGTTTGAATTTACTGCATCTGTTAGATTATTTCCGTGGGAGACACTGTCTTTCAGATTATTAGATCCCAGCCCAAGAAGGATAGCTAATTGCATTTGTGAGTGCCATGAATTTGAACTAAACACTGACATTAGACTCCATCACTTTTTTTTTTAAATGACTGGAGATGAAAGTGACATATTTCACTTAATGCATAGGGAATGTGAATACCTTTGAGACACAAAGGATATGTCTACACTGCAGTAACCAAACCCTAGGAGATGCCTGTCAGCTGACTCAGGTTCACAGGGTTTGGACTATTTCACTGCACTGGAGACACTGGGACTAGAGCTTGAGCTGTGGAAACCCCCACTGCCCGTAGTCTTTTGGCTGACTCTTGTAAATGGTTAATAATGCTTGTATTGGTTGCCAGTTGATCTGATTAAGGAGCTGAGGATAACAGGGTTTTTGTCCAAGAATCAGGCTACACAGAACAAAACCCAATGAGTTCAAGATCTTTTGGGGAACCTTGTGGTGATGTAGGTAAGGGCACTCTCACTGAGAGCAAAGCAAAGTCTTGGAGATTTTTGTTAAGATCAGTAATAAAACCAGAAAAGCTCCAAACCACCTAAGCAGATAGGAGTAGATAAGGGGATATCTGTGGTATCATTCTTTGAATGTGCTCTTAAATTTGTTTCCCTGAGGAGTTGTGGTAAGAGATAAAGGACCACCCCAATCTCTGATACACCGAATGAGTTGGATGGTCAGCTCCCTCAATGCCCAGGATTGATGGTGGATAACAATTAGAGCTGAAGGGTCAAATGATGGAGGGCTAACCCACGCCACATGGTTGTTTGCCTTATTATAGGGGCAGAGCACTATCATGAATATTCATTTTAATGGTCAGTCTTCTATGTCAAATCTAATCATCTCACTTTCACAATATTTGTTTGCACTAACCCTGTAAGTTAACATATTAATGTCATTTCACTCATCATATGTAACCTCTTGATAAAGTACATTTGTTGTGAGACATCTACTAATGATTCTGTCCTAAAACATCCCAAGCTAGTATCCTTTCCATATTCTTCCTTTTGCCAAATTCCAGTAACTTCCAGCTCCTGTTGTTGAGCAAACTATTCCTAATTTCCAAAATCTAAGGGGAATTGTCAGGCCATTCATCTATGCCAGTGATCACAGGCCAACTATACTTGATGCTACTTGTGCTAACTTGCTTCAGATAATGTCTTGCAGAATATGGACAATAGGTTTCTTGCATTACAGCTGTGTTTAATAAGGCTGAGCTATGGGCTACAGGTCCTAAAGCTTGGTGCAGTGCTATGCTTCTCAGAATGCACTTGTACTCCAAAGATGAAAATAGAAGATGATGGAAGATGACTATGTCCACTTTATTTTGTTGAAAGTGAGAAATGGTCTGTGAGAATTGCAGCAAAACAATTACTTGTCAAGACTTCAATTTAGGTAAGAGTTTATAAATGATTTGTGATTTGATATGGTCTTTTTGTTTTAGAGAGTAATAGTATCAGGGTATGTCTATGGAACATCACACAGGCTGTCTCAGCAGTGCTCTTATATTCCCCACAGTCTGAAAGCCAGTAGTCCTAAGTCACTGCCAGTAGTCCAGTAAAAGTGTGACACTGTGCCATAAAATATAATAAGCCTTGTAAAACCTTTGCCTTACTTAATCATTGGGCTTGAACCATGAGGTATGCCATCATTTTGCAAGTGATGCCATCAGAACATATGGAGAATTTCAAAATATATAATGCTACCAAATATGCTAATTTGCTTTAATTATAAAACCAGATGGAGAAGGCCTGGACCATGGACTGGTGAAGGTATTTCCACAAATGATATTAAAATAAACGGAAATCAATGAGTGATTTTCTTCTAGGTAATGAACTGATAAAAATTCAACATTCTCTATAACATGAATAAATTTTATACATAGTTGACAGACTCAACTTGTAAGTTTTTCTTTTTACAGCTCTCTTCATTACAGAATACATGAAATATTTGACTTCTGTTTTCAAGTCTTGTTTCAAAGAAAAATAATTAATTTATTCACACTGATATAGACCAATGTAAAGGGACTTATAATGGTAATCTATGACTTTGTTGTCCTTTCAGTAACTGAAACGTGGAACACAAAAATGAGGCAGGGAAGCATGTGTGCATGCATGAGTGTGTGTGTGTGTACACATAAGGGAACAGCAAAAGGAGAAAACTAGTGATAAAAGATTTGGGAAAATAAAGGTAAATAGCTTCAAAGAAAAGTGAATTCTGAAAATGAATTCTAATTTTTTGGGTTTTTTTAAATTTAAGGCAACACTTCTATTTTTTGTTTTGTTTTAAAACACCTTCACTGCTTTATCCATTTGCTGTAGACATTGTTTATAAAGGCTGCTCAAATTCTTATTGAGAACTGCAAAGTTCTGCTGTCCACTACAGGTCATCACTGCTCTATGAGGTGAGAGTATTTGGTGGACACAGAGAATTTGGGAATAAACTAGAATACCAGATGGAGTGTGTTCAATGGCTCTGCTAGATACTTGACACAGCTGGCCAAAGTGATAAGGGGCTGCATAGTAGGTTAGGTTGACTAATTTAGCTCAGAGTAATTTTAGCATGGTTTCTCTGTTCCCTGCCTTTATGTGCTTAAAAAGGTTTGTTCTCAGTTCCTCTCTCCTTCCTTTTTATTATCTTTAGGTTTTGATACTGTGTCCATCACCATGATTTCAGAGCACCAGTCCCTGTGCTTTTCATCTATTATTTAATAGAAACAATCTAATATAACGATGAACACTATCTACATTCTTTTCAATTTCCAGTAGTCAGAAAGTGTCTACAGGCTTTTAACATTTCTCACAGAAGCCAGACATTAGATAAATTGTGTATCTTTAATGTGAGGATGCCCAGCTTTCTTCAGTGCAGTCCTTTTCAGCACAATTTTCAGCACAGAGCAACCCAAAGGGTGTCATAGCCTGAAGTCCAGAAGACTTCTTCAAAACCTGCAATAGCTTGAAGCAGAAAAATGGTGAAAAAAAGGGTGCTGAAGAGTCATAAAAAGATGGGGCATAGGAATATCAAAGGAGTAATTTATGTTCCACAATTGCTGCAAGAAATTATGCTTTTTTAACTTACTTGGTAATTATTTTACAGTACTTTGAACTCTAGAGATTACAAATACGTTGGGAAGCTTCTTTCTCTGAAATGTCAAGAGATAAATTTAAATGGCAACTTTCTGCCTAAAATTTTCATGCAAAAATATAGCTTCTCCATTGTGGTACTTTTTATTTAAGCATATACCCATGTAAGTAACATAAAATAATGCAACAAAAATTCAGTGTTCTCTGAGTCCATTCTGAATTCATTGGCAGCTAACATAATCCTGCCTCTGTTTCACTATTTAAAAACTATTCTGAGCAACATATGCTCCCCTGAAGTGATCCTCTTCTGAACCTATTAATTTACCCCAAACAATTACTTGTGGATAGTTGAGAAATCCAACCTGTCAAAATTTCAACTTGGTATGTTGTTTAATAGTATCACTGAGGTTCAAACTAGGTTGTGTGTGTGTGTGTGTGTGCATGTATGTACACACGGCATTTTTATGAGACTATGGATAGACCTTCAGTTGATGTGAATTTTAGGGTAGTCCAACTAATTCTAGTGAGCTAAATTGATTCACATCACTTGGGAGCTCAGTCCCAGGAGACTGCTAGAGAGAAGAATTTAGAGACAAGCAGTGAAGTATAGAGTCATAGAAACTGGAAGTGACCATGAGAGGTCATTGAATCCAGTCCCCTGCACTAATGGCAGGACCAAGTACCATCTTAAACCATCTCTGACAGGTGTTTGTTTAACCTGCTCTTAAAAACTTATAGAGATTCCACAACCTTCCTAGGCAACTTATTTCAGTGGTTAATCACTCCGACAGTTAGGAGTTTTTTCATAATGTCTAACCTAAACCTCCCTTGCCTTAATTAAAGCCTATTGCTTCTTGCTTCCTCCTCCTCATAACAACCTTTTAGGTATTTGAAAACTGTTCTAATTTCCCCTCTGACTTCTTTTTTCCAGGCTAAGCAAATCTAGCTCTTTCAATCTTCCCTCATAAGTCAAGCGTTCCAGACCTTAAATCATTATTTTCATCACTATTTAAATGATACTTTAAAAAGTGTCTTTCAAAACTACTTGGGTGTGTTAGTTACAAGGTAGGCCCTGTGCTCCAAGTATGTGAGGACAGTTGCCCTGATAGACCTAGATGTCATTCTGTGTGTAGCAACAGGATTTCAACTTGTATCTAAATGTGATGATGTGAAGTACTTATTATACTGCTGAATAGGTTTTAATCTTTAACATCTAGAAATCTACTGTTTCCATTGTGTATCAAGAGTTTATCAGTCACCAGTGTCTTCTCATTAAAAATTAAAGCTGTTCTTCATGTCTGAAAAGCAACAAATAAGAGTTTCTGGTTCTAATGGCCTTTTGAGTTGAGAGAAATACTCCTATTAACTTCACTGGCTGTTCATGCCTGCCCCAGTTGAGTAGTTTTCAGGAGCACTGGGGACACTGGTATTTCTATCCACTATGCCATGTGTTACATTAGGAAGGGCAGTTCTTCTTCACACTCTTTTCACTTCCATTATTCTGGGACAGTGTCTTTTTAACTATATGATAAACCTGGATAACTGAAGCTAAGGGTTGAAACACAAATACCACTGTCACTATGTAGTTGGCTTTACAGAGCAAAGCTAATTTTACTGGAATTTTCCACAGATTTCTCTTGAAATATTACATTTAATAGGAGTTATATTGGATCAAGTGAGCCCTCAGCGGTAGGCATGAAACAAATTTACCTAGCCATAAGATAAAGAAGATCTTGGTGGCTTTTAGATAACATTTTCAAAAGTGATTGTGGCCCACATTCCACTGCACGTCAATGGGATTTAGGCTGCAGGGTCATTTAGGCACTTTTGAAAATGTTAAATGTTTCTATTGTCAATTTAACATGGAAAACGCTCAAATCCTATGGTAATTGGTAGCAATCCAAAACCTCAATAAAAGTCAGTCAAAGAGATTTTTATCTTTATCCATATTGTATGCTTTGTTGCAGTGGATCATCTGATGATCAGTGAGGAGTGTTACCTAATCAACCACTGCAAGCTTGAACCCTTTCATAGGACTTCTGTATTTTATTTATATAAAATCAGTCTTTTATTTAAAATAAAATGTGTATTTTATTTACAGATAGTGTTTTCAATACAAAAATACAGTACATTTTTAGCAGACAGGATGCAACTTTTTAAAATTTCTCTTATGCAGTATGATTCTAATATGTTGGCTAGAAGCCCTGTCTGATTCTCCATTATATTTTATTTATGTTTGTTTTTCTTTCTCTTTCCAATATTTTTGAGAATTAGTCATTTGGCAATATAAGAGGTCTTATTGGTACATTGCAGTGCTCAAACTACAAATATTTGTGGATTTCTAGGCACATTGCAATTTGTTTAGTTTAATTAATTTGATTTCCCAAAGGAATCAACTGTCAGAGGAATCCACATTTAATGGTGGCTCTGGTGCCCAATAACACAAGCCCTTACTGGCCTAAACAGATGTACCGATGTCAACAGGATCACTCTTTTAATACAAACTGCTTGACTGAGTTAGGCCTGGAAAATGTAGCCCAAAGTCTCCAATTCTGCCCTTGAAATCCCAATTTTTTGTTTGTTCTTTTTGAAAATCTTGACTGAAATGATTAGTGATTTGGGGTGCCCAACTTGAGACATTTAAAGGATCTGGATTTTTTGAGATGGTGCTCAGCACTACCTGAAAAATCAGACTCCTTTAAAGTTTATCTAGACAAACATTGAAAAATGGAAGCACTCACAAATCATTTTACTTTTGAATGCCCAGACTCTCATTTGTTGAATAATAGCATATTTAAATGTCATTGTTATCACTTTTAATGCAAGATCATCTTTGGCACTTACCATAGATGTCAGAGGAAAGATAATTGTGATCATCTAATCTGATCTGTTGTATAACACAGGCCATAGAACTTCCCCAAAATAATTCCTAGGGGATAGCTTTAGAAAAATATCTAATCTTAATTTTAAAATTTGTTAAAATCCAGCACAACCCTTGTTAAATTGTTCCAATTGTTTTTTACTCTCACTGTTTAAAAATTAGGTCTATTTTTCTGTCTGGATTTGTCTAGTATCGACCTCCAGCCATTGTTGTGCTTTTCCCTAGATTGAAGAGTTCAATAAGTATTTGTTCAGCGTGTTGGTATTTATAGATTACGATCAAGTCACCCCAACCTTCTCCTTGTTAAGCTAAATTGATGGAACTACTTGAATCTTATCACTTTAAGGCACATTTTAACCCTTTAATCTTTCTTGTGGCTCTTCTTTGAATCCTCCAATTTATCAAGATCTTTCTTGAACTCTGGCAACCAGTACTGGACCCAGTATTCCAACAGTGGTTGCACCAGTGCCAAATTCATGGGTCAAATTATCTCTACTCCTACTCAAGACTCTCCTGTTTTTCTGTTTCAAAATCAGACTAGCTCTTCAGCCACAGCATCATATCAAAAGCTTATGTTGAACTGATTATCCACTGTTGTGCAAGTTGTCCCAAATGTATTATTTCATTCACTACCCTAGCCAAGATATTTCTACTGCTGTCGTATCTAGCAGGTATAGAGTGTGTATTACAATTCATTATTTAGA
Organism: Podocnemis expansa; assembly: GCA_007922195.1. Classification (NCBI taxonomy): domain Eukaryota; kingdom Metazoa; phylum Chordata; order Testudines; family Podocnemididae; genus Podocnemis; species Podocnemis expansa. The sequence continues at coordinate 25,161,556 of ML682014.1, read as the reverse complement.
GGCATTTCAGTAAGGTATTGAAACAGATAACTCACATGCTTTAATTTAGCTATCGCCTGGAAGTAAGTGGGATTACTCACCTACTTAAAGTTAGACATATGCTTATTTAGCTTGTTAAACTGTGGGTTTATAGACACAGAACCTTGCATCATGCTTTACTGAAAAACAACACACAAATTGTATACCAAGAATGTGAGGCCTTGATCATGCTCTAACTGAAATCAATGGCAAAGCAATCACTGGCTTCAAAACAGAGCTGAATTAGGCTCTATAGTAAACAAGGTATTATAAATATGACAGATGATGGGCTTGAGGTCTAGGAAAGAGCAGACATTAAAAAAGGGAAAATGAAAAGTTGTAGCTCACTCATAAGTATTACATGTCAAGTCTGTTCTCCTTAGGTTAAGCGATTGGTTTATATTTAGTGGAAGATTAGGGTATTTAAATGTTGTTGAAGCTAATCTTCTAGTAATAATGAAGCTGATGTTCCTATGCAAATATCAGCAATCAGGTTTATTAGGTGATCATCTTCCCTCACTGTAAATAGTGCCAACTATTATGTTCACTTAATTCATGCAGATCTCTGGTTAAGCAAAGAAACACGAAAGAGTTGCTTTTTAGTAGTTATATTTTCTATTCAAGTGAGACAAATTATTTTTGTAATCCATTTTAAATGAAGGGATATCCCAGAATACAGTGTGCTCATGAAAAAGTGGATTCATGCTTTTTCATAATAATTTTAGTTATTTCCTCCTTTGTGCATCTGTGAAAGGCAGAGAGCTTCCTTACGCTGATATCTCAGTCTTGTATGGATAATCACTTTTCTTCCAGAATTGTTATTCTTCACAAATTCTTTAACTGTTCCTGTAAACCAATAAATGTATCGTGGTACATTTTTACATCTGAATATCAAAATCATGTCATTAGTGAAAGAATCAATTTTTGACCAGATACCAGCACTTGGGATCAGATCTTCAGAAGTCACAACAGCTCTGTTATGGAAGGAAGTGGTGTTATCCCCTTTTAAAGAGTGTGGAACCGAGGATCCATAGAAGAAAAATGACTTGCCCAAAGTCAAAAAGGAAGTCTATGGTAGAGCAGGGAATTGAAGCCTTACCATCTAAATTCCAGGCTAGCATCCAAATCATTGATCAGGCAAGAAGCAGTGCACACTGGTCTGGTTATTAATCAATAAATGTAAATCCCTGGTCATCACCAAGCCACCGCCTGCTCCAGACTACAATCAGTCCAGTATTAACCTGTGCCAATGGGACAGCAAGCAGCTGGCAACTGTCAAATACTTGGTAAATGCCCTTGACGGTTCTAAGGATACTCAAAAGATGTGGACATTTGTACAGCGCTGGTGATTTCCATGTTTGGGGCCCTTTAGTGGCCTTTGTGGAGGCATTGTGATATTAAATTTACTATGAAGTTGTAGATTAGAACCATGCTTCTTCAAGTGCTTGCTCATGTCCATTCCCATATAGCTGTGCATGCACCTCTGTGCATGATCACCAGAACTTCTTTGCACTTGGTAGATGTCATAGAGCCACTGTTGCTGCCATCTGGAGACCTGCGGTCATACTGTAGTATATGAGGCACTGCTGGGATATGGCCCTTCAGATCCTCCTTTTCACCTGTGATGGTTGCTGGAACTTCATTCTGCTCTTGTGATCTGCAAGTCCCCATTGTTTGCTCATTGCTGCTTATTCTCTTAAGTTGTTAAGTAGGATAGTTAGTAAAGGGCTTTTGTTAGAATATTAGTGGTAGGATATGTTAGCTCCCAACTGGGATGCAAACCAGCAGAGCTGCCATGCCCTAATCTTCAAGCCTGGTGTGGCATGTGGAAAGGCATTTTCGCAGTTTGACTTCCATGATAAGTACCTGAAGTGTCTAGGGTAACCTCATTGATACAAGAAGTGTTGGATCTGCAAGTCCTTTGAGCCAAGGACTCAAAAAGATTGGGACACCTGGCTGAAGGTGCTGCTGATGGAGGCAGCCCTTAGACTGCCATCTGGGCCAGTGTGATCTGCTTCAGTGCTGAGTTCATTGATGTGGAGCGTGCAGTCATTACCATCCCCATCTTGGCACCAATATCCATCCTTGGCTACCAGCAAAAGGAAGCACTGTCAGGGGGAAAACTTGCATTGGGCTCCCCATCATAGGTTCTTTCAGTTTCAGTCTCAGGAGACCCTTACACCAAGCTCTTCCCTGGAAGGCAGACCACTGGCCTTGGCACCGACCACATCACAAGGCCAGGAACCACAAACCTGGTGACGATCCCCACCTCTTGGGTACTGATCATCTCTGGCACTGAGCGAATCCTGCCAAAGATGACAATGTGCATCATCCTTTTTGGGAAGTACCTTACAGGGACATCGCTGGCACCAGTCATACTTCCCAGCACTGTTGAGTTTGCCTGCATGAGAGAAGCATCTCAGAACCCAGAAACAGCACATGGAGAGCCCTGCAGGCAAGCAGCACCAAAAGTCTTCAGTACACAGAAGGTGCTTGAGATCCTCCAGCTCATTGTTGGAGTGGTCGCCGGCACAGTGACACCAGCCCTGACAACAGAGCTCTTCCTCTTCATGGTCACCAAGGAGTTGTGTCTCCAGAAGACCCAGGAAGTCGGGTTAGGATTCCCATCTCCCACAACGCTGATATTGAGGGATGTTAAGGCAGTCCTCCTGAGGTCCACGAGCAGTGCGTCTGAGGAATCCAAAGAGAGTGAGCCACTGGTCTGCCATAAAGCAAAATTGTCCCTCACCCTTCACCAAAACCAGCTGCTGACCCTAATCCCAGCCATACTAATGGCCACTTTTTGAACCCATGACTGCATGCCTATTGCTTGTACTATCATGGAACGTGTTCTTATTAGTGGCCACCACCTCAGCTAGGATGGTCTCTGAGATTGGGGCACTGATCCCAGAGCCCTCCAGATAGTCTTCTATAGATGAGATCCAGCTGAGGCTACATCTGGCCTTCATACTCAGGGTTGTTTCTCCATTCCATTATAATCAAGTCTATCTTTTTTTCCCTAAACCCCACAGGATGTAGAGGGATCAGAGATGGCACATGCTGGATATCAGAAGAGCCCTGACCTTTTATGTCAGGTGCACCAGACTGTTCTGGAGATCAATGCAATTGTCTGTAACTGTCACAGAACGGATGGAGAGCCTACCAGTGTCTACCCAGAGGATCTCATTGTGGATCATCTGCTGCATCAGAGCCTTGGAGGTGTGAAGAAATTAAGGACAAGATGCCTGGAGACCTGCCCCCTCAAACCTTGTGTCATCCTTGTTTGTGTGACAATTACATAGTGGGACATGAAGGTTTGGACCAATGATGAGGTGACAGCCCTGCAGATGTTGTGAATTGGCACCTGAGTGAGGGAGGCTGTGGGCAGTGCTTGAGCTCTGATTGAGTGTCCTGTGACTGTTACAGGCAAGGGCATCTTTACTTTCTCATAGCAGACTCTGATGCAGAAGATGAAGCACAATGAGATCCGCCGGTTAGGCACAATAGGCCTTTCATGCTGGATGCAAACAGAATATCCAGCCAGACCATCATAAGGAACTAGTTAGAGATTGATCTGGGTGGTGCTTGCGCTCTAAGGGGGGGTATATTTCTTTGGGATTCACTAGGAATCATAGATTGATTTATTTTTAGACCAGAAGAGACCATTGTGGTGATGATGATAATTGTGACCCAAACCATTGTTTCTCTCAGTGGTTGCTCAACAGGTATTTTGCCCACCTCTAAAAATGAAATATCTGCTAAGATTATTTTCCTGGATTTATCTTTTGCTTTTTTTGGCATTGGTCTCTAGTTTCGTAAATATTTATATATACTTCTACTCTGAGAATGCTTGTCCTTATTTTCTGTCTTAAATGTTATATAGTGCAAGATAGAAGCAAAGGTTTGGGGTTTTTTTATGTACACACATCAATCAGGGTCTGATTTTTAGAAGCTTCATCATGCAGTGCATCAGGGGCGTTGCTGGATAGCAAAAAGATCCAGGGCACAGGCCCACAGGCTCCACCTGTGCTAGACCCTGCCCCTGTCATGGGTCCGCCCCCAATAGGCCACACCCACAACAGACAACCTCCCCCCCCCATTACCCAACAGGCCCTACCCCTATCCTGGGCCCCACTTGAAACTGGAATTCACATGAAGTATTTGAAGTGGGGAAGTTCCACATGAAATAGAAATTTTGGAAACATGGAGATGTGATGTTTCTGAAAGGAAATATAGTCCCTAGGGCCATGCCAGCTGATGACTAAAATTGAAACTGTCAGCTTCTAGCCAGCAGCTGTCTAGGCACCAATGCAGTCTGACCATGTCAATGTCCATGGATTATCCTGGTCCAGAGTGTTGAGCCTCTGTACCACTCTCCCACCACATAGAGACCCCATGCCATGCTGTGATACAACTCCTCCTTCATACCCCTCTGCTCATTTTAGTTTTAATGCAATCATTCTCCTACAGTGTTCCCTACAAATGAATCAAGGTGCTGGCAGTATCCTCTTAAAAGCTCACTGACCATGTGAGGAGGACATATAAAAATTCTCTTCCTCTGACAAGGCATATCTTTCCCTATCTCCTATAGGTTTCTGTTGCTAAACATCAGGAGTCATGGAGATCAGAAAATAGGATTGGGAGGGAGGGTGGTGCATGAGACCATCCCTGGGACTTCCAGTCAACTTCTTTAGGGTCTCCAGGTACTGGAAAAGTGGATGGCATCTAGGAGCCCAGATGAGAAGTGACACGCTGCTAACCCATACTGAAGACACCTACCGCTGCAGTTCTCAAGCTTTTAAAATAGAGCCCACGCCTCTCCTGAACTTTGCTGTAATGCTTGCCTTCCACTTTGAGTGGCAGCATGAGATTGTGGAGTAGGGGAGTGGAAGGATGGTAGCACAGCAGCTGCAATTCGCCATGCTGGGCTGCTTATAACACAGGGCAAGACATTTAAAAAGGCTCTGACCCTCCCAGCTTCTAGGTGTATGCAACCCAGGTAGGGGAAGTTGAGGAGCTCATGAGGCAAGCAGGCAGGCAGGCTGGCTGGAGCTGCCAGTGCAGTGCTATAAGCAGGGTCACACCAAACTGGCTGACCCAGCCAGGCTGCCTGCCTTCTGCCTCCCCAGCAAATAGCCGAAGAGAGGACAACAAAGTGAACTGAGAAGAAGACAGAGAAGCCTCCTGCATTTCTCCCACCCTGCCCTTAGCTCCTGCCAGACTCCCAATCCCCCTTCTGGGGAAACAAAGCAGAGAGGATTTAGCAGCAAAAACTAAGTAAGCCCACTCTTACAGGAAAGAGCGAGTCCAAACCAAAAATACAGCATTCTATCCAATGCAAGACAGACAACATTACAGGAATTCACAATGAAGTACAACAATTGTAAAACAAGAAAGGCACATTCAAAGACTAACAAGTTTATTTATTGCTCGAGCTTTTGTGGGTGAAATCCCACTTTGTCAGACACTTGAAAATGGTTTCCAGATAGGATTTCGCTCGTGTGATAAATAAATGTGTTACTCTTGAAAAGTACCACAGGACTCTTTTCTATTTTTACTGGATTAGACTAACATGGGTCCCGTTCCCCCCCCCCCCGGAACTTTTCAGTAAAAGGATAGTTAACTTTGTGGCATGCTGCCTGATGTGTACTTATGTTGTGCAGTCATAGGAGGGCAAAACTAAAGAGCAGAATAAATAGTGATATTAAGTAGCGACATTATTGGTAGGTCAAGCCTCACTCATGATCTCCCAACAGAACTCTCAAATCTCAGGAATTTTTTCCCCAGGCCCAGTCTGCTAATATTTGCTCAGTCTTCTGTAGCCACAATCAGTGGTGGCTTTTGGGGTAGGCGAAGCAGGTGGCTTCCTAAGGCCATAAACAATAAGGGGCCCCGTCTTCAATCTCGTAGACAGAAATGAAAACATAGAAAAATATAGAAATTTTTCCCATATAGCAGAGCTAGTAGGACTGGAAGCCTAAGCACTTTTCACTCTTGGTTCATCAAGGCAAGCTATCATTAGGATCTGTGCTTCATCTGAAATGCAGATTTCACCATTCTCTGCCCATCACCTTGACATTGACATGCTAAAAAGCAGGAGCAAGCAACAGACAGCACAATGACAGGAACTTTTACAGTGGCCTCAGCTTTTAATTCCTCAGTATGGCCATTTATTTTGCCATTTTTTAATTTTGTGAAATACTGCCCTTTTCTTTCTTTTTTTACCTGTATTTTTGCATTTTCCTTTGACTTTGTGGAAATTTTTACTTTGACTTTTTTTAGCTCAGGTTACCAGGTAGGTCCATATAGGCTGCTACATCTAAATACAGTGCTTTCCTTTGGCAATCATTACATCTCTGTGTGATGTCTGTGCAGTATGTCTTTCTTTTGATAAGTAATTCTTTAGCTTCCTTTGTACTTAACTATTTAATATTTTGAGGGGGCCAGAGTCTTATAAACTTGAGTACATCAGAGAATTTCATTGAAATTTGGTGTTTTTCATTTCACTTTATTATTATTATTATTATTATTATTATTATTATTATTTATTATTATTTATTTGTATTAAATATCTCTAGTGCACATAAACCCAAGCCCATATGAAAAATTTGTAAGATTTGACGGCCAAAATTTTAAATGTGGTATTTTAGTTATTTTTGAGCCATCATTAATGTTACCACTTCTTATTTATTAATTAATGCTCACACTTTTAAAAAAAAATTAAAATGTTCACTTCAACTTTGTAGTTCAGCATTAGCTGCTTTATGTTAAGTGAATGATGCTCAACTTACAAGCTTCACGATGGGAAGATCTTTAAAAATACCATAGCCAAGAATAATTTACAAGTTCCAGAGGGATAATCATATTAGTTTGGTTCAGCAAAACAAACAACAAATCCTGGGGGGTGGTATGGGGCAGTTAAGGGTACAGGAGGGACTGGAACCATAGGGGACGTAGCAGTGTTTAAGCAGGAATTCCAAACTGGCAATATGGACTCTTGTCTCAGGATTACAGAATTTTTTCACTTATGACACTAAAGGACATATATCCAACATTAATTAACATGTACTTTAAAGGTAAACACAATTAATTATCTCAGACCCTCCATATTATCTGTCCCTGTCCCACACCTCCAGTCTCTTCCTGCTTAATGTAGAACAATCTCTCACACAAGAGAACAATTTCAAGCACAGGATAAATACTAGGCACAGTATATAGTGGTGTTCAGCAGAGTTCACCTTTACAAATAATAGCACTGTTGATGAGGTTATCTTCCCAGACCACCTGCTGCCCCAGCCTCACAACTGAGGCAACAAGGCAAGGGGTAGGAGACCCCGCAGTTGTGCCAGGCCGGCCCCACTGCCATGTGAGACCCTGTGGTCAGACCAGGCAGCTCTACCACCTGGGCATGTGGTGAGGGCTGGGGACCCCAGGCCAGGCCAGCCCTGACCCATGGGCATGGGCTGAGGGCAGGAGACTCTGGGTTGGCACCTGAGCCTCGCCCCCTGAGATGTGGGGAGCTGCCTGGTCAGGGCTGCACCACAGCAGCCTGGCCACCAACCTGATCCCCAGGGACCCATGGCTGAGGGATGGTCCCTGGCTCACCAGCCTTCTGCTGGACTGACCCTGGCCTGGACAGAGGCTTAGGAACATCCCTTGGGCCACCTGGTGCTCAGGTGAGGAGCTCCATTTCCAGGCCACCCCCTCTGAGGCCTCTAGGGCATGGGGGGTCCCCCCTGCAGGCACTGGGGAAATGCTCATGGACCCAGCTGGGACCTAGAGGCCATGGGGAGAATGCCTCCAGCCCAGGGGTACCCCTGCCAGTCCCAGCTGGGCCCCATAGGTTTATGGGCACCCCCCGGTCTCACCCAGGGCCCAGAAGCCTAGGGGTAGCCCCCTGAGTCCCAGCTGGGCCCCAGAGATTTCAGGGCACCCCTGTCCATCCCACCTGGGGTCTAGATGCCTATTGGCACCCCTACAGCCCCACCCAGGGCTCAAAGGCCTAGGAGAATCCCCTGACCCCACCCCACCTGGGACCCAGAGGCCAGGGACTAATTCCCTGCTTCCACCCAGGGGCTGGAGCCCATGCAGGGAAGCCCCCCTCGGCCCCAGGCAGCCCCTCCTCTCCCCGCCCCATCTGACCAGGGCCTCCAGCCAGGGCCGTGCCTAGGGGGGAGCAGGGCCCAGGGCAAATCAATTTGTGTGGGGCCCCCCATTTTAAACTTTGCAGCGCAATGTTCCCTCTAAGCCAGTTGGTTCCCAACCTGTGGTCCAGGGACCCCCCAGAGGTCCACGGACACTTTGCAGGGGGTCTGCGGAGCCTCTCCCTATCCAGGGCTGGAACCCAGCCACAGCCCTGATGCTCCCTGCCAGGGCTGCCTCTCCCCGTCTGTGGCTGTATCCTGGCAGGGGGATGGAGCCACAGCAGCTCCCCAGCAGGGACAAGGGCAGGGGACCACAGCTGCTAGGACTCAGCTCCCTGGTGGTGCAGGCAATGTTGGTGGCAGCGCTGCTCACCAGCTGTCCCACTGGTGTGGGCCAGAGTCTGCCCATGCAGGCCAGATTACATAAACAGCTGAGGGGGGTCCGCAAAGTTGTTGGTTTTTTTGTTTGTTTGTTTGTTTTTTTTTGGTTACACAGGGGTCCCCAGCCTGAGAAAGGTTGGGAACCACTGTTCTAAGCTGATGATGCACTTGAGCAAGTTCCCTCCTGGTTCTCCAGGCCCCAATAGGCTTCTTCCCTGCTGCCCACTGGCTCCCCAATAACTTGTGCACCCATAACTTGTTCAGCTGCATCATCAGCTTAGAGGGAACACTGGGCAGTGTCATAATTTTTCTTTAATAAAATCATAAATTTCTAGCCCTCAGGCTAAAAAGTTGCAGAGAGAAGCAGAAAAACATGACCTGACTTTATCCTAAAGGCTCAAAACCCAGAAGTCAGAGAAAATAGTTCCCCCCATTTATTATTTCTTTAAACATCTCTTTATTTTTAAGTGAGTTTTAATGATATATTTAAGCCAGACTTGTGACTATTTTTGATGGTTAGGGTAGGCAATACTGAATGTGTCATGGTGATGTTCCATCAACCTCACAGCCAAGTGGACAGGAGCATCTGGATGTACTCTTTGTGGTTCTGGTTTTCTGTTCAAGATGGGCACACAATTTTACAAGTTTAATAATTTTTGTTAGATCAAGTTTTTGTTAAATTGAAAATTCAGAGAGAGGGAAGCTATTTTTGGATGATAAGAAATAAATTCAGGTCCTCTCTCACCTTAAGGCACTGGATTCCACTTGTCTAATGTATGTTATTTCCTTTATGTTGCCTGACTCTTTCCTCTTCCATCTTATTTTAATATATGTATTCACACATTTCTCATCGCTTTGCAGGTGATCTAAGTAATGAAAGTCAGGTACTGTTTGAGGATGAGAGGAAGAAACAAGGGACTTTTGGCCTCCTCTTAGATACCCTGATGTAAATCAAAGGAGGAGTCTTGTGGCACTTTTAATAGCTAACAAATAAATAAATTTGTTAGTCTTTAAAAGTGCCACAGGATTCCTTGTTTGTTTCCCTCAACTAGACCTGCATGGCCACAGTTGCTTTTCTCTTTGCCATGCTTTGGGACTGGTGCTCTGACTGCAATCAGTGACAATGGGGCTTATTTACAGTGCAGAAGGACAAAAAACTACTTTAATGTGTTGATTGATGGCCATTAACCCTAAAAACCCAGTATTTCCATATGAGTGCTAGCCTGGGGTCTTCTCTCTCAGGTATAATAGATCATTATCTGCACAGAGAAGTTTGCTCAAAAAGACATCCCTGAAGACTGAAAAGTCTTGTTAAATGTAGAAGGAAAAAAGTTCTTTAATATCTGAGAACACTTTCTGGAGATGCTGATGTAAATTCAAAGAGAAGGTCCTGATTTGTAAAGGTTGGGGATGTGACAGTCTCCTGACTTTGTCCCTGTTGGCTTGACTGAGGCTGGCTCCACAAGTTTTACCTCAACACTTGCCCTTTCTCTTCCCCTCAGGGAGCAGTTGTGGGAAGGTGGCTACTTAAGAGTTCCTGTAACCAAACACTTCCTGTCCCAATTCCCTTCCCCCCACAGCTTGAAAAAGCTCCCTGCTTCCTTACTCCAGCCGGCTGCGTGGGATCCCCCAAAAGCGCGAGGCCCCCCAAAGTGCAGGGCCCAGGG
>ML682014.1:25068707-25151246 GCA_007922195.1 Podocnemis expansa | reverse complement strand
CCCCCCCCCCCAACTCCTACCTCCTCCGTCCTGCAGAGAGAAGCCCATGGGGGAGAAGCTGCTTGTTTGAAAGTGGCTCCCTTCCTCCCTCGGCCCCTCGGCTGGTCACACACCTGGCTGCAGCACCGGGGCGGGGGAGGGGAAGCCGCAGCTCCCAGTCCCAGAGCTCTGCCGGGGTCCCAGCCCCCAGCCCCAGAACTGGGGTCCAAAACAGACTCGGGCACGTGTCCCGGGTGCCCAGCGCCAGCGACGCCACTGCAGTGCATGGAGGACTTTTCTAAATCTGTTCCTTAGAGTGTGTCTGTACTGATGTACATCTTTGATTTGTGTAGTTCCTCAAAAGGGGAAGGGTCAGCAGTGAAAAACAAGAGCTTTATTTTCCAAAGCAACTATACAGATGATATAGACAGCTATAAAGCACTAAGCAAAAGCTGGCTAGTTGGGTGCTCATTACCAGTGACTAATTTTTGGAAGATTGTGCTTCTCGTTAGTTTCATTCAAACTGTTCCACTCTTCTTGTATAAAATTTTTATGTTAAGATGCCTACACAATATAGTCCAAATAAGGATGTTAAAATGCAGCAGTATGTAAGTGTAGAAGAGGATTTTTTTAACAAACTAATGACATGCCAATAGGCTACTCATCCCAGTCTGCCTGTGCAAACAGCCTCCTCGCAAAATGCTTTGATTTTTTTAATTTACAAATATGGGCTCTGTGCATGGACTGAAATCTTTGAAGTAATAATCATGTACTGTCAATTGCTAAGGACTCTGAATTTTGTTTGAAAGATCTCATTTCTCAGTGACTGAAATCTGGTTTTGATCACTCAGTATTATCTCTATTTTGTACATGATTGTTGAGGAAGTCAATGGTAGGAGTGGGGCCAGAGCTATGTGCCTGTGCACAGACTAGAAATGTAGGTTTCAAAGCTGAAGAAAGCCATGGGAGTTGTTCGATACCTAATTGCAGACATAAAATATATATTTTGCAGCTGACTCTGCTGTGGGAGATGTTTATGTAGCTGGCATTTTGCGTGGAGGTTAGTATTGTAGCTGATTACTCAGGTCAGAGGAGGTTTGCAATCTGAATACTGATGAAAGAAATTCTATAGCAGCTGAGACCAAAGATGATTGGCAAGATATGTGATCATTTGTATTTCCTTTTGTATTGGTAAGTAGTGCATGCTTTTATAGTAATGGGATCTGGAGGTCGCTTGTTTAAATAGTGGGAGTTAGTGCAATTGGACTTCATTAGAGACGTGGCAAAAGTTTGCAGGGGAAATGCTTTGTGCATCACGGCTTGGACAACACAGTTGAGTCAACTCTACGTAAACTAAAACCAGAAGTTACTTTTATCAATTCTTAGTTTTTAAACCATAGTTTTCACAAGGCACTAATGAACTAGAGTGATCAGTTTTGTGGATGTCCAGCCTGAACACCTAAGGGCCCTGATTCTCAGAAAATGCTGAGGGCCCATTTTATGGAAATCAGGCCCCTTTTTGGTGTCTCAGATTGGGCACCCAAAGCCACTGGTAACTTTTAAAAATATTTCCCCTAACTTGCAAGCTACAAACAGGACAAATGGAATTTTCAGCCTACTCCAAAGATGAAATTTGGTTTTTGGATAGTCACAAGTCTCCCCCTCTCCAGTTTTGCAGCTGCCCAAGTTGTTCCTGCTTGGAGGATAAAAAGAGAACTTGACTCTCCAAATCTGCAGGGCTGGCATCAATCCAGCATTCAACTCTTCCTCTCATATGTATATGTGCCCATGATATTCTGTGAGGTACTTATCCTGCACAACCACAGCACATCTTGGAGCAAAATAAAAACAATCACAAGCAGTGATTCTAATGATATGTAACTAGCAATATTAAATGGAAGTTAGCGTCTCTTTAATTTTTATCAACACAGAAAAAAAAGTGGAAATAGTCAAGTAAATCCTTCTGAGTGAGATGATGATAATTTGAATGTACAGATGAAGTATATTTGATGTGAAGGATAACAGTTGTACCCACATACATTTTAAAAAGATCCAGGCTGCTGTTCAAAATAGACTGAAATCATTTTGTCTGTGGTTCACTCTATATTTTGCACTTTTTGCATCTTTTGCTGTACTGCTTATGCCTGCTGTTTTTATCATATTTTGTGCATTTTCTGCTACATGCATCAATGTCCTTGTAAATCACCAACTGGAAACATGGAACTCTTTTACCATATTTCTGCAACTCTAAAATAAGCATAGAGGTATTATTCAAAAACCCAAGCTTTTTATTTCGTATCATTACTTATGGGTTCTGTCAGTTACAAACTTGAAAATTTGTGTATTTGTTCTTAACTTTGAGAGATGAAAACAACCGATTTACGAACATTCTGTACAACAAAAGTTTGTTTGAATGTTTTCATTTACTGAAACTACTTCTTTCATAGGATATAGCTCTCTGACCTGTGTGGTAACAGGCACTATCTTTCTAATACTTACCAGTGTTTCCAATATGAATTCTTTATGTGAAAGAGAATGCAGTAATGCAAAGAACATTCTGTGGCCATATATGACAAAAATATTGGTCAGATAAAAGTGAAGACTTGGTTTCAATGGCCTTTTACATACTAAGATGGGAGAAAAGTATCCCAGTGGTAAAGAACCAACAGACTATTTACTGTGTTAAAGTAGCAGATTTTGGCTATTAAAAGAATTGGGAAGCTTGAACTAGGCTTCTAAAAATGGAAGAAGAACTTCTAAGTTGGAAATGACCCTAAACGTGCCTTCCTCAAACAAAACCTAAGCTGAACCTCACTGGCAGGAGAGCTTTGTGATCCTCCAATCCCATGATGCTTTTCAGCACAGAAAAGTACACATAAGCAATTTCTGCACCTAAAAGTTCTGCAGCTGCTGCTTGTCATCCCATACATGAATCATAATGCAATCCCCCTACTCAGTGCTTGTTTCCCAATCCCAGTATCAATGGCCAATCATGGCAAACTGTTCCACGAGTGCCGGAAGCATCTGTCTCCATGGCAGAAAGCAGGTATCACTCATGAGCTGAGAAACAGCAAGTGAATCAAATGCTGAAGGACCATAATACTCATCACCAACTGCGCAGCTGCTCAGGATCCATGCTGTCAGGCAGAGATGACACGCACACTGTTTACAAGAGCTATAGAAAAAACAGCATGAAACAAAGTTGGAAACCCATGGAAATATAAAATGGGAAAGAACTGCGCTACAGGACGGTGAGCATGTCCTCATGATTCCCGAGAGTCCGTTCCCAGAGCTCCCAATGGCAGAGGGTGCCAGAGGATGGCAAGTTGCACAGTAGGATCATGACTCTGGATTGTTTTTCCATTGCAATGGGTAATTCGACTTCACCCTCCTCTGTGTGCTGTTTACCAGTGTTTGAATCTTAACAGCTGCTTTGATTTACTGTTACAGTATGACCTGATCCCATGTCTTACACTTATCTGCATTTATTTTCCTCCCATTCTGTAAGTTCCCCCATCTTCAAAGTGCCTGACGAAGTGGGATTTTCTCTCACAAAAGCTCATGTGATAAATAAATTTATTAGTCTTTAAGTGCCACAGACTCCTGGAATGTTATTAAAGCAGATTAAGATCATCCATGTAATTTAAGTTGACTTCACTATATAGAGTAGACATGGCCATTAATGGTTCTTGGAGATTGAGCAGCAAAACACTAAAGAACCTAGAACAATTAAAGGGATAGGGCACATGGCTACTACTCCAAGCATCATTAGGTTGGGACCCAGAGCTATGGGTGGGCCTGACAAAGTGGAATATGCCCATGAAACCTCATGTGAGAAATAACATTTTTAGTCTTTAAAAGTTCCACAGGACTCTTTGTTTGTTTTGCTGAAATAGACTAACACGGCTACCTGTTTGGACCTAATTACTACCCAAGATGCTGCAGCTTTGCAAATGTATGCTTTAATTAGAAATAAGGTTGTCAGTTTTGGTTGGACATGTTCCTGGAGGTTTCACCACATGCTGATTGTTAACTAATGATTAATCTTTACTTCATGGAGACTCTATGACACCCTCGATGGTTGGCAACCCAAATGAAAAAGTACATGTTTATGTGAGATCCAGGTAAGTGGAAAGACAACAGAAGAGCCATGGTTGAGAAGTATATGTGAAATGGATTTTTAAATAAATTATTTAGTGATTTAAGCATATTTTAGACCAATAGTGAAAGCTTATTTTATTGCATTTTTTTTTAAATAATTATGAAAATTTTTGATTCTTATTATTTCTTGGTTGTTCCAACTAATCTTCAGGTACACAAGGTATGCTAGTATTTCATCAGTGTGGCTTTTTAATGCCAAAGCTGTGTACTGTCTTGACAGTTCTCTGAAGATTCTGCAGATGGCTATAAATTATGATAAATACTGTAAATTCAGAAGTGTCTGAACTGTCTTGTAAAATGTATACTCCGCTAATTTAAGCAGAAGGGGATGTCTAGATGATCTCTATAAAGCCAGGTAATTACCTGCTCATATAGAGTTCCATCCCAAATTAGAAGGTTGGGTTGTTTGAACTAAGAAAAGGGAAGATTTTCAAAAGCAGAATGGCACTCATGATATTTCCATTTGTGCCTTTGAGCATTTTCTGTGGAGCCCATAATGAACACAGAGAACTGATGATCAGGAAAGTCCCTCTGTCTTAATAACTAAGGCTGAGCTTTGAAAAGAAACTAGTTTTGGCCAGTTTGAGATGCTTGGACAGTTCCCAGTATTCAGAGATCAAATGCCCATTGCTTTCTGAAAACTAGGCTCTTCTTGTAGTGCCCAGAATTAAATGCTATCAAAATAATTAGTTTCTTTTCAGTATATTGCTTATAAAGCCAATTTACCAAGTTGTTGGGCATCCTTAACTCCCAGTAATTTTAATGGAACAGCTCAGAAAAGGCACAGTCTACTGCGTCCTGTCAAATTACTTTTTAGACTACCTTGTATTCCCTCCTGCAATTGCCTTTTAACCACTGCTGATCCTGTAGAATGCTGTGGCTGTCATGAATTCAGAAAGACCTTCCAGGTGGTCTACAGAGCTGTTTCCATCAAAATAACTATATATACACAGCTGAAATGAAGCAGAATTCCTGTCCCAGACAGCATTGTTTGTCTCCAAGTAGAGCTCCCTTGTGTGCCACTGTCTCTTTGACATGCTGCAAGACAAATAAAGCCTATGAATTAGTCTCTTCCTTTGGCAAGTAGTTCTGTGGTGTAAACACAAATACGGTCCAATTTCCTGCACCACCAAAATTGGAGGTGTAGCAAATGCTCAAAGGAACAGAACTGAATTGCCAAGTGATTGAGAGAGATGAGAGCAATAGGGTGTTACAGGCAACAGGGATGAACTTGACAACTCTCACTGGAACTGGTTCAGCTGTATACTGCAGCATCCTCCGATAGGCAAATATCCCAAAATATCAAGGCATGGATATTTATAAAGTGGCACTCAAGGAATCTGTGACAGCTGTGGTAAAATGCAGCTTTATTCATGATCTGGAAAAGCTACATAGTCTGGGAAAATTTTGTCCAAGTCTTGAAAAACATGACACTTTTATGCCTTGCTTTTCTCTGTTTCCACAGAACAAGTGTTATGATGTCAATTAATGACAGAAAAGAAATTATGTCCAGATGTGAAGGTTATTGGAGCGGGAAGGGTTTTCAGCTCAATTTTCTCTGTGAAATGGAAAGAGAGAAGTTG
Source organism: Podocnemis expansa (assembly GCA_007922195.1). Lineage (NCBI taxonomy): Eukaryota > Metazoa > Chordata > Testudines > Podocnemididae > Podocnemis > Podocnemis expansa. The sequence goes on along the minus strand of ML682014.1, from coordinate 25,145,523 downwards.
TTGTTTCTTCCTGAATTGGAGGAGCCCTGTTTTCTTAAGATCTCTCCTTTCTTTGGTTGGTGAAGTGAGGACTTCATCAGGAAAACTGTAAGGAGGAGCTGATTCCCGGTAGGAGGAAATTAAGGCTTCGACCACCTTCCTGCTATGGTGCACAGCTCAATGGGAATAAGAAAAGGGATCACAGTGCAGAGTCCTTGCTATGCCTTGTCTTTAAAGAAAAATCTGCTCTTCTTACCGCAGGGTAAAAAAACATTCTTGAGCTGTTCTGATCTCATGGAGAGAGAGAATAGATCTGCTCCCATCCTGATTACTCCCCCTAGTATCAAAGGGATAGGTAGTCCTTCTCTGCCTGCAGAGGCAACAAAATAGTTCATTGAGTGCCATCTCTTTCTCATTTACTTTCATGGTTATGGAGAGGGAAGAGGTGGTAAGGGATGGGGAGTAATGAGGTGAGGCAGGACAAAAGGGGACAAAGAGAAGAAAGGCAGTGGAAGAAGATGGGGAATACAGTGTCTGGGGAAGAACAGGGAATCAAAATGGAAAGAGACATGGAGCAGAACAGAAAGGAGGGCTGGAGCGACAGGGAAAAATGAAACGATAAAGCTGGCTTTCTTTACATTGATCTAGCATGCCCCGCTCCTGGAAGTAGTTTTCTGTCTGCCAGAACAATTGTGCTATAGATTCCAGGGTACTTGTTTAAGGTCGCCTGACGTCTTATAGGATAAACAATGACATTGTGCTTACAAACATGCCTGCCAAAATCTTCTGAGACTGTAGGCAAAATAGTTTAACCTATTGTTGGTTGTTTTTTTCAGATGTAAAAATGGGGTGGTGTATACCTGGCAAGGGTACACTGGGGCTAAATTAATATGTTGAACTCCACAGATGTACTGTCCCATGCAAACACAGTTATCTTATGTGTCTAATGCGGACAATGTTTATATTTTCAGTGAAACTAATTTACGAAAGGAATATTTTTCCAATGATTCACAAGTAAAAGTAGCTTGATGTTGTTATAGTCTCTCTAAGTTTTATCTCTGTGTTGCTTTTAACCTCAGGTAGAAGAGAAAAGTGGCACACTAGCACTGTTAGGCTGTATTCCATCCGTTCTTAGACACTTAGAATGGATAAATGATCTCTTATGCAGAGTCAGGGATACAGTGCAATTCGTTTAACATGCAAAACATTTGGTGACACACAGGCTTTCTGAATCTGAATATCAGTAGCATAAAGAGGGGTCCTTTTTTGAAGTAATAAATAAAAATGACAGTCCACTTAGATCCTTCTCATGGTTTGTCAGCTTCAATTCTTGCCTGTACTTTGTTTTCTCATATGTGCTAGGATCAGAACATGGTTCTGAATAACTTACGAAGATACGTGTTTTGTAAAATGAAGTAAGTTCTAACATGTCTCATGGATACAAGACGATACTGTAAGAGCAGATCTGCACTCTAGTCTTAATGTACCCTATACTGTACTGCATTGAGGTAAGTTATCTATGTAGGTAAATTCCAGAGGGATAGACATGTTAATCTACTTCAGGGGTCTCAAACATGCAGCCTATGGGCTGCATGCAGCCCCTAAAATTATTTCCTGAGGCCTGCAATGCCACTATCGTTACTGATATTTGCAATATTGTTGTATGAAAAAGTTTCAGTGGTGTGGCCCTCTGGCTAACATTCCAGTCCTCATGCGGCCCTCTAGTAGTCCTCATGTGGCCCTCACTGTGATTTGAGTTTGAGACCCCTGGTCTACTTCACCAAAACAAACAAGGAGTCTTGCGGCACATTTAAGGACAAACTGGAATTTCTTCCACGAAAGCTCTTGATAAATAAATTTATTAGTCTTTAAAAGTGCTGCAAGACTCCTTATTTATTATGTAGGTGAAGGCTTTGATTTTTCTTGGACTTGCATTTTGTCTCGTCACTTACAAAGTGGGTGTAAAATTCTACTAAATCAGAAAAGTTTAGAATATTTTTGCCCTTTTCACATTAACTTTGCAGAAGTGTTGTAACTGGGGGGGGGGTCTTTGAGTCAGCAGGTCATATTTCCCAAGGCTGAGGGCTCATTGCCTACAGTTCAAACCCCGTATCCCTGGAGCTCATTGAATGGATCCATCAGATTCAAGGTTAAAGTAAGGGGGAATGCACTGGAACCCACAAACTTTAGGGGCCCCTGAAAATAGAATAATGGGGTGGAATGCAGTTTTCTGGTGCATTCCACTTAGCGGCAGGCATGGCCCCTACCTGGCCAGAAGACACAGTTGGGGGGGGGGGGGTAAAGAGACTGGGTAGGGGTTGGTGGAGGGGATTATGAAGGGCTGGAGGAGGTTGGGGGACTGGAGTAGGGGCTAGGGATGGAGGGGGTGGGGAGGTAGTTGGGGGCTTGAAGGGGGTGGAGTGGGGGAATGGGGACAAGGGGACTGAAGGGGCTGGAGAGATGTGGAGGGGGTCAGTGAAGACAGAGGAGAGGGGGTTGGGAGGACTGGAGTGGGGACTTGGGGGCAGGGATCTTAGGGAATGCAGATGGGGGCTGAGGAGGACATGGGGAAAGAGGGGTCTGATGTGGATACTTGTGGACAGGCTTGGGATGATGTTGTGGATTTGAGTGTATGCTTCATTTGTGAGGAAAGAGCAGAGGTGACTCAAAAATGCCTACCTGGGCTGGGGCCTGCACATATATGAAGGGGTCCTGGACAATACGGGAAAGTGGCCCAGAGATTGAGAGTTCCACGGCTCATCATATTATACTTTAACCACTGAATTCATCAACCCTTAGGGTCCACTGAATAAAGGCTCTGGTGGTTTTCCCCAATTTCTCCAACCCTGAGGTGTGTCTGAGAGAAAACCATCCTCAATTTCCCAATCCCTGATGGTGCCCTGAAGATCATTGTCAGCACCTCCTTCTGGAACACTCACTGATTTAGGTATACAAGGTTCAGATAGGAATTAATAGGTTTTTGAGAGAGAAGGCATGGCATATCCTTCCAATTCAGAGAGTATAATTTATTAACCACCTTTGTATAACTGCAAAGCATGGGTTAGATCAGTTGTTCTCAACATTTTGTGGGTCGTGACACACTTGATCATGATATGCTACCCTACAGGACATACCAACCCACCTCTCCCCAGCCCAAATTCAGCCCCCCACATGGATTTCCAAGACACAGTTACCACTGTGTGGAGACACAATAATGTGTCCCAACACATAACCACTGGATTAGATAAATAATAAAGGAATGCAGCAGTACAGCTATAGCTCATCAGCTGGTGTTACAATCTCCAGGTGAATCTTGCTGGCCAGTCAAGGTTCTGCTCTGAGGAAGCCTTTGGATTAGCAGCTTCTTTCAGTACAGGATGATGTTTGTCTTCAGACTTCAGGAGGCACTTACTCTACAGTTAGACCATCTCATATTTATATAATCGCTTGTCACTGACACTTGCAGCAGCAGCAAGTTGCCTTATTGCAAGAGGGTCTTTGGAAAAAGGGAGCATGAGATGACATGTCCTAACCACATCTTGCACATTTGCTGAGTTGATATTTAACAGGTCTTGGAAATTTCACCCACAACCTGTTACCATGGCATCTGGAATATTGTGTTGTTAAGGTTTGTAGACAATTTTTAATGTATTTTTTTCAGACACTCCAAAGGGTCATATCATGGGTCATGCCTGTTTACCACTTTCTTATGTTATCTGTTCAATTGCTGACAAAAGCTGCTAAATGGCCCCTTACAGTGTGAATTGCAATATAAAGTGTGAAACAGTGATGACTCAAGCCCTTTACCTATATTCCTATGAACTGGAAAGGAACAGCTATTCAATTAGTGTCCCTATTAATAGCAATGTGATGTGTTAATACTAAAATGAATAGAAAGTGCTAGATTTTTACAAATAGAAAAATCCATTGTGATCCTCTAGTCCAACCTCATGTATAACACAGGCCATAGATTTCATGCCAACCATGGTTGAACTATAGCATATCTTTCTAGAAAGACATCTTTGATGTAAGGACTCCATGAGGGAAAATTTACCATATCTCTTGGTAAGTGCTTGGTTATCTTCATTGGTTATGCATTGGCTTTGCTGACTTCAAGTTCCAGTGAGTGACTTTTCTAACACCTTTGTCTGATAATTTAAGGAGCCATCATAACATAAGAGTCAATTCAGTGTTTTGCATTTTAAATAAGCTCCAGTACTGGTTTTGTTCCTGATGTTTCTTGCTACCCACAATATATGTGTATATAACCTTTGAAATCAAACAGTTCACTATTAATCAGAGAGTGAAGGTTGTGTCTGTCAAAACAAACCTGAGTTCAGTTAAACTTTATATTGGACAGATGGGTAATGTTTCACTTTGCATGACCTCACATTTCACAATGGCCTTTGGATACCCTTTAGTTTAAAGTGCACTAAATCCTTGCTGCCAGGGGTAACTCATGACCTATTGGATTCTCTGGCAACATCAATTCATTAAATGAAAAGGAAAACTGAGGATAAAGGAAAGTCATAATTAGAGCTATGTGAATAACAGTATTTTCAGTTCACTCTCTATCAAAATAAGTTTTTGGTCAAACAAAATATTGTTTCATTTTTGAATTTTTAAATATATTTATTTTTAAAAATGAAATTAAAGTAAAATTCAAAATGAAAACACAATTTTGAATGTTCAACAAATTTATGTACAATTTCACAAAATGTCTGTCAGCATGGACCTACATTGTTTTGGTGAAAAATAGTTCTCACCAAAAATTTTGCCCAACTGTATTCATAATGCTTTTCATACATTTATTTAAATAGAGTTATGGTTGAGAGTACAATATCAGTAATTTAGGGTTAAATATATCATGGTGTCAATGCAGCTATCCTCAAAACAAAGCATGACAAATCCAGGAAACTCAGAGTTAGGATTGGATTTAAAAGAAATCCAGGCATGCCAAGATAGAGAAATGCATAGTTATGGCACATGAACACTGTCCTGTAGAGACTATTTTAGTGTTTGCTGTTCTAAGTAAGATAAAATTAATTTTAAAAGCCCATGCAGACCCTGTCCTCCCTAGGAAAGTGAACAAGCTGCCCTGAGGAGAGATGTTAACCCATTATAGGGTCAAGAGGTAGAAAATAACCCTCTGAGCACATAAATAGGGGTGCCAGTCATCTTTGCTAAGGGTAGTTGCAGCCTCAGTCCTACTGAAAGCCAAAGAATATCACAGCCATTTTGAGATACTTTCTTTGAATGTTTTTTCTTTATTAGAGATTGAAGAATAAACTTTTAATTTGTTTGAAGAATAAGGGTGGAAAATTACCATTATCCAAAGGTATTTTAGGTATAAAAGGTTTCAGTGACTTTTAATCATATAGGTGCTTGAAGAATGCATTATTCTGGTGTTAGGATCATTAGACTCCACCACCCAAATCCAACATGCTTTCAAAATTTCTCAAATGACCCACTTCTAAACTTCAAACCCCAAGCAAATTCATGGCTTTACATGCAATTTCTCATAAAAGTCATTCTATGCCCCAAAGTGCTTTATTATGGGGGCCATGCACTGTTTTTTCATACTAACATAAAGATTGAATCACTGCTTTAAGTACAAACTGTAAGTCAATGAAGGAACTAGCCTTCATGTTTACCCAAGTAACCTGAGGTCACTGTATTGTGCTGAAAGTTTTCAGATGAATGAGTGGACAGGGAATATCACTAGGGAACAATATGCTCTACAGGAGATGGAGTGGCAAATAGCCTCAGCAATGTGTGTGTACTTTGAATCCCATTCAAAAAAATTTTTCAGTAGTGGCATCAGCTATAATCTCTTTTCCTTGCCAGCATGTCCTGTGCTTCTGGTTCTACTCAATAGCGACCAAATATTTATATCATAGCACATAATGACTGACTGACTTTTGAGGCTCACTGTACCTGTGACTGTGAAATATATAGCGTTAGAAAAATAATAAAGCTAGAGGTGATTTTATTGTAAGCTTCAAATCTGTTTTTAAAGTACTCATAAATGGAAAAATAGCAACTGTCAGTGCTACTGCTGTTTAAAGTCTGCTACCGTCTACCATTTGAGTTGTCACATGATAACTCAGAGTATTGAAAAGTAGCTGATATCACCTTCCATTTATCAGATTCATCCTTACATTGGCGACTATATTGGAAGCTCCTTTTCATCATTCCAAAGACTCCCTGACAACAGCTACCCACAGTGCGGTGTCCCCGCTGATGCTTTTGACCTTCTGCAAGTTTGCTTCAAGAATGTGCAGCAGACTGACACATGCTGTATCCTTTAAATCATAAAGGAGTCTATTTATACCTCCTGGTGTACTCCGACTCCTTATGTTCCATAGAGAATCCAAAATATATAGAAAAGTCAGAAGAAAATGACAGCATCCTTCTCTAATTTCTGTTTATTTCTATATATAAATACTGTTTATTTCTACATGTATTTATTTCAGTTGCAATAACACTCTTGAACGTTGGATTATCAATGCCTTTTCATAATGGGTTGGCTATTGCGTGACCAGTTCACTCAATGACAAGGCAGAACTCAAGCTGAAGATGGAGTAGCGGCTTGGGTAATTTCTGTGTGTTTAAAAAGGAGCAAATATCAAAAGAAAGAGTATGCCCAATCATATGGAAGCTGACTCAGTAGGATGCACATGTAGCAGGCTACTTGGACTTTGGTTTCTTCCTGTGACCAGAACTTTCAAATTACATGTCTAAAATTAGGGTCCTAAATACATATTTAAGCATATATGATGTAGTTTTCAAAAGGGTTAAATGAATGCAGGTGCTAATGTCAATGTGTTTTGTGAGTGCTCAGATTGTCGAACAAAAAATGGCTTTCACTCTGGACTGGGACTCAGAAGATCTGGTTCTCATCGCAGTTCTGCACTAGCTTGCCAGATGACCTTGGGCAAGTCACTTCTCTTCCTGTGCCTCATTTTCCCCATTTGCAAAATGGGGACAAAGCTAGTTTCCTGTTTTTATAAAGTGCTTTGAACTCTATTGATGAAAAGCAGCATATAAGAGCTAGGGGTGATATTTTATTTTCATTTTATTATTTAGGTACCTAAATATGTATTTAGGACCCTCACTTCAGGCAACCAGTTTTGTAAAGATGGGATTGGTTTTTCCTTTCAAATTAAGTCCATTTGTGTTATTCATGCAGAAGATGAACTGTGTATAATATGACATGAGTATGTAGCACCGATCTTATTCTGTGCAGGGGCTAAACAGTGAAACCAGATAGTCATATGCTGAATTACGATGGTAAAACAAATACTGTGTAGCCTATATATTAAATAGAAACTCAACTTGAAATTTCTTGACTCTTGAGTATCTGAACTGGCTCTTTTAATATAGATGTTTAAATAGAATTATCCTCATCCATTACATTGGCTCTTTTGACTCCAGCAGTCTGCTTTCATAACATGAGCCCACCAGGTAGAGTCAGTCACTCATGGAGCTAGCTCCAGGATTATAATATCACTTTAGCATTCCTGATTAGTTGTTGCAATAAAGTTGCATTCACTTGAAGCCAATAAGAATGTAATTTATTCTTGAGCTAGGGAACATGAGTCCAGATGCCCTGGTGTACCACTTGACTTGACCTCAAAAACTCTGTTTCTCCATTTGTCCATATACACAATTGGTATAATGGTTACTCTTCCTCCTTCAGTTGGTGTAAACATAATATTTTATCATGTGTTCGGAAAGCCTTGCTTCTAACAATCTTAAATGTAACAGTTTTATAGTATGCAACAGTCACCAGCAACAATGTCACATATTTTTCTTTTTTTATGCATTTCTCTTGAGCAGGTCTTATTCCTAGAGAGAGACTAAAATGAGTTGCTCTACATTACAGCTACCAACAGAATTTGAACAACCTTTTGTTTGTTACAAAAGACAGTGTGGCTATTGAGGAAAAAAGTGGCACACCAGGAGCAATGTGAAAAAACAGATGATCTTATATAATATTCTGACTCTCTTTGCTTCAAAGAAAGTTATAATCAGGATCTTACAGATATTATAGCCACATCAGGCAAGTGACAAATATCTTCCAGGAAAGGGAGAGCCAATACAATGTAAATAATAATCTCACTGAAATAAGATTTTCAGAAATGAAAGATTGTGCAGCTGATTCTAAAGGCAAACTACCTGATGTGGTGTTTTCTTTATGGGATTTTACTAATAAATATTAAATCCGAAATACAGTTTTACAGACTTTATTTTTCACAAGTTCAAAAGTGGTAGCTGTTAATCCAGTTCAGCACAATAAGCAGGGAGTTCTGTGGCACTTAAAGACTAACAAATTTATTTAGTTCATGAGCTTTCATGGGAGAAAATTCCACTTCGTCAGATGCTTTGAAGATGGGGGAACTTACAGGATGGGAGGAAAATAAATGCAGAGAAGAGTAAGTCATGGGATCACGTCGTACTGCAAATAGCAAATCAGATCTGTTGTTAAAATTCAAACAGTGGGAAACAGCACATAGATTTAATCCTGCTTTCACACAATTAAATCTGAATACCAGTTCCTGTTCTGTAATTTCTCTTTGAAGTCTTGATATGTTACCCATTCGCTTCACGACTTCAAAGAGAAACTGTAGAACTAGAACTGATATGCAGATTTGATTGTGTGAAAGCAGGGTTAAATCGTGACTATGGATTCTTTTCCCATTACAACAGGAGATTTGACTTCACCTTCCTCTATGTGCTATTTACTATGTTTGGATCTTCACAACTGCTTTGATTTGATGTCACAGTGTGACCTGTTCCCATGACTTACACTCCCCTGCATTTCTTTTCCTTCCATTCTGTAAGTTCCCCCATCTTCAAAGCGTCTGATGAAGTGAGATTTTTCTCGTACGAAAGTTCATGCTATAAATAAATCATTAGTCTTTAAGTGCCACAGGATTTCCTGCTTATTTCTTTTATAGCAACTTGACCTTTTGAGAATTGTAACTCAGAACTCTAGATGGATGAGAATGGTAGTCAGAGCTATTTCAGCTGTTTTTATTCTATCATATCTCAGCATGTATGTTCAAACTGTTCACGTTACACTTGAAAATGTTGAATCAGCCTCTGGACACCCATATAGCAATGCACTGTTTGTTTCTTTGCAAGTAATAAGTAGCTGCACACGTGTAATGGGAGAATGATGGGAGGACACCAAGTGCTACGTTTATAAGGTGATGGTGCAGGGGTGTAACTTCATTGGAGTTACTTGCGTGCTTAAAGTTCAGCAGTTACTCACTTGCATTTTTTGACAGAGCCCTAGTTGTGCGTGTCGGGGGGGCGGAGGGTAAAATGACCCAGACTAAGCCATTGGAACAGTCATTTGAAGCTGCCATCGTTATCATGATGGAGAACATACAGAACTCACTCTTTTTCTAGGTCATGGTATGGGATGAGAACTACCTTAATGTTAAAGGAGTAATGGATCATTATTCATTGAACTAAGAAGGCCCAGCCCCTGTGTAACTGTTGGGCCTACATCTTATGCAGGACCTATAAGGATGGAGATCTGTCAGTCAGGCGGGAGGAGGGTGAAGAGACTGGCTGCAAGGATGCTGACAAGCGCTAGCTACTGAAGCGGAGCAATCTGCAGCGGACTGTGAGTAAGGCTTGGCTGAGGCCTGACATCACCCACTCTCCCCCCTTCTTCCTGACTAGAGGAAGCCACCTGATTCTGCTAGCGAGCTGGGAAGATCCCATCTCCTAGATGAGGCATGGAATAACTGACACTACAAGGAGAAGACAAGGAAGGCGGGAAGCTGCTGGGGGAGGCTAATCTAGAGGGACAGCCAGAAGGGACTCGGCCACCCATGTCTCTCTCACCTTGACCCAAGTCTCCCTACCTTTCGTTCTTCCCCCAGCTGCCTGAGAGATCCTGAAGGACTCCTGGAGGAGGGAGAAGATGAACTGTGACTTGGCAGTGGGCCCTGCCCCCTCCCTTAGACTGCCTGGAAGAGACAACCCAAGAATCAGAGCTCTAGAGATGGACTTTGATAGAGAGGGCTGGGTGAGAAGATTAGTGATGGCTTAAAATCAAGGAAATATTAAGTTGATCTCTCTAGCTATTTTAGCCAAAAAGCTGCCACTTGCATTTCCTTTTCTGTATTTAAAACATTCTTCCTGCATCCCAGGAGGACTGAGTTCCATTTTCAGTCACCTCTGAAATCACAGGATCAACAGACAGCTTCACTAAGACTATCTTGGGCAGGTGTGCTTAATCCACAATATTGCCCATGATCTTTGCACATTTGTAAGCTATTTCCCAGTTTATTTTCATAACATTGATGTCCCCAGAATAAATATCCAGTTTGCAAAAGTGTACAAGGTGGTGTTTATCGGAAACTAAATCTTAACTTTTTTTTAAAATGTGTCTTCAAGTAGCATTTGGGACCCAGTGATTCTAGAATAAGAATCTCTATGTAATATAAGCAAAAGGATGATCTGCCCCTTCTCTGCTGAAAAATGTGCATAAACACCTATAGCTTCAAAAGTCAAGAGATCATGAAGTAAAGCTAATTTTGCTGACAGTGCCTAAGGCAACTAATATTTTAAGCATCATCAGCAGAAGACATTACCCTTTGATGTTAGCTTGTCCATGGGGACCTGACTTGCTTCTATGTGCAAGAAACTGAGAGAGAGTGATTATGCCAAGCAGCATCCAAAAAGACTGAAAGCTCTTTTCCCAGGCTCTTTCCCCTTTTGACTTCTTCAGAGAAAATGTTTAGAAAGGCAGAGTATTAATTAAGAGGTGAATTTGGGCAGATACGAGGAGCCAGTGATCTTGAGGAATTACGAAGATGTACAGGAACACATCCTTCTGTAAATATGCAGTAGTGAGGCTATATCAAAAAGATTTATTAATAAAAGGAAAGAATGGATAAAGTGTGGGAAGAACAGGAAAAACTGTGATCAGAGTGAGCTAGGGAGATAGGGAGTAGTGCACATATATGATAATATATAAAGTCTAGCTAGCTAGCTATTGCAACATTCACGAGTAGTGGCATTCTTAGAAAAGTTATTGAAACTTCATAATATTCCTGTGAGGTACAATAAGGTACATGTAATGCCTTGGCCTTTGATGGCTCATCATCAGCGGAGATCAAATTGGAACTTCTGGATCACAAAGCATGAGTCTCTACTCCTTGTGCTAAAGCAACTTGCTCTCTTAGCCTAAGCCAGTGATCTCCAGCTGGTCAGTCATGATAGGCTCCTGAACGGCAGTTACCATTAAAACCTATGAGTGGTGTGCTATCTGCTGGTGAAAGATTGGAGACCGCTGATCTAGGCTGAAGTAGACGCATCGATTTCTATATACGGCACAGAGACAGTACCACAGTGAGTATGAGCTATGTACTATATCCACTTTTTAGAGGGGGCTCTGATGCCTCAGATTATATGATCCAGTTAAGCACTGAAGCACATGCTTAGCTTTAAGCATGTAAGAAGTCTAATTGACATTGATGGGCCTAATCAAGTGGTTGAAGTAAATAACGTGTCTAAGTACTTTTGCTGTGAGGCCAAAGTGTGTTGACTGTGATAACACAGTGGGGCATTGGCAGAGTCAGCATTAGAACCTAGAATTCCTAGTCCCTTCCTCTAACATCTGCACTGCATTGCCTTCTCAATTGGGTTGGTGAAATGGCTCTTAAACTGTCTATTGTGGTCAGTTGATTTTAAATTGTGCTGTTTAGTTGCTAAATCAATAATCTTTTCCTGGTTCAATTCTCCTGTTCACTTTTTTGTTAACAGAAAGTTAGGGTAGAGGAGATGGACAAAAGAAATAGAACAATATCCAAACTCATCAAGGTCACTTTGATGTCCAAAATACTTCAGACTTCTATTTTGTCCTTGCTTGCATTAGATTTTTATTTAACAGATTTTGTCAATTTTCTTCAAGATACAGTAGTAAAAACAAAAAAACCCACCAACCTGCCAGTTATAATAGCACTTACTGCTTAGTTCTGCCTTTCGCCTGCTGTCTTTTGCCTCGATGGAGAAATCTGCCTCTGATGATCGTAGCCATACTATTTTAATTTTTACATTAAAGTAGTGCTTTTAAAAGTCACTATAACAATCACAATATCCATGAAGGAACATTACTATCCTGTGACAAATTCATTACTGAATCCTTTGCTGAGATAGGCAGTAAAAAGATTTGTATGTTTTTTTTTTCTAGGAATTCATTCTTTGAAAAACTTGGTTTTAGTCATAAAGATTATCTCAAATAATCTTTCTTCTTTGTGGTGAGAAGAATAGCATAAAGTCCCTCTTGTACACATGCTGATTTGTGTCTATTATAGGGTGACCTCGCCTGAGAATGAGTTTATAAAAAGCATGTTGCTACACTAGCAGTCATGAAGTTGGACATAGAATATAGGATCTTAACTGGATGCTGTTGCTTATAGCATCTATATAAATGGCTCATATGAAGCCTTTGTAGTAAAACACTTGGTGACTTTCTTAAGGTAGGCTTTTATAAACCCAATGGTGCAGCACTATGAGATCCCATATCATTTATTTGCAAGGAATGAATGGCAGAAAGCTTTGTAGTTTTTCTAGAAAATCTGTAACATTAAATATGACATGACATAATAATTGTTGAGGGGGAGGGGGGATTTTATTTTAGAATATTCTTTTCTGCTTTCAACTGCCTGAAATAACTGACTTCCTAAGCATAAAATTGGTGTGTGTGTGTGTATGTGTGCACATGTGAATGATAGTAGGAATTAATAAAGGGGGTAGCATAATAAAAATGTTAGATGCAATTCCTTTCTATGCTTAGCAATTTTTTTTAATATAGTTTATGGGCCAAATTCCAGCTGGATATAAATCTGGATAACTCCATTGAAGTCAATGGGTTTATGTTGACTTTGACCAGCTGAGGATCTGGCCTTATATTTTTATTAAGTATATTGATCATCACACTCTGTTCTTTAACTCAGGTTCAAGAAGAGTTTTGGGTAGGTTATGTCAGATTAATTTGCCCCTCTGCTTTACCCTATATTTGGGCTGTAAATATTGCTGATGTCATAAGTGCCCATGGAAAAAAGTTCTAAACCACTTTTTCACTGAAGATTGTTTTCTGCTCCATTTAAATAGGTTAATATTGGAGGATGAACAATCTGTGGAACAGACTCAGCTGTAACTTGCTTATATATGCTGTATTTTATGAGTTTGTCATTTATTAATTGAGGCTGGGATTTTCAATGGACTCTAAGGGAATGAGATGTCCAACTTTTATTGAATACCATTTTCAGTAACTGATTAAAAGACAAGAAACAAAGGGTAGGAACAAATGGTCAGTTCTAATATTGGAGAGAGATAAATAGTGGTATAACCCAGGGGTCTGTACTGGGATCAATGCTGTTCAATTTATTCATAAATGATCTGGAAAAAGGGGTAAACAGTGGAGCAGCAACATTTGCAGGTGATACAAAACTACTCAAGATAGTTATGTACAAAGCAGATTGTGAATAATTACCAAGAGAGCTCACAAAACTGGATGACTGGGCAACAAAATGGCAGATGAAATTCATTGTTGATAAATGAAAAGTAATGCACACTGGGAAGCATAACCCCAGCTATCCATAAATTAGTTGTTACCATTCAAGAAAGAGATCTTTGGAGTCATTGTGGATAATTCTCCAGAAACTTCCACTCAGTGTACAGTGGCAGTCAGAAAAGCTAATAGAGTGGTTGGTGTCATTAGGAAAGGGATAGATAATGAGACAGCAAATATCGTGTTACCTCTATAAATCCATATCTGATCATCCCATCTCAAAAAAGATGTAACAGAATTGGAAAAGAGAACAGAAAAGGGCAGCAAAAATGATTGTGCATATGGAACAGCTTCTGTATGACAAGAGACTAATAAAACAGACTTTTCAGCTTGGAAAAGAGAGGACTAAGGTGGGAATATGACAGAGGTCTATAAAATCATGACTGTTATAGAGAAATAAATAGGAAATATTATTTATTCTTTGTCATAACACAAGAATGGGGGGCATCATCAAATGAAATTAATGGACATATTTTCAATTAACAAAATAAGTATTTCTTCATGAAGTACACAGTCAACCTGTTGAAATCCTTGCCAGAGATGTTACGAAGGCCAAGGCAATGACAGGATTCAAAAAAACTACTTGTAGATAAGTTCAAGGAGGATAGGTCCATCAACAGGTGTTAGCTGGCTAGGCAGGGTTACTGTTTTCCAGCAGCTAGGCATGACTATAGGATAGATCACTTCATGATTACATGTTCTGTCCATTCCCTCTGAAGTACCTGGCACTAGCTTCTGTCAAAAGACAGGATACTGGGTTAGATGGACCAGTGTTTTGACTCAGTGTGGCCATTCTCAAGTTCCCATGTTTTTATGACATTTCTGTCATACAAAAGGAAACTATTTCAGTAACATGGCATACAGATCGGCAAGATGTTTACATTTGTCCTGGCTGTTGTGAAGGCATGCTACCCAGTGTTTTTTTTTTTACAGAACTGTTTTAGCAGATCTACACTCCACACTGCATTGTTTCATTTTGGGATTAGTGAAGCACCTACCCCACAGTGCCTAGTATTATTGTTAGCAATGAATTTCTGGTAACTTCCAAAACTGAGGCACCATTATGAAGTGGGCTTAGTAGTACCAGTTAAACTTGTGCAGCTGCAACTCTTGTGGGAGCTTCCCCTGAAGTCTGCACCAGTTTAGCTGGACCTGCGGTAACAATTGGTTGCAATGTGTGCAATCAAACTCCTTAAAACACCTTGGAGAATAATAGCAATGGTTGCAAAATTTCTAAAATGGCTGATGCAAGATGTTGGTCAGGTGGTTCAAACTCAAGATTTTCCAGCTAATGTGCTTTGCATTGTCTTTTTGACTAATGTAAATGAGCCACAAGCTGAAGGCAAAACAGCATCACTGAAAAATGTTTTCAAATTGGAGATCTCTGTAGTGTGCAGAAGGACATTTCCTCCTCCTTTGTAAGGATTGTTTTTTTGTTTTGTTTTTAAGCTTGGGCATGATCTGGGTTCACTCCAAATGGATAGACACATCTCTTATACCTTCTATCTCTAACTGTCATTGGTTTTAAGAGCTGGATAACATTGTACAGGGTGAAATTATCAGAACCTACTAGATGTTAGACTTATTTTTTTACTAAGAAAGGGTCACTCAATGACATTTCTGTCAGGGATGAAATCAAAAGATACTTCTGTAAAAATGTTTTGTATTATATTGCTGCGGGCTGTGTAATGGCAAGTAACATAATTTTACATTTTTATATGTTCATTATTCATGAAAATAGCTGCTTCTTATGTGGCTTTCTAACTGTTACATTGTTTTGTGATGAATCATGCTGGGTCACATCAATCATACTGTTATCTCATTCAATGGGATGTGCATTGACACAACCCAGTATAATGTCAGCTGGAAATTGTAGAAGAAAATCAATTGTATATGTAGGCCTAGTGATTAGAAGAAAACAGTTGTTTGACAGACAAAATCAGAATCCATTTTACGATCTGAATATGTCTGACTTGGTGGTGTTAGATTTGCAACCAGTGGCACCACACCTATGTGTTGGCAGTTATTTTCAGGAGTGTTGTGGAGAGAAGTAACTACACAGTAACAGCAGCAACTGGGGAAAATGAAGTTTTAATTCATTCTACCACTGAACTGGTATGTTTTCTTTGCCCATAGCATCCCTTCTTGCTACTCTTTGTCCCATCTAAGTATATTAGTTGCTTGTTTTCACCAATGTACAATGCGTACTTGCAATTGTGTAATAATAAAACCAACGCAAATGTAGACTCTTTTATTAGGCCATTGCAGATATGGATTTAAACTCTCCCTGCATAGAATATGGGCTGCCTCTTCAAACTGGGACAAATGACATATTGGCAGACACAATTAATCTTGACATTCTGAGGTCTGGAGAGTCTGAGCATCTGTTAATCCATTTGAATTTACAGCTGTTGGGATCTGGGAGGACCCTATTCCCAGTGTTTTGGGTCTAACTTATTTAGCGAATGGGTGTCTTCCAGAGAATATTTACATTAAAAGTCAACTCAAATCAGAGTTTACTAATTTGTTAACTTATTGTGATTTGAAGTGACCATCTAAAGGTGAATTCTGCAGTTGTCATCACACTGATCAGTAAATAAGAAAGTGATAGTTTCAAAAGTACTCATCATTAAGTCTTGCTGTTGATGCCAAATGGAATTTAATTGTTGTCATCAAGAGCTTCTGAAAATCCCATCTTTAGCATCTTTAGCTGTGCTGTAATTCTCCCTAAGCATTTTGTTTCTAAGGACTGTTAAGGAAATTTCTCTACTAAAGGAATGGGGCCAAAGCCGTAATTAATTAACACTGATGGGACTGAGAAACGAGCTTCCCTGGGAACTGTATAAGGAAGCTATTGCTATTTGCCTCCATCCCTATAAGAATAAGAAATCTGATAAGAATTTGTGAGCCAGGGGCCTGTTAATGCCACTTAGCAGAGAGCCCAGAGGATGCACAAAGTTTTACAAAGATCCCCTGAGTCAGGTATATGTATAATTTACCAAAGGAGGCATGTGCAGGTTTTTTTTTGTTTTTTTTTTTAAAGAACCAATATGTCCCCTGGTGGTCATCATCATTTCAAGATGTATGTATGCTTGTTTAAGGTGTTATGTATCTTGAGCTGCCAATCATGTTCTCAGAGCCTTTGAGTTAAGGCAGACCAGGTAGACAGAAGGAGGTTGTGTCTCAAACTAGTTATTTCCAGAGAGGGTGTTTATCTCTGTATCTGGGTGTGGTGTGGTGTGTTGTCTGCTCTCTTCCATCTTGCCATGTGTGTATATTTACCTCTAAACTGTAGTTTCCACTTCATGCATCTGACAAAGTGGATTGGAACCACGAAAGCTTATGCCTGAAGAAATCTGTTAGTCTCTAAGGTGCCACAGGACTCTTGCTGTTTTTCCTAATCAAAAGAGGACGTTTTCAGGAAGAAATAAAACAGCTGGAGAGGATCCCATTTATGAGTCTAATAAACCTTTGCACTATATCTAGGGGCAGAGATGGCACCTTCTAGATTTTTTTCCACAGAAGAGGCAAGCCGACAATGTGACTTGTTTTATGAAAGGAAAAGCACAGCCAAACGTAGCTGTATAATACTAGAAGGATTCTGAGTGAGCTTTTACTCTATAATGTATGACAGTAAGTAGTTAAGTAAGTCTAGGTTCTGGAATGAGCATTAGGTTTCTATTTGATGTGTAACAATTTGGTTCCAATATTTCTATGTGCTGTCATTTGAGTCTCTACACTTGTTAAATAAACTTTTGCCTGTTTTCACTATAAATATATCTAGCTGAGGGGATATAGTGTTCCTTTGGGAGCACTGAATCTCTGAGTGTACAGTGGACCAAGGTCAGGATGCTCCGGGAATGCTCAGAGTATAGGAGAGTTGAAGTGTTCCTGTTACAATGACTGTAGAGTCAGGGAGCTGACCTCCAGCAGACACAGGTAAGCCTTCCTTGCACAGGTAGTAGTGAGATGTCTTACAAATTTGGTACCCATGGAAAATATCACAGATTTCCATGAGGGCCTTATCTCCTGCAACACTATTTGGTCATGCCCAGTACTACCAAAGTAATCCAGCTCCCCCTGGCAGGGACCTGGGACTCTTGGAGTACTGTAGAGTGGGTGCGCATATCTGGTTTTAGAGCATCTACATGCTTGAGTTTAGTTATGTTAAGGCTTTGGCGTACTTCAGACAAAACCAAAAACTCTTGAGCCTAGAGCAGCCTGATGTGTCTATGTAATCATATTACCTTATTTTATCCCTATGGGGGATATACTGTATAATATAAACAATAATGATATGTCACCCAAAGCTCTTTAATCTAGCAGACAAAAACCTAGTAAGGTCCAGTGGCTGGAAGTTGAAGCTGGAAACAAAGACTGGAAATAAAGCACACACTTTATACTGTGAGAATAAGTAAACACTGCAACAACTTGGGGGATGTGGTGTATTTTCTGTCACTTGACATCTTTAAATTATGATTGGATAACTTTCTAAACACTGTACTTAGCTAGAAGTTGTGAAGCCTGATGAAGGAATTATTGGGTGAAAGTTCTATGGTCTGTGCTATGCAGGAGGTCAGACTACGGGATCAGAGTGATGTTTCCTTTCATGACTCTATTTAATCTCCATAGCTGGACAGACATTAGAGTGGCAAACACAAATTTCAGCATAGAACAGAATAGTGGTTTCATTTTAATATCATATGCATTATGATTTTAAAGATAGCATTTGTACTATATGTGGTTTTTGGATGTCATAACGAAGTACTTATAATGATGCATCAGAATGTGATTTATATGATTTATATAATGCCATGTTTTGAATCTTGTCTGTATCCACGAAAACTATAAAAATACATGGTCCAGTTTCTTCTACCTACTGACAAGTCCCTTACTTGGTAAGTTGGATCCACTGAAATAAAGGGAATTGCTCAAAGACAAAGCTACTATTCAGCAACAATGAAGGGTACAGGACCTAGCCTTCTAGTAAAAATAAAATGGTGAACTTCAGTCAAATTAATAAACTGACAAGGATAAATAGCACAAATTAAAATATTAAGCAGAATTTCTGACAGGAATTTATAATATCCTATTTTAGCATATATATCCTACATTTAATAATAATCATATTTTTGCACTACAACTGCTTTACAACAGGCAATCAACAAAACATCCATTTATCGCTATTTGATTTTTAAATTTTAATATTTTTCTTACTACGCTTAATTTCTCAGGATGATGATGATAAAGTGGATTTAGGGCTGTGCTACAGTGGTACAGCTATGCATCTGGTGAAGATGCTCTATCTGGATGGGAGAGAGCTCTCTCATTGGCTTTAAGAAAGCCACCTCTAAAAGAGTAGGTAACTACGTTTGTGGGAGAAGTTCTTTCACTGACTTACAGATAGCCATAGTGGTGCTTAGGTCAGTATAATTTAAACACTCAGGAGTTGGCTTATGTGCACTGTTGAGTGACAGAAGTTATATTGCCATAAGTGGTAGTGTGTACAAGCCCTTAGAGTCCTGGCTAAACTGATTTTTCTTTTTCCAGTAGCAATGTAGCATACCTGATATTTTTATGTATGTGTGTGTCAGTCTTTCCACCCCCAACTTGGATTTCCTCTCCCTCTCTCTCCCTGTAGACCTTTCTCTTCGCAAGAGATTTTGTTACTCTGCTGTGATATTTCTTCAAATCCTGTGGCTTTTAGAAGAGTAAGGGAACAGAAGTCTTTGTGAAAACTATTCTCTTCCCTTGAGATGCTGGCAAAGACAAAATCTTCCCTTTCTTGTAGCAGTCAAAAATTTGAGGCATAGAACTTCTTTGGTTTGTTAAAAGAAGACAAGAAAAATGCATGAAGCACATATCTGAATTTAAAGTTTTTGATATGGGGTAGCTGGAAAGAATTTACTTCCTTATTGACAGCCACAAAGAGTGAGTGAATGTTTTTTTCAGAAGCACAAAATGATATATGAAAGACTTCCATGAATATTCTCCCCTCTTCCTGATAGTAAACCTCTCTCTGATAGTAAACTTCTCTCTCTATCTCATCCCTTTCTCCACTTATTCAGGGAGACAGCCTCATCAAAATGTGGATGGGAAATGTGTCATAATCAGAGAAATTCATCTCACAGCGAAATCCTTTTCATGAATATTTATTTACTTTCCAGTTGAAACATCTCCTGCTCATCTGAAAGGAAGTTAACAATCTTAAATAGCCTCTTCTGACATTTTGGATATCTTTGTTCCCTTCCTACCATAAACAGTGTTTCGTTAGCATACCAATGTTATCCTTAGGTGACCTCTGAAGACCATTTTCAAGAAATTTTATCATCTCACCTGGGGTTTAACTTGGCAGTCAAAAGCTGACCTTCATGCAGAGATGAAGAGAAAAATTAGCCTCTAGGGAATGCTAGCTTACTTTTGTAAAATTATTTTTAAGGTCAGTGCTTTTCTGTGACTGGAGGTTCATCAGAAGTCTTGGTCAAATCTGAGAAGGTTTCTAGTGTTTTACTAGGGTTATACTTTTATTTTTGAAAGCCTTTTTTTTCTTATTTCATGGATTGAAAATATGTTTTCTTTTTGAAGAAGCTGGATTAGAGACTACTTGTAGACAGAATATCTATCCTTGGCAATTCATCCTTTTTCACTGCTGTTGTTTTCAAGATATCCACTTGATATCTGAGATCATGTTGATTGTATGTCAGTAAACTAGATAACTGAAATGATGTTCCAGGGCTGGTTTGAACATTTAATTACTAGTGAGTAAAAAGAGGACTATGAAGGAGAATGTTTTTCTCTGTGGCCCTTTCTTACGGATTTCATTCAAAGATAACTGAAATAACTAGGAGTCTTTCCACTGATTTTTGATGGCCTCTGGATTAGGTTTTACATAGTAATGTTTTCTGTCACCATATAAATTTTGTGTGACACAAAAGACATGTTCTGCAGGTGCATTAGTGATCATATTAGTTCAGATATGTGACACACAAACATTTTAGTTGTACATATAGTGTTAGCCATGCAGCTATTTTTTGCTACATCAAAAGAGGAAAAGCCTGCTAAATTGTCTTGCTTCTCTATTTAGCTGAAATTAGAGGGGCAGCCCAGCTTTAGTGTGAAATTCTAACCCCATTGAAGTCAATGGCAAAATATTCTTTAACTTCAGGAGAGCCAGAATTTCATCTGTTATCTCTAACACTAGGCTTGGTTGTAAAATGGAATTTCCTTTCTATGGGAAATTCAGACATTTGGAAATTTGTTTGTCTTTCAAATTGGAACCAGAAGTTGAAATTTTGAAATTTCATGAGCAGAAATTCCCCAAAATTGAGTCAAATACATAAAGTTAATGTAGATGATTTCAAAATACCGTAGTAAAATATTAAATATAATATGTTAATCTCTAAATGAAATAAAACAAAATGATAAAGGTGACACAAAACATTTTACCTCCTCTAAAGGAAACAAGATTTTCAAAATGATTAGTCTGAGATTGTGTCTGTCAGACTGAATTGGAATTGACACATATACCGGGTGAGATATTAAGGGCAGCAGGCAGTCTAAGAGTGAGTGAAGGGAGGGATATAAACTGTAGAATGTGAAGAGCTTGTTTCCCTAGTGGCTAGCTGCGGGTACTGCAGGGCAATCGAAGGCACCTGAGATCAATTAAAGCCTAGCCAGGTGCCTGATAAAAGCTGCCCCGCTTCAACCAGAGGTTGCATAAGCTGGAGAAAGAGCAGGAGGTCAGTGGTGTGCTGCAGAACTTCAAGAAGGCATTGGAGAAAAGACAAGAGATAGACAAACAGAGGAAAAGACAGTGAGAGCCAGAGAAGAAACCCAGCAGAAGGGGACACTGGGTGGAAACCCTAAAAGGTATAAAGGAGCAGGAAACAGCCTGGGGGAAAGGAGTGCACGACTTGAGACTTGGTCAGCAGCACAGCTGCATCTCTGAGGGCCCTTGGGCTGGGACCCAGCAGAGAGGGCAGGCCTGGGTCCCAACCCCCTGCCTCCTCACACCAGGAGCAACACCTGAGGCAGCTCCTGTGGGCAGAAACAAAGAAGAGGAGGACCCCTGTGACCCACTAGGCATCTAGAGCACGAGACCCCCACCACGAAGGTACTGTTGCTTTGTCACAACACCTAGCCTTGAGCTTTTGATGAAACTGCCTTTCCCAGCAGAAAACTGTTCTTCTGGAATACTGTAACACCAGTTTTAAGATCATATACATTCATATATATATACTTATATATTGTGACAGAGTCAAGCCTGATGGCTACAAGAGTAGTGGAGGGCAGGTATATCAGCCCCAGGCTCAGCAAAGCCTGTTTCCTGGGTAAGCAGGGCATGGCTGCTCTAAATCAATTAAGTTCCAAAGGAGCAGCCATGTTAGCCTAGTAAAGCACATGCAATAAATAAATGTTAGTCTTTAAGTGCCACAAGTGAATTAATGCACCAGATTCCAGTTAAGAGCCTAGAGTCAGTTGAGGCACCTGACTTCAATCAGTGGATAGAAGATGATAAGCCCCTGTTGCAGCCAGGGAGAGAGGGAGATTTTGGTTAGAGTTTGGAGGAGAAGGATCTAGGAGTGGAGTTTGTGGCTGTAGCAGAGCAGAACCAAGGGAAGGATTGCTGAGCTGGATGAAGCTGACTAGGAGCTGTTGCTACCAGCACCTGGGAGATACAGGTAGCCAGGACAAGCTTGCTTTAGGGCCCAGGCCCAGCAGCCTGTAGGTTGGAGAGCCCAATACCAGGGCAGGGGGGACTGGGGAAGCTATAAGTTTGGAGGTGGGAAAGCTGGTCTCCAGCTGGCTGCCAAGACCTGAAGCGCAGGACCCACAGTGACTGGGCTTCCCCAATTTGTCACAACTAGTGTCAGAGGACAGATTGATTTGTGCAACAGCCAGAAGAGATTTCTCTCATAACCCATGTCATGGAGGACCTAGTGAAGGCACTTGTGCAGATGACAGCAGCCCAACAAAAGGCCACACAGACTCAAGCAGCTGTCCAGAAGGAGTCCCTGTGGATGCAGCAGGAAATGAACCAGCTGCTGATAAACCAAGCAGGGCAGAATGGGATTCTCCTGTGAGAAATGCTGGAGAAACTGGGGGCAGAGGGGAAGCCCAGAAGGCCTATTACGATGTCCTGGCTAGAGCTGCTGCAGATTACTGCCAGTTAAAGGTAGAGATTCTGGCCTGCTCTGGGGTGACTGCAGCAATACAGGTGTAGAGGTTCCACGGCCGGCGATTCCAGGAAGGAAGGGCTCCAAGGTCTCAGCTATTTGATCTTACACACCTTGCACAGAAATGCTTACAACCTGAAGGCCAGCACCCCGAGGAGATCCTAGAAATCCTTGTCATTGATTGGTTTACAAGGGGATTACTGCCAGACCTCTGCACATGGGTAAGCCAGAATGACTTCTCTTCATACAATAAGCTCACTGCCCTGGTTGAGAGACAGCTTCTGGCTAGGGGTACTTCCCAAACACCACTGGGGGGACCCACTCCGAACCAAGTGATCTCTCACAATCCCAGCGGTTCAGAAAACAGGAAGTCCTGGGAAGGGAAAATGGAGAGCAAAAGAGGCAGAGGTCCAGCCCAGGGTCTCCTCAAGACAAGTTCACCTGGACAGAAAGAAAAGGGTCAGACCCCCCAGTCATAAGGGTAGGGGTATACCTAGAACCCCTCTCAGATGTTACGCCTGTGGAGAGTGGGGACATATAGTGGCCCAGTGCCACAATATGGAAGAACCTATGCAGTGTAACCTGGGAAACTGGATTAACTATTGTAGCCAACTCAACCTGGTGGGTGTTGCTGTAACCATCAACAAATATATAAGGCCTGTGAAGCTGAATAGAATTGAGGCTTTGGCCCCTGTATATTCTGGAAGTGCTATTACGCTCGTTTTAGGGAGGCTAATAAAGACTAGCTAGTTGGCCCAAGCCAAACACACTGGTGTTTCCTGCGTCCACGGGACTATCAGCTATTATCTGACCAGATGTTAAAGTATAATTGGGGGAGTTCCAGAAAGCTCCTAATCAGGTGGGCCCCCCTCCTGTACTCCAGCACCCCATCCCAGCTCCTCCAATACCCCCCAAAATCAACCCCCTGCCCCCAGTACCAATCCCCAGCCTCAGCTCATCCCCCATGATGAGCCTGCGGCTCCCACACTCACCAGCAGCTGCATGCCAGCACCGGGGACAGGCTGTGCTTGGAGGCTTCTGCCTCCAAGTGCAGCCTGTGCACGCGCAGAGGAGTGTAGGGGTGGCTCAGATGCTGCTCCACGTTCTCCTGCCTGCTGGAACGGCTTAGTGTTCAGGCCCCTAAAAATAGAAAATGGAACCAGAATGCTGCATTCCAGAGCCCGCTATTTTAAATGGTGGGTCCAGGAGCACAGTGTTCCAGTTCCATTTTCTATTTTTAGGGGCCCTGGAACGCTGAGTCCCTAAAAATAGTGGGCCCTGGAACAGCATTCTGGGCCATTCCAGCTCACTTTAACCCCTGTACCTGACCATCCTAGTGAGCACTGAGACGTTGGATGGAGTCACAAGGGTGACCGTAGGAGTGGTCCCCAGGGTTTGAAACCTTATTCCCTACAAAGGGAACAGGTGAAGAGAACCTCAAGACCCCTGAACTATCCCTTATGGATAGCCACCCTCCAGCATTCTCAGAGTTTGCCCAAGAATTGTTCCCTACCTCTGGAAAGGGCAGAAAGGCCAAGGCAGAGAGGAGGGCAGCTAAGGCTCTGGGGACTAGGATCCTGATGCAGGCCCAAAAGCTACCCTGGTGGGCAGGTGAACCCAAACAACAGGCTGAGTGCACCCCAACTACAGCAGGAATGGAGACAGACCATGTCACCAACCCCACTGAACTAAGGGAAGGAGAAGAACTAGGTCCTCTTGGACTCGAATAGCTGGGTCCAACCAAAGCGAAATTTCGAGGGGACCAGGCTGAGGACCCAAGATATGATAATGCCCAGGAGGAGGTAGCAAAATAGATGGGGTACCAGTGGAGGGAAGATCCAGGGACCAAGCCCATGTTTCATGAAAAAGGCAAACTTGCTTTACCGTGTAGGAGAAATAAAAGGAGACGAGAAACTGCAACTTTTGGTGCCATAGAAACACCATAGGACTCTGCTGTGCCTCCCCCACAGCAACGTTTTTTGGGGGGCAGTTAGGAGGAGAGAGAACCCTTGCAAGAATCCTCAGGAGGTTGTTCTGGCTTGGAGTGCATGAAGATGTTTGATGTTATTTCACTAGCTGTCCTGAGTGCCAGCTACATAGCCCCCATCCACACCTGAGGGCCCTGCTAGTGCTCTTACCTATTATTGAGGTCCCCTTTAAGTGAATTGCTATGGATCTGATAGGACCCCTAAAGAAGATAGCCCAAGGATACCAATATAACCTTGTCATCCTTGACTAAGCTACCGAGTACCTGGAGGCCTTTCCCTTGTAGAATACTACCTCAAAGGTCATAGTGAATGAACTAGTGAAGATTTTTGCCAGAGTAGAGCCCCCACAAGGAGATTCTGACAGACCAAGGGACCATATTTATATCACAAATAATGAAGGACTTATGCATTCTACTTCATGTACAGACCCTGCGGACATCTGTTTATTATCCCCAGACTGATATCCTGGTAGAAAGATTTAATCAGACTCTCAAGGCCATAATAAGGAAGGTGGTGAGCAAAGATGGAAAAGACTGGTACGCTCTGCTACCATAGCTCATGGGTGCTGTCTGGGAGGTTCCCCAGGCCTCCCCAGGATTCTCCCCCTTTGAACTATTGTATGGATGCCACCCAAGGGGCATTATGGACCTAACCAAAGAAATCTTGGAGGAAGAGCCAGTTCCAGGGAAGAACAGAGTTGATCGTGTGATACAAATGAGAGACTGAATAGCCCAGGTCACCTCTATAAGTGTGGGAGCATCTAGAAAAAGCCCAGGTATTCCAAAAGGCCCACTATAACCACCAAGCAACTATCTGACAGTTCCAGCCAGGGGATCGAGTGATGAGCCTTGTGTCCACCTGCAAGAGTAAGCTGTTAGCCCACCAGCAAGGGCCCTACAAAGTCATTGAACCAGCGGGAGAGACCAGTTACAAAGTTCAACGACCAGAATACTGTAAGTAGGAACAGATACATCATATAAACTTGTTGAAGCCTTGGTAGGAGCAAGAGGCATGTGTGGCCCTCCCCCAAGAGGAACAAACCCCTGACCAAGTAAGGATATCCCCTCACTTAACACTGGAACAAAAATCAGAGGCAGCCAAGATAATTGACTGATGCCAAGATGTATTTTCGGCCAAGCCAGGCCAAACTACAGAGGTATATCACCACATTATCACAGACTCTGGAGTCAGCATGACAATATGATCCAATAGAATCCTAGAGGCCAAGAGAGAGGGTATTAAGGCAGAGGTGGAAAATATGTTAGCGTTGGGAGTCAGTCATTGCATAGCCAGTGGTCTAGTCCAATCATGTTGGTGCCAAAACCTGATGGCATAATGAGATTCTGTAATAATTTTTGCCGTTTAAATGAGGTCTCAAAGTTTGATGCATATACCATACCCCGTACAGATGAGCTTGTGGACTAGTTAGGCAAAGCCGCTACTTAACCACCCTTGACTTGATGAAGGGGTACTTGCAAATCCCTCTTGCCCCAGAAGCAAAGGAGAGAGCTGTGTTCACCACCCCAAGTGGTTTATTCCGACATACTGTTTTACTCTTCTGGTTACATGGGCCCAGGTACGTTTCTGCGTCTGATGGACAAACTGCTTTGATCCCATGCCGGTTATCCTGCAGCATCCTCAGATGATGTGGTCATTCATAGCCATGAATGGGAGACTCACTTCAACAAAGTAGAAGTAGTGCTGAACACCCTGAGGCAAGCAGACCTCACAGAAAATCCTTGCAAGTGTGCTGTAGGTCCAGCAAAGGCTAGATACCTTGGATATATTGTTAGGGAGGAGTTTTGTGAAGCCTCAACTGAACAATCTAGAAGCTATCCAAAATTAGCCTAGACCTAACCAGAAAAAGCAGGTTCAAGCATTTTAGGGTGTCGTGGTGTACTACAGACATTTTATTCCCCATTTTACCTCCAGGGCCAGCCCTCTGATGGATCTGATAAAACTCTGAGGCCCAGTCACAGAAGTTTTTACAGATTTATGGACAGCCCTTTGCTGGGACCCTGTATTCCTTGCTCCAGACTTCACAAAAGAATTAATCCTATAGATGGATGACTCTGAGGTGGGGTTGGGAGTGGTCTTTTCCCACATGGTGGAAGATAAGGAACACCCAATACTGTACCTCAGCTGAAAGCTGCTCCCACAAGAGCAGAGATATGCAGTGGTGGAAAGAGAATGCCTGGCCATCAGTTGGGCAATGGATGTTGCCTACTAGGATAACACTTTACCCTGCTAGCTAATCATGACCCATTGCAGTGGATGCAACCGAACAAAAGAATGCATGAGTAACCAGATGGTTTTTGTCCCTCTAATGTTTACAGTTCACCATATGTCACTGGTCAGGAAGCCACCATGGCAATGCAGATGGATTGTTCTGAATGCACTGTATGACATCCCTTGGGATTGTGCAAGGGGCAGGGGGGATATATGAAGGAATCAAGCCTGATGGCTACAACAGAGTAATGGAGGGCAGGTATATCAGCCCTAGGCTCACCAAAGCTGTTTCCTGGGTGAGCGGGGTGGGGCTGCTCTAAGGCACCTGATTCCAATTAAGGAGCTTGGAGTCAGTTGGACTACTTGACTTCAATTAAAGGGTAGAAGATAAAAAGCTTCTGTTGCAGCTAGTTGTGGGGGGAAGTGGGGTTTGATGTGGAGTTTGGAGGAGGATCTAGGAGTGGAGTGTGTGGTTGCAGCGGAGCAGAACAGAGTGAAGGATTGCTGAGCTGGATGAAGCTGACCTAGGAGCTGTTGCTACCAGCACCTGGGAGATACAGGCAGCCAGGACAAGCTCACCCAGAGGGACCTTAGGGCCACAGGCCCAGCAGCCTCTAGGCTGGAGAGCCCAACCCCAGGGCAGAAGGGACTGGGAAAACTATAACTGTGAAGGTTTGGAGGTGGGAAAGCTGGGTTCCAGCTGACTACCAAGACCTGAAGCACAGGATCCACAGTGACTGGACTTCTCCAGTTTGTCACAATATATAATCTCAAATACACAACCAAAGTTATCTAGGAGAGATTAAAAAAACCAACTAAAGCAGGGATTGACAACCTTAGCTGATCTCTGTCCTGGTCCTTTCTTCCTGACCCTTAGCTGGTGCCTGCAGCCCCCTCTGCTGAAAAAATATGGTGGCTGCCTGAAAATTCTGCAGTGGTCATGGCTGGAGTGGGAGCGCTTCGCAGGCTTGCCACAGAAAGAAGTTACCGAGAGTGGCTCATCTTGGTGGTGTGCCTGGGGACAGGGGTCCCTAGGCATGCCATGAAAAGAAGAGGCTCCTTTTTAGGGGTTCCCAGGCATGCTGCAGAAGGAAGCTGCCTCAAATGTCTCCTTTAGGGAGCATCACCCTATAGAGAGGAGGCATGCCAGGCAGCTTTTTTACTGTGTCACATAGAGGCATAGGCATGAGGGACCCCCTGTTTCCTAGCAGCATCTGAAGGAATGCCACCCAGAGTGGCTTTTGGTGGCAGGAATGGCAATTTTTGTGGTACTTCAGAGGGTGCCATGTGCTGTTCTGAATGGGCTTGGGTGCCACTGTTGACCCATGTGCCAGGGGTTGCCTACCCCTGTCCTAAAGATTTTGATTTTTGAGTTAACACAGGACTCCTGAAAGGATTAAATGAACATATCTTTCATCAGATTTTGCATTCATTCTCAGGACTTCTTAGAGTCTAAAGTTTGCACTTAGTTCTTTTATTTTTCATGAGATGTAGTTGGCATGAACGGTTAGGAGCAGAAGGGCCAGGTCAGTAGCATAACCTTAAGATGAACATTCTTTTAGAAAGGTGTGTATTCCCAAAAAAGGGATATCTGCTTTGATTCTTGCTTTTAAATGTATAATATTGCAAAAACATGTCTCTTTCTAACTGTTCTACACATTTGACTCTTTAGAGGTAAGTAATATTTCTTTACCAGTGTAGTAGTGCCAAACTCAAAGTGATTAAAAAATTATGGCTCAAACCCATCCCCCTAGTGCTCCTGCCCCACTTAAAAGATCATGGACAAAGATCATCTCTAGCTTAAAAAAAAAAAAAAAAAAATCACAAGGCTTTAAAAATGCTTTTCGATCTATTTATATGCTGCTTGATTTGTTAGCCTTTGTAATTCCTTGGGTTTTTTTTTAATGTTTTTTTTCTGGACTTATGAGGGCTACAATTTTTTTTTAAAATAAATGGAAGCTCAGATTCTTGCATAATAATCTACTTCAAGAGCAAAGGCTTCAAGAAAAGCACCAAATATTCAGAGGGTTTGCAACACTGCGCTTATACTCTTCAATAATCTCTTTGCTCTCAAATGCTCTGTATATATTTTTCATGAAAGAGAGGAATCACTAAATAGCAGGAGGTGCAGTTACAATGTCAGCCCCTACAACATTAGACTGCAGATTTATCTCCTCACAATATCTGATCGACAGAGAATCTTAACTAGAGAGGGGCTAAAGTATCAAAGTTCAGATCTGGATTTGATTTTCATGAAATTCAAGTGGGTCCAGACCTGCAGCTTAGCTTGGACCTATCCTTTAATGGAAACAAATGCAAGGGGACTGATAACCCTTACTGAGACTGAATGGGCCGTTTGATTGGCCACTCCTGCTTGGAAGCAGGACTCTGAAACAGACAGCCCCAGGGCCAGCGGGTACGCCAGTGTCCCAGGATGGCCTGATTGATTGAAAGTGCTCCCCCGCCCCTGAGCTGAAACTGCAGGCTGGGCAAGCCAATGTGTGTGTGGGGCCGAGCGAAGGAGGAAGCACTAAGCAGCCAGCAGCTGGGAGCCAGAAGACCCCAGGAAAGGAGGCCAGGCTGAGTTGATTTCTGCAGAGCAGACCCACAGCAGCTGGACCAGCAGAGAGCCAAGCAGAGCTGGAGCTGGCTGCAGGAGGCCAGAGAAGGAGCCAAGGGGCTGAGCTGACCTGTGCAGATGGCAGGAAGACCAGAGGAGCCACACGGGACCTGAGCAGCAGCTGGGAGCCAGAGCTGCAGCCGTCTGGAGCCGGGTGTGGTGAGCAGCTGGGGAGCAGTGAAGGGGGCTGACTCTGGGAAGAAGGGCCCTGCCCCTGGAGCTTGGGGATGTGTGGCCACAGCCGGAGCCTGCATCCGACCCCCTGCATCATCCAGTCGTAGCCAGGCCTGGGCAGAGGGCTTGGGGGGCTGACGCTGGGAAGAAGGGCCCTGCCCCTGGAGCTTGGGGACGTGTGGTCACAGCTGGAGCCTGCATCTGACCCCCTGGAGCATCCAGTCGCAGCCTGGCCTGGGCAGAGGGCTTGCAATGTGGAGGACAGACTGTGAGACTGTTCCTTAGGCCCCAGAGACTCTGTTTGTACTGCCCCCACACCAGGCGGTGGCACTGGGGGTTTATTGTTCACCTTTTTCCACTTTTTTTCTATTTTCTTATTGGGTTATTCTTTTTATTTCTGTATGATTAAATAAATTGTATATCGTGTATATAGTAACTGGTGGGCCAGAAGAGTGGTCAGTGCAGTCAGCACCCCGGAGTGGGGACACCCTAGCCCTGTCCTGAGAGACCACGATAAGAGTGGGGGTTGAGCCCCCAGAAATCCTGGGGCCCAGCCTTGTTGGGGTTACAGAGACTCCTCCAAATGGGAGATTGGGAGGGGAGCCTTTGAGGTCAAGCAGGCCTTGGGGTAAAGGAAGTGGGAGCAGGGACTCAGATCCTTTTGCTGCCCACCTTCACCGGGGTGGTGTACAAAGTCTGGGAAGTTCCCCACAAGAGCGGGTCCATCCCCCCGCTTACACAAAAATGGTAATAAGACTTCTGTGGTACCGAAAACAAAGCTGGAGGCGTGGGGGTGGTGGTAACAAATGAAACGAATCTTTCCTTTTGTGGTGTTCCAAAAAGTCAGTGTGTGTGTGTGGGTGTGTTTCAGGTCAACTGCACTGTATTTTTCCAGACTGCACTGTTTCCTGCCTACATTGTGTTATTCTCCAGCAAGCCAGACTCCCAGAACAGTTCATCTCTGTGCTTTGCTTTCTCTTCAAAGGCTATGATCAGCATAATGGGCTACAATTATAAGTTACCATACTGCTCTTTAGAAGCAAACACATTTATTCTTACGTGGCTCTGGTAGGTATGAGCCCTTCAAAACCCATCACCAGGCATGAGTGGATTTTGGAGCATCCCTTGGGGAAGGCAGCTCCATGGCTGACCTAGACCCCCGCCCCCATGGTCCTTGGAGTGGGAGCACTTCCCAGGCTTGTCACAGAAAGAAGTCACCCAGAATGGCTCATGCACCACCTTCACCACACCCCAGCCATGCCGCTTCACCCTCAGCATCTCCTTTATCCCCTCAATTACTGCCCATCACAGATCTAAGTATATGGACTTCTTTCTTTGAACAACTCCCACCTCTCTGGCTTAGCTCTGCCTTTCCAGGGAATGGATGAGGGGAGCTTAATTTATATCCTCTTTGTTTGCACTTCTCCACTGCCTATGGAAAGGAATACAGTTTTGTTTGTCTGTCCCCATGTGAACTATATAAAATACATGGGGACAAGGATGAGAGGAGGAACATGTACCCAAATGATCCCAGATATGCTACTCAGTTTTTATTGAGACTAAATCACAATTACTTCTGGACAAAAATAAATGCTGCAAACCAGTTTCATTACCTGCAACTTTTGCAGCATTGTTTGCATTGTATAATGAAGCATAGTAGTGTACTAGTAGTACAAAAAAGGGCCTAACATCCCTTAACAAGATGACAAATTAAACTGTATTAGGCAATATGGTTTAAATTAACAGCATACACTATTAAACTGTAAGTCTACTCTTAAGCATCTCATTAGGGTTAAAATATAGCCTTTTCTATATTATACCACAGATATCCACAAGCGTACACCAACCGGTTTACACAAATTCAAAATAATTGTCTGGATTGCTTCCTATTGTATCTACAGGGCCGGTTGAGGGAGTTGTGACACGCTGAGCCAGCTTTTGCTTTTGTGCCCAGGCTGGGGCTGGGTGGGGCAAGGTGGGGTGCAGAACCCAGGCTCTGCTCTGGGCTGGCTCACCCCATCCGCAGGACAGGGAACAGCCAGCCCAGGGGTGGAGTGGGTCAGCCTGGAGGCTGGGCTCTGCTTTCCTGCCCTTCCCCTGGGCTGGTTGTTCCTCTCGGGGCGAGGAGGGCCAGTGCAGAGGTGGGGCAAGAGAGTGGAATCCAACCTAAGGGCTGGTCTGCTCTACCTCCCAGGGGTAGAGTGGCTGGCACAGGGGAGGGGTGGGAGTATGGGGTCTGGCTTTTGGGCCAGCCCACCCCACCCCCAGTGCCCCTATGCTTCAGCTCCCTGAGCCGGTGCCACACTGAGCCAGCCCTGCCTAAAAATATTTAGGTGCCTATACACAGTATCATAGCTGTCTACTCAATGAGGGGAGGAGGCATTATATCAAAGGATCAGCTGCTCCTCAGAAGGGAAAAATCATGTCCTAGAAAATACAACCCTAGATTTGGTTTATTTAAAAAAAAAAAAAAATCACAGTATTTGTAACAGCTTATTTCCAAACAGCCTGTCAGAGGTTGGCAACCCAAAAGATAAGTCATTTTAAAAAAAAAATCCTTCAATAACCAAGTGTTCTAAGGAGTTTGCTTTGTTGCATCCGCCAAGTAAATGTTTGGTTTTTTTCATGATCTAAAGAGCTGTGAGGCTCACGCCCTTGTTACTGCCTCTGTGGCAAGCTGCAGGCAGAGAGAGAAAGGAAACTGAAGGTTACTTACCTGTAAACGTTCTTCTTCGAGATGGGTTGCTCACATATGTTCCCATGTAGGTGTCTACATGCTGCAGTGCACGGTCATCCAGAAACTTTTTGCCCTAGCCTGTCCCTGTAGAGTCAGACACCAATGCCCCCTCTGGCCTGAGCACTTGCATGGTATATAGGTGGCACTGACCCTGTCCCCCCCACTTCAGTCTCTTCTTTTCGGTAACTCCAAAAAGTGGGGATGGAGGGAAGGTATGGAATGTATGTGAGCAGCCCATCTCAAAGAAGGATGTTTACTGGTTTAATAATCTTCTGTTCTTCTTTGAGTGGTGCTCACATCCATTCCCTTGTAGGTGACTTACAAGCTGTACTTAGGATGGTGGGCAGAGTTTTGGTTTCCCTGCTCATAGAATGGTTCTGCCCAGTGCAGTATCATTTCTTTCCTGCTAGACAATTGCGTAATGGGATGTGAAGATCTGCACTGAGGACCAGGTCGCTGTCTTGCATATCTCCTGGATCTGGACCTGTGTGAGGAAGGCTGTGGTGGACACTTGTGCTCTAATTGAATGGGCCTTGATTCTGCCTGGAAGGGAAGTGTTTGTTCTGTAGTAGCAGTCTTCGATGCAGCTTGTTATCCAAGACGAGATGCACTGAGGTGTTACTGCCTGTGCCTGATCCTTCATACACTTGGCAACTGCTATGAAAATCTGGATCATTCTGTGGAAAGGTCTAGTTCGTTCAGTGTATATGGCAAGTGCCCTTCTGACGTCAAGGGTATGCTACCTTCTCTAGTTCTCAGTAACCTGTGGGTCTGGGAAAATCAGTGGAAGGCAAATATCCTGGTTAATAGGGAAAGGCGATGCCACCTTGGGTAAAACGCCAGGTGGGGGTGGAGTTGCACCTTTTCAGTATAGAACACTATGTATGGTGATTCTGAGGAAAAGGATCTTAATTCAGAAACCCTTTTGGCTGACGTGATGGCCACCAGGAACGCTACTTTCTGTGACAGGACTAGCAATGTACATGAATGTATGGGCTTGTAGAGGGGCTTTGTAAGCCCTTAGAGTACCAGATTTAGGTCCCAATGTGGGTTTGGGGTCTCAGACGTGAGGATAGAGTCTCTAATCCTTTAAAGAACCTCATGGTTATAAGGTGGGAGAAAGGGATCACCTCGCTGAAAGAGTTATGGAATGCTGAGATTGCTCTCAGGTGTATGTAGAGAAGAGAGGGGAGCTTCAGTCCACTCCCCTTTAGCTCTAAGCGGTAATCAAGTATGGCTTGAATCAGGGCAAACTGTGGGGGCACCCTTTTTCCAGTGGTCCAGACAGAGACGTGCTTCTACTTTGCCCCATAGGTAGCCCTCATGGAGGGCTTCCTGCTCTCAATCAGGACCTGTTGGATCTTTCTAGAGCACATTATCTTAGCAGGGCTCAGCCATGCAGCCTCCACACTTGTAGGCGTAGTGATTTCAGGTCTGGGTGCCACAGGCGACCAGAGTCTTGCATGAGTAGGTCTGCTCTGAGTGGGACTGTCATGGGTGCAGCTACTGAGAGGCTGAGGAGGGTGCTGTACCAAGGCTGGTGTGGCCAAGCTGGCACTAACAAAATTATGTCACCACCATCCCTCCTGATCTTTAATAGGGGTCAGGGTGAGAGGTGGATAAACATAGAGGACTGGGCCCTGTCAGTTTATTAGAGCAAATATAGAGCCCCTTTCTCTGCCCCTGAGTTAGCAGAATAGGTTGCATTTGCAGTTTGCTCATGTTGCAAAGAGGTTTATATGATGGGAGCCCCGCATCCTGAATGGTTGGTTCACTACCCTGGGGTGTAAGGACCACTCATGCTGGGGAAGGAATTGTCTGCTGAGTTTTTCCACTTGACAATTGCTCACCCCCGGTAGTTGGGCAGCTATAAGGTGGAAGTTTGGAAGTATGGGTCCTGCCATATCAACAGGGAGTTCAGTACCTTCCCCTGGATGGTGACTACCTGGTTTAATGGGTGGCATTGGGGGTGGAACACCACCCCTAGCCATGACTGTAGTGGTCTCATATGAAGGCATGCCATCCTTATTACATAGGTGAAGGCAGTCATGTGGCCCAGCAGCTGGAGACATCACCTCACTGTCATGGTGTGTGTGTGGGGTGCAGTTCTGAAATGATAGAAGATGTGGACTGAAACCTGGATGGGGTAGCGAGGCCTTTGCTCTCACCATGTCCAGCTGTGCCCCTATAAACTCTGTTCTTGTTGGAGCGAGTTTTGACTTCTCTAGATTTCGGAGGTGGCCTAACCTGTTGCACAGTCTTGAGACAGAGCCGATGTTGTGCCGGATCTGGTCTTTGGATCTCCCCCTTATCAGCCAGTCTTCCTTAAGTGGGCAACTAGGGCTGCTATGAACTTTGTGAAAACCCTTGGAGCAAGTGAGAGCCTGAAGGGGAGGGCTGTGACTTGGAAGTGTTCTCCTCCTACCATGAAGCAGAGGAACTGCCTCTGTTTGCACCTTATCAAGATGTGGAAATAGGTGTCTTTTAGGTCGAGGGTCATAAACCAATCCCCCGGATCTAACAAAGGAATAATCTGAGAAAGGAAAACCATTAAAAACTTTATTTTCCTTTGGAACTTGTTTAGGGCCCTATTAGTCTTAAAGTGCCACATGACTCCTTGGTTTTTTTTGCTGGACTAGACTGACACGGCTATCCCTTTGGAAATTGACAAGCCCCCCCCCATTTGCCTTTGGGACCAGGAAGTATCTTGAGTAAAAGCCCCTCCCCTTTTCCCCTGTGGGTACTCTTCCTATAGCCCCGAGCTCTAGGAGCTTGTGGCATTCCAGCTTCAGTAAGTGCTTGTGGGAGGTTGGTAATGAGGAGTTGATTTCTTTTTATGGAGCCTGGACCTGAGCTGAATGGCATAGCCATGGGACACCGTGTCCAATATCTATCGGTCCAATGTTATCTGAGACCACCGGTGTTGGAAAGGGGCCAGTTGGTTTCAAAATAGTGGTGGTGGTGGGTTCAGGCAGTAGCAGCAGCCCTCAGGTGAGAGGTCAAAACCTTTGCCTCTGGGACAATGGGCAATTGCTGTTGCCCTGACGGGTGGGCTGGTTGGGTCCCTGGGACCTCACTCTTCTTCCACCTCTATTCCTGGCCCTGTCTCCATTCCCATGGGGGGATGAGATGACTGGAAAGGCTGATGGTGTGGGTGGTGGTGTTGGAGCTGCAGCTGGTGTGGCCAAAAGGATCACCTGGTCATCTGGGGAGTGTATATCCCTAAGGAATGGAGTGTTGCTCAGGAGTCCTTCATTCTATGCAGCTTGATATCAGTCAGCTAAGCAAACAGCAATGGGTGCTTCAAATGGGAGGTCCTGGATAGACTGCTGCATTTGGGAGGATAGCCCTGATCCTTGCAGCCATACCGCTCAATGCAAAGTAATCACTGATGCTACCCCTCTGCTGGCCATGTCCATAGCGTACCATGAAGAGAGCAGCATTTCACATGCCACCAACAGTCCTTCCTCGATGAGGGCATCATAGTCCACTGAACGGTAGGAGAGAATGGGTCCCAGAACCTCTGCATGGAGCTCCACAAGTTAAAAGTGTACCTGCCCATGAGGGCCTGCTGGTTAGCAATGTGTAGTTGGAGTGCTGTGGTGGAATAAACTTTTTTTCCAATTAAGTCCAATTTCTTAAAGTCTTTATTTTTGGCGTGGCAGTGGGTTGGTCCTATCTCCCCTGCTGATTGACAACATCCACCACTAACGACCCAGAGGTGGGATGGGTAAACTGGAAGCTGAATTTGTCTGCAGGGATGTGGTATTTCCTTTCCCATCTGTTTTGTTACCGGGGGGAACTGATGATGATGTCTGCCATTGGACACGGGCGATTTTTAGCACCCCTTCATGCATGGGGACTGCTACTCTAGCTGGAGGGGCAGCATCGCCCACATCAAAGAGAGGGTCAAAATCCTCCCTGATCACTCCGATTGGAAGGTCCAGGTTTGTGGCCATGCATTTCAGTAGCTCCTGGTGCACCCTTGGGTCCTCTCTAAAGGACAGGGACCGGTGGTAGGCCACCTTGTCAGAGGAGGAAGAGGGCATAACAGGAGAATCACTTCTCCCTAGGCCTGACGGGCCCTTCCCTCCGTCCACGTCCTCATTGGACACTTCTGCATCCCATTCCCCGCTGGGATTTGGCAGGTCTCGATGACCTGGGAGATGTTGGGTCCCTATGTAGTGAGGCAAGCAAGTCTGAACTAAGCTTGCTAATGTAGATATAGCCAAAGATACTTTTGGTAGAGTGCTAGCAATATTATCCTGGACACTGTGGTTGCTGCAGCATGATGAAGACTGCAGATTCTGCTATGAGCAAATAAACACACTCTGTGGCAGGACTGAGCACCTGGGCTACTGATGTAACTGGGGTGATATAAGTAAAACGAACAGGAGGCAGGGGAGAGTGTACAGGGGAAGATGATCAGAAAATGAGCAGTGCCAAGGAGGGAGGCCGTGTGGGAAGTTTCTTCTGCAAGATACCTGTGTTATGTTCTGAGTATAAAAAAGCAGGGGAATGAAAGGTACATGTACTGAAAGGAAAGGAGCATGGGTGTGTTTGACTAGGAGGTGACAGAAACAGGCTAGGCAGTGATACACACCAGATAGCTGAAGAGCGCCTTGCGACTATACTTAAATTTCATTAGATAGGATCCTGCAAGGATTTGGCAGAAAATTGCCATAGTTGTCACTATGTGTATGGAAACAGCTTGTTGAATTGTTATTGGTAATTATTTTACTTCTGTGGCCTGTTCCCTGGCTTCTTCAGGCACAGAAAGCAGGAAGATGATGGTCAGTTCACATGCAATCCCTAACATTTCCTCAGGTTAACTTTGGAGTGTTTGTACAAGCAGGCTGAAGCAGCATGCAAACCACTGTGGAAAAGTGTTTCTCGACTTGTCGTAAGTCACCTTCTATCTGTGGATGCACTGTACGGGAAACATTGTCTGGCACAGAGAACTGATGTGTCAGAAACATTGGAGCAAGTTGCACTACAGACTAACATTACAATTTCTACAGAAAGTCATGCAAAAGACTCTTAACTAAGCTGTATTGTAACAGCTTTCCTATTATTGCTGGGGTTAAACTTTCACAAGGCAGAGTAGAAGGATTTTTTCAAATGTAGTTTGATGGACAAGTATTAAAGCTATTACTATTGAACAATGTTTCCCCACTTGCAAGAAGGGATTCCCTTGGGATAGCTCAGACAAATGGGGGGTTGTTTAGGGCGGAAGGCAAAAAAGGTATGGGATGTGAAAAGATGGCAAGACTGGACTAAGCAAGCTTAGTACAGACTAATTTAGTTTGTGTCTGCACTAGGCTTTGCCTAGTTAGAACTAAGAAACTGCTTATTTCAAACTAAGAAAAGCTTAGTTTGAACTAGTTAGTTTAAATGGTTAGTTCATTTGGCAGGTCTCGATGACCTGGTGATGTAGACACCTTAGTTCAAACTTAAAAAGTTTGAACTAAGCGGTTAGTTCAAACTAACTGCGCTTTCTATTTTGAACTAAATTTTTAGTTCAAATGAGCTATGCTGTTTAGTTTGAACTAACTTTTTAGTTCGAACGTAGAAGTGCAGGTTTTTCAAACTGAAAAGCCATGTTTGGTCTGATCTAACCTGCAGTTAGATTGAACTAACTAAGGAACTAACTAAAGAAGTCCAAATTAAGCTTTCTGATGTAGGCATAGCCATTGAGACCTATTCTGGGTGTGCTTCTATGGCTGTGTGAAGAGCAGTATCCCTGAAAACTACTCTTCTGTCCCTACTCTTGCATCAATCTGTAACAGAGGTAACTACAAGGTGTATAGGTGATAAGCTCATCATCTGCATTCTCCTGGCACCCAGTTCAGCTGAAAGAATATGTGCAGCCAAAGGGGACGCTAATAGATGTTACTTCTGGAGAGGGGGATCCACAAAACAAAGGCCTGATCCAAACCTCATTGAAATCAGTAGAAAGATTCCCATTGTTTGCACTCGGCCTTGTATTGTGCCCCAGGAAAGTGAGATGAGTAAAAATGAAGACGTACACAACTACCCACAAGTACAAAAAACTGGAGAAGCATAAAAGGAGTATTGAGAAAAGGGCTGATCTGGGTGACTGACAGTAGGTATAGTGGCAGTGATGATGTTTCTCACTTCTCCCACTATAACTTCTTTTTTACTCATATCTTTCCTTGTCTCTTAATTTCGCATGTCATTCTTTTTCTCTTTTTTGATTTCCCTTTGCATGT
The DNA here is from genome assembly GCA_007922195.1 of Podocnemis expansa. Lineage (NCBI taxonomy): Eukaryota > Metazoa > Chordata > Testudines > Podocnemididae > Podocnemis > Podocnemis expansa. Next base: position 25,106,787 of record ML682014.1, on the reverse strand, counting down.
AATCAAACCTCCATAGTCACAGTTTTCTGTTCTTTCCTATGATCTCTGGCACCACCCCGTCCTTTATCCTACAGCTGGTCTGCTATACTTTTCTAAACACTCTTCTATGCCCCGTAGTCTTGTAGGCATCCATTTTATATCTTCTAACTACTGATGACTTTCTTGGCTAATCTTTAGATTATGATTATTGTATATTAATGTATATGGTGTCATAAATATAAATGGTGCTTTAATATCTATTGGAAGATAATACCTGTGCCTCAGAGAGTTTGCAATATAACTTATATGGGTGTTGTACAGAACAACCAAGAATCAACCATTATAGTGAGAGGAAAGTGTACCAGAGGTCATCTGCAGATTTTTTTTGTTTTGTTTTGTTTTTTTAATTCCCCCATGCTGGAGAGTGGGGTCTGAGAAGGAGAAACTTTTCTGTCTTAGCTTTCAAAAATGAAAATCAGGGAATAGTCAGGCTAAATTAAAGCATTGGAGTTAATCAAATTATGTAACTTTAAAATGTCATTAATTTGTAGGTTTTTTTCCTAATCAGATATGTTCCTTTATTCCATGGTGAATGGTGCTTTAGAAATGCCTAGACACAATTTAATAGAAGGAAATGTATACGAATTTGGTGACTTAGTCTAACAATTGTCTCTTAAATTATGTGGATATAGCAATGTGTTATCTCTTTCTGCTAATATTTTTCTGCATATTTTTGCACCTTGTCCTTCATTCTATCACTATTCCACCAGAATCTCATGTATTTCTGATTGCATATACTGCCTGAATCTTCAAGTGCATATGGGATCTGCATCTTTACTACATAATGAATAATTTTAAAACTATAATGGCCTTTTAAATAGGAGGGCAAAATTCCTTTCCCACTGACTTTCTCTATGAATGAATTCTCATTAATATGTTTTACTTTCATTCCATTTTAATCACATTGTAAGTTGTAGCTGCTCTAGGGTCATTTCACTGTATCATCAATTGTATTCACAGTCATGATTAAAATTGTACTAATACATCTGGTTTGCATTTACCATAAAATTAATCAAAATAGAAATTATGTGTTTAATATTTGTTACATTTATAGAAGTGATTCAGATGTCTGTATGAGATTCCAAACTTAACCTTAGTCAAGATAAGTTTTACACATCCTGCCCCCCCCCCCCAAAAAAAGAACAAGGTGGAAAAATAGTTTCAAACTGATCGTTAGAGTTCAGTGTAACTTTGTGAAGGGAACGTATTAAAGTTTTACTTGTCAGAGACTGAACAGATCTAAAGTAAGATGTGTAAAGTAAAATTTATTAATGTCAGACTTCACATTTTATTTTTCAAGTATAACTACATGATTGGTAGTCTGCAAAGAAATTTGAATAATCCAAAATCCTATCAAAATCCATCATAAAACTTACCAGGTTTAGTTCTTGACACTAATACAATTTCAATAAATCCTTTTCAAAATTATTAGTACCATTTTATTTTAGCAATTTGTCTACTGTCTATTTCCCTGTCAACTGTGGGGGAAAACACAAATTTGAAAATGGGTATCCAATGTTTTATTTTCTTACAAACACTGAAGAATCTGAGTGAGTTTCTTCTTATACAGACATTCTTTTTGTCACCCCAAATTTTCAAGTGGGTGGAGAAAAACCATAAACAGTTCTAAGGAGGTGATTGCCTCCATGAAAGACCCATTGAAAAGACAATTGCTATTAGCAGCCATATGAGTGATAACAGCTTCCTGGAAAAGGACAGATTCCCCAGTGTTAGAGACATGAACAAATTAAGTATGAGGAATTGTTTCATACAAAGGATGACAGAGAACCTTATAGCATGTTCCAAAGGGGCAGCTGTGTTAGTCTAGTTCAGCAAAAGAAGCAAAGAGTCCTGTGGCATTTAAAGACTAACAAATTTATTTATCGCACAACCTTTCATGGGAGAAAATCCCACTTTGTCAGATGCTTTGAAGTGGGGGAACTTAAAGAATAGGAGGAAATAAATGCAGGGGAGTGTAAGTAATGGGATCAGGTCACCCTGTAACAGCAAATCAGAGCAGCTGTAAAGATTCAAACACTGGGAAACAGCACATAGAGGAAAGTGAAGTCAAATATCATGATCTGATAGATTTCATGAGTTACGTATAGTTCTCATTTCTGGCATGAGAACCAAATAAATACATAGATAAGAGGCCAGCCAAACAGAAATGACACTTTTAAAGATGATAAATGCAGATAATTCTTGTATATTAATAATGATAAAATAAACTGCTTGAAAAGAAAAAGGGGAAATGGTAGGTTAAAATGTTAATTTACATTTGTACAATTAGAAACAATAGAGTATTTTATTTAAAAAAAAAACCCTGCAGGTTATTAATTCAGTGTGCAATTTACAAACCCATTTTTTTCTTACCTAAAAAATATTTGCTGAGCCTTCTTTTAAAGACAGCTGGTATTGGGCTTGATTCTGTTAGGCACTTAGTTGTTTTTAGTGAGGAGAGGGACATGCTCAGCTCTTACTGAAATAAATTGGATAGATGTGTGCCTGAAGTTGTTAAAATCTCTCTCTTTTATAAACAGTGAAGTAGAGTATAACTGGAAGTGGTTGGAAGAAGGTAAAGATAGATATTCAGACTGATGAGCACACATTATTTCTCACTTGACATTGTTTAAAAAAACCCCAATAATCAAGTGTTTGTCAAGTCCAACAAGGCATCAATTTACTCAGGCATATACAGGGAAAGATCACTAAATGACAAATTCTGCTTGGTTAACGAGAGCTCTATTTACAAACAAATTTTAACAGTATTTATAGAAATCATAGGGTGTTCAACATAGGGTACTTCCCCTTTTCTAGCTAGCCAATGGAACATTACAGAATTAGCTAAGATAATATGAAGGCAGGATGCAGAGTCAATTTATCTTTTTGAAACATTCTGACCTTCTTAACGAGAGAAGAGTCAGCTTTTCTCAGAGTATTTCATTTTTATCTTACACTCCCTATTTTTAGCACAGACATTCTGTGGTTAAGCAAGTTTGAGGCCTTATAGGCCTCTTCCACAACACTGAGCAGGGAAGAAACAAATATAGCAGAGTGGTAGCCATTTCTTTAGGAGGACATCAACTGAACTTTTTTCTTTTTGAGCAATCAGTGTGCTGACTTTGGCATTGTTCAACATGCCATCTCCCTCAGTTCTCTTCTCCCTTGGATTTCAAGGTCTCTACTTTCCTGGGTCGTCTTCTATTGCATTAATTGCTTCGTAAATGCACCCGTGTGCTCCTTCTTCTCACTCTCTGTTGGCTTTCTCTGGAGTTTCCTATCAAGTTCTTATTCTTCCTTTATGCTCTCTTCCTTGATAACATCATCTGACTTCACAGCATCCATTCCTATTTTGAGGCTGTTCACTCCAGACTGACTTCGCTTGAGCGCTGCCCCTTTTTTCAGAATTCCACCTACTGCAGCATCTCTTGGCTAGTGTGACAACACCACCCACACAACATGGCCATAACGGTGCACCTCAGAATTCCTTTTGAAGACTCATCTATACTCCTTGCCCCATTGCATCGCATTACCAAATCATCCTCCTTATCATTCAAGCCTACAAACTTTGTGTTATATTGGGTTCTTCCCACTTCTGCCACCAATATCTGTGAGCAGGTATTGTTTTTTATTGTGTGTGTATGTGTGCTGCCTAACTCAACAAGGTGCTAGTACCAAACTGAAGTACAAATTAATAAATAAATTATAACCACATCACCTAACAAAGTTGGAATGTCTGCCTCAGTAGCTGCTAAATCTATCTATCTTTTTTCCAGCCCTACAGCCAAATCCTGCATCCATCAGACATCTCTTGCTTCAACTAGTGCAGCCATCTTTTCTCTGATCTTCCTAACTAGGTCTCCCATCCAAGCTACCTAGCATGCGACTGCCACACTCATCCTTATCCAGCTGCAAACATGAAGTCAGTCCCTACTTTTCATGTCTGTGTATTTTACCTCGCCTTCATTTTCCTTTGACATTGATAAATCTTTTGCCTCCTCTCCAGGCTTTGCCTAATTTTTTCCCTGCCCACACCTGCATTTTCATCTCTTCATACTCTATTTCCTGCATGCTCTTCTGTCTGCTAATGCTATACCTTTTCATACATCCCTTGTTTCCCTTTCTGACTCCATGACTTCTTTCACCATCTGCTCTTATTTCATTGTTTACTTCCATAACAATAACATTCAGCTCTCCCCAACTTTCAGCATTTTAATTAACCTCTCTCTGTCTCATGAATTAAATACAGTTTTTTCTAGCCTTGTCATCCTTTTTCTTTTGGCAAATAATTGTCACAGAAAAGTTGCCTAAATTGGGTACTGAATGTTTCTTCCATTGTATGTTATGGGAAAACTTATTTGTAGCATGGTTTTTGTGGAATTGTCTGTTTGTTCGGTTTTATCATTGTGTCCAAATGTTTCATATTAATTATTTATAAATTATAAATATAGATTTTTTTAGCTGTGTTACACAATAATTGCATCATTAAGATTTGCAATGTCCTTTGACCTATTCTGTATACTTAATTTTTGACTGAAAAAACAAGACACAAAGAAGCTATGACTTGTGCAGTATGACTGAGCAAGTCCTGGACAAAAATAAAAAGAGATGTAGTTTTGACTTGACTGTTCTAATGAGTTTGCCTCATTGCTTATGTAACAATACACAGTATTGTTAAAATTAATATTTTATCTTTGTACTGCCAGTGTTCCTTAGCTCATGCAATGCTATTCTATGTGGGTTTTTTTTCTGTATGTCACAAAGAAATCCATGTTCATGACCATTGCAGGAGTAATGCTACCTATTATTTTCATGGTTTTATAAAATAACCATTTAATGTAAACATGAAAGCGAAAGAGGGAGTGTGAATATATAAGTGACATGTCATAGACTGGCTAGCTATGAGATGGGTACCACTGCTGATACATGAATGTGTTAAAGTATAATTTTTGGGGCCCCAGAATGCTCCCCTGCCAGTGGGCCCCCTGGACCCCAATTCCTGCCCCCCCATGCCAGTGCCCCACCCCTTGCTCCAGCATGAGTTGGGCCACCCCCATACTCACCAGCAGTGGTACGGGTGGGGAGGTGGGAATACTAGGCCCCAGGCCTGGCTGGCGGCATAGCTGGGGCGGAGGCAGCAGGCCCCAGGTTGGGGGCAGAGCGTGGAAGGGGATGGCTTTGGGGTGGGGCTTGAGCCCCTCAGCAATGCCCCTGGCCCCTGCCCCTGGCCCTGGCCCTGTCTGCTGGAATGCAGATGAATGCTGCTCTGGGATCTGCTATTTTTAGGGGTCCAGTGTTCAGGCCCCTAAAAATAGAACGTGGAGCTGGAACGCTGCTATTTTTAAATGGTGAGCCCCGGAACGCAGCGTTCCAGCTCCATGTTCTATTTTTAGGGGCCCCAGAACACTGAGCCCCTAAAAATAGTGGGCTCTGGAATAGCGTGCTGCGGCACTCTGGCTTACTTTAAACCATGTGATACTTGGCTATGCTAGTAAAGTTCCAAAGGCATAGTCGATTTAGTCTAGTGCGGCAAAACAAGCATGGAGTCCTGTGGCACTTTTAAAGACTAACAAATTTATTTATTGCATAAACTTTTGTGGGAGAAAATATTTCTTTGTCAAAGCATCTGATGAAGTGGGATTTTCTCCCATGGAAGCTCATGTGATAAATAAATTTGTTAATCTTTAAAAATGCCACAGAACTCCTTGTTTGTGATGCTAGTAAATTAACTGTCCATGAATACACACAGGAAGAGCCAAAGAAATGTATTTTTCTTTGCTTATGTAGTATATCTCAGCTCAACTGAAACTCAGCATTTAATTATTTTCTTCAAACTGCCATACATCAGGCAGTTTAAAACAAAATCTCTCACAGAGTAAAACTACATCAAATTCAAGAGGAGGCAGGGATTATCATGCTCTGAGCCAGTTCCCTACAGTGTATTAGCATTGGAGCATTGTAATAGGTAAGTCTCAAAGTACTATATATACCAGGTAGAAAATGTGAGATGTGGGCAATAGTGCAGTGAAGAATAGTAGTAGAGGGCTGGATTTATTTCAGAGGTGATGCTGTTTAGCCATATGGGGTAGCAGGATGTTATTTACACTCAAGTTCTATGTGGTGCACCATGTAATTAATCAGATGTATCTTTCAGAAATCGTCCAACCTCAGCAAACTGAATGTACGGAGACATAGTGCCAGCCCATTCCCCAAAACTAAAACTGGCTGACAAAGCTTGTGCTTCCAAGAAAACTAAAAGGTAATTAGTTGGCAGTCAAAAGGCAAGGTGCATTCTCAAACTTAAAGAAAAACCCTGGTGATGGATTTTTATTATTAAAATAGATTGAAAATGGCTATCTACCAAAGTGGCAGCAAACCAGAAGGAAAAAAAATTGTATATATACACCTATGCAGATGAATCCCCCAGAATAACTTGGTACACAGAACTGACAAATTTAAAACTTTGTATCTGTTAGGGTACACATCCCTCCATTTTATATATCTCCAGTTCGTTAAATGGACTCAAAGATGGAAAAGAAGGTTTTGTTTCTATTAGCACTTTTGACCACTACTCCATGCAATAAATTAAAAATGGAATATATTTTCTTTAAAAATACATTTAACCAAGAAACTCTTCTTAGAGGCAGCATTAGGTTCTCATTCAGCTTCTGATTTGTATGCAGCTATTTAGCAACAATGACTATGGTTCCCAATAGTCAAGAGTGATGCTGAAGATGATTTACATCACTGTGATCTTGGTGCCTGGGATGTTCCCAGGCATAAGCTGCAGTACAGTTGTATGTTTCTGAACTCTGAGATTTTTGATTAGCATAGAGATTGTAAGCACAGAAGAATGAGAGAACATTTCTGAGCATTTCATTTTCGTGCATGTGTAAGTGCAAATCTGAGTGCTGCATGTCATTCAGATGAGTAACCTGACTTCCAAGCCTTTGTATTTCCTCATACAGCATATGCTCTAGATTACTTTTTTGAAAATATTTCTGTTTGTCTGTGTGGCTTATAGCATGCTCTAAAAAATTTTTGCTGCTTTCTTTTAGCAAGGCTGCCTAGCCCTGTATGGAAGGCACTCATCAGGAGGGAGATATGCAGAAGAAGTCTTGTTCCATCATATCGCCTCATAATCCCTCTATTAGAAGTAGAGCAAGGTGGTTCTTGCATGTCCTGAGTGCATGGATAACACAAGGGCAGCAGCCAGGTGAATGACTCTCTCTTGCCACTCCTATGCTGTCAGCCTCAAAAAATGAAATGGTTCTTGTCCTCTCCTCTTAGGATTAGTGTGTCCTGGTTACAACTGAGATACATGGATGGGGCATTATAGAGGGGAACTGGCTAATGCTGTCAATGCTATTTCCTGTTCTCTGGATAAATGGAGAATTTCATCTATATTTTATCGTCTCTGAAGTCAGTTAAATAAAAAAAGAATGTTACAGCTTTGGTTCTCATTCATCCTGAATAAATGTGGCCATTTCTATTTCCTTCCAGCTGATTTGTCCATCTGCTCTTTCGAGATGAAAAATGAAGACTATGAAAGATTTTTTTTCTTAAAGTAGAGTTCAAGTTCCTGAGTTTAAAGATAACATTTTTGCTGATGCTAAAAGGCAAAACTCCCCAAAGATTATGTTTCAGTGACGGAAAGCTGCTTACACTTTTTTCCCCACTTTCTTTTATACCATTCCTCTTCACATCAAATCCTTTCACTCTCCCTTATGTGAGTGGCCATCATATTTTACCTTACATTCATTTTATTTAATTTAGTAGCTGATTAGGAGAGGTGTGACACACTTGCTGTGAGCTGAGAACTCCTACTGGAGTCAGTGATTACCTTTTCAGCAGATGCTTGGAGTCAGGTATTTAGATTGTACAATCTTTGCTGCTGCTGTGAGGAGACCCCTGCTTGAGTGATAAGTGGGAGCTGAACTGAGTATGGCTGGATCTAGAAAGATGATCCTCAACTGCTGGGGCTTAGGAACTAACTCCTATAGCTCCAGGACAGTCTATATAAAACTCATTAGACTCCATGTAGGCATGCTACTTGACAGGGCACAGAGCCACCGTGTATTAGCATGGGAATGTGCACTACGTAGGAGTGTGTCTCACTAAGTTCACAAAGTACCGACAGGTGAGTTAAATACTTAAGCAGTGGAACATGGCAGTTACTTGTAGAGAATGTGAACAAAGTTTATAAATCAAATCTCCTCAAATTGTAAAAAGGAGATCTTCCTCTATTATTCTTCTTAAACCAGCAGAAAAACTCTTCTTACCTCAGACTTAATTCCCTTTTTAGCATGTAGATGACTGTCAGAAGACTTAGAATGAAATGCAGTTTTAATGCCTTGATGAGATGGTCAGTCACTATCTGGGAATCTACAGATAAAAACCTATCTGTCTGGCCTCATTAAATCCCTTATGGTCCTCTTTGCCAAGTAGATTAGTGTAGACAATTAGACACTCCTGAATGTAGCCTGCCTCCCAACATACAAGAGCATCTTCCTATGGGTAATATGATAGAGATAATTGGAGCACATTTGCTTATCTATCATTACAAGTGAAATTTGCATGAGGAGTACAGAATAAAAGGAATTCACAGCATAATTATCATTATTAAAAGCAGCCTAATAAGAAGCACTGAGAGACAAACAGAAAGGAGAATGCTGCTGTATTACAACAGCGCTCTTAGGTAATATAATTATTTCAAAGTGAATATGAGGTTGACAGGACATTTTATCTAAAAAAAAATAGTAATGAAATTCCACCTTGTGTGATCAGCTATTCACCCACCCTGTTAATAGAAATTGCCAGGTACAGCAACTAGAACTTCAGAATTTAACATCAGTGTCAGTTTGGCTGCTTCACAGCTTTATCTTAGTTGTAGTCCGTGGTGGCTTCTCTAGCTGACAGCCCTTGGCTGATGTCCTGATTTTTGCCATGAGTCACTGGGATTTTTTTCAGGAATTCTTCCCTTTCTTTCTCTCTAGATAACAACCCTGTTGTCAAACTAGCAAAAGCTCCCCCCCCCCCAATTTCTCATGCTTCTAACACAAAATACTAAGTTCTTTCTCCCAGTCCCTCTTTGCAATTGTCATCTTGTCATGTGCCCTTTACTATTACAAGTGACTGGGTCTTTGCATTTCTAATCCACTCTCTTATCAGTGGATGTCCTGAGGTGCTTTGTGATTCATTTAATACATCACAAAAGGTGTTTCACATTTTGAGCCCAGTGCTTTAGTAAATGAAAGCCTGACATCGTGCTTCCTGATGCTCTTAAATATTTTATTAGGAGTGTGTTAAAAAGGAACAGACAATCATGGTGTTAGATAAGTAGAGTGACTGGGCATCCAGGTACAGAGTATAGGCCATTTTTTGCTTTAGGGATGGGATTTTCTTTTTCTTTCCCCCCACTTTTGTCCTTCAATAAAGGCTAGGCTTCAGGGTGTATGACCAAATGGCTCTTCCATTAAGAGTATTCTATCTGACAAGCCGAGTGGCTTTTTCTTCACCATGCTTTCTTTTCCTAATTAGGGGTTTCAGTTAAAAGTGTTCCATTTATCTAGTTGCTTCATGTTTGAAGCCAGTTTTGTCTGGATGATATTTTTCTGGCTTGGACCCTGATTTTCCTTGGTATCTCTTAGCATGGAGCAATGTTCCCTCTAATTATTCGTAGGCTGTGTGCACAAAAAAATTTCTTTGTGAGCACCAATGTTAGCACTATTGAATTTTTTTGTGCACACTTTATTTTGTTGTGTGCACAGGTTTCGTGGCCGGTGTGCTCATGCACATGCGCACAGCTTAGAGGGAACAGTGGCATGGAGCCAAGTTCACATCTCTGGATCTCTGCAATGTCAAGAACTGTATTCTAACTGGGCAAAACAGGCTCCAAAAGGAGAACTGCACTGGCTTCACTGAGACAAATAGTCTGAAAGGTTAGAGAGCAAGAAATGTTTGTCACTGTAAACAGATTCTGAAATGTACTTTTCTCTCCAAAGTTTTTGCATCATATGTTACATTTGAGTCTGTGCTGTGATTGACCCAAACCCAGAAGTTTAGTACATACTTAAATCCCATTGAGTTGAACGAAACAAGCACATGCTTAAGCGCTTTGCTGAATCATTACAATTGATGATTTGATCTCATCTTCCTATATGCTGTTCTCCAGTCTTTGAATCTTTACAAGGGCTTTGCTTTGTGGTTACAGTGTGACATGTTCCCATGCCTTAAACTTCCCTGAATTGATTTCCTCCTATTCCATAAGTTCCCCGGTCTTCAAAACATCTGACCAAGTGGGATTTTCTCCCATGAAAGCTAATGCCATAAATCAGTTTGTTAGTCTTTTAAGTGCCACAAGACTCATTGTTTGTTTTACTGAACTGGATTAACATGGCTGCCCCTTTGGATCAGGGCCCTAGTGCTAGAGACAGCCATCTTGTTGGAATGTCACTTGTGTCATTGTAAGAGATGAAGGACGTTAACCTCTGCACAATCCACTGTACTAACAGTTCAATAAGCTCTTGTACTGAATCAAAATGTTTGCTGCAAATGTTAATATAGGTTTTTCCCATCAGAGCAGGTTTTAACAACATGGCCTCCTCCACTAGTAGGCTCACACATGCTTATTATAATTAGAAACTAAATTAAAATTCATATTGAAGTTTATTCATGGTCACTAGTCTTTTCAATTTGTCAAAGTTTTAGAATATTGGTCTCTACCAGAAGGTTCCCCCTTCTTCTTTTTTTTTTTTTTTTGTTAAAGTGGTGAGTTGATATTTAAATATAATTCTCTGCCTGTCCTTCAGCCCCCACAGTATTAACTGTTCATAAAAGGCAAAGAAACATAAGGGAGTTAGGTGCTAAATTCCCATTAAATCTGAATGAGAGTCAACTAAGTAACTACAGGAGGATCTTTTAATGATCCTGGTCTAAATTCTGTCCCAATCTGCCATTGGCAAGTTTAACTGAAGTTATTGGAGTAATTTCTGCTCTGTTAGATGTGTATATTTGAGAACAGGATTTTGCCCATTGCATTAGAAATGCACTTAAAATTGCAAATAATAATTAATGTTGATATTCATATGGAGAGTCATAATTGTTTACTTTATAAAAAGCTCAGCATAAAAAAAACTGTCTATAGAGCAGTAACTCTGATGCTATCTCAGTGTTACTTGGTCACTTCCATGCCTTATGACATCTCTGTTTTTGGGAGGCATTCTGATAATACTCATGAGGATTATTTCCTTATTCCATGAGAGGTCCCATAAAAGGCAAGGGGGTGTTAGAAGGAGGTAAGTAGTAAATATTAGTAAGTCAGGGTATTAGCGTCCAGCTGTGGATTAGAGCAAAAGTAAATATTTTAGGCGTAGCCACTGAATGAGTGGGTGATCAGAACTGCTGTCCAATCACTAGATTCTCATTTTTCTTTTTTTCTGAGTGATGGTATAGTAAATTCCAAACTGCTGATGCTATCATGAAACAGCTCTGTGTTGTATCCAACTAAAACAGGTGAAGAAGAGGAAAAACAGGTGCAGCCATTCAAATTGTTTCCATTCATATTTAATGTTAGTGTCTCAAATTAACATGGTAGTCACAACAAAATGATGAGTTTAATTGAAGTTTGAAAAATGTCAACACTTGTTAACCATTTTATGTACTGTATCTGGCATGTGTTATGGAATTTATGGCTGGTCCAGAGTCGGAAGTGGTACTGCTTTAACAGTATCCCTACAGTTATAAAGATGCAACCACGTGCTGGCCCGTTCCTCCCCCCCCCACACATTTAATTAGGATTCAGCTATACCAAAGTAAAGTCACTGAATACCAGTACAACTATTTTCAGGCCATCTACACACTAAGTTTGCACTTTTGGCAGTATCACTGTGTCTTCAATAGGACTTTTGATGCCACAGTTATGTTGGTCACAAATCACATCATCACACTGATATAGTTATGCTGGCAAAAGTTTTTAGTGTAGCATTGTCCTTGCGTGGCAAGGAGACTAGTAAAAGCCACCTTTATACCTGCATGCGTTCTAGAGATTGTACTCGTATAATTGTATGACTAAAACCCCTCACTTCTAATTGACATATCAGTGTGCCTTCAAGTGGGATCAGGCCTAACTGCTCACTGAGGAGGGCTTTCTCAGTTATCACTGTCATTCATGTTTGTGAGTATCCCTACCATTTGCTCTTGCACAGTTTTGGTATTATAAGTATGTTATTTAACTGTAAATATTTGAGCCAGATATTGCTCTGGGAAGCACTCTCATTGTTCCCACTAAAGATATCATTATTCTGGGACTAATAGAACATAGTCTCCAATATAGAATACATTGGGGGAAATCCTTCAGTCTGCTGACTGTCTTCTCTTCTACTTTTTCCATCTATATTGCCCTGTGTGAAGGGGGTATGAAATGCTACTATTTTGATTGGATGCCATTTTTATGTGCACTTTGCGCAGGTGTAAATGGAAAGCATCAGGCAGTGGAGAATTTGGCTTCCGGGATTTGGTTGAAGTAAGTTTCTACATAAGGAGGGCTTTGCTAGTATAGTTATATCATTAAAACCCCCTAGAATAGGTACAGTTATATCAATAAAATGGTTCAAGGGGTTGTGGTGTCCCAATCCAGTTTTTGCTTTTGCGCCTGGAGGGTTGGGTGCACCCAGCCTCTGCTCTGGGCTGGCTAGCCTTGGCCCCAGGATGGGGAACAGCTGGCCCAGGGGCTGGGACAGCCAACCCAGAGGCAAGGCAAGAGAGCAGAGTCCGACCCATGGGCTGGCCTGCTCCGTCTCCGGCAGTGGAGTGGCTGGCTTAGGGGAGGGGCAGGAGTGCAGGGTCTGGCTTCTGGGCCAGTCCGCCCCACCCCTGGCACCCCATGCCAGTGCCATACTGGTTCATTGCTAGAACCAGCCCTGCTTTTATCAGTGTAAATCAGGGATCAACAGCCCAAAAGATAAGAGCCATTTTAAAAAAATTCCTTCAATAACCAAGTGTGTTGAAAACCACAATGGGTGTAGCTTTCTAGTGGTGGTGGGGAGATTGGAATCAGGACCGGGCCCTGTACACGGTTCCCCCCGTGGTGGGGAGGGAGCCTGGAGCCTGGCGGGTGCTGCTTGCAGGGTCCCCTAGTGGCAGAGGGGGCCAGTAGCTGCAAGAGTGCAGCCAAAGAGCCACATGCAGCTCCAGAGCCACAGATTGCAGACCCCTGGTATAAGCGATGCCAGTTCCTCTTCAGAGGGCATGACGTATACTGGCCTACAGGCATTTATATTAGGGCTTTTACTGGCATAGCTATGCTAGTTAGGGGTGTGATTTTTACCGACATAGCTATGTTGGTAAAAGCCCTAAAGCATAGACTGTGCCTGAATCATTTAGTCCATTACTACTTTAAAATATGTCTTTCCAAGGTCATTCACATTGATCTCATTTCTGACACTTCAAATGTGCATTCAGCTTTTTAAATATGCACAATATTTTAACAGGAGTGTTGTTATGAAAAACATGTTAAGTGACTACAAGATTGTATAATGTGTTGGATGGCTAGAGAATCAATAATCAACTGGCAGACAGAGACCAATTTCTCAGCAGCCACTCACCAATATCCTTAAAAGCACACGACTGCTGTTGTAAACTAGTTAACATGGTTTTATATAAACCCTTTGTTCCTGGGAGGATTAGTTATTACTATATATAGTGATTTTTTAAATACTCATTGGCTTATGGGTGGGTGATTACAATAAATCAGTAATTAATTATCTAGAATGACCACTGTTTTGGGGATTTTCCCTAAATCAGTAATAAATTGACTTCTGTTAAGCATTCTTAAACATATTTTTGCATCTTTTATTTTCCATTGCCCATCTGCCTTTTTGATTTGTAACTACAATGTAGGGTGAGAGTTTAAGCTTTCCTCATCTTGCTGCTGCCGTTAACTGTCATCTGCTGGTGTACTCGAATACTGTAGATGCTGCTACTGTTTGTTCATTTAATTTTCAGTTACTAGATTATATTTGGTTTAATTGAAAGTCACCAGTGTTTCCTAACCCACTATTGTTAAGTGTGTTTCATGGAATTATCCTTCCCTTACAGACTCTGCCATATTTTTTTTTTTTTTAACATGTTGGCTTAAGAAAGTTCCCTTCAGTAGTATTTTTCTGGGTCTTCTAATGGCTTCCTAGTCAGGCTGCACTGCTCAGATTTTCCATCGAGTTGATTAAAACCTCTGCAGGGCCACTACATTGAGACAACGAAATGTAAGATTTATTATTTTTTACTTATTTATTTACTAATTCAGTCAATGTTAAATGCTGTGTTTTCTGGTTGAAGACCAATGCACATGACTTGTAAATGATATTTATTGGGGTGGAGGAGACAGGAAACCTTTTCCATTTCATTTCATCATTATATTGGTCTTGAATAAAAAAATGAAACAGATCATCAATTCTGTGTCTTCTGTTTATGCTGTTACAGAACCCTTAACTGTCCATACTAAGAATTTGTGAGCTTATAATGAGGGACAAAAAGAAGCCTCAGCCCTGTCCTAACTTCCTTTTGGCTTCCCAAATGTACCAAATTCTGACAGCCTAGAATATCTGGAATTAAAAGATATTCTCTGGATATGTTCTTTTTCCCTCAGCTGTGCTTTCTGTGTTGGCTGGGGAACTAGGAAGGATAATAAACTAATTGCTTTGATGGCTCTACATCACAGGATTCCTTTAAGCAGAGAGAGAGCTGGATCCACTACGTTTGACTGCTCTTTATAGCTGTAGTGTAAAAAAGGCAGTACTAAAATATAGTAAAAAAAAAAAAAAGAATTAATGTTTCCATCTGACCTATGTAGCTAAACCTCATGCAGAAGAGAATAGTTTGTTAAATAACATATGCTGCTTTCTCTTCATAAACAAGTTTTACTAGTAATCTTAATATTGCATATTCCATATGCTAGAGCAGTGGTTCCCAACATTTTCTCTGCCGTGGCAGATCTTGCTAACTTGAATCAATTTGCGGCACACCACCATATAGTTTCCAAATGAACTCATGAATATTCATAAGCCAGTTATCCAATCCTGAGCTCTTTGAGTAGTTCTTCAAGAAATTTTGTGGCACACTTGCTCAGACCTGCTGGCACACCTGTGTGCCACGGCACACTGGTTGGGAAACACCGTGCTAGAGCAATATTGTGCTAGCATCCCTTTAATGCTTTCTTGAAACAGAAGGTAAAACTGTATCAGTTGTATAAATCAACAGTTTAAAGAAGCTTTTTAACATTTTTCCCCACAATGGGATTTTAGGATTATTGAACCTGAGAGTTTGTGTGATCCTTTCTGCTAATAAAACTTAGATTCTTCTCCAGTAATTTGTTGTAGCTAGACTTGGGATCCCTGAAATACCTGATGAAAGGAGGTAGCTAGTTATCAGTTGACAGGTTTGACAAAGTAAAAGAAAATAATGAATGTTGAAAAGATAATGAAGCATGCATAATATACCTAAGATTATATATAATTTTGTTAAATTAATATACCTTGTATTAAGGTAATAGAAATACTGTGAAATCTCGTGATGGGAAAAGAAAAAGAAAATGTTTCATATTAATGCTGTTCTAATGGAAAACCACTTATAGTAAATAACTATAATTTGCATTCTGATCCCTGTTCTCTGAAGTGAGTTATCAAAAAGCAATATGCTATTATTTTTGTATAAAATTCTAATTTTGTATTTTAAAAAACCCACAAACTTTTCTGGTGGATCATTAAAATGAATTCACTTTTTAAAAAGCCTGTCTCTTCCATCACTGTGCAACTCACAAAAATACACTTTAAACAACTTTATTCTGTATATGACAGACTAATTTCTTCATTCAGAGCTAATTATTGAAACAAAATTTCTCTGAATTCTCTCTGCCTCCCTCTCTTCCTCTGACAGTTACTTTAGGGAAACGTTAGTCTGCTCATAGAAGGCTTTTGCATTGGAGCATATTGTAAATAGCAGTAGAAATATATTTCTCAAGAAAATGATACTTTTTTTTCATAAGTGGAGAGGATTGCTGCAGCTGATAGCATTTTTTATCTGTTTTTTGGTTATGAGCAAATTAAAATTTCCAAAGGGACAGCCGTGTTAGTCTAGGGGAAGGAAAAAAAAAAAAAAGGAGTCCTGAGTCACTTAAAGACTAACAAATTTATTTTTCGCATGAGCTTTCGTGGGAGAAAATCCCACTTTGACAGATGCTTTGAAGAGTTCCCTCATCTTCAAAACATCTGTTGAAGTGGGATTTCTCCCATGAAAGCTCAAAGTGTAACGAGCACTCTGACTTAATTTCAATTATACTTATTCATTCTCACTGTAGGGCCATGGACTTATTGATTACAACTGGGCATGGAAGATTGTCTGTCCCAATCTTTATTATTATCATCTGCTTTTTTCAAAAGTGTCTAAGTTTGGCACACCTAATGAAAATTTGAAGGGGCCTGATACTTCAGACAGCCCTTTTAAGGTGTTCCCAGTTGAGCCCTCAAAATAACTGATCACTGCAATAGCCCAGTGGAGTGGGCCTGGTTTTTTATAAATTGGCTAGGACATAATGTATTTTAAAATTGATCTTCCATGACACAGGAATAGCCATGAGTATGTATAACTGTAGCTATTTTTTTAGTTAAGAAGCCGAAATCTTGCTGTGCTCTTGTTGGGGGCAAAGACTCATTTATTGCTATCTTCTATTTTACCAAGCTTCATGACAAGCAGAATTTTACATCTGAAGCCCAGGAAATGGTTGCCAGGCAATAAAAACAAAGTGTGAAAGTCCACCTGTTTAAATTAGTTTCACTAATTATTTGGTGGACAACTGCGGATAGCAATCAATATTTACTTTGTTTTCAATTCAAAATAATGTTGTCAATTTGTTTTCTCTGTTTACCTTATTTATGATTAAACACATCTTACTTGTTATTTCCAAACTGAAATACAGTTCAGTCAATGCATAAAACATTTTCAGTGCTTGGCTCCTGTTGATAGCTCCATAATGAGGCTGGAAATGTACTTATTGTAGGTATTGTATGAAGCCTAAGTAGAGCTGTCAGGATACGAGCAATTGCTTTGGAAAACAGATTTCTGAAACACTTAAGGGTCTGCTGAATCATTTCAACTTTCTTCATGAATGATTACTGGGGACTTCAGCAGAGCAGCCAAGTGACCTGCTTTATAATAAGAGGGACCTGTGGCACCATGCTGCATAAACTTTTCTGTTTCAAAATTTATGAAATGCATACCACAGGGCTCAGGCATGTTCAAACCAGAAAGGATGCATAATATGGGCAATGCAAAGGCAGGCAACAAAAGCATGTCCTAAATTAATAACATGGATCAATTTCAGATCTAATAAACTGAGAGACTTGGAATACAAGGGGAGTAGGGGAATGGCAGAAGAAGAAACAATGGGTAAGTGATTTGAAACCTATTCAGTGTAATTCTTATGAAATGGATGACTCAGAAAGCAACCTTAGATGCCTCTCATGAGGCATTCTTGGTTAGGTGTCATGAAATTATTACAGTCAGTTGGTGGAAAGAAAATAGTTCTTTGCTTTTAAATGTGGTGCATAATGCAGTGACAACTGCAGAGTTATTTGACTTTCTTGAACATTAAAGTTCAAAATCTACAGTAAGGCACAGTAATAGCCTGGACTAAAATAAATATTTTCTTATGGAAACATCCAGGAGCAAGTGTATGAAAACAGAAATCTACCCAAGAAGCATATGGGTTTCAATAGGTCTCACCCTTGCTATTTATATAATTCACTAATGGTGGTGTAATGATCCATATGTCGTCTTAGAAAAGAAAATATGTCAGCACCAGTTTTCTTCTCCATCTTCAATGCTTCTTACAATTAGTCTAAGACTTGACCTTACATAACATTGGCCATCACAATAAATAAAATGCCAATTATATGAAATGTAGTCAAGCTGATTAGGTCTAAATTAAGGGGCTATTGATTGACAGCTGTGCTAAAGGCTCATCTTCCTGATACTGGGGCAGGGAGAGGGCAGACACAAACAATGTTTTCAGGTGACATATGATTACTAAATAAATATGAGAACCCTGGTAAGGGCAGTGTAGTCTTCTGTGAGAACAGTTAGCAGAATCACTTCTCTAGCTAGTCTGCTTCTTTTAGTCTATTTTTATAAATGGATTCTGACATTGTGTCTCATGGTTAGTGAGTATGAGAAGTTAGGAAGCATGGATTATTCGTATTGTTCTCTTCTTTTGTAACTTTCAAAAACAGTGCCCTTTCCATCTTTATTGTGTTTTGTGTAATAGCAGATTTAAGAGTTTGGAAGCAAATAAACAAAATAATGTTATCTATACTAAAAGCTTAAGGCCCCAGTTCAATGAAGCACAGGTTTATGACCCATGAGTTTAAGAATGTGCTTAAGGGCTTTGCTGTAATGCAATATAACTCATCTGTATGTGTAACATGTACAGGTAGAAATTCACTTTTGTCAGGATACACTGGAACCTTTAACATTAGCCAAGTTTCCTAGTTACTTATCAAATTACGGGAATTACATCATCAGCACAAATTTTCTATCAGCTAATCATATTCATGACTGTCATATTGCAAGATGCTGTAATTAACTGCTTAATGAAGTGAAAGCATCATATACATCACCTCTTTCACTGGTGTCAGATATACTACCCTTCTGTCATGGGATTTTTATTGTAGTTTTTTCTTTTTCCTAGCTAAAGTTTTCCGTTTTCTTCAGTCATGCTGAGAATGGCCCGCATGGAAGAAGACATGGACTATGTGAGTGGTGAGTCTACATGGTATCGAGGCTCTCCAACACAATCACATCACTGTATACAGAGCTGTCTCTGGAGCTGGGAAAGCGTCTGCTAGATCATTCTTTGGGGCAGCGGTTCCCAATCTTTTCCTTTATGTGGACCACTACCTTGTCATTGAAAGCTTTTGTGGATCACCACATAAGAAGCCATTTTATATATTTTTAACACAGCCTCTGGCTAATGGGAGTCAAACTTGTATATCACGGGGTATGAACAACACTGCTATTTCTAATAATTTATTATGCTCACTCACAAACATATTGTGCTCGTCACAGTATTTTTACCTGCAGTAATTATCTTTCACCCCACCCCCATGGACCACCTGCCGTACCCTCACGGACCACTAGTGGTCCATGGACCACAGGTTGGGAACCACTGCTCTGGGGTGCTCTTAAACCTAACTGACTTATCATATTGTTAGAAGATGGGGAGAGGGTTCTTGAAGTTCCTGCTTTTTCCTGCTGCAGGACAAGTAGAGGTCTACTGTCAGTACTAAGAGTTATGGCATTTTATAAACATTTTTACAGGGATCAATTGCTGAAGTTAGGAGGGTTTCAAGATCACTAAATTCCAACTTTTTCTGTACACTCTTGTTTTTTTGAACATATATAGTCCTGTGCAAATATTAACCAGCCATCAGAATCCTTCCCCTCTCCAGTGAGAGGAGAAAGTGACACTCAAAAGATGGGAAATAACCTCTCTCTCTTAAAATGTGCTGATGAAAGGTACAGCAGGAACCAAAACCAAGAGCTAGGATTCGTATGCCAATAAGCCTGTGTTCTCAGTCTTATACTTTGTCTGCTTTATCCTGCTGCCTCACACACTGTTGAACTCATGAGCTTTTACTTGTGTCTGGAAACCATGCAGCCTATGTAGCATAAGCACTGGCTCCATTGCAAACATCTGTCTGGAAGGGAGCTTGCACCATATGCCACCACTTGCATCACCTCTTCTCCAGGAGATGGTTATCACTCAATGGTTTATGACTTTCACTAGAAATTGAGGGAATTGTGGATGGGTGGAAGCAGGAGTGTAAATAACCATGTGACCTTTTGGAAAGGTTGATAAAGCAAGAGGCTCAGCTTTAACTCACAGTAGCTAGACTTCACTGGAACCAGTATGGATGAGCTTCATGGAGTGCTAGGTTAGCTATATTTCATGAATTCTTTCTGTTTTAATCTGAATCTTTCTCTTGCTCCTCTTAAGTGTTCTTTTTAATTAGAGAATTTGAGCCTTAGACTCTTGTTTGGTAATTCATTCCGACTACCTTGGAGAGGTGCAATGACCTTTAGCTTCTATGATGACGTAAGGAAGAAGGATACCTCGAACCTGGAGGTTCTCAGTCAAAAAAGCACAGGCGTAGAGTAGCTTTTCCATAAGGTGTTTCCTTTGCAGCACTGAGATCCAGGGAGCAAAGGGGGATCCACCTACTCAAGTATGCAGCATGAAGTTCAAAATGTGACCCTGGGCAGGATAAGGTTGTCATAAACATTCAGACCCTTCCCTTGGGGTCTGGTTTGTTAAATACCTAAAGTTCAAATGTTAAAGGCTTGTTCTGGTTTTGGTCCTCCTGCTTCATAATTGCTTCTGCCCCTTGCTGGGTGCAACAGGTCTTGATGTTCAGAGTTTTCTCAAGTCTCTCTGCTCCTACTTCACCCTGAGGGCCCACCCCTGCTTGACATCTTCCCAGTGGCCCTGCCGATGCTGCACTTCTTATCCTTGAGTCCCTGCCCTCATTCCAATCCTCCCCATTCTCTAAAGACTCTCCAGCGGCTTATGCCTGTCTGCCATCCATCCCTTGAAGCCCTGCTACTTGAGCTGCTTCCTTCTCCTGACAATGGGGTGGGGAGCAGATACCCACATGTTCCTATCAATTTTAAAAGTGATTCTGTCTCTCACTGGCTGTCCCAGCAGTGGAACTCCTACTGTGCTAGTGCTGAAGTAATTTAGATAAAAGGTGAATGATGGGGATGGCGGAGGCCTCAGGAAGGGGACAAAAAGGACTAAGTGGTAGGTTGGTGGAGGGGCCCTGTGGAGGGTGTGACGTGGGCAGGCATATTTGGGGAACCAACTGAGTGGGGGTGGGACCATGTTCTGGATGCTGGTAAAGTGCTCCCTCAGTGCTAGGGAGCTTCTAATGCTTAGGGTGCCTGTGCTCTTCCTTAAAGCTTTACTCTTGCTCCTCACTGCAGGCAACAAGGCCTTTCAACGTAGCTGAGGTGCAGAGATTTTAGCCTGACCTTTCTGGATCCTGTGCAGATCATACTTTGTAAATAAGAGACACCTGCATGATGCTTATAGGCATCACTGTGCCTCTGGGCTACTCTTGTATGATGCCTGATTGCCCATTTTAACTACCAGTCTAAATCCATCACCTGGAGTTGGGTTATGTAGGCAGAGATGGTGGGGGGGGGAATGCCTGAGCCCAGCTCCAAATAAAGACTAGCTTGCCCTGTGAAATTACACTCTGTGTGTGTATAGATATAATATTTCTAAGAAGTATTCTCTGCCCATGCCCCAAAGGCAGATTGAGCAGTCTGTCAGTTGCAGCCTTCTGTTCCCTTGGCCAGGAACCATCTCACATACATAACCTCTGCTTTTCAGGGTCTTACCTCCAATCAGTTCCTGATCTTTATAGTCTGCTTGAATGCATTATTGTATCACACCAGGCAAGTTGCCCAAGCTTAAAATAGCATTTTTTTAACAATGTAATGTTTGATCAAGTGCACTGCCTAGGGTACCTAAATGGTCTGTATCCTCAGTACAATGATTATTTTCTTCTATTTCTAATAGCGTCCCCCTGTGTAGTCCTGCAAATATTTTTCAATTTCTTCTGTCAAAATGCAGTATTTCAAATGCCCCTTTGATCTTGATTAAATCTTATTCAGCCAAAAGGGTCAAGAGGACTGGATCCCAATTTGTATGTCAGTAGTTCCTGGTAAGAGCCAAAGTAAGTGAAGCTCGGTCTATCTTTAAAGCAAAAATATTGCTATATATTGTGCCTCTATTGGTAAGAGGGTACTATAGATTAAATCACATATGAACTACTGCTGGACTTAAGTACATCTGTCAGGAGCTATCTACTTCAGCATCCCTTTACCTACAGAAGTACCTGGCTTATTCTCTCTGTACTTCCTTTACAGCTGATCATTGTCCTATCATCTTTCTCCATCTGGTCACTTCTGTAGTTGGTCCATTGATCCCTGTTTATCAGCCTTATATGACACTATTGATTGATGTTTTTCTTGCTGTCTCTTTTTCAAAAGTGTCCTAAAGATAAAAGCCCAGAGAGATTTTATATAAGTCAAAAGGAAGAATTCCCTTCTCCCCTCCCCTTCCCACCTCTCCTCACAAAAGCACTTAAATGTATTGCTTTCTTTGCCCTCACAGATGTTCTTTCTCCTTGACTTCTTTCACTCTTTGGGGAAAAAACAACTGTGTCTCCTAACGTAAACAGTGTCAACTTGTTAGGCTTATGTTTCATCTTTCAACCTATGGGGCACGTCCGGGCAGGTGCATGAGGCTTTCTGAGTGAGTTTTGTGAGGCTCATTCCCTAGTGTTCAAATTGCTGGTGAACAAGCTGGTTTCCGCTTTAAAGAATGAAGTCTTGTTGTGAGTGAGGCTGAGGAAGGAGTATGTGTGTACATTTCTTGAATCTCATCCACCATTCTGAACATGACATAGATGATTAGGAATTTTGGAAGAAAAGAAGATGGCTCAGATTTTGTTATGCCTGCACTTCAGGGATCTGATCCCTTTCATGCTGTCTAGCTGTTGACATCAAAATGGCAACTAATTAAAAGCAAAAATGCTAGCTTCTTTTGAACTTGAGCATTCCTTTGGAGATGAGAGAGATGGCTGTGCCCTAGATATTTTCATAGCTGCTTATTTTTAACTCTTAAGCCTGCTTGGAACATATATTGGTCTCGCAGTTAACACTGTGCTAGATTTATATTGCGAGGAAGTACATTCATTAATTACCTTGTAATTATGGCAAATTCTCCCCTCCCCCCCAGTGTTATTCAACATCTATAATTTCTTCTATGTTCTTAGAAATACTAGAAGACTCTACATCACTAGAATTAAAGGGAAAATCATGAAGCCTGGTCTTGTATAAATTTGGCATAGCTCTGTTGAGGTCAGAGATGTTATTTTGTTTTACACCACTGACCAGGTTGGTACATGGGGTATATAGAATGGCAAGTGAGATCAATAGAATGATTTCTGCTCCCAGACACAGGGAAAATATGATTGCCAGATCTGGGGTCAGAAAGGAATGGTCCCCTCAGTGTAAATTAGTAGTTCACTTGGGTTCCCCTTCCTGTCCAATTCATGGAGCATTAAAAAAAACAAACCCCACAATCAAACAAAAACAAAAACAAACCCCACGACATTGTTTGGATCTAGTGGGAGTGTGATATCTATTTCTTTAAATTTTATTCATGTGAGTGTAGGGCCAATGAGTGCTGTTTACTTCCATGCTTGTCTGGGTTTTTTATGTTGTATATAAGATGGGGCTGGATGGCTATCACTGGGCTGGGCATCCAAATATGTTCAGGAAATTAAAACTTCTTTCTAACTGAAAAATAGCCTAAAACAGTTCCAGAGACCCATCCAGTTTAATGAAATCCTAGAAGTTAGAGAGGGAAAAGATACATTCAGTTCATCCTCATACCTGTTCTATGCCTAGTGTGCTTCTCCCCTCCACCCCCCAGTGTTCAGTTAATTTTAAGTAAAGGGGTCCTTGTCAACTCCTTTTGGGGACTGTTGAACAGCCTAACAGAACTTCTGATGAAGGGGGATTTTCTCCCATGAAAGCTCATGTGATAAATTAATCTGTTAGTCTTCAAGTGCCACAGGATTCCTTGCTGCTTTTACAGTCAAGAAGTTTTTCATGATATACATAATAAGCTTTCCCTTCCTTACTTATAGCCCCAAATAAAACAAATTGCTTTCCTTTCCTGGTGTTTTAGATTTATGTATGAATTTATCATTTCTCTGTACCCCTCTCTTAGTTTTTTATCCATGCTAAGTGTCTATTTGCTGGTGTGTGTATATATATATATATAATATATCCTTTTAGTCATTCCTCATAACTCAATATCTTTGAAAAAGTTAAAAACTTTTGTTACTCTTCTCTGGTTTGCCAGTATCTTTGTGGTAACGAGATGTACAGAACATAATAAATAGTGTAAGATTGCATTAATAACATTTAGGCATACTAAAGTATATGGAAACATGAACAAACATCTTTTTATTTTCCTGATGCCCTGTGTACCTTTGCAGCCCAAAATTGCATTGCCCCCCCCACTATCTTTTAGTTGTAATGCTCTTGTGCTCTTTCTTTTGCTTGCTATCTTAGAGCATTACTGCTTTCTGGATATACCCTTCCCATCAAGTGTTTGTCCTGTGAATTATTTCCTGCTCCTCACACATGTTATGTTGAACTGTTCTGCAATGAATTTCAGCATATTTCCAACCATGCTTTGAATCCTGTATACAGCATTGTCAGCAGTGGGGATAATTTGATGGGTGCCAGAACCCTCCTAATCTCCAGGCCCCATTCCCATGCTGTCTGGGCCCCTTCATGCTTGTGCAGCCTGCAACCCAGGGAGACGTTTTTGAGCCCTACCAGCTCTTACCTCACAAACGAAGCATAGTCTCAAATCCACATCACCCTAACCTTGTCCACTATTGAACACATCAGACCTCTCTTTCCACATGTCCTCCTCAGCCCCCTCCCCATTGCCTAAGCTCCCTGCTCCCAAGTCCCCACTTCAGCCCTTCTAAACCCCCACCTCCCCATCTTCACGCCACCCCGTACAGCCCCCAACCCCCTCCCTCTTCAGTCCCCTTGTCTCCATTCCCCCACTTTATCCCCCTTCAGCCCCCCAATCCCCTACATACTTCAGCAGCTCCCTCCATCCCTAACCACCACTCTAGCCCCGCAACCTCCTCCATCGCTCCTCAGCCCCACCAGCCCCACTCCAGTCTTCATAGTCTCCTCCACCACTACCCAGCCCCCATCAGCTCCAATCTAGTTTCCTTGTCCCCATTCCCTCCTTCACTCCTCCCCAGCTCCCCTAACTCCCTCCATTCCTCCTCAGCCTGATCCCTTGCTCCAGGAACTTGCACTGCTCTGGACCCCAAGCATGGGGCTGAGGGAGAGTGGCTGGCTGGAGAGGCACTAAGAAGGTGTCAGCGTGCACAGTGCTGGACAGTGGGGTAAGGACGGTTGCTAGATTTGGGGTGGGCACTGGTCTGCATTTATGTCAGTGGGCTTGAGAGGGCACTGCCAGTCCAGAGTTGGAAAGATGCGAGAGCCAGTGGAAGAAGAGGACCAAGACCGAGAGAAGTAGCAGCCTGGCTTGCAGCACCCACTGACACAGGGCACTAGAGGAATTTCTTCTCTTCCAGTTCTGAGAGGAAAGTTTAGACTCCTCCAACAACTGTGTGTCTCCCCATCACCAATGCCCCTGTCTAGCTCCTTCCCAGCTGCAGAGGCTCCAGTCCATAGCAAAGGAGAGCATCGCCACTAGTCATTTGCTTCCAAGTGCTGCTGCAGTGGGGGACAGGACAGCAAAGTGGGACATAGCAGATGGAAACAGCAAGACTTGGGTGGGTCATGGGCCCCTCTGCTGCACCTTCTTTGACTTGCGCAGAGCTCAGGGTGTTTCCTTGTTGAAGCCTGGAATCAGGTTTGGGAGGCTGCAGTACATGCCCCCAGCCCTCAGTTGCAGCTTGTTAACCCCTAAGGGCCCTATTCCCATCTCAGACCCCATGCTGGGCGCTGAATGCTTCCAGCTGGCTGGTGGTTGTTCTCAGGCAAGGGAAGGGTGACCTTTTGCTTGCATTATGCCACCTGCCTCTCTGCCAGTCTTGGTTCGTGTGGGTGGAGGAGCCTGGCAGTGGGCTGGTGGCCTCAGGCAGGTTTGCTCCAGCGTGGGTAGTAAAGCGGAATGCACCAATATACTGCGTTCCACCCCATTATTCTATTTTTAGGGACCCCAGAACGCTGGCCCCTAAAAATTGTGTGCCCTGGAATGGTGTTCTGGTGCATTTCCCCCTATTTTAATACTTTAATTGTTAGTCCCACATCTTCAAACAATCATAAAATACATTTGGGTTCTTTCCCTTTTGCCTTCTGGTTATGGAGACTTCAAGATACTCTCAGGTCACAGAGTTCAGTTTTACCTTCACAATCACGAGAGCTAGGAATATACTTTATTTTTAAATGAAAGATGGATTTCTCATGTAATTATATGCCTGCTGGAGATTTAAGGAAAACAAAGTACCACAAGACTCATGATAAAACAGAAATTGCCAACAATTTGTATGTTGTCCAAAAGGGTTCAACCTGTTTATACACTGACTCTGTAGCTCTGCACTATTGGGTTTTCAACCTTCACACAATTTCAGCAGGTCTGTTGCCTAAATGCCTTCTTGAAATAGTAAATGGGTTCAAAGTTCAGGGGCTGCATCTGGAGTACAACCATGCTATTACCTCTATGTATCTGTAATCTAAATTCCAAAGGGAGAGCCATGTCAGTCTTGTTCAGCAAAACAAACAAGGCATCTGGTGGCACTTTTAAAGACTAATAAATGTATTTATCGCATGAGCTTTTGTGAGAGAAAATCATACCTTGTCTGGTGCTTGATGATGGGGAACTTAGAATAGGAACGAAATAAATGCATGGAAGTGTAAGTAATGGGATCTTGTCAGGCTATAACAGCAAATCACAACCTGGCCAGATCCTCTGACTTACACTTTCCTGGTTTTATCTGTAATCTACTAACTCAACTGAGACTCAAGCTCCACTGCCAGCAGAATGGTTGTGAAAGTGCTATGATGACTGTGCCAGTAGCTTTAATGTAATGACAGCACCTTTTCTGATCTCATTGATGTTCTTCTTGTAAAAGCTAACTATAAATGGATCGAAATCATGGTGATGAAAAGTATAGCATGATTTACCCTTTTTACAGTTTCAATAGGAAAAAAATTCTTCCTGTAAACTATAGCAATTATCTTGTACATTTTATTCTACTGTAAGCAGTCAAACCTGGATAATTAACCTGATGACGGGAAATGAGTAATACCACTCGTCTTGTTATTACTTACTGGTTGCATATCTGTACAAGAGAGGAAAGAAAGGCAAATGAAATGGCTTCTTTGAGAAAACGTTACTTTTTAAAAAATATGTTGATCAACCAAGTTGCTAGTGCCTCTGTGCCTTAAATTTTCCAATAAGTGAGCACTACTTTCTTTTAATGAGCAGGAAAAACAAAACAAAAACCATTTTTTACTCTGCAGACAATTAAGTGGCAGTATCTGAATTTATTTTCTTTCTTTCTCTCTCTGAAATATCATTACCTGGTTTTCAAATGTGGTGCTTAGAACACCCTGGCTGTAGAAGAGTAAAACTCTTGCCTTTCTTCCTAGCTGGTAAGCAAAATGGCTCCCCATGTTTTGGAAGTATTCTAGCCCAGGTCATCTTGATGCTGAAATTTCAACCCCCACATTCCTACATCACACATTTTCTAGAAGCTAGAGTTCACTAGTGTCACAGTTGGGTGCAATTCACCATGTAGTGAAGGCCATTAAAGGATCTGAGTAGAATTTAGGCCTTGACTATATATTAGGGAGTTGTCCTGTTAACAGCCAGCAAATGGTATAGCTGCACGGTATAAGCCCTACTGTCAATAGGCAAAGCTGCTGTTTGCACCCGGGCAGTTTACCCTGGTTTTTAGCTCAGGCACAAATAGCAGCTTTGCTAACCTGTGCACGCAAAGCCACAAAGAGGTACTTGGGCCTTGTGGTAGTGCTCTGCTTTCAGTGACCCAAGTTTTAAACATGGCCATTATTTGCTTGGAGTTTTTGTTTCTCATTTTTCTTTAGCTTGGCTGGATACTGGTGAAATGGTCACTATTTTCAGCATTTACTTGGCGGCATAGAGGATCAGAGCTGAGGATTCAGTAGGACATTAAGTGCTATGGGCAGCACAGGGGGTGTAATTAGGACAAACAATGAACACCTGATCATGCTGTCTGGAGTGGTTTAAGAATGAAAGTATCCACCTGAGGACTGAGGAACATTTCTCTGTCACATAATCAGAGAAAGGGTATAAGTTTATTAATCCAAAGTAGGGTGTGTGCGTGCGTGCGTGCGCATCATACATGCCTTAGAGCAAAACTATAATTCTAATAATTTCTGTTTGATTAAATATTTTCTTTTAACCATTTGTTTGTCTGTCAGGTTAACCGAATTTGTATAATTTTTTAATTTTTTATTATAAGTGAGCATTCCCATTGTGCACCTCTGGGGTCAAAGTAAAAACTCTCTGGAGTCTTGATTCTGGGGTAAGAACCTCAGTATCTTCTGAGCAGATCCATTGATGAGCCTATAATTTCATTTCAAATTACTAAACATTGAGAAATCAGACAACAGATTGGTGAGCCCCAGCCAGAAGACTTGAGTAGCACATGACAGGAATTTTCTTTAGGAATTCTATGAGTTTCCAGGTATCTGAGAAGTAAATTGATTCACCTGAAGTAAAATGAGTTAGAAGGCAAAGGGCTGTGTATCTCTGTATAAGTTTGAAACTGCTCCAAACTTGAAGTATGAAATTCCGGAAACTTGAGTTTACCTACCAGAGGTTCTTGGCAGTGTGCCCAGAAGTTCCTTTCCTGTTGCTTGTTTTTTGCAGCAATTTAAAAACTTGCAAGAAAAAATGTTTTATGGTTTAAAGTGATATGCACATTTTAGGGGCTATTGAAATGTAATGGGAATAAGGAATAATCTTTGTATAGGTAGCAGAATCTAAATAAAGCACAGCAGTATCAGGGCCAGGTGATCCACACTTTGAGGAGGGGTCATTGATTTATATTTTGTTTAAGCCACCAAAAAATGCCCCTGGAACAGTGGGTTACTCACCAGTAACCATCCTTCTTCGAGATAGGCTGCTCGGATCCATTCAGTAATAGGTGTCTCCATACCAGAGCGGCGGATTGGTCAGAAAAACTTTTGCCCTAGCCTGTCAGGAGAGGACAAGCGGCCACTGCCCCCCACGCCACCCAGTGGCTATATATATGGCCGCCTCCTGACCCCTCCCCTGTTCCTAGGAGTCGCCAACTCTAGATGTGGGAATGGAGGGGAGGGACCTGAATGGATCCAAGCAGACCATCTCTAAGAAGGACGGTTACTGGTAAGTAACCCACCGTTCTTCTTCAAGTGCTGCTCGGATGCATTCAGTAATAGGTAGCTGCACTGATGGACAGCGGGTGGAGTTGGCTCTTCCGCCTTCAGCACAGCAACACCCCAGAAGGGTATAGTCCCAGCAAGCAAGGTCCTTACAGGGACTAAGAGACTAGTTAGGGCTCTTGCCCTGGCAATGGAGTCCTCAATGTAGGGCCAGCCCCGAGCTAGGGGTAGGTCCAATCCACCCAAGCCAGTTAGCGTGTGTGGGTCAGATGGACTAAGTCACCTAACACCAGGGATTTATATCAGAGCAACATGACTAACATGGACGAAGTTGCATTCAATTGCTGTAGCTGAGGGTCTAGCTTGAGGTGTGTGAAGGCCAGAGGGTAAATCTTCTGGCCACAGAACACTTCAGCATAAGAAGAATCTGGAAGCCTTAGGGATACTGAACTGGTCATGACGGTCACTGCCCATGCAGAAAGCAATAAGAGGGGATAAAATATCATCCCTCCGCCCAGCCATGCAAAGGCCCATAAGTCACATGCCCAAAAGGGTGTGTATATGTGGTATACCATTCAACCCGCAAGGGAAAAGGCTAGCGGAATTAAGCTAGAAGATTCTAGAGGCAGAAACTTCAAGCTGATTAAGGGGGAAGGAAAATGGCAGAGGTGGTGCGCTTGGCGCCACATAACATATCAGACCTGTAGTCCCTGGGCCAGGCGGGGGGGGGGGGGGGGGGACGCGACACCAGACCTTCAGCGGTGTTACAGTGTCCTGACCTGGGAGACTTCTTAGATTTAGGAAGAAATACTTCAGACCCACAAGGCGCTTGCAAGCCAGCAAGGTGGGCTTTAGGAAGTACTGTTGGCCTTGATTATCTTATGAAGACTCAAGGAAGTGAATCTTCCTGTTGTCCCGTCATGTTCCTCCTAGGATTCTACTACTGGGAAGACTATGTGGAGAACTGAGGGAGTGACTAAAGCGAGTAAAGCAGAATTTGCGATGCCTCTGACTAGACGCCTACTTGTGACGACCTGGAGGCCTATGGGATTAGAAGTTACATTGATTTATATGACCCTGAGTGCCTGAGGGCACCGGCAGGTGCAATATGGGCCCCTAGCTATGATGCACCTAAGTGTGAGTTGGGGATGAAAGCTCATGAGGGGAACTGACCCCTCCGAGTGATAAGGCTTAACCGAGGAGGCAGTGGTCTTCTCCGAAGACCAACTGGAGGGGATATGATGCTCACAAGGTACAGTCGATGATTCCGCAGGTGTACCTTGGATATTTGGAGAATCTGACAAGGGTGACCTATGTTGTTATCCGGTTTTACCCAGGATAGAATTCCACCATGGGAAAACGACTATTTCCCGATTTTCCATGCAAGTCAGAAATCAGGATTAGGTAGATTAAGCTTCGTCAAGTAAGCAGATGGAGAAAGCCTTAATTGTCTCCTATGGTGGGAGTATCATGTAAATGCTACCAACAGTTTCCAGACCTGGGGGTCCTATGGAGCAAGATGAATCTTACCCACCAGGCACCCGGGCGACAGTTCCCTGGGCTAGCCCGGGGTGCCCATGGATCTCAGGTTGTCCCAGGGAAATGGATGAATTAGGATATAGCCTGGTTGGGTGACGGCTATGCGTGGAGCCCACTGGTGTGCAGCAAGTCTGTCAGAGAGCTATCGCCACTGGATTGGCTAAGGGATAATTGGGAGGCATAAAGTGGGTTTCCCCCCACTTCTGTCTGAAAGGGTGGTGGGGAGCGTCGTATTGCCTCTTCTCCTGTAAATCCCACTGACCTAGTTGATTCTAGGTTGAGTATATGGAGCTGACACTTCAGGAGTGGGAAGAGGGAAGGGACCCCTGCTTCACGATGGGGGGCACTCCGTTCAGGGAACCCAAGCCCCCAAAGACCGTGACAACGGATGCTTCAGACTCAGGTTGGGGAGGGGTGGAGAGTTACCACCATGTTCCTGTGAGAGCGGAGCCTAATAAGGACTCCCAATCAAAGATATTCTGGAAAGATATAAATTAGTCCTGGAAAAGCAGGACAAATTCCACTACAGGTTGTTTTCTCCATAGGGAGGGAAGGGGGAAAATGAGGAGCAAGGTAGAGATTCATGAACACGACTCTGCATTCGTATCCCCCTCCCGGGCACAGAGCAGTGGGCAGTAAATGATACCGAGCGTCGTACTCCCATCTAACAGGCAGGATAATTAAATAGGATTTATAGTCCTGGAAGGTCGCTATGGACCTACTGGGGCCAACATAGGTGTGTGTACCTACTGGTTTTATAAGGATGGGAAGGTGCCTGGAGGTTCCCTCCCAAGTTCAGGGTGCAGAAGCAGGTCCTATCCATTGCAGGGCAGGCGGCGGACTGGCAAAAGGTTTCCCAGTCATCCGGTTGGGCACACGTGTCTCCGCATACCGGAGGTGTCTGTAGCTTTGACTAGAGCTACTAGGTGATTCGCCCTTTGGCTTAGTGAAGGTCTCTCTAACTCCTTTAAGAGCGGGAGGGATTGCCAGCCAAAGTAATACCTGGGGGGCTAATGTGGGTGGGGCTTTTCTTCCACTTCTCATATTCTTTACCCTTTTCCTTTCTCCAATGGTAGCCCTAAGGGCAGCAATGAATTAAGGATTGTCTTCAGGAATGAAGGCGCAGTCTCAGGTTGGGCCATTAGTAACTGAGGTGAGCTTGGGTTACAGGGTTAGTGCCTTCCTTAAAATCAGAGGAGCAAGGTTAAGGACTGACTCCCCCCCCCCCCCCCCGTCCATGCTATAGAAGTGGGGGTGGAGGGTATGACAGCCCTAAGAAATTCCCCCTAGTTAGAGGAAGGAAGGGGAAGAAATGTTGCCTACGTTCTCTGGAGATGGGCCGCAGCCATGGGACTATCCAGTCTGTTGGGAACCCATGGTAAGGCAGTCACAGATTAATTAGAATAGGCTCCCCTTGCCTGCGGAGAAAGGGAGGGAGAAAGGGCCTTCTGAGCAGGCCCCAAAATGCTAATTGAAAGGATGATGGGGGGGTCCTTACCCAAGGCTCTTCAGGGGAAGGGTGTGGGCGGGGTGGGTCTTGAGCCTGTAGGCCTTATGTGGCCGGGGGGCATGGGAGGTGCCCCGATGGGAGTAGGCTGAGATATTTTACCTCTCCCCTAGGGCCACATGTGGTACCCACTACCGCCAGGGTCTCAGGTGGAAAGAAGGTGTCGTTGCTGAAGGGCAGGTTGGGTGCCACCTGTTGCAAAGCAGGGGTCACCCTGGCTTCCCTGAGCCAGGCCGCTCGACGGATGATTATGGCTGAGGCCATGGTGCAGGCTACCATGTCCCGGGCTGACAGAAGGAGGCCTTGGGAGATTATTCTTCCCTCCTTCAGGAATGCATCATATTCTTCTTTGGTCTCTGGTGAGAGCAGATGTCTGAACTTTGTGAAGGATTCCCACACATCCAGCATGTATCTGCTGGTTAGGGCCTGGTTGTTTGCAAGCTGTAGTTAGAAGGCCAAGGAGGAGTAGACCTTATGCCCTAGTTCTAACTCCCTTGCTTCCCTCGATGCTGGGAGAGGGTTGCTGGGGGGTTCACCTGGGCCTAACGCCATTTGTACCACATACAGGGTTGGGATTGGGTGGTTGATGAGGGAGGGGAACTCTGATCCCAGGACTCTATACTTGAGGCCAGCTGTGTCTGACACCGGGGAAATGGAATCCAGATTCTGCCATCGGGAGGAGGCAAGGTCCCAAACACTGGGATGCAGGAGAACTGTAACCGGCTCCACTGAAGAAAACATTGGCCCAAATAGGGTATCTGAGAGGGGCTCGGAGTTTTGCACCTCCATCTCCAAATGGGCTGCGGCGTGGTGCAAGAGTTTCAAGTGTGCTGATAGATCACCTGTATATGAGCCCAGTACCGGTGAGAGAGTGGTACCGGCTGCCCTCAATGGGATTGATGGCAACGGCATCTCATGTGGGGACCATTCATGAGCGCAGAAGCAGAATGGGGACCGTACCGAAATGCAGCACCGAGGCCGCTTGGAGCCCCTTGATGGACCTTCCTCAGGACTTTAGCAAGGGGAAGCATCGCATGATCCCCGAGGTGGTACCAGAGACAGCAAAGTTATATGTTGCCACGGGGAAGGCTCTACAGTACCTGGGCCCGAAGGAGTAATGGGTGGCGGGGCTTGAGTGCCCGGGGTCGGAGGGAGGGATGGAGAATGGTGCCACTCATAATGTACCCAGGCCTTTGATATGAAGGCTAGCTTGCCCCTCCTAACTGGTGCCAGGGAGGGAGGTGTGGGCAACAAAAGGAGTGCCCGTGCAGCCTCCACTGCCTCCAGGGTTGTTGGGATTGGGAGTGACCCCAAATGGACTCATAGCGAGCCCCTACCTGGAGAGACAGGGCTGCCTTTGTGAAGTAGCACAGGGGAAGAGGATGAAATTCAACCCTGCAGTGCCGAGGGTGGCTGGTGCCGAGGCGGGCCCGGCACCATCGGCATGGGGCTGAGGCAAGCCTGTGGTACCAGAGGTTTCTCAGAGCGGCACCTGGGTGGGCCCTGTATTGTCAGTATGGGGCTGTGGTGAGCTTGCGGTGCCGGCGGTGACCTAGAGCGGTCCTGGGGTGAGCCTGGTGCTGGTGGAGTGTCGGCACCGAGGTACAGAAGTCAGTACCAAGTTCATCCCCTTGCGGCCTCTGTCATCATGGTGCTGGGTGGGTCCCAGTGCTGAGCTGGCTCGCAGCACCAGATGGGCTCTCGAAGCCTCGGGAGAGGCGTGCCGAGCCTGTTTGGAGGCTAGGACACGGATCTTTTGCTCCCTATCCTTGATTGTCCTAGGTTTGAAGGACAGGCATATGGAGCAGGTGGTGACCAGGTGGTCTTTGCCGAGGCACTTCCCATGGGGGGGTCATCCGGGGGGAAGGCCTTGCTGCACTCTGTGCAGGGTTTAAACCCCAGCATGGTGAGAGGTAGATTCCAATGTTCTGGCCTGAAACCTGGAGTCGTCTTTGGTGGAACTATGTCTACAAAAAAGTACTCCCAGTCAGGCGTGAAGCTCATACAATCACAGATAGCCTGCTTGCTTTCGCAAGGAGCAGATGTTCCAGATCCGAAAAGGAAGGTGGAAGAAATGAAACTGGGGAGGGGTTGGGAGGCGGCCATATATATAGCCACTGGGTGGCGTGGAGAGCGGTGGCTGCCTGCCCTCTCCTGTCAGGCTAGGACAAAAGTTTTTCTGACCAATCCGGCGCTCCGGCATGGAGACACCTATTACGGAATGCATCCAAGCAGCGCTCGAAGAAGAATCTGAGTTATGCCACCACAACAGACTGCTACATATTTTGAGTTTTGTGAATTAGAATTTTGATCTGGAAGTAGAGCAGAAAAAAAGGAATACTGAACAGGTGAAAGGAATTGTTGTAGAGTGTTTGCTAATAGTTTTTAGTGGACTTGGGTGGAAATGAGTAAGAAAATAGAGTCACTTAACAGAGCTCAGCAAAGGAGTAGAAAGAGAAGACTATCCTGAAGTTATCAGATCAGCTGAGTGATGTTTTAGTTGGAGAAAAAGATAGAACAGAGTCAGCGTCTGATACAGGAAACAGACAAGAAAAGTCATTATTGTCAGGAATGGCAGGTGCCAGTGTAAGATCATTGGGCAATTATAAATCAGAGGCTGGCTTTAGATTGAATCAGTGAGTTGGAAAGTCTTTGTGAGGTGTTGAAGAGAGAGAGGATGAATGAACGTACAGCATCACTTGGTGTAGCAGAGCTGCGGAAATAACAGCTGTGAGCACCTTAAGGGAGACAGAAAGCAGAGGAATGCAGATGGTGGCACAGACTGAAAGAGAGAGAGAGGGGATGAGTTAGAGGAGGATGGAGCATGAATTTCCATCCACATTGGGGTGGTAGAACCAGTGGAGCTGGACCAAACTGTAGGACCAATTACCTGAAATAGGGTGAGAGAGTTACTTCAGCCTGACACAGTGTTTTTGGAAACCAAATCAGAGGTTAAATCTCAGAACCCAAAAGAGGAAGTTAGTGGTACCAAAGCTGCAAACAGTTTGTCTGCAGAAAAGTCCTAGAGTAGCAGAGCAGGAGTCAGAGTCAGATGTCATTGTAGAGGAAGTGACTGGTGATTTACCAGTAAGATAAGCAGACCAAAGAGGGAAGAGATTTTTTTCTTCTGTTAGCATCTGCCCTTGTAAGAGAAGGGGGAATGTATTTAGAGACCGCACAGGGACTGGAAGATGCAGTTCCACAAGTAACACAAGTAGCTAGTGTCTATAATTTAGTGATCTCAAGATTACATCAGGGGGGTAATACAACAGCCAGGGATAATATCCTTGCAATCGCACATAATGATACATTGGTACCATGCGGCTCAAGAAATCTGGCCCCTTCAGGTGGTCACTTCTCACTTGGCCAATCATTACAAGCACCACTGAGATCCCTTGAATTTCATAAACCAGTTCATTTCTCCCCCTTGGTATCCACTAGTATTACCCCGTGTACCTGTAGATCACACAGTTACTCTTTTTCAGGAATGAAGAGGTAGCTTTAAGGTGAAGTGGGATTTTCTCCCACAACAGCTCATGCAATAAATAAATCTGTTAGTATTTCAGTGCCACAGGACTCCTTGCTTCTTTTGCTGAACTAAACTAACACTGCTGCCCCTTTGGAACTTCTTTCCATGAGTGACTCTTTTCAGCAGCATTCCTCTGAAGCCCCCTTCTTCTTCTTCTTCCCCTAGCTATGTCCATGACTTTTTTTTTGATGGAGGGGCTGCTGGCAGTGACTGAAGATTGGGAGGGAGGGTCTGGCATGGGGATTGGCTATGGTTGCCAACTCCTGCTGGCCCTACTTCAACATAAGCAGCACCCAGGGCTAGCTGGACTTGCCATCCTCTTGAATTTAAAGCAAAGACCTAATGAGTCTCCACATCAGTTTTGTAATTTCAGTAATTCTTTTCCCCATTTGAAGGAAAAGGCTAACATACTTGTCAATGATACCACTTTCATGAAGGATGTATTGGCTTTTTTGACTAACACCAAAGCACATTTCCAAGGCTTCCTTGGGAAGGAAAGGCCTTAAATTAGATAGGCGTGGAGCACCTGTTGCAATGCCACAAACCAATCCTTCTGAGGAATAAGGGACTTTTGAGGACCTCACCTCAAGAATCACAGTTCAGCTTTTCTAAAATCATCTAAAAAATCATTGTTGGTAAAGTGATTCTAACCTATATAATAATCCTGGACCTTAGAGTGGGTGTGCCTCTTGACAGCATTATATGTTCAGACCCATGTGGGGCCATGGGAACATGTTCTTTTCTTCAGATATGGCCTAGGGATCCAGATCCACATCTGCAGGGATCTAGATCACTAGCTCTCCACTGCAATGAGGATCCAGTTGTGACAGTGCTTAGGTAGTGCAACAGATGCTGGAAGCTCAACTCCAGGATATTTGGATGCTTCAGAGCTTATTAATTTGATGTTGGAGGGCTAAAGCCTCTCACTGTGGAACCAGCCTGTAGCCTCTGTTAACATATTTTCTTTTCTCCCATGGACAGCTTTCCCTCCTACAGGGTTGGTTGTGCCCAAGGAGGTGGTCAAAAAGCCCATGGATTATTTGTAATGCTGAGTATTTTGTGGACATCAGGCCATGAATGAAGTCCTAGCCCCTTTAAAAAGGGATGCAAGCAGGAGACCTACAGTATCTGCTGTGGTAGGGCCACCATATGAATTTTATTATAGACTTTGAGGCAGTGATTAGCATTATGCATGTCAAAAACCCTAACTAAGTGTAAGTACAACAATTGTGAAAAATACTTATTGGCCACTAGGTGGGCCATTCAACATTCTTCTTTTCTGATTGGCCTCAGCCCAATCATATTATGCTCATTACACACACCACTTCAGTTCTTGCTGCCTAACAGGGTAAAAGATAGGCAAGTCGCACATACTCACTTAGCTCATTGGTCATGAGGAAAAATGTTGCAGTAAAACATATTAGGATACCCTCTTTGTTATTAACTCTCTCATTGTATGAAAGGGAAAGCACATGTGTTTCCATATAATGCCCAGCTGGAGCAAAGGAGGAGGTGAGAAAGCTTTTTCTGTCTTTTATACAGGAAAGCAAATTAATTCAAGGGGGACTATTTCTATGTCCACCATGTTGCTAGTATGAAAAGAAGACCTTATACTGTGTTCAGAATCTGTGCTGTCCTGTGTTCGGAATCCCATGACTGATAATTCCCTGCATCTATTTTCCTCCCTTTCTGTAAGTTTCCCCATCTTCAAAGCATCTGACGAAGTGCGATTTTTCTCCCACAAAAGCTCATGCAATAAATAAATTTGTTAATCTTTAGGTGCCATAGGAGTCCTTGCTTTTTTTGCTGAAATAGACTAACAAGGCTACCTCTTCGGAATCTCAATTAATTGGACATTTGAAGTAAAACACACTGAAGAAAGGAGTATAATAGACACTTATGATCAGTCCAGTCATAAGATTACCTTAAAATGCATATGTTCTATGAACTTATTCCTTTACTTGAAAATGTTTAAGCACTAATGCAGTGGTGAATCTTATTTGCTTTGTGCATATGGAGAATACGATATAAATACTATCACAAATATATTGCAATCTCGAAAATTAGGAAAGGTTCCAAACCTAATCAAGAATGAGCAATTACTAAGTAAGTGTCACCCAAAGTGTTTTTAAAGGCTGGAAAAGAAACAATCCACATGTTTGGATCTATGCTAACATTTGCTATTAGAAACTATTTCCAGTCATGAGACAAGTGGGATCTGTGATACCTCTCCCCAGCCAAGACAATTGTTCTTCCAATGGCACAGTTCTTGTGCGCCTCATTCACTATTTCTTTACCAACGTTTGGCCCAGACAAGATTGGCAGCTGTCCAGTCCATGGATCACTTTGAAGATGATCTCTGCAGAGAATGTGTCATTGTGCCTTCCTTGGTAGTCTCTCTCACTCCAGCTCAGACTTGGAAAGTT
>ML682014.1:25016594-25060089 GCA_007922195.1 Podocnemis expansa | reverse complement strand
CCCCCCGCTCGCGGCATCACCCCCCCCGCTCCCGCTAGCCCCCCCTGCTCCCAGAACACGCCTTCCACTCCCGGCATCACCCCCCCTGCTCGTGGCATCACCCCCCCGCTCCTGCTAGCCCCCCTGCTCCCGGAACATGCCCCCCCCTGCTCGCAGCATCACCCCTCCCCCCCACTCCCAGCAGTAGGCCTACCCTAGATGGTTGTGGACCCCGATGAATGGTGGAAGGCTGAATGTGGACCGGCTCGCAAAAAGTTTGAGTACCCCTGGGCTAGACCCTCCCAAGACCAGATGGGAGATCCCACAGAAGGTTGTGGAGAATAACAGGGCTAAGATTCTGTGGGACTTCCAGATCTAGACGGACAGGCAGGTACTGGCCAATCAACCAGACATCGTGGTAATAGACAAGGACCAGAAGACAGTGGTGGTGATAGATGTAGCAGTGCCAAGTGACAGCAACATCAGGAAGAAGGAGTATGAGAAGCTGAAGAAGTACCAGGGCCTGAAAGAGGAACTAGAGAGGATGTGGAAAGTAAAGGCCAAAGTGGTCCCAGTGGTGGTAGGAGCACTCGGGGCTGTGACTCCTAAGCTGGGAGAGTGGCTCCAACAGATCCCAGGAACAACATCAGAGCTCTCTGTCCAGAAGAGTGCAGTGCTAGGAACAGCTAAGATACTGCGCAGAACCCTCAAACACCCAGGCCTCTGGTAGAGAAACCGAGGTTGAGGAAGACACATACCACCCATAAGGGTGAGAGGGGAATTTTTTTTTTTAATATATGTATATATAAGGAAAATGGGTTAGAGCTTCTGTCTCTGAAACACTAAGAAATTCAGAGGCTTGCCCCCTCCCCCATCTGGGGATGGCCGTCCGGTCCCCGACTAGCGATAACCCTCCATTTTGGGTTCTCTAACCTCAAGGTACCTTTGCAATACCGCAGTTGATACTCTGCGGGAGGCTTCTCTTCCGAGGTGGTCAGGAGATATTCTTTCCTGCCCCTGACAACCATATTTCAGGGGTACCTCCGCATCAACGTGTCTTTTCCCCTGGTGCTCATGCCTTGCTATGTAGCCGTGACGCTACCCCCTTTGGTGGTGCCCTGGACACATAAGTCCATATTCCTAATACAGCACCCCTTCGAGCCCTTGGGCCACCTCAACTTGGTGGCCGAGGGGTAGTTGGCATTGTCCCTGCCTTCCCCTGTCCCTTTGCATACAACCCTCGTGTTGCTGGAATCCCACAGGATTACATGCCAAGAGAGCTCCCTCTCCTTTCTCCATGAGTTCTCATGCTACCAAGGTTATTATAGGTACTAATCCATCAGCACTGTCCGGGCCATTACGTCTCCTTATGGGTGCTAGTGTCCTGGAGTACCTCTCCAGCAAGGAACCCGGAGTTTGGTACCATTCTTAGTTGGAAGAGTATGCTTTGTGCACTAACTTGAGATCCTGTAGTTGGCATACCTGTGCCTTCCACCGTTTCACTGTAGGCCTTTGCCTTCAGTGTACGGACTTGTAGTGTCTTGCCAGACCATTCTCAATTATTACTACCTTCATCGATCAGACCCTGCTGGCACTGGCCGTGTCCAGTCCAGGGGATAAGGTTCATCCCTCTCGCGGCTACCTGTGTAGGCAACAAGCATCCAGGTGAGACCGTGACTCTTTGGATCCCAGCTCAGACCTCAAGGTGCTCAATCCATGGGATACTGCTCATTCCCTCCATTGCTTCCCATGCAGGCCACAATCATTGGTTAAACTTGCTCCTGTTGGCCTCCAGCTTTCTTGATGAGCCCACGAAGAAAGGTCCTATGGCCAGACACCTTTCTTCTGGCCTTCATACCTTTGTGTTCTGCTACTTAGGTGGAACATCCAATGCAACCCTCTATTGTTTCACGTTGCGTTCTTCATATTCATTACAGTGATTTTGGCCCATCCTGCCCACTCTCTTATGCCTCGGCAGGTTTGGCCCTGCCCCTGTCTTAGGTTGGCCCTCAGCTGTCGATCTTTCTATGCCATGCAAAGAGCCTATTTGTCTCTTGAGTCTGGTTAGATTCTGGTTTGTTGGGCTTCTTCCCATTTGAGGCATATTGCTGTGCTGAAGGTGGAAGACCCAACTCCACCCGCCATCCATCAGCATGGCTAGTAGTCACCTATTACTGAATGCATCCAAGCAACTCTCGAAGAAGAACAGTGGGTTACTAACCAGTAACCATCCTTCTTCGAGATAGGCTGCTTGGATCCATTCAGGTCCCTCCCCTCCATCCCTGCATCTGGAGTTGGCAACTCTAAGAAACTGAGGAGGGGTCAGGAGGTGACCATATATATAGCCACACGGTGGCGTGAGGGGCAGAGGCCGCCTACCCTCTCCTGATAGGCTAGAACAAAAGTTTTTCCAGCCAGTCCAGTGCTCCGACATGTAGACACCTATTACTGAATGGGTTCGAGCAGCCCATCTCGAAGAAGGATGGTTACTGGTGAGTAACCCACCATTCTTACATTTGCATGTGTGCATGCACATATGAAAAGCCACCTTTGCTCCACAGCTTAGTTTGCCGCACTTGAGCTGTGAGGAGAGTTTCTGAGTATCTGCAGCAAGGCAGAGACAGAGAATTTCACACAATGCTGGCTCTAGGCAAGACAATGAAGAGGAAGTAAACAGGAAAAGCCTCCAATTATCTCTCTTTGGTAACGGGTCTGTGGATCTGACGAGACTAGACAAGATGAAAGGCAGTGCAGATAAGACCTGGAATGTCCTTAAAGTTTTTCTTTTCCATTTTAAAAGCTTCAGTATACTCAAAAAGATATGTACCATTCATTAAGTAGCAGATGTAACATTTGTTTTTATCCTTAACTTCGTCTTAAAGTTTTTTATGGCTGGAATTTTATACGAAGTAAGGGTATAGTATGATGTATTTACACAAACTGTATGTGAGAAATTCACCCTGTCTTTGGTTTTGTATTTGCTCCCATGTATTTTGAACTTAAGTTTTTGCCTTCTGGCTAGGTTTTTAGACAGACAGATGACATGCCTATCATCCTGAACTTTTTAGAATTCTCTTGGGCCTCTTTGAATTAGTAACACCACTGGCCCATTGGAGCTTCAGGAAAACAGAAGCAATTACAGCATTAACTTTTAACAGCATAATAAACCTGTAATGGCACAGTCAATAAGAGCACTTCCACATAGTGAATAATCTAGGGATGTTTTTCAGTTAATTAAAATTGTGTAAAGCAAACTCTTATCCATTAATCTTGAATAATGAAACCCCCAATCAACCAAAAAACTAAACCAAAGCCCACAAAGAAAAATATAACAACTCCCCCCAAAAAACAAAAAAAACCTCACCCAACAATGAAAAGTTTAGCATATAGATTGCTGCACAACTAGAACTAAACACTTTCTCTATGCTTACACTGATAGAGTTAAATAGATTTAACTTATATCGATATAATAAAATCATTAAATCGATTTCAGTTAAGTCAACTTAACATGTCTCCACTAGAAACCCAAATCGAACTAGCATGTCCATGGATAGGACTTGCTAGTTTGATTTAGGAGATGGGCACCGTGGGAGGTGTGGCAACATGGCCCCCAAGAAAGGCCATGCCCCCCCAGCCCATCCCATAAATTCGGGCTGTGAACTCAGCCCGCTGCCCATTCTGGCTGGCAGGAGGCTGAGGGAGACAGGTATGGATCCAGTCCAGCTTCAATACCGTGCCTGCGTGGTGCCCAGGACCTCCGCTAGCTTGAAAGGTACCTACTCCACCGGGGCACTCTGTTCCAGGACCATGAGAGCACTGAGGCAGACTCTAGCATCACCACAATGCTGGCTCTGCAAGCAACTACAGTCACCCTGCTGCCCTCCATGCCCTCTCAAATCTGGGCATGCAACACCAGCAGAGTATGGTGGGAACAGATTGTCCCCCACTTGGGACAGTGGGTAGTGGAAGAGGAACTTCCACATGATTAAGCAGACCTTTGAACACCTGGTCCACAAACTCAACCCAGTCCTGCAGCACAGGGACACCTGCCTGAGACCCACCATCCCCATGGACAAGAGAGTGGCTGTCAATCTCTGGAAGATGGCCACTCCAGAGTCCTACAGATCCATCACCCACCTCTTTGGCATTGGGAGGGCCATCATGGGGACAGTCCTCCTGCAGGTCAGTAGGGCCATCAACACATTCCTGCTACCCTGCCTTGTCACCCCAGTAGACCTGCGGGATACCATCATTGGCCTTGTCACCCTCAGCTTCCCCAACTGTGTGGGCATTTTGGATGCCACCCACCTTCCTGTGTCAGCCATGGAGCACCATGGCACCAAGTACTGGAACCTCAATGGGCTACCATTTGGTGGTCCTGTAGGCCCCTGTGGATCTCCAGGGCATCTTCATAAACAGTTATGTTGACCGGCTGGGGTGTTGGGGAAAAGTTGGGTTTTGTTATAGTTGTGTTCTTGTTATATTTGTATGTGTTATACTTATGCTTCCCCTCCCCAGAGGTGGGTGCCTTACTTATGATTACGTAAGCACGGGTATTGCACAATGTATTTGAATGACACATTGTGCAAAGGTGCTTGGCAGACTGCCAAAGGCTGAAATCTGCCTAGAGACTGTGGTCAGGCGTAGAGCCAGCATGCAGTGTGCAGTACTTGTGTACTGTGCGCAGAGTTTCTGGAAAGTGCTGTGTTGATGGACAGTTCCAGTGGTGGGAGAAATCCTGGCCACTGACTGGATAAGTTGGACAATTATATACGAGGAACCTGATCAGGGAGGGGGTCTTCAGTGGGACCTTTCTGTTGGGATACCTCAGAGATCAGGGAGCCTAGGAGAGTCTTGGAGAGAGGGCTGCTGGGTGTCTGATTCCACCTTGGATGCTCAGTGACTAGCTTGCTCGGGCTCTGCCAGGAGGCTCTGGGTCTCTTAACCCTTTGGACTACATGCAGGACTTTGGATCTGGCCATTGGGCCCAGAAGCAGACAGACAGACCAAGGTAGGAGGACTCCAGACCTGGATCCAGAAGCAGATGGGATACAGGAGCAGGACAAGAAGAAGATGAGGCTTCGCTGGATCTTCGGTCATGAACAGCACCCAGCTGGGTGAAGATAAGCTGTGAATATAGTTTCTAGAAAGGACTCTGTGGGGGAAGGGTTACTGGCTGGGGCTTTTGTTCTGTTGCCTTCACTCTTTATTTTGGTGCTTGTTGAGTTAGACTCCTGAGTTGGGGGATAGTCCCCCTTGTTAATAAACATTTGTTGGTTGTTTATATCCTACCTGTGGAGTGAGAGTTATTCTTTGCTCTTTAACCTAGGTTTTATAGATGCCTAAATAGGGTCCGATACCTGAGAGTAAGGGGTGCTAGTGCCTTGTCCAGCATTCCCTTACTATTTTGTGGGAGTGTGCGAGCTATTTCCCTCAACAGGGGAGGGCACATAATGCCCGCATCTTTCAGAACTCCGCCCTCTAAAGGGGCATACATGCAGGCACTCCCCCCCCCCCAAGACATCACCCTTGGGGATGTGTGGGT
Source organism: Podocnemis expansa (assembly GCA_007922195.1). Taxonomy (NCBI): domain Eukaryota; kingdom Metazoa; phylum Chordata; order Testudines; family Podocnemididae; genus Podocnemis; species Podocnemis expansa. The sequence goes on along the minus strand of ML682014.1, from coordinate 25,054,565 downwards.
GCCCATTCTCATTGTTGGGGATGCCGCATACCCACTCCTCCCATGGCTGATGAGGTTATGTTGACTGGCTGGGGTGCTGGGGAAAAGTTGGGTTTTGTTATAGTTGTGTTCTTGTTATATTTGTATGTGTTATACTTACGCTTCCCCTCCCCAGAGGTGGGTGCCTTACTTATGATTATGTAAGCATGATGATGGTCGGGAGTTCTTCAACTGGAAGCTGAACCGGTGCCGCCAGATGGTGGAGTGAAGTTTTCGGTGGCTCAAACCAAGGTGGAGGTGTCTTCTCACATGCCGTCACCTCACTGCAGTGACCACTGCTGAGGTTGTCAGCACCTGCATTGTGCTGCACAACCTATGAGAGCTGTGGGGAGAGAGAGTGGCCCCTATTTGGGAGGCTGAAGCAGAGCGCCTCTCTGGGTGCTTCGAGGAGCCTGAAGCCATGCCCCCAAGGAAGCGAGCCCATCAAAGGGCAGCCGGCATTCGAGAAGCACTCAAGGACCAGTTACTCAGCGAGGAACCAAGGGGGCTGGGCCTGCCAGCAAACTCCCCATCCTCCCCTAGTCTGCCCATGCCTCTCCAGGCTCATTGTCAGTTGGGGGTGCCTCCTCTGTGTTCCCCTCTTCCTCTGTGCCTGGGTGGTGGCTGGACATTAGTTCAAATTAGTCCGTGTTGTTAATTTGAACTAATAATTTTGAGTTTAGTTCAAACTAAACTCAAACTTACTAGTTCGAATTCACAAATTTAAACGAACTTTTCCGAGTGTAGGCATAGGCTTAGTTACTGAAGGAATTTTGAAAGATGGCTTTTCTTATCTTTTTGTTCCCTGTCATAGAGCTTATTACCCCATCATGTAGATAAGTCCTAAAGTTAAGTAAATCAGTTGTAAAGCATGCCTCAGTCATCTTTTACAACACAACATCAGAATGTATGTGGGATTGGCACTACAGAGGCAGTAAAATGGTACAGGCTTCTTGGAGAACAGCCTTTTTTGAAAACTGACCCATTACTCTTTTCCAAAACAATGAAAAATCCTCACCCTGAACACAAAGATTCTCTGAGGCTTTCTTCCACAGGGCTCAATCTGTGTGTTTTTCCCTGATGGTTGGGGCAGGAAGTGTTGGTTCTAAGACAGTGAATTGAACCAGAATAAAATCAGTGAAAATCAAGCTCTTGTTACTTTGTAGTAGAGGGAATATGTAAATATATTTTAAAATTTTACTTAAGCTATGGGTACTTGAAGAAAAAATTATGCTGCATTTCTGACAACGTACCCTATAAATCTCCTGTAGCTGTAATTATTTAATTTGTAATGCTATATGATATAACATGCTCTCACAGTTGCTCAATCAGGCTTCCTGTAATATTTTTTCGTGGAAAACAGCTTATTTACTAATATACTGTTAATTATAGTTCTCAGCAGCAAAGGTGGTGGTTAATGTGGTTAACAACTAATTTGCCAGAGAATTAATGAAACTCATTGGCCTTTTCCTTCTGACACTCAACCATCAAACAAGTAATAATAAACTATGACTGATTACTAAGAAATGTCTTGGTAATTGTAACTTAACTTACAGCATATGAACAGCTTCCCACTTGCTCTTCAGTGAGTAAACAATAAACTAAGCAGTCATCAGTTTTTAGACTTCTGCTCATTAGACTTGTGCATACAGCAGTATCAGCACAATTGTGGCGTGAGGGAGTCTAGCAGCAAACAAGGTTACTGAAGGGTCAATGGAATATGTAATTCAATCACTGCAGATGGCCAAATCCAGTTTATTATTTACAGAGTAGGGTGCTGCCAAGACATTTGTTTAGAAGACACTGTGTGTTAGAGTTCTGTTGTGTTTAAAAGACTTTTAATTATAGCTGAGTATGAATGCTTCTCTTCCTGAGGCCTTTGGGGTTAACTCACTGGCCTCTTAGGAGACCTGGGTTCAATTCCAGGCTGTGCTGCAAACTGCATCTGTGGCCTTGGCCAAGTCATTTTAATTTCTCTTTGCCTCAGTTCCCTCACATCAGAAGAATGAGGACAATACTATTTTTTTCTCCCATCCTATGCCCATGTTGTCTAGTTAAACTGTAAACTCTAGAGGGTGGAGACTCTTACTCTGTTTGTATAGAGACTAGCACTACGGAGCCCTGATTTTGGCTGGTGGAAACAAAAGTGCTACGGTGATACAAGGAATAATTACTTTTAAATATGAAGTACTGATGAAAATAAGTATCTGACAGTGTTTGTCTATATTATATCTTGCTTTTGCTAATATTATATACAAGTGTTCTGCACAGTTCTGTTACATATTACAACTTCCCATTATTGTTCCATAGAAGATGAGAAATAATTTGCAATTTGACATGACTAATTAGTTATTTTTGTTGATGGATACTCAAAAGAGGCTACAAGGACAAAGCTGGATTAACTGGTCTGGGGGCCCCTGGCTGCCCCACACCACAGGACCCCTGTCTGGGGCCTCATCCCCAATTGAGGGGGCCAGGTCCCCACCTCCACCAGCGCCAGGGTTGGGGGCCCTGGAGCCAGAGACTAGTCTTGCTCTGGCCAGTGTGCCAGAGGGGCATGGGGGGAAGCTGGCGTGCAGCGAGGCGAGGCAACCCCAATGCAGCCATGAGTCCTGGAGAGCTGTGCCGCAGTGCCAGGCTGGAGTGGACTGGACTGGGCTCCACCAGGCAGCTTTCCTCCTAGGCAGAGCAAGCAGGCAGTGGCCTGCCCTGCACCCTAGTTGGCAAGGTAGCAGGGCAGGAGCATAGACCCAGCCTGGCCTCTGCCTTCAGGGCCCAACCCTGCCCCTCCCCACAGCGCCAGCAGGGCAGGAATGCTTAGCGAGGGGCACTTAATTATCGGAGTGGTTTTTACAGGTTAGAGCTCTGGCTGGGGCCCAACGCTTAAGCCTCTAAAGCCTCTCTGATAATCTGGCCCTCCACAAGGGTTTTTGAGCTGATCTTGACTGAAGCACGTATTCTCAGTACTGTGAAATAATTTATCCTGTCTCAGGACTGTAAAATGCTGAGCAGATCTCACCTGACCCAAACACAGTAAAAGATGGACAGGCAGAAAATGGCTTATGGAAGACTGGCAGGAACTCTGAAGAATTTAGAAAAAAAATGTTATTCCCTTTTCAAAATAGCTGACCTTTTATTGAATTGTGTTGGCATCCTCAGGTGCTAATGCACACAATGAGAGCATATTTGCTATTATACGTGACATCTAGGCTGGGAACAAAGCTAGAATGTCAGCAGATATAGTAAAGGTTATGATAATGGTTATAGAATTCAGCCTGAAAATGGCAGGGTGTGTTCTCTTAACTACCTTTAGGTAAAACGAGCAAGTCCTTTAAAATATATAAAAAGGAAGCTCACTGCATTAAAGCATTTAGAAGGTCTAGGGAAAGGCTGTGTTTTATGTTTAGAAACCCAAACTAAAATAGCTTTACTGAGTAGTATTTGAGCTGTTGATAAGCGGTCGGAAGTGAGAATGTAACAGTGAACTTCTCAGTTCAGCTTATCTTTTTGCAGCAGTTAAAAGGAATAGTTCTGACAAACAGCAGTAGTAGTATCTGGCATTTCACTTCTTCCAAGTGTTGTATAGATATCAGAAAACAAATATCATTTGTTCAAATTCAGAGCTATGTTGAACTCTAAGTCTGTTGGGAAAAAGACTTTTTCTATGTACAGTTGCTCTCAGTTGCAGGGCCACTTTTAAGACATTATCCAGGCTCTGGACCATACACAGTGACCGAGACTGTGTCAAATTAGGTCCTGTTGTCAAGCCAGCTGCTGTTCTCAGAAGTAATGTGCCTTTGTTCTTTGCAGGATCAGAAGCATGTCATGCATTCTTGGCTTGGTCTGCCTCTAACTCAGGAAAACCGTGAAGAGCTAGCTGTCTTAATGTGTCACCTGTTCTTGCAGAAATGGGACCACTTTGAAGGCTGAACCAAATAGAAGAGTTTTATGTAACCATTCATTATTTTTGGATCAGTATTCCTAGAGTCATAGTGTTTAAAGCCAGAAGCATCCACCGGATCATTTCATCTGACCTCCTACATATCTCAAGTTACGTCCACTAGACAGCACCTGCACACTAAACCCAACAATGGAAATGAGACCTACGTTAGACTATTATGTGCCCTCAGCAGAAAATAGGAGGGACTGAGGTGCACTTAGTGGTGGAGGCCCCTGTAATGGCAGGAAAATGATTAAATAAGATATACCTGGCAAGTGACACAGCCACACACTGAAAAGGAAAGCAAAGCCCCTCTCCCCACAATTGCTCCTGATTAGACTCAGGGAAAATTCCTTCTTGATCCCGCATAGATGGATCAGTTAGACCCAAGGCATATATGCAAGAACTAACTACCCAACCAAATGAGAGGGAGAATGCTTAGAACCCTGGACCACCCAGTACAGTACTTCAGTTCTAGTCATGCCTATCTCTTTAATCTCTTCAGAGGAAAGAGATTAAAAAACTTTTCAGAATACACAGGGGGAGGGGGAGATGATCACTCCCTGACCCCACTGGAGGCCAGCGGAAACCATGAAGTAAAATCTTTAGAAACATAAGAGAAGAAATGGAGCTGAACCCCAGGTTCTTGAGCCTGTCAATTAATGTGGGTAGGGGTACATTGTACTCCCAATCATATAATCACACTCATAAATTTGTTCAGCATGGTCTTAAAACTAAATAAGTTATTTGCCCCCACAATTACTATTGGAAAGCAGTTCTAGCACCTCAACTTCTAATTTCCATCCTGAATTTGTTCGTGGCCAGTTGATATACATTTGTTCTTGTGCCAGAATTGCCCTTTAGTTTAAACATCACTCCTCCCCAGCTTGGCATTTACCACCCTAATGTATTTAGAAAAAGCAGTTGTATCCTCTTTCAATCTTCTTTTTGAAAGACTAAAAAAGGCAGATGCTTCCAGTGTCCACTCATAAATTAGGCCCTCCATTCCCCTGTTCACCCTTGTAATTTTTCTCTGAACTTGCACTTTAATTGAATTTTTCTTGAACATAGGTGACCAGAACTGCACATGTTATTGCAAGTGAGGTCTTACTAATGCCTTGTACATTGACATTAATATTTCATTATCCCTACCAGATACATCCTCAGATAGCATTTGCCTTTTTCACAGTCACATCACATTGATGGCTCATATTCATCATATGATAGTCTCATACAGACAGGTCTCTCTCGTCCTCTGTTGCTTCCAGCTGATGAGCCCTAGCTCATGCCAGAAATTCTTATCATTAGACCCTAATAACAATAAATTTTATATTAGACCCCTTGTATGTTATCCTATTGAATTTTGATGCCTCCCAACTTTGTATCCTCAGCAAATTCATTATCATGCTCCTACTTTTCAAGTCAAGATTATTAGTAAAAATATTAAGTAAGACTGGACCCAGGACTAATCCTTGAAGAATGCCATTAGTAACCCCTGTCCATTCACCCTTCAGCACAATCCATTGCCTTCTCCCTTTCAGCAAATTCCATATCCATTTTACTGTGCTTGTGCTGATCCCCATTGTCCCTAATTGAATAACTTCCCCATGTGTTAGCATGTCAAAAGCTTTACTGAAGTCCAAATATATTGGATTTATTGCCCTTCCCTTTACTAAAAATATCACTTACTTTTCTCAAAGATGGAAATCGAGTTGGCTGGAATAATTTACCTTGGGTAAACCTGTTATATTATATCCTCTTTACCTCCATGAATTTAATTATTTGTTCCTTCACAATTTGCTTTAAAACTTTGGATAGCTGAGGTCATGCTAATAGGTCGATAATTACCTGGATCACTTTTTTTTTCATAAAAACATAAAAACTGACATAAAGGTGCAAAAAAATTGTCCAGAGACTCACAGAAAATTAGGCTTGGAAGGGACCTCAGAAGGTCATCTAGTTCAATTCCTTGCTTATAGCAGGACCAACACCAACTACATCATCCCAGCCAGGGCTTTGTCAAGCCAGGTTGTAAAAACCTTTAAGGGTGAAGATTCCACCACTTCCCTAGTTAACTGATTCCAGTGGTCCACCAGCCTCCTAGTGAAAAAGGTTTTCCTAATATGCAACCTAAATCTAGCCCAGTATCCTGTCTTTGGCAGTGGTTATTACTAGAGCTCTAAGGTAGTGAAAAGAATAGGAGAGTTGGAGTGATACACACCTATCCTCTACTTCCAGTGTTTGAAAGCCAGTAGTTTAGCATCTCTCTGAGCATGTGTTTGCATCTCCCACCTCTTGGCTAAGAGCCATTGATGGCTCTATCTGAAATGAACTTATTTAGTTCTTTTTAATTTTTTTAACCCGAGTGTACTTTGGCTGTCAAAATGCCCTATGACTGTATTCCACAAGTTAATTGTGTGTTGTGTGAAAAAAATACTTCCTTTTGTTTGTATTAAACCTGCTGCCTATTAATTTAATTGGGTGACCCCCCCCCCTTGTTTCTTGGAAAGGGTAAATAGCACTTCTCTGTTCACTTTGTATAGAAATATGGGGAGGGACGGTACCATTACCAATCACAGGTATCCAACGTCTCAGGTAACAAGATATCAATCTAAATCTTTGAAAATGCATAAAAGAGTTTTAGGAACCTGTTTGTACCATGGAATAAAACCAAAACATACTGTCTTGATGGTTTTGGTTGTTATATGGTTATATGTTATCTGTATTCACAGTAAGCAGTTTTACTTTTCCCTATATTTTACTCATTTCTCTGATTTCTTGACTTTCTGTGAATTTGAGTCTTATCCTCAAAATTACAGCTATCCAAGGGTATTGTCTGCAGTTATCAATCTGTTTTATGAAAGATTATCATAGTGCTCTATAAAGAGGCAGTGATATGGCAAAATTTTTTAGCTCTTTCTGGAGTTTTGAATTGTTACATAAAGGATTTAATTGTTCCTTGTTCTCTTAACTTGTTAGCTATGTAAAGAGAATGATAATGCAGGAAAAATACCCTATAAAGACAAGGTAAGTGTGATGGATGTGTAATTTATATGCGTGCAAATTTCTTGCTTGAGTAACTGTGGTCAAAACCTTTAGACTGGAGAGAAATGGAGGAAATGTAAAAATACCGCATATTTTGGTTGCATAAACCGAATAGAGGTGCATCCAACTCTTCTCATGATTGTATGCTTGCAATGGTGGTTTATGCATGACTGAAATTATTGTTTGGAAGCAGTTTATCTCTCTATTTAACAGTAGAGAAGATATGTCTATCAGATAGTATGCTTCTATCTCAGATATCCAGCTGTGAAGCAAGCAATGTTGGAATACCAGTCTTTTAAAAATCATAACAGAATCATGAAACAAGGTTTAAAAAATTCTTTTGACACATCTTGTGTTGATACAACAGGCACAATTTTAACTCTTCCAGGGTTCCGTTTGTGCATTGTGAAGAACAATAAGATGAATGTAGTGTACCCTTGCAGTTTTCTGTGTTTCAGAAACCACCAGAATCAGCAAAGAACTACACCATATCTATATATTTATATTTAGCTAGTCTCTATGTGACATGTTGTTTATAGTTGTTATACTCATTTGGACCCTGAAATGCCCTTGTAGTTCCTTCATGTTATATGTGTTCAAAGAGCAAAAGACACAACATGACTATATTCAGCTCTTTTTATTTGGTGTGTGTGTGTGGTGTTTTTTGTATCCATTGAACCATAAAGTGACAATATTCTTGCAAGCCCATATAATGGTCTCTAGTCTGTGCTTAGGAAATGTGCCTCTGTTGTGTGAGTCAGCTGTACAAAGCAGATCCCTCCAATTCATGAATGGGTTGACATGGCCACCTACCAATGAGGGCACAAAGTTTGCCTTGCCTATGTGAGAGGGTGTGGTAGAGGAATGTACCTTAGTTGCAATTCACATGTTAGGTATGGGCTTGGGTCCACAATGATTTATCTGGCTCAATTTTGCAAAATTTACAGTACAATGTCAGCAACATGTGGTCTGAACCTTCAATTCCCAACTCAAAAAAAAACATCCTTTGGAACTTTTGAAATGAATCTAAGCATGATCAATATTTTCTGAGATGTTTATGAACCAAAAATGTCTCAAAATTGGATGCCAGACAGGTCAATATCAATCACATCAGGACAGTTGCTCACAAAATTTCACTCCAGCATAGGTACCTCTTTCCTTTAGGCAGTAGTTTACCACCAGTAAATCTAAGAAAATGAGTTTGAGCCACAAAAAATCATTCCTGTTTTTTAAAATAGAAAACTAGGTGTATTGTTGTGATACTATATTTTAAATAATTTTACTGCAGCATACAGTCCCCTGTTTTTCATCCCAGAGCCCTTTCTGTAGTTATCTTTGATTCCAATAATAAAAGTTAAGTAATTAATTAGAGCAAACATATGGTAATCAGCACCGGAAGAAATAAACATAAAACACAACTGGTTTATAACTAATAAATAATTATGTACTCTGTTCTATCATCACTATGCTGGGCATGTCTAAATGGCATCATTATGAAAATCAATTTATAGCACAGCTGCGTTAATTATGGAGACAGATTAAAGCTTCAGTCTTGCTCATTTTCTTCCTATTTGAATCATGCTTTTGTACCCATTTCTTAGAAATGGGGCGAAAACCCCATTTTTAATTAAGTTAATATTGGTATGCAAAAAGTTTCACATTGTAGTAGCTTCCTCAAGGTCTTTTATAGGTGTCAGAGACAAGCTTCGTATTCTTTGACTGTATTACTGAGAAGCATGGAAGATTAAGCAGAGACTATAATGATATATATCCCTGCATTTGGATTTAATCTGTGCCTGAAGATATTTTGACCTAAATTAGAAAATATATTGCAGTTTCACATGAGGCAGCTGCAGCCAGTTCATTCTGAGCTACGCAAATTTGACTTCATAGAATATGGAATGGGTAAAATTATTTATGAATCATTTAGTCACAAGTTCCTGAGCTGGATTGAAAAGAAGACTATAGATTTGCATTCTTGTTTTACTTCTCTGTTCTCTTCTTTCCTTTTTCCCCAGCTGAGGCAGTGAGAGATAGGTATATTTAGTTGGACAAATCTGCTGAATTAAAATACTACTAGGATGAAATCTCTAATCTAGAATCTTTTGGGCATATACTTCTAAATAAAATTAGAGCTGGACTTGTGTAAAACTGGATGTAAGCACTCCAAAAGTGTTTGAAATCCAATCCTTGTTGTGGATCTGAATGTTACAAATGGCCCCTAATTTTATAATGGGCTGGCTGAGCCAAAACACTAAAATATAAAATTCAGAAGGTCATAACAAACATCTTTTAATCTCTTCTCCTCATATCAGCGATCTGTAGTGGTTTCAGCGCATCTTTCTGCTCATTTGTGAAATCATCATCAACAAATATATTAAGCATTTTAAAGGAGCACCTTTAAATTGTCTCCCCCAACCCCCTGCTGCGGGGAAACAATTGCTTGATTAGTAACACTGTCAGAAGATTTTATGTGTTCAGTGGTGCCTAATGTTAACTGCTGAAAACACTTTACAATTTCTGTGATAATAAACTGTTTGCTTAGACCATTAATGCTGAAAAGAATCAATAACATGAGCAAACTAGCTACCATCTTGCCAAGAAATGTTTGCCTCTAGAAGTCATATTTCCAACCTGCCTTAAAAATGGTTGTTAAGGCTATTATTCCTACCTAATGAGTGACTTTTCAGAGACTCTTAATGAGTAAGAGCATTGCACTACTCAATACCTACTTGTGGACCATGCTGCTTTGGACCAGAATTGAAATTCATCAATGCTTGTCTTGCTGGCAAAATCATTAGGAAGAAATGCATTATTGAAGAGCTTTCCAGTCACACAGGGTATGGAATTGATATTGATAATAAATGCTGCTAATGTTTTCCAGCAAAATAGACATTCTGAAAAAAGTAATGGTTCTTATGTTTTCAAGTACCACAAATGCAGGGGAAGAAAAGAATTTACATGAATATCGTCAAATTGTCTGCTCTACATTGGCTTCAAAGACTTGCAGAGAATATGACTCTTCTGTTTGGAAATAAACTTTGTAGTAGAGTTAGCATTTTCTTAACCTGGGGCTGATATTGGTTCCAATGATGTGTGAGAGAATTTGTACATCAATGGAAGTATGACTAGGATCTCTGTTAGTGAAATAATTGTACAAAGTGTCCTGTAATCTGGAGACAGCTAGGGAACTAGAAAAGGGTACAGTACTGAATTTCTTTCCAGTGAAAGTTTAGATTTGTTAAAAGGTTTTTTGTTTGTTTTTGTTTCATTTAAAGATGTTTGAATTATTGCATTATGCAGAGGTACAAGTATTGAGAGTGGGATTAGGTGGATGAACAGAAGCCCTCAGACCGTAGGGTTGTCAAGCTGGCAGAGTTCCTCTGGGTGGTATCCACTCACTCCTTGGACTTTGTCATGGAGCAGTGAGTGCTCCCTGGAGTCTCTGATCAGAGTCTACATCTGGTTCTCTCATTTTGAGCCTTTGAACCCACTCCTTTCCATGTTCTTTTTTGCTTTTGTTCCACACAGTCAGTTGCCTTTTGGGCTCTATAGCAAATTTTGTTCAGGTTCTATACTGTGTTCATCCCCATAATATGTGAGTGTCTTCCAGTGCATTATGCAACATGGCAAATAGCTATCACCTATTTGTTCTCTCATCCTCTCCCTAGGAAAAGCAGTGTGTGGAGTGGAGTGTTTTGTTTTCTCATATACATGTTTACTAAAGAAGGTCTTCTGTTACTATGGTGGGCTCTGTCCTGTAATTTCATGAGTTAAGTAGGCTGGCACTTTTTAGGAGCCTAACAAAATTAAATTCATTTTTTTTAAAAAAATTGTTTTTTAATAGTAAAGAAAAGACGACTTCACCTAATAGGAAGCATAGGTACACCAAAATACTGCTTACTCAATTTAAATAGTTACTCGATTCAAAAAATAAATCATGAGAAGAAGGGAGAAACCCCTTCTACCTTAGTAATTAATTATGTTTAAGTAATGGAGGTAATTTCAGTATAGAATTACTTACATTAGTAAACTGTCATGTAATTCATCACACATAACTGTTTGACATAATTGAATTAGCAATATCTTGCAGAAAGCAAATCAATGTTTTAGCATTTGAATTTCTTCCTTTTTGATATAAGACTTGAGGACAGTTGTGGAGAAGAGAAGAAACTGTGAGATGCAGCCTGGTTAGGCCTTGGTCCTGCACGATGAACTGCACAGCCAGTTGCCAAAGGACTCTATGTGAACACAACAGTTTGCCTTAATAAATCTCATAGTTTAAGGCTAGAGGGAGCCATTACATTAATCTCATTTGACTTACATAACATTCTGTGACATCTTGGGGGTCTACCCAGGCCAGTAAATGGTTGGTCACAGTCTGCCTTGCACTCAGATTGTCTTGTGCCTGTGCATCTTTGGTCTCATAGACACAGACCCTAAGGTCAGAAGGGACAAAATGGTCATCTAGTCTGACCTCCTGCACTATGCTGGCCACAGAAGCTTATCCACCCACTCTTGTAATAAACCTCTAACATATGACTGAGTTATTCAAGTCTTCAGATCATGGTTTAAAGACTTCACGGTACAGAGAATCCACAAGCAAATAAACTGTGCCCCATGCTACAGAGGAAGGGGGGGGGGCAACTTCAGAGCCTTTGCCAGTTTGACCTGGGAGAAAATTCCTTCCCGACTCCCAATATGGTGATCAGTTAAACCCTAAGCATGTTGGCAAGACTCATCAGTCAGATATTCAAGAAAGAATTTTCTGTAACAACTCAGAATCCATCCCATCAAACATCCCATTGCAGGCCATAGTCCCATCATTTCATACCATCTATAAAATTATCAAGCTTGCTTTTGAACCCAGCTAGGTTTCCCCCTCCCCCATGCTCCCCTGGGAAGGCTATCCACTCCTCTCATGGTTGGACACCTTCAGCTAAAGTTAAGTCTAAACTTCCTGATGGGCAGTTTATATCCCTTTGTTCTTGTATGCACATTGGTGCTGAACTTAGATAATCCCTCTCCCTCCCTGGTATTTATCCCTCTAATGTATTTATAGAGATCAATCATATCTCTACTCAACCTTGTTTTGGTTTGGCTAAACAAGCCAAGCTCTTTGAGTCTCTTCTCATAAGGCGGGTTTTCCATTCCTTTGGTCATCCTAGTAGCCCTTTTCTCCACCTGTTACAGTTTAAATTCATGTTTCTTAAACACGGGGGCCTAGAACTGCACATATTCCAGATGAGGTCTCACCAACCCCTTGTGTAAATGTACTAACACCTCCATATGCCTACTGGAAATACTTCAGAACTCTGACCCCAACAGCCTGGCAGGAGCTCACAAATCTCACCCTGTTTTTCCAACTTGGTAGCTTCTTGCAGGCCAGTCGTAGTACCCTTCCATCCCCAAAGTTGCCCCCAAATCATCCTGCTGCAGGGACCATCTCTCTCATTGTACTCTCATGGAGAAAACTTTTAAGTTCTCTTCCTTTAGAAGGACAATGTTCTGGCTGTCTAGAAGCACACTGAAATTACACAGTACTAGTAATTTATAAAGAAAGCAAAACAAGTTTATCAACTAAAGAACATGAGATGCTTGATATCATGTACAAAATAGACAGGTAGAGATGATGATAAGCAAATAAAAGTGAAAAGACACACCCAAAAGTTTAAAATTAAAAGAACAAAATACACTTAAAGATAATTTCTCTTACAGTCTCTTTTCCAGCTTTAGCAAGCCAAGGCACATCACAGAGCTCAAATGGCTTGGTTTCTTTCTTGGGTCATAAAAGTTGAACTGAACTTTCTTCTTTATATTCCAAAAAGGGGATGGTTTTAACCTTACTAATCAGGAAGGCCTCCTGAATATTCAATCACCTGCGTCTCTCTGGGGTGCAGGAGCTATGTTACTTGTGTGTCTCAGGATCAAAAAAAATACCTACCAGTTTAGCTTGATGGCATCATTTACTCCTAATATCTAAACGAAGGTAAACACACATTTCTTTGTCTAGGATAGGCCTGCTTTTCACCTTTATCTATGCCAGGCTCTCTGGTTTTAAATATACAGAATTCTTAACTTTGCACATAATGTTAATTCATACAATTTAGAATGTTATTACTTATCAGTGTGTTAGCTTTTGGGGGATACTTCACAAGGCATATTTTTATAAATATCATTGCTGTAGTATGAAGGGTGTGAATGCAGGAGTGCCTCACATTTCACAGATGCCACACACTCAAGGAGTTCTGTGGCACTTTTAAAGACTAACAAATTTATTTATCTCATGAGCTTTTGTGGGAGAAAATCCCACCAATGAAAGCTCATACAATAAATACATTTGTTAGTCTTTAGAAGTGCCACAGGACTCCTTGTTTGTTTTGCTGGACTAGACTAACACAGCTGCCCCTTTGGAACTTGCACACATGCTATAGGATTTCATCCAGTGATTTCTGCAAGATTAGGGCCATAGAATGCAGTGAAATGTGACAGTTATTTTGAACTCCACTGCACCTCTTCTTGCAGAAATACATGTTGGTGCAAACATCACAGGGTGTTAATGGGACCATGACAAAAAAAAATTATGAAAGCAAAGCTAGCAATACTTGTCATGGAGAAAATTGGCTAGGCAGGCAAATGAGCACCATATCAGGAGAGCAGCACATGTAAGAGAGAGATGCTCTATTAAACACTCACTTTTCATACTTTAAATGAAGCTATAATTCTATTTCTTTGTAGGTAATTTATTTGAAATTAGAGATGTAAACATAACTGTGAATATATTTACTTTAAATGCTTGGCTAATTTATTGCAATGCAAAAACAAATTTACTTGCAGAGAAGTGACAAGTTCCACACTTAATTTCAATTCAATTATCCTAATTAGTAATAGTTTAGCTTAACACTTAGGAGATTGCAGAGCTAAATAAAACTACTTAAATGTTGTTGAGGCAGATAGTGTTGAACCAGAAATATTTTAGTTGTCCAAATTTTGGGAGGTGAGACATCCTCATTATTAGAGATGATCTAGGTTTGAATACCTGCTCATTCCAGCTCCCTGCCGATAACCTGAGATCCTCATTTGTGTATTTTAATTTTATTGTATGATTAGGCTGACAGTTTTTCTAAGAAGCTTTAAGGATTAAGCGACCAGCTCCTATTGAAATAAGAATTTAACTTTGTTAGACTACTCTAAAAATCTCAGCCTTAATGATCATGAAAGTTTCTTGAATGACAGCCCTGGAGACTGAAGCAGGAGAACAAAAAGACAGAAACGGCACAGGTTTCTACAGTCATAAAGTGGAGCAAACATTTGTGAGAGGGAGAAGTTAAAATCAGTTTCCATGGGCTTTCAGCCCTTGGTGCCTCTCTAGAGACTTCCAGTGAAATGTGGACACCTGTTTCTGAGCACTGGTCTGAAGCTAACAGGTTCCTTCACACTGGCCACCAAACAGCCATCACATAGTGGCTTTTATGCACTATCTTCCTGAGCTGAATTTGGGCATGTGGTCTAGAGACAGAAGTTTAACTGATTTTTATATATTGTTTTATGCATATAATGTACTTTTTATGCATACAATGTACTTACCCCATGATTTCAAGTGTATAAAGAAATGTGGACAGATTCTTTTTCAGGAATGGACCTTAATTGATTAGAAACAGAGACCAGTTAAACCCACAATAGTGCATAAATAAGCAAACTGAGCAGATAAAAAGAATGTTTAAGCTCTTTCATTTAAAGTAGTTTTGGTATTACTAACAACAGTGTAGATTTCATTTCACCCAACATGTGCCTTCAGACTTGACAGCAGTCCTTTGAGAGTATTGTTTGGTGTTACCCAAACACTGCATGTTTTCCTGTTTTGTCCTTCAGGTCTGACTCTCTTGGTCTTCTTTGCTTACAGTGACTTTATGGTTGCTTAATCCATTCTCCTTTCTGTGTGTGAGACCTCCAGGAAAGAAAAATTCTCCTTAAAAGTGCTGACTTTTGTCCTATATTTGTCACAATTCCTCCTAGCTCAACCATTCCTCACCTGAGTGGGATTCCTGATGAGACTCTTCTTGCAGCATGTGTTCTGAAAGACATAGTTTGTGATGGAGTGATCTTTTATGAACTTGATGCTTCACTTCAGCAGCATGGTTAGAGTTCTTGCTTGCACAAATGTACCTTTCCTGCTGGCTCTCAGACTGAAATTTCCACATTCTTTTCAGACCTGACCTAACAGAGACATCAGTGCTCGCTATGAACAATGAACTAGTCTACTAGTTAGCATAAATCTTGTGGGTGAAGTCTTCAACTGGAGTAAAATGGCATCACTCCGTTTGAAGTCGATGAAGTGATGGCATTTTACACCAACTGAGTTTCTGGACTTACGAGTATTGAGGGGACTTAGAGTAAGTTTTGGCTGGCTTATATATAATCTTACTATTAAGTAGATCCTATTGAAGACTATGGTGTTACTTGCAGAGTTAGTTTCTAAGCAATATGAGTAAAAATATCTGAATCTGCTCCTTTATGACCATGTTAATATCCAATACAATCTTTTATGAAGCGGTTAACTAAATCATACGTGTTGTTCACACCATGGAGCTGCAATCTTGGATTGCCTTCATAAGAAGAGGAAGTCTCTGTAATGCCAGCAGAAGCCTGGAAATCAAAATGAAGCTTATAAAGTTTCTGATGAAACCCCTGAGATTCTCCTGTCCCACAGTTTGTTTGTCTTTGGGGATTCAGCAACACGCTGCAGATTTAATTTTTCTTCTCCTCTTGGTGGTGGAAATGGGGGACATGAAAGAATTCTGCACCGTTTGCCATAACTTCTAACCCAGCAGGTCTTATATGGTTTCTGTGGCTAATGTTAGTGCTGCATGTGTACAGATTTCCATACATGTCTCATTCATCTATCTCAAGCAACTGGTTGCGGGTGGGGGAAATGTGGAGGTGACAATGTGGATGAAAGAAAATTGCTACAGAAGGGACAGGAGAAAGTCACCATAAATGTAGCATAAACTTGCTTTACTTCTTGTCACTTGGACTTAATGATGATGAACAGACAGAGCCCCAAACCTGTTGTAGTAGAAAATTTAATGCCGCACATTTTGATGCCTCATTATGAAAGCAGATAAGTATGCATGCAGAGAAATTTCTATCTCTATCCCTATTTGAAGTTTTATTTATTAGAAAAACTCGGACTACAGCATGCTCATATTTCCTCAGGTCAGCTATTCTCTATTCAACATTGATTTTGTTTCCTCTTCATGTAATAAATAACACCCAGGCCTTTGTACAAATGTTTATTAGTTTTCTTTGATTTGGGAAGATTTTCTGGAGCTCTGTTTACTTATAGGCAGAACCTCCTAAATTAGAGAGAGAGATATCCTTATGGTAAACTATAGCATTATCGAATGAAGTGTTTATCTCCTTTTCTGAACAGAGAATGGAGCTTAAGAGTTTCTTAAAAGGTACCTGCACATATATTTTCTTAGAATCACTTTCCCAATTTGTATAATACATCACTACACCCAGAGATGTCAAAACCTGCTGCAAGCGCTGAACAATAATTCAGTCTTGGTTATATGTCCTGAAGGGTAAGGCTAAAGAGTGATAATAAAAGCAATCCATTGAGGCTGCAATTTTGATTACTAATTTCTTACTCTACTATGTTTAAAAATCATTAGAAGTGCACAGGTTGCATGGCATGCTTGATGTAATAGAGACTATTTGGAATTAAACCAAGTCAAGCATACAGTGATGCTATTTGCTCTGAGTAATGAGAATTCATTCTAGTGCAAGTGCATGATGATCTTTCCCTGTATAGATATATATCCAATGGTTAAAGTGAGAAGGAATGCCCTAGAATGCCCCCAATTTTTAGGGGGGCAGTGTTCTGGGGCCCCTAAAATAGGGGAGCACACCAGAATGCTGCATTCCAGGCCCCCCTAAAAATACATGAATGCGCTGGAATGCAGTGTTCCAGCATACTTCTGCCAGGGCCGGCTGAGGAAAGGGGCTGTGGGCTGAGGTGAGCCCGGCCACCCCTCCCACCCTTTCCTGGTGCCTGTGCTGATCCCTCCCCTTCCTGCTGGGCCCAGGCAGCATGCGTAGCCCAGATCCAGTCTCCAACCTGTGCCCCCTCCCTGCCTGTGGCCCGGCTCCTTAACCATGTCAGTGACAGGCAGGAAGCCAGCAGGGAAAGTGTGGGGGGGTGATGGAAAGAAGGGGTCGGGATAGTGGGCTGGAGAGGTGTGGAGGGGGTTGGGGGGCTGAATGGGTTGGAGTAAAGATGGGGGAGCTGGAGTTGAGGGGTTAGGAGGGCTGGAGTGGGGACATGGAGGCAGGGAGCTTAGGGAGTAGGGATTGTGGCTGAGGAGGACATTGGGAAGGAGGGGTCTGATGGGGGCAGGTGTTTTGGGGGCAGTAGCTGGGGGACAGGCATGGGGGGCAGTAGCTGGGGTGTGTGAAGGGGGCCCAGAAATTCAGGAGGGTTCTGGGGCCTGCCAAATTGTACTTTAACTGGTGTATATATCAAATTTCTGTCTTCATGTCATTTTGCCATGAGTCTCTCCAGTTCTTTACTTTCACTTTAGCTTTTTGTGTTGGGTACATTAGGGTATGATTTATTTTTCTTTATCAGGAAGTCTTTGGTTTTGATTTTTCTTTAAAGCATGACTGATGCCACTTACCCCACTTTAAGAAACAAACATCTTCCCCCTACCCCCTGAGAATAAAGCATAAAAATGCCACATATTCTGTAGTATTCTCTCGGCACAGAAGAGCACTCCAGAGAGACGGTTTCAAATGTCTCAAAAAAAGACCGCCCAGCATAACTGGCTTATGCATTGTAAGTGGAATCAATAGCAAAACTGCCATTTACTTCAGTGGGGCCAGCATTTCACCTTGGAACAACATCAGCTCAGGCTAGGCTGGTGCTGAGTGGCTTGTAGGGAATTGCCTGATTGGAGAGAGACAGATCTGACCAAATGTATAAATGGAATTAAAGGTCAAGGTGACACAGTGAATATAATACGGATTCACACTGGCTACCAATGAGCCTGAACCAGAGTTACTTTGCTTGCTGTGTCTGCACAAATCAGCATCCTGACAGCAGCACTTTATATTAGCTGTAGCCTCTTAATTGTGCATTCAAGGAAATAATCTTTAAAGCAGTTTAAGGGGGAATGGAGGAAATGTGTGAGTAAGTACCACAGCATTAGTAAGAGACATGTGATGAGGACTTACTCTGACCAGATGACTAAGGTGATGAGGTCTCTGGGCAGCTCTACTCAGAGGGGAGACATGAGATTCACACCTCAGAACAGAGTCAGGTAGGACTCCTGAGCTGCCTGTTATGGGAAAGGAGTGTATAACAAAGCTACTGGAAGACAATGAAAGATGTGGGTGCTTGAGGCTGGCATCTAGACAGCACAGACCAAAAGTTGTGTTATTGTTGCATAAAGTTATCAGAAGCACATTATAGCAGATGTCTTGAAAGCAGATCAAATTACCCACCAGTTATATAGGTCAAAAACAATCTGAGGACATCCAAGATGAGAGATTCAGGGATACTCATGTTTAACCACTTATGTTTGGATAAATGAGTGCTCGTCTCAAACCAGGACATGACTGGTCAAACCTTGTGGTTGGAGGAGAGGCAATCAGAGTCAGAGCAAGAGTCATGCCAGGGAGCAGGGTGCGAGGAGCCTGGGTAGTACAGGAGCAAGGCTGGGACCAAGGGTGGCTCAGCAAGATTTAGGGGCAGTGCAGGCATAGGAGAGATCACAGCAGCTGGCACATGTGAGATGCCAGGGATCATTCAGTTCTCCTGCTGGGCTTAAGAGCTGGCTTGCTGACTTCCTCAGCCAATCAGGTGGAGGGATCAGTCATGTGACCCTGCTGTGACTTTGCTGTGTTCATAGGCTGCTTGAAGACTGGCCAAGCACAATTGCAAGTCCTTATCCCCGACAGTGCTGACCACAAAATGAACAGTTAAACACAAGCCTACAATTGTCTCGAGTGGTCTCTATGTACTGTATCTAAAACAACCAAATATACAGTGCATCCCACCATTGTTATTTAAAAAGACAGCTTACAATTCAGAACAAAGTTTTCTCAGGGGAGGGTTCAAAATGTGTGGGTCAGGCTCCTGCACTGCTTTGAAATCCCGGGGTGTGTGTGTGTGTGTGTGACTGACGGTATGTGAGAAGGAGATCCTGCCTTCTGCTTATTCAGACTTCATTTGAGTCCCTATTTCTGTGAGACTGAAGACCAATATACCTTCTGTACAATCCAGTAGCCTCACTACAGTAGTGTTGCCCAACCAGTGTGCCACGGCACACAGGTGTGCCCTCAGGGCTGAGCAGTTGTGCCATGGATTTTTTTTGAAAAGCTACAAAAAGAGTTCTGGAGTGGCTCATGAATATTCATGAGTTCATTTGGAGACTATATGGTAGTGTGCCTCAAAATAATTAAAGGTACCAACGTGTGCCATGGCAGAGACAAGGTTGGGAACCACTGCATTAGAGCCTCTTTCCCCTACCTTCAGTGAACAAGCTGCACCTCATGTTTGCATGAATTATGTACCCACTGCACTTTGAGCCTTTTTGATCTTCAAGCTCAGAGTCCAGTTTTTCTCAAGAATTGTGCCATTTCCTGGCCTTGCTGGTTCTTTTCTTTCTGTTGATGTTTTGATTTCTCATCTTTTCCCAGGGTCATTGGATGAATACTTGTTCCCCCTACCCCTGTTCTTGCTGGATGGTCCTGCTATCTTTTATGGCTGACACCTCCCCCAGTCTTTACACTCACTCTCAGCTGCTGTCTCTCCTCTATCAGATGCCATGTTGTTTGGTGCTGTGTTTAAGAGCTTTATTTCCCTGGCTGAAATGGTTTGCGTAGAGCTGCAGTTTTCAAACTTTTTTCAAAAAAAAAAAGGGAAAAAGGAGGATCCGGGGAATTACAGACCAGTCAGCCTCACCTCAATCCCTGGAAAAATTATGGAGCAGATTCTCAAAGAATCCATCCTCAAACACTTAGAGGAAAATAAAGTGATCAGGAACAGTCAGCTTGGATTTACCAAGGGTAAATCATGCCTGACCAATCTCATCTCCTCCTATGATCAGATGACTGGTTTTCTGGATGCAGGAAGAACCATTGATGTCATATACCTTGATTTTAGCAAGGCTTTTGATACAGTTTCCCACAGCATTCTCATTGGCAAATTAAGGAAGTATGGATTGGATAGGTGGACTATAAGATGGATAGAAAACTGGCTAGATCAATGGTTTCAGCATGTAGGAATCAATGGTTCCATGTCTAGCTGGCAGCCAGTCACGAGTGGTGTGCCCCAGGGGTCGGTCCTGGGGCCGATTCTGTTCAACATTTTCATCAATGATCTGGATGATGGAATAGACTGCATTCTCAGTAAGTTTGCGGATGACACCAAGCTGGGGGGACCAGTAGACATGTTGGAGGGCAAGGGCAGGATTCAGGGAGACCTAGACAAATTGGAACAGTGGGCCAATAGAAATCTTATGAGGTTCAATAAGGACAAGTGTAAAATCCTGCATGTGGGACGAAAAAACCCCATGCACTGCTACAGGCTGGGAAACATTCAGCTAAGTAGCAGCAGTGTAGAAAAGGACCTGTGGGTCATGGTGGATGGGAAGCTGGATATGAGTCAGCAGTGTGCTCTTGCTGCCAAAAAGGCCAATGGCATACTGGGCTGCATCAAAAGAAGTATTACCAGCAGATCAAGGGATGTGATCATTCCCCTCTATTCTGCACTGGTAAGGCCATATCTAGAATACTGTGTTCAGTTTTGGGCTCCCCACTACAAAAAGGACAGGGACATGCTAGAGAGAGATCAGAGGAAGGCAACCAAAATGATTAAAGGGCTGGAGCACAAGCCCTACGAGGAAAGACTGAAAGCATTAGGCTTATTTAGCCTGCAGAAGAGAAGATTGAGGGGGGATTTGATAGCAACCTTCAACTACTTGAAGGGATGCTCTAAGGAAGAGGGAGCTCAACTGTTCTCGGTAATAACAGAGGACAGAACGAGGACCAATGGTCTCAAGTTGCGGTTAGGGAGGTCGAGGCTGGATATTAGAAAAAACTTTTTTACTAGGAGAGTGGCGAAGCCTTGGCATGAGCTGCCAAGGGAGGTGGTGGAGTCTCCATCTTTGGAGGTGTTTAAGGCCTGGCTGGACAAAACCATGACTGGGATGGTTTAGTGGGAGTGGTCCTGCCTCTGGCAGGGGGTTGGACTAGATGACCTATGAGGTCCCTTCCAACCCTAGGATTCTATGATTCATCAGGACCCAGTTGAACAAAAACATTTGTGACTGCAACCCAACAATTACATCTTTGAGTAATGCATTCCAGTCTTTTGGTGGAGGCAGCAGGAGGCACCATGACCCAGTGCTTGAGGGTCTGCGACCTAGCACTGGGTCCCAACTCTATGTTAGAAAACCTCTGGACCCAGAGGACTCAGAACAAAGCTGCAGACTTGTGCATTGCTGTGGGAGAAGTTATGTTTTCTTTTTGTGATGGTCAGAAAAATATTTGGCTGCTTGAAACTGCCATGTTAAAATCTGTGTGCTGAAAAACTGGATTTCTAGTGTTCAAAAACAAGTTTTTAAAAAAGAGAGCAGATTTCCCCCATCTGAATCTTTCTAAAGCTGGATGATTCTTTGGGTTCTCAGCTAGCTAGGGGGTCTGAGCTCAAGTTCTTTTGAAACCAAGCATTGCTAATGTCCATAGACAAGTATTTAACTTCCATCCATTTAGTCCTGTAACTATAACATATTCTTAAAATTCCATGCCACTTGCAGCCCTATGGAGAATAGAAGGTGCTGTTGGCAGGCCATGGAGCTTGGTAGGCTGCTATTTGTGCATATCATTTCAACTGTGGAACGTAGTCTTGGTGGGTCCCCTTTCTCTCCCCCCCCGCATCGAGAATTTAAATCTTCCTTTGCTTCTTTTGTTGGTTAATCTGAAATTATAGTCATCTCGAATGATTAAAAAGTACATTATACTGTAGCTCTCTCTACACCATAGACATTTTTATAAAATTATGCCATCTTTGCAAACAACAATTCTGCTCCACAATCTTTCGCCACATTGGGAGCCCTAGTAAGACATAGTCTTTAAAATACTGCTGCCATTTACAGTAGTGACTCATCTACACTTACTGGGTGTTACAGTGGTGGCAAAATTTGCACTAGAGGCCTCTAGTGCAGGATCAGAGCTTATATTTGTATCTGGAAGAAGATTATCTTCCCTTCTCTCCTTTCCATCTCATCAGTGTCTCCCCTGTCCATTGCCACTAGTCTTTGCAGTCCAATGGAAGCTAGCACGATTGGGTGACGTGGTACTTAGTGATATTTTCCACTTCTTGGCTTTTGGATTTTTTTCTCTGCCCAGATTTTCCAGTAACCTTGCCATCTGTCCTTGACTGTCACTTTTTTGGGGTAGATATCTTGGGAAATTTGTAAGGGTGCTCAGCACACACTACCAGTTGTCTTTTTTCATAGCAGTCCTGGGAAAATATTCAAGAGTGCTCAGTAGACACGTCCAATCTTGACTATCCCATATTTTTCTACCTCAGAGGTGATAATCCTAATTGCCCATAGAAGGAGCTTTGCCTTTTTGTGTTTAATAACTCCTTTAGTGTTGAAGACTTTGTGAATTTTTTAAACCTGTCTTTGTTTCTTTCTGATACTTGCAGAATGTACATTTATTAAAATAAAAGATGATTATTCCTAAGGTTCAATGCTAATTAAGTGATGAGGAATTTTAAATGCTTTTATCCTGGGCATATTAATATTCATACTTCTAATAGTTAGCTTGGTTAAAAAAAGGAAAACAGTGTTTTATTTTTCCTAGTTTAGTCTGTAACTAGATAACAGTATATAGTAGATTAAATGTACATTACCCATCTCACCAATGGTGAAAGTGATTATGAGCTTAATGACTAATGGAATAATAGAAGCAAAATTTATATATTTACCTACTTTTGAATTAGAGTTGAGCAGGAGCCAAAATGTTGCATCTGAAGAGCCCAAAGACTTCCAGGAGCTCATAAGCTAGATGTGAGTTATCCAAATGATCTATATCCATTGAACCAGACCTTGGATTAGAACATCCCCAAATGCACACAGTCCATTACGGTAATATTAAGGAACTATTTTAAGCTTAAAAAAGAAAATAAAAGTATTTAGAATATGAGGAATGTATTAATATGTATGTTTATATTCACTTTCCAGCTTAGTAACTTAAAAAAGAACATTCTAATAGCTCTGTCAGTTCTACTTTATTATTCTGGCATGTAATGATCTCCTTTATATTTATTACACATTCAAAATTCACAGTTCATTGCTTACAACAGTGTCCGAGTGAGATGCATGTATGATGCCTTCTTTATATCTAAACCTCTGCTTTATCTAATATGGTACACAGTCTTGTAACTTGGCTGACTACTGGCTCAGTGAATTTCAAGTTCACATTAAGATAGGATTTTAAGACTTCGTATGTTTATTCATTATAGACCAAAGAGAAAAAGAGAAGAAAGATGCCTCCCTGAAGCAGATTTAACCTGTGATCTTCTCATTAGGGGGTTAACAAAACATCATATTATCTGAGTTTAACTGCTCAAGTGCCTTTTTCAGCTGCCCTCTTAAAACAATGCCTCTTTGTGCTTGAAATTTGGGTGGTATTCTTTTTGATGTATTGTTGAGTACAATGTCAACCCAAATTTGTAATGTAATATGTTACAAAAAACTTATCATTCTAACGGTTTACACATAAATTTCTTCCATGTGTTGGTCATATTGGACATGAGGCCTCCAAACTGTAGAAATTAAAATAAGTGGTCACCAGCTATTATTTAAAAATTTTAGGCAAGACAATTGTCAAGGATAAAGCTAGTTTTCATTGGACTGCTGCCAGCTAGTAATACACACATTCACAAATTGTATGAAGAAGGATGGTGTATTTAATGTTCTTGGTTCAAAAGTGGTAAGAAGAACCTTAGTTCAGAAGAGGCTAAATACTTGTTAAGATCTAGGGAAGTCCTGGCTATCAAGAAGTATTTATTTGTTTGTCCAGCAGTCTGCCTCTTCAATATTCCAGTTACAATGCACTGTCACCCTGTCTAACTCTAATCTTATTCCATGTATCCTGTACTCGAAGGGTCTGGGAGTACTGTGAAGATGGGAGGAGGAAAGGGAGGAAGTAGTATATTTCTCTTATCCAGTCCATTTTGCCTGATGAAGAGTGTACTTTTTATGAATTCAAGAAGTATTGTGTCCAGTCCTCTTTGGCTTGACAGGGTTTTGGATGAATGGTAGAATATAAAAAAGCTAAGGCTATATCTATACTTAGAAGGTTAGTTCAAATTAACTTAATTCAAACTAATACTAAAAATGATTAGTTCAAATTAACATGGCCACACTGGGAAAACCAATTCAAACTAGCATGTCCATGGACAGGACTTGCTAGTTCGAATTAGGAGAAGGGCACCATGGGAGGTGTGACAAGATGGCCCCCAGGATGGGCCATGCTCCCACCCGATATAAAGAAAGAGGAAGGCACCCTGAGAGGAAGAAGGTCAAAAAGCGTTAATTCAAATTAATGGTTAATTTGAACTAATAAATTTGAATTAACCCTTACTTCAAAGTTAAGCAAGGTTTTATAACTTTGAAGTAAGCTTTCATTAATTCAAATTTAGGAATTCCTTACTCTGAATTAATGAAAGCCAGTGTAGCCATGAATTAATTTAATTTGAATTAATCCTCATTAATTTGAATTAAATTGTAAGTGTAGACATACCCAATGGGAATAACGCTCACGTCAAAACTAATACACATGGCTATATACTTGATTATAGACTTTATTAAGAAAAAAAGCTAGAAAAAATGGGCCTAATCCATTGAACTTTTCCTGGATAATTCTTTATCACTGCAGAAGAGGGTGAGTAAAATTTTGCATCTACTCTGTCAGTTGCAGTGTAGAGTTCTCAAATCTAGATTGATAGATGTGTGTAGCAGTGACAGTTGGCTAGCCCCCCAATATATTAAACAGAGATATCAGGAATGATTAATTAAATGTTAATGCCATGAACTATTGGTCTTAGTTTGACAGCTTTCTTTTCTGTGTGTATATTTAGCAATATGTAGAGAAGCTCTTCTCTGCTTCTGCTGAATCTGGAAACAAAGAGAAAATAATGGTGAAAACCTACTCTTGGTTATATCTATGCAGTTTTATCGAAGTCCGGAGAGTCACACCAGTGTAAGAAGCAGAAGTTGATGTATTGTTTTCAAACTTTGTAAAAATTTCTTGTTGACTTCAAGAAGTAGTTGGTGATATGGAGAGTCAGGATTTTGCAACATAGCAAAAGGTTTGTAGTTATCCATTTCTTTTGCAGCATGTCTTAAAATGAACACTTGCATTCAGTACATATTTATCACTGTTTTGTTGAAAAAGAAAGCTTGGTTGAACTTCAGTCTATAATATATTACAAAGCTGAGGATAGTCCTATTGAAGACAAATCTCAGAATTCTACATCTCACAAACATATCTTCAGTTTATTTAAAGCTAATGGAGAAAATTACTGAAGGCAAAATTTTGTTCTCATTAACACTGCTGGAAATCCAGAGGAGTGCCATTGAAGTTAATGGTTTTGTCTTTCTGTACCCAAGTGTAACTGAAAAAAATATTTGTCCCTAAATACTTAAAAACATTTACTTAAACTTGAAAATAGTCCCTTATTTGTGGAGTTTTACTCAGCTAATTTTACACTTTCTCCGTTTCTGACTTTCTGAGACTAAAAAAAAATAATTAAGCCCTTTAAAATAATCCTTTTGAGGGCTCAGTTCATGTTCTTCACCAGCTTTCTCACTCCGTTGCTGATATTTAAAACATGTATGTATTTAAAACAATGGTGTTTATAGCTAAATACTATCTTTTTCACTTGCCTATTTCTGACATATAGAAGCTCAGCTGAAGCCTATCTTGCAATAAGAACAATCACATTTATAACAGGAGCATGACACATTGATCTCATTTTGAAATTTAACCATTTAATTCAGTAGCTTCATTAATTTCTACATGGTATCCATTTATATTTCCAGTCATTTTAGAGATGCTGTTGGATTCCAACAATTAATGGGTGCTTTCAGATTCAAGATATTGGGCAAATGACCAGTACTCTGAGGCCAAGAACTAAAGGGCAATTTGAGCATTGGCATGAAGCTGGGATTTTAGATGTAGCATTTTTAATAGCTTCTTTTTGATCCTTCACTGGCAGAGGCGTTGCTGGCACCTGGCACACGTGGCACATGCCCCGAGTCTCAGTGCCGGTGCCCTGAATGTCCGGGCCAGCCACATCCCAGACCAGGGATCCTGTCTGGGGCACCCTTCACAGAGCATACCTCTCCTAGCCCCAGTCCCGGCCGAGCATCTAGGCCAGGAAACCTGCAGCGGCGCCTGCATCTCTTGGCCCCGAAACTGGCTGGGGATCTGGGGCCAGGCTGGAGGCGGCAGAGCCCGATGAATTATCAGGCCCAGGTGCTGGAACATAGCCAAGGGGGCATGGCCTGGGCCCATCCCCTGGGTCTTTTCCAGGGCCAGCGATGTTCCAGTTCCCTGGCCTCTTCAAGTCAGCATTATGGATAGCACCCTTATAAAGTGCTGTTAAGGATATAAATGGCAGAAAAGCAGCTGTTGTAACTGGCTGAAGGGAGTATGCTCTAGCAGGGGACTGGGAATCAGGATTTCTGAATTTTGTTTTTATTTTACCCTCACCACAGGCTTTATTTGTGACCTTGGGCAGGTCACTTAATCTCTCTGTGTCCCAGTTTACCTATCTGTAAAATGGGGAATAATAGACCTGATTCAGCAAGGTACCCATGCACATGCTTAAGTGTATGAGTTCAAGCAAGTTACTCCTATCTTAAATACCTTGCTGAATCAGGGCCCACTTTACCTACCTCTAAGATCCTCTGAGACTAATTCATGGTTTTATAAAGTGCTTTGAGATTTTCAGATGGGCACTTCAGTAAGCATTCAAAGCATTACTCTTTGGTGTGGCAGTTACTCTAAACTAACATGGAGTAACTACAAATATTTTTATAAATAACAATTCACCTTGAGGAAAGACATCTGTTAAAACTGTGCAAAAAGTTAATGGTACTGTAACTCTACTCATTTTTCTTGCTATTTACTAAAAATTAAAAAGCCACATTCAGCTGTTTTGAGACTTTAGCCAGCTATAAATTCACAGGTAGGATGATAGTATAGAAGAGTTAACAAAGCTCCTCCTACATTTTGGCATTATTACCTTGGAAAGGTGGAAAACACCATTATACATACTACACTAAACATGCATTTTATTGATCGATCCACACTGTGTTTGGGAATAAAAAATTCCTTGACAAAGCTCAGCAAAAGGGCAGATTCAGTTACACAAGTGCAGAAACTATCTGTATCATCATAAAAAGCATTTTCAAGGACTTACAAACTATCAGTCTTGACTGCAAGTATTTTACTAGGCTGCTGAGTGTTTCAAGTTTTCTGCAGACTTCTCCAATTCAGACTTCCTTATAAAAAAAAAATTAAATTCTGTGGGCTTCTTTTAGCTGTTCTCCCCCTTTTTTGAGCATAGTTTTCTGTGATTTTTCTCCATTTTTCATAGAAACGGAATAAGAAGAGACTCAAATTCTCAGCCATAAGGGCAAGACCGTGATGAACTTGCTCCTGCTGGACATTGCCTTCACCTTGAGTTCTCTCATTTCCATTTGTCTGAGGAATATGAAGGTAATACTTATTGACTTAGACTATGCTAGACATAGCTCTGAGCAAAGAATGGAGAATAAACAGCACTACCTCCAGAGTACCTCTCTCCTGTCACTTCTCTTTGTCACAGTTCCTACCTTGCTTCCTGCGTAGGGGCATTTACTACTGATCTATATGAGCCATCAATTACTATGCACCCTGTGCTGACTCTGCTTTTCTGGACAGTCAGCAGTGGGGCTGCAGCCCAATTCCTGGTACTCTTCACCCCTTCTTAAGTAGAAATGACCAGGGAAAAATTTCTTCTGACTGAAAATTCTATTCCTTTTTTTACAACCTCCCGTTATGTCAATGAAAACAAATTTTGTTTAAAAGGTTTTTCCAGTTTAAAAGGGATAACTCCCATCAAATCTTACTCCTTGCATGTGGGCAGGCAGTCCAAATCACAGTCTAACTCTATATGCAAAAGGATAGTGCACACTAGCTCAGGTTTTAAGAGTTTGAGTATTCTCAATAATACCACAAGTTGCAGTTAAAATTAATTAGATTTGGAATCATCATCAGCAGAATAGAAACTAACAATGAATACAGATTTTCATCTCTTCACAATTTATTATGCACAAAAATGCCATTGAGAGAAGTGAAGTTCTGATCACAAGAGCCACATAGGGAGAAGAAGATTCTCACTGATTTTTCTAAAGACTGTTGTAAACAATAGGGAAACAAACTACAAAGATTAAACAAAGAATGGAACATCTCCTTTTTCATTCTGTTCAAATAACTATATTTATATTGCACAATACTGTGTGCTAGTGAGTTCATTCTGTAACTTCTTCACAACAGGAGAGGAATTTGATATATAATACTGAAGAATCTGCACTGCAAGTCATTTATAAAAGTGTAAACATTTCATATTAGGTCTTTTACAGTACCACTTTCCCAGATGCGTCCAATTACTATATTAACTTACGGAGCTACCTGGACACAAGTTATATGCAGTGCATTCTGGGATTCTTCGTTGGTGTTTGTGAACACTGAAGAAAAGTCTGCATTCTAAGCTTTTTGAACGTGGTCTTGTAGGGACCTATATTGGGAGACATCAGGTGGCCACAAATCCAGGGGTGTCAGGGAAAATTAAAAAAAAAAAATCCAATCCTCTCTCACCTGAGCATGTGACACAAACCCTTCTGTGAGAAGAGAAGCATATAATTGCCTTTGAACAGAGGAGATCACAAATCCCAACGCACTTAAATCAGAGTATTTAAAAAGTTTGTGACTCTTTAGGGTCACAAACACATATTTATATGCACTATTAAAAAGCCACCTCTTTTGAACGCTATATGTTTGATTTCCTGCAAAGCCAGGCCTTGATCTTGCTGGCATATAAACACCTTTAACTTAAGGCATAGAAGTAACTTCATTGACTCATGTAAGGTTAAGCACGTCTGTGCTTGAAGGATCAGGGTCCAATAGCTGAGGGATAGAGCAGTTTGTGTGTGAACATAGCAAGAGATTGGTTTTGAAATCTTCCTTCTGATAAAGTTGTAGTTCTAAAAATAAGAAATAATAGTGTCAACTACTAATAAAAATGAAATATATATCGTATCTGAAAAACACATATAACAGGATCACCTTATCCACATCAGCTTCACTCACTTGCTCAGGTAACAACACATTCAGTTATATCTTGTAGGTCATATCTGAATCACATAAGTCAAGGCTTCCAGGTCTCATTGAAATTCAAATGACCTCTTTGCAAGAGTTGAAAAGGTGAATGTGTGTTACTCACAGTGAAGGAAAATAGGGGATAAGTAATGAAGATGTATCACTGATGGGGCAGTTCATCAAAAGGCATAGTCAATGCATCAAAATGCTTTAGTATATGCTTAAACCTCATCATTCTTCAGGAAAGCACTGTAGGCACATGTTTGAGTCTCAACTTCAGTTAGACTTAATCATTTGTTTAAATTATGTAGGTATTTGAGTGCTGTGTTGAATTGTGGTTGAACAGAAGAAAGTAGCAGAGGACATGGTCCTGGGTTCAAACCCCAGGGGGTTGGACTCTGTGATCTCATGAGGTCCCTTCTAACTCTATGACTCAGTTCTAAATTCTAAATCTTACATAAAACAGTGAATGAACTTACCAGTTCTCTCCTACCATCTCAGTTAGGAAAAGGATTGTTCCACCAACCCCATTTGCTCTCAGTTTCACTCTCACTTTGACAGAAACATAAGGCCTAGGTTTTCTTAATGGCAGTTTTGTCATTTGACTTCTGGGATGGCAAGATCAGACTTATTGTAGCTGATATTCTTTTAGTCTTGATTGTAAATCTGTTGCATATTTATGAGTTAAAGATGGTATACCATGTGATGATTAATTTGCTATCACAGTTACTTGTCATTGATGAATATCAGTTTACAGGATTAGGATAATAAATTATTTGTAGACAGCAACTGATAAAAAGCCCTCTAGATTCTCCTATTCTTGTATTCTATTCCTTTTTATTTGCATTTCACTGAGGACAAGGGACTTGGAAGAGATCTACTCATGCTTATAAAATGAATTAATTGAACACCAGGGTAGTATATTTTGCATGGAATAAAAGTAAGTTGTTTCTTTGTGTTGAATGACCCAATATGAAGCATGTGGGAAGGGATAGAGAAACGAAGTGTCAGGCAGTAAGCTGCTGAACTGCAATTGCAAGGTGTTTTATTCAATCTGCCTTAAAAATGTGAGTTGTGCTCTATTTAAAATCTAACTAAAATTAAAGCAAATTTCATTAGGGAAGAGCAGTATTAATCTGTTACTTCTTTAAGAAAAATGTATATCACCACCTAATGAAACCTAACTGGATCTTTAGAAGGTAGGTTGGATTTTTGTGGTATTGGAATGGGAAAAAAAAAAAGCTTTGGTATGGTGTTTCAGGTCCATTTGTTGTTGTTGGAATGGAAACTGGAGGGATGAAGAAACTACTAATAGCTTTCATCTCCTTTTTGTGAGTTTTCATTTTCAGTATTTTTACACAACCCTTAAAGCAGATTTCTACATCCTTAAGCACTGTGACAGTTGCCCAATCATCACTTCCTGCAAGTTACAGATTAAACAAAACAAAATTCAGGTGCAGTTTTAGCTGGTGTTAATTGAAGTAGCTTCACTGACTTCAGCATAGCAATATTGATTTACCACAGGTTAGCTGAGGATCTGGTCATTTGTAGGTATTATTAATTTAAGAAATGAAATTTAATGAAAAACCTGGCAATGCACTGTAGTTTAAAACAAACATTTACTTAAAGCAGGGAAATTCTAAATTAGGATTAAATTATGTTAGATTAAACTCTTTGGAAGATGAAGAAGTGCTGAGCCAAAGGTCAACCCTAACTCTGTCTGTGAATTACACCAAATAAGGAGGCAGGCTTTCACACAGAAATTGACAATCCTCAGTACAAAAAATTTCCACCAACACAGTATTACTCATAGCTGCAAGATATGTAAATTTTACTTTTATTTCATCTTTTAGTATTACTAGATTTATATCCCTTTAGTGCAAGCTAGTGGTACAGATATTTACAGATGTGGTCTCTTTAATTCAAATAGTCATGCGAGTCTCCTAACTGTGTTCATTTGTTAAATTCTGCAATGCCTAGTCACATGCTCCAGCCTTATACCAAAGATTTACATTGGGGAAATTCTCTGCTGACGTAAATCCACAGAAGTTGGAGGGGTCATGCCAGTCGAATTTGATTTGAAGGAATTTGTAGCCACAGGCTACAGATTTCTTAAAACCCACAGCAGGAGTTAAAGGATTTGAAACCAGTCTGCCAAGGTGTTTGGAGAACAAGGTTGAATAATACAACGAGCAATTAAGAAAGAAAGGGTAGTTTGGTTGTAGACAAGATGTGGCATGGACATGGAGGAAGAGAGAGAGAATGTGGTGAATTAGGTACATGACTTGGCTTTCTAATTGTCTGAATCTTCAGTGTAAATTCCTTCTAAAGCAATTCAGGACTGAAGAATTTATATTAGAATCTTCTGCAAAGTGGATGAACCCTAACTGAGGCTAGATTTTTTTTTTTAAGCTGCATAAGGTATTTGGTACTGTACATGTGAGAGAGAGATCAATAGTTTTCTCTCTGATACTCTATTAGCTGCCAATGGGTCAAGAGGGCTCAGTGTCAGTGTCTGGGGAAAGCAGTACAAAGACTGATTGGATGAAGCAATAGTATTTTACTGGCATGTTAAAAACTCAAAACAAAGAGTAGCAAATTATGTGACTTTCATTCATAGTTTGATAAGGACATCTTCAATATAGAAATCAAAACTATGAATTAGAAGATTTATTGTGAGATGGCTCTAGGTATTACAGGTGAAATCCTGCTTCCACTGAAGTCAGTGGCAAAACTCTTTATTAGAGATGGCCTTTCCAACTTTTAGTTTCAAATTTTTTTGGGGTGGGGAGGAGGAGAGGGATGAACCAAGTACCCAGTTTCACAAAGCAAAATGAGTAGCTGTTAGTGATATCCTTAACAGGAAAAAACATACCTGCACACTTGGATGGGGTGAAACCTTTTCCAGTTCAAAAGCTGCTTTTTTGTGTCATTAATGGAGACATGAATTCTGAAGTGATAGAGGATGTCTGATATGCTCATTTGCATGTAAATACACCCAATTAGGGCTGCTTGAAAAAATTTCCATCACAACTGTGTTTATAGTAAATAGGTTTTCGAAAAGACAAAAATCATTTGTGAAAAGTGTGATTTATGGATGTACAAATCTGTTTCAAGTCATGACCTTCATTTGACATTGTAACCACCATTTTGAAAAATGTGAGTATGTAATGAAACTGCCTAGAGATGTCAAGGCAGTTTATTGTAATCTCTGTCACCTCCCTGAAGTGACTAATAGAAAAGTAATGAATGGTGATGGCCTTAACAGTGGTTGTGCTATAGATTGTGGAGAAACTAAATGAAGCTAGTTTTTCTAATTTGACTTCAGGGGTAAAAGGAGTGGATAGTTCCAGCTCATCACCTGACTAGTCTTTGAAGCTGGTCATTTAGTCACAAGACAGAGGGCTTCTTAGCGTGTGTGCAAAGTGCCTCATGTAGCACATGTCCAGAATTTGGTCTGGTCATTGGATCATTAGCTTCCCGAGCTTGGGCCAGGTACTGACAGGGAGTTGGATCTGAACCTGATCTATGCCTTCTCCCCCCATCCCCCCCAAAGATCAAAACCTTTATATGAAAGCAGGGCCTGTCCACACTTTCTCTGGGGAACCACTGCCAAAGAACAGAAAGACTGCACGGAGCTGAGGCGACAAGCAGCCTGCATACCGGAAACACCAACCATAAGCATAGACTCAGAGGAGAGAGAATATATAGCTTATTGGTTTGCCTATAGATCAGTAACTCTTGTATGCTTTGAGAGTAAAAATGACTGTGATTTTACAGATTCCTTTGCAAAACCAGTGTTCCTCCTTTTACCTTATTATGTGGTGCTGCAAAATTAAATCATAAACCTCTGTGCCCAGGGAGATGGAACTCAGTGGAGGAGGAATGTGCATGTAAACAACCAGCAAACTCTGGAGGTCAGAGACGTGGGGTAAGGGCAATTAGATTGCAGAGTCTCTCATTCCAGTGAAGGGGGCAAGATGGGAGATGTGCACATGGGAGCATTCATGAGAAACCCAGAGTTGGAAACAATGACTGGTCTCTATTCAGACCTGACTGGCTTGGGAGCATGTGGGATCTAAGTTTGGATCCAATTACAACAGATTGGTGCCTGTCCATTAGAGGGACTTAGCCAAGCCTATAACAAAAACCATTCTGCTTTCTACACAAAAACAAGGTTTTTAATAAAAAAAAAACTTTTGATATGAAATCATTTCAGTTTTTGGCTAAAAATATGGTTACTTTTGGATTTAGGATGAAAAGTCAAAATTTTCCATTGAGAATCCCCCCACCCTCCCAGATTAGCTATACACACAATGGCTATGTCTATACTACAAAAGCTAAGTCGACTTTATTAAGTCAATTTAATAAAGTCTACTTAAAGTCAACTTTAAGTAGACCTTCTTAAGTCGACTTAGTGAGGCCACACTGCATTAAGTTGACTTTATAAAGTCAACTTAAATGGCCCTACTACACTAAGTCGACTTTATTAAATTAACTTTAATGCCCACATTGTGTTAAGTCGACTTAATAAAGTCAACTTAACCCTTAAAGTCAACTTTAAGGGCAGGAATTATCAAGTTGACTTAATGAACTCCGAATGTGTCCAGGGCTTTGCTTAAGTTGACTTAGCCCATAGTGCAGACATACCCAATGAGAGGAAAAGTGCCACCTCCTGGCTAGGCAAAGATGAAACAAAATGCTGTTGACCACCGATCATTTAGAAACGATGATGTATTTAGTGGGAGCTTGAGGACTATACATTACTCTGGCAATCAGAGCAGAAAAGGAACAGGGACAGTGATTTGCTTACTAGGAAGTGAAGTCATAACTATTAACACATCTCAAATGTTTTCCTCTTATTAGCGTCTCCCCATCTTGCCCAGCCTGACGTCAGTTACTTTTCATTCAGGTTCTACATTCCACCAAACGTTACAGCATCTGAGGTACAGCACTGAAGGTGGTTACTGAAAAAAAAGGTATGGAAGTGGCATTATCCAACATTTGCTTTGATATAGCTATCCTTTCTCTGAAAGCTAGCTAATGCTGGCTGCAATTATAATGAAAAACAAAACAAATCTAGCAGCAATTGTAGGAAGTCTATCAAGAATATCATGTTAAATAGCACAACCAACCCAGTGTTGTATTTGATAATAGCTGAAATCTGAAGCATGAGACACAGTTTCACTCCAGTCTTAATGCCCCTTCTTGCATTTAAAAGGAGGCATATAATTTTCAAGGGATCAATAGAAAAGGCAAAAAGGAAATGTAAACTGTACATGTAACTTAACCATCACTTAGAGAAACTGTTTGGCTTAGGAGATAGGTCATTGCTCTGGGATTCAGGAGACCTCTTCCTAGTTCTGTGACTGACCTACGGTGTGATCTTGGGCATGTCACGTGATTTCTTTGTGCCTCTGGTCACTCTCCAAGTCTTTGTTTGTCTTGTCTCTTTAGATTGTAAACCTTTCAGAGGAGGGACTGTATTTCTCAGTATATCTGTGTAAGTTGATTTGAACATTGCTTTGCACCGTAGGGCCCTTTCTGGGTTGGAGTCTCTAGGTACCACTGTAATATAAAATAACAAAAATAACTATATCCATCTGCTCAATTGCTCACAACAGATTAATCTTGACTTTGCAGTGGTAATTTGTAAAAAGAGTATTTCATATCTGGTGCCAGGAATAACTGAATTTCCTTTGATTCCTTGCTGGAGTTTTCCAGGAAAGAAATACAACTTGGTGACTTTACAGTAGGTTTATTTGCATGCTTCCTTAATATTTTCTTATTCTCCCACACTAGGAAGGAGAGACATGTCTATAGACAAGTCTAATGCTTTTAACTAGGCTTTAAATATTAAATGAGAACAGGTATATTTAGTAGCTGTACCTGAATAGCATCTAAAGTAAATCAGATTGTAGTGAGAAAAGGAATTTACAGTTGTTTAATGTATTCAGCTGCAAAATTAAAACAATGGTAGTTGTCAGATAATATGAGCAATGAATTTATAGAGTAATTTTAATTTACATCAAGCACTGCAGGCAATTTTTACACTTCAGTTTTCATTTCACTGATTATGTTCAGCTGAGACAAGAGAGTGGCTTTTTTGAAAAATGTGCTAGTATGTCACAAACATGGTCAATGCAACATTGAAAGGCTCTGGGAAATAGAGAAGAAAATAAAACTTTGTAATGGCAGCTTAATATTCAAAAGGAAAGATAATTATTATGATACTGTTTGCATCTGATATGCAGTGCATGAATTAAGTTGGCATTTAGCAGTACTTTAGAAAATGCAAAATAACCTTTTTTGTGATCACATCTGAAATGCAAAGTTTTACCTGGAACACAGTATCAAGTTTTTAACTCTTTGCAGTTAAAAAGTGACTCATAGTATTGAATGAGTAAAATTTGACTATCTCTAGAGGTGGCTAAATACAGAAAAATATTTTTGAATAACTGATTTAAAGAAAAATATGGTTGCATCAATTGCAGTGAATAATTTGGCCAACTCTAATTGTTATGAAATTGAAACAAAAAGCATGCAGAGGGTCAGATTTTCCTCTTAAATACACTGCTGTTACTTTGGTTAAGTTGATGTCAGTTTACATCCCCTGAGAATCTAGACTACAGTATTTTATTATTGTAATCATACTCATTAATAGGTTTCTCTGTCCTGCAGGTATATGAACCTGCAAAATCGTGGGAAGGAAGAACTTAGAGTTACAAAAAGGTGTTTTCATAATAAGTGCAATTATTAGAGCTGGTTGAAAAAATGGGGAAAATTATTATGAAAAATTTCCCTCTCCTTTTTTCTTGGTTAATTTCATAATCAGTCAACCAAGTGTAATTAATAATTACAATAAAGTTTACAATGAGGTATGGTGGGCCTTCAAATTTAATAATAATATATGGTTCTAGACTTAAATACAAAGCTGTTAATTTGTGTGTTGGTACATCTGATGAAGCGGGTTGCAGCCCACAAAATCTTCTGCTTGAAGAAATTTGCTAGTCTTTGAGGTGCCCAGCTCTGGCTCTAGGGTTTCTGGTACCCCTCTGCAGCACAGCAGACAACAGATTGATTATACCCAGGCAGACATCAGTGACATCAGCAGTGCAGTGCGATGGCCTAACAGTGCAGTCCCCATTTTGGCACCCCTCAAATGGTCCCCTGCAATTCTTACCTCGCTTACAAGGTTGTGCCAGCCCTGGAGGTGCCACAAGACTCATTATTTTTCTGTTGGAAAAGAAGCATACCAAGTAGTGACAAATGGCTTACTAGTTACCTCTGGCCTTTCGCTTCTCGATCCAGTCCACTTTAATACTTTAAGGAAATTTAATTTGCAAGTTTCAGCTCAACCTTTAGCCAATTGATGATATCACCAGATCTACCCCACATTATTAACTTGGCACAATTCTGTCAGTCTCTGTTTAGGAGGTGAACTACCTATTACTTCTAGAAAATGTAGTGGTAGTGAGAAGATGTTACTGCAGCTTCTTCATTGCATCTGGAGTGAGGGTTAAAGAATCATAATTCAATCTCCTTCTGAATTGGTCAATTGCTATAAGCAGAAATGGTCATTCAGACTTTCACAAAACTTCTTAATTAGAAAGGACAATAATATGCACTACAGCATTAACATATTTCATACCCAAAATATCTCTGACTTAATTTGTATTTGGATACAACAAGCCACATGTTTCATTATAGTGGCCACATGGGATACTTAGTGTTTTTTTAATATCAATTATAGCAGCTCTTAGGGTATGTCTACATCATCATGTTTTTTTGAAATAATCCGGCTTATTTCAAAAAACCTTTTTGTCTGTCCTTGCAGGCATTTTGCTATTTCAAAATAGGCGCTTTGTTTTTTTTTAAAAAATGAAGTGCTATTTTGAAATAACTAAACCCGGATTTTTTTCAAAATAATAATTATTTTGGAATAGCTATTTTGAAGAAAGCCATTGCAAGCCATGGAAATGGCTGTTTTTGAAATAACTATCCTACTTTCCATTGCCTTTTCCTTCTTCGAAAGAGAGTCTGGTGAAGACTCTCTCTCTATTTTGAAAAAAAACCCTTTGCCTTATTTTGAAACAGAGAGTCTCTCTGGACTTTTATCTTGAAATAACAATTTTGAAATAATGTTATTTTGAAATAATTATTTCACAATAAATTCAAAATAATTATTTCAAAAAATTATTGTAAAATATATGTGGCAGTGTAGGCATAGCCTTACACACCTCTAATAAGGATCAGGGTCCGACTGTATTAGATCCTAGAGAGACAAATAACAAAGACTGTACAATTTAAGATTAAGATTTTACTGGTGAGGCTAGATCTATATCTAGATTAATTACAGATAATAGAAATTACAGAGGGAAAGTATTTAAGTTGGTTAGCCTATTCCCTTGTTAACAGAGGATTGTTCAGTATACTGTTGCCCCTTCCTTTGACCTGAGCAGCTAGTCAAGAGGGCCAAGAGGAATCTCATGAGGTTCAACAAGGACAAGTGTAAAATC
>ML682014.1:24968416-25011594 GCA_007922195.1 Podocnemis expansa | reverse complement strand
GGTTGCTCCAAGGAGGATGGAGCTCAACTGTTCTCGGTAGTAACAGAAGGCAGAATGAGAAGCAATGGTTTCAAGTTACAGCTGGGGAGGTCCAGGCTGGATATTAGGAGAAACTTCCTTCCTAGGCGAGTGGTGAAGCATTGGAATAAGCTGCCTAGGGAGGTGGTGGAATCTCCATCTCTGGAGGTGTTCAAGGCCCAGCTGGACAAAACCCTGACTGGGATGATCTAATGGGAGTGGTCCTGCTTTTTTTGGCAGGGGGTTGGACTAGATGACCTCGTGGGGTCCCTTCCAACCCTATGATTCTATGATTCTAGTCAAAATCGGAGACCCTGGGGAGGTTCAGGATGGCAGTAGAAATTGACAAAATCTGAATGTACAAAGTCCACTTCTCCAAATGAAGGAGGAACCCAAGAACAAATGGTCTCTTTAGCCAACAGACCTCAGAGCACTCTCTCTCTCTCTTTCTCATTTTTTCCAGGATGACACACTCCTCACAGGCTAATACTTGCCTTTTTGCTTTGCTTCCCTTTCATTCTGTGTGTATATAGCCACATGGGATATAAGGACACTGAGGGAAATAGGGAGGTTGAAAAAACTCGTGTACAAAATGGTACGATACACCTGGTACCTCCTAAGTGACCAGTGCAGTCATGGGTGTGATAACAATAAGAGTCTAATTGCCCAAAGAGTATTTTAGCCAAGATGCAGTAGCTTTCTTCTTTTTTCTGTGTCTTTTTCACCTATTTTACCAAACTTTCTTCACCTTTTTGCTTTACTAACTTGAGACCACTGCCATTTTCAGCACCTCCCAATTTTGAATTCTTTGCAAGTTTAATTAATAGGACATTTTATATCCTCTTCCATCTTTGATAAAGATATTGAAGAAGTTTGGGCCTTAAACCAATCCATATGGAACTTCTTGGAATACCTCTCTAAAACCTGATAGGCTGCCATTTATTATTGCTCATAGGGCCATTTATTATTCCTCATATGGCATGATGTTTTGTTTGCAAAGCTATGACAGATAGTATTTTGCTACAGTAGCTGTGGTGTTTACATAGGTACGTAATGCATATGCTTTTATTTTTGTGCACTGCAATATTAAACTTTTTGGGAATCCTTTACAACTCTGCAGGCAACAGAATTTCTGTTTCATGGGTAATTCTGTGATTTCTGCTTCTGTTTTTGTTCCAGGTTGGAGCACTTCATTTAATTTTTTTCTAGCAAAATTTTATGAATTGACAAGCAGAATATTGCTATATTTGATGAATTGGCATTTTCCACTGAAAAATGTTTTGTCAGAAAGCTTTTAATCAGCTCTCAAGCCTATTTGGTACCAGAGGCAGCTGCCACTTGGTACATAAACAGAGATTGTTACAAAGAATGGATGCACTTTTTCTCTCATGCTTTTTTGTTCAGATTTGTTTCTTCTTTAATCTGAAATAAGCAATGTAATATGAAAAGTAGTCTGAGTTTTGCTTACTGTCATGATTCAATTACAATTCTTTTGATATTTGATGTATTTAATAAGGCCTCATCTACTGGAAACAAGATATTGCATAAGGATCTCAGCTTTCATTTTTTTAAAAAAAGTAAGTTTTCTAGTTTGAAAACATTACAAGAGTGTAACCTGAAGACTCAGAAAAAAAGATGAATAAAAAGAACCCAACATGTATTAAATAAAAAACCCAGACAACAACAACAACAAAAATCCTCATGATTTTTGATTGCTTGAGGTTAGCAATATTGTAATATGTGTAGAAAAAATAATTTTTCATCACCAAATAAGGTCCAAATAGCTCTCATGATACCAGCATATTTTAATTTGAACGATTGGTAATTTGAAATCTGACAAGTGTTCTGATAACTAAAGATCTTCAATCACTGATGCATCAAAAAGTGTGTCCTTTTCACTGATCTTTTCAGTATTTGAAATTCAATTGGGCCTA
Organism: Podocnemis expansa; assembly: GCA_007922195.1. Lineage (NCBI taxonomy): Eukaryota > Metazoa > Chordata > Testudines > Podocnemididae > Podocnemis > Podocnemis expansa. The sequence goes on along the minus strand of ML682014.1, from coordinate 25,009,642 downwards.
GGTTCCCTAAAACTAGTGTGAAGCAAGAATAGCTCCAGTGAAGATGATGGAGTTACACTGATGAAGATAGTAAAAACTCATATATTTTTCCTATTGTTTTGTTTTTCATCATATAAGCATATTTTGTTCTTATATTAATGTTTTTAACAACAATAATAATAATTTATATAAAAATATAAAGAATTTAGAGCATTGACAGATTCCAGTGATTCAAACACTACACACTTCTGCATAAGCTAGCTCCAAATTCTACTATCTTGTAAACCTATAATTTATTATTATTGTTACATTTCTAAAGTCAATTCTTATACAGAGATGGCTTTTGTTAATTTTTTTCCAAAAGGAAAATATGCAGACACATGTGCACACACACACAGACACATATTGTGTACACACAAATTCTGCTAACCCTTTTAGGAAATAATGGATAGAAAAGTGCTATACATCAGTGGTTTTCAAAATTTTTTTCTCAGGCCCAGTTGAAAAAATCATTTATTCCCATGACCCAAAAATTACATCTTTGAGCAATGCATTCCAGTTTTTTGGCAGTGGCAGCAGGGGGGCACCCGTGACCAGTAGCTGAGGGTCTGCGACCAGGTACTGAGTCTCAACCCATGGTTTGTAAACCACTGCTATACATTATTCTACCTGGTAAATGACTGCACTGCTCCTTAGGGCATTAGCTGAAGAGGGACAGGGCTGTGAAGCCTCTGCTGATTTTAATTTCTTGCACGTGGAATGGGAATACCACAAGAGTTTGTAAGGCGGTGTTATAGCTTTGTAGTGTATCAGCTGAGATACAGCTCTTCTCCTTTAGAGCATGAGTTTTGCATGCATCTTCTAGTAGCAGTTAGGGCCAGCTGATGGCCTCCTTGTCTTAGCAGATCTTAAAAGTGACACAAAATGGATGACTGTTGCATTGTTTTCTGGAACTCACTGTCCAAAGATGGCAGGGATACTGTCATTCTTTCATACTTGAAATCAAAACTGGAGTCTCACTTCTTGTCCATTTACTTTGAATGATTTGCTTAGAGTTTCAGGCTGTATTATTAAAGTACTGTATAATAGCACTTTTGTAGAGTGCTTTGAAATGCCTTGGCATGATAAAGTATTTTATGAATGGATGTTATTGTGGCTGCTTTTTAGAATGGCACAGCAGCCTCTGTGAGAAGATGGAAAATTAATCAGCTAAATAGTCTCATTACACATAGATAAATGCTGGCATTTACAAAATCAGTCTCTGATTTTGGACAACCCATTTTGATGCCTAAGGTCCAATTTTCAGAGGTGCTGAGCACTCTCTACTCCAAATGAAGTCAACAGAGATATTAGCATTAGCTGTTCTGAAAAATTAAGTCCATAAACATCTTAAACAGGGCACCCAAAAATAGTACTAGATAGAAGCCATGTACAAAAATTTAGGCCCAACCAAATACCCATGTGTTTATGTGTTTGGTCTTTCTGGTCATGTGGACAGACTGTCTCTTGCATATACACCAGGGGTAGGCAAGCTTGTGGCCCGTGGGAGCCTTTCATCAGACCCTTCAGCTAGGCCTGGTTGTAGCATGGCAGCCACACCCCTCTCCTAAACTCTCTCTTGACCCGACTCCTTTCCCACCATGTGGGCCCATCAACACTCTGGCTGGAGCACAGCATCCATCCCCCACTCTCAGCCTTACCTCTCCCCCATTGCATTCAGTGGGGGCCCCTGCCCGGAACACAGCAGTTGCCCCTCTTTCACTGTTCTCCCCGCCTGTCCCACTCCTTCCTTTTGTCCATCTCCAACCATGTGGGCCCAGTGCACCCTGACAGAACCATGATGGCTGTTCCCCAGCTCCCGCCCCTTACCCTCTTCATCCTGAAGAGAGATAGATGTGGCCAAAAAGTTTGCCCACCCGGGTGTACATTGTGTATGGATCTTATACCGGATGATCTAAGCCTCCCTTTTTTATACTGTCTATCTTCTTTTGAGTGATCCCTGGAGTTAGGGTATTGCAACCTCACCTGAAAATTACCTTACTTCTGTGCTGCATCTGATTCTGGGATATTTACTAACATTAAAAGAACTCTAAAGGTATGTCTACATAGCAATTAAACTATTGTGACTAGTCCAGGTCAGCTGATGGGGGAGGGTCTCAGAACCCAGGCTCCAGCTGAAGCCCAAATGTCTACATTACAGTTTTACAGCCCAGCATCCCACGTTCCATGAGTCTGAGTCTGCTGACACGGGAAAAGTCACAGGTGTTTTATTCCTGCCTAGGCATATTCTGTCTTCAAAATCCTAGCTTCCTTGTGCGTGAACAGAAGTCAGTGGGAGCTTTAGGCACACAAGCAAGGCAGGGGTAGACTAGAATAAAGTACTGTTGATTTTTGTAACAACGCTTTTAAAATGATGATCGTGCCAAGAGGGGTAGTTATTCACTGCTAGTTAGAACATGGATTCATTGTCTTTACTGAGACAGTAGCTTCCATTAGTGTAAAGCTAAGGGTTATAAACCTACCACTATAGTATTCAGACAGTGTTTAACTTTCTTCTGTTTTATTATCCTGCATTACCAAGTGACTAAAATATAGCGGATTTTATTATCCGAATAAGCACTTCACATATATTTTTTAAGTTTATATTGACAATAGTGTAGTTCCAATAAGAGGATAATGATTTTTCTGTGGACTAATCACTACATCTCTGAATTCGTACTAGAGAAAAGAGTCTTTGGGGTTTTGCAATTTGGTCATGTACTAATATTGTTGCTCAGTTTAAAAATAAATTATTAGTTCAAATTACAAAAAAAAATGCACATTATTAAACAAAATTCTAGGTCTTTTAGCTTTTCAAGACTAATAAACGTTATTCTTTAACAAATCCCATGGCCAATTAGTGTGAGCTATTTGGAGTTTTTTATTTGGTATCTAATTTTCCCATGATATACAAAATCACAGTACATAAAAAATGCCAATACATAACATAACAAAACTTGATATGGTTCAACATTCTGTGCTTCCTGTATTGACTGAAAAGAACTGTGTATTTTGGATGCTAGATCAATACAAGAATGGTTGTACTTTTAAATTTTTTCTGGTTGGATGTCAGCTATAGCTTATTGACTTCCTAAAATTTTAAATATGTTGAATAATAATATTAAAAAGAGGGAAAAGAGTGAAAATATGACCACTCAGAACAAAAGTTGAGATTCTTTTTTTGAAGAGAATTAATCAAGGAACCAAAGGACATGGAGAGAAGATATTCTTGAATTGCCTATACACTAATGCTAATATAGCAAACAAGAAGAACTAGAATTGTTCATTTATGAACATATCTTCAATCTTGTTGGTAATTTGAATAGGAGATAATTTGCATGACTGGAATGTTAAAATAAATAGTTATAATTAAGTGGGCAAAGGGGAGGGGAAGAGGCACTCTTTCAAAAATAACATCATCTGTTTCCAAATCAGAAGACAATTATCTTAAATGCTTGTGGATCAGGGTCCTAACAGATAAATCGTAAGATGGGGGTATTAGCACGTATATGTTACAGACTAACAAGTCACGCTAAGAAGGATGACTGACTCCTGATGTACTTGTCTACAGTGTGTAGAAAAAAAAACCCTACCTGATTATGGAGGACATCAGTTTGAGTGATATGTGTTGGAGTCCTAATGCAACCAGTACTTAAACATCCTGTGAATTTCTAAAATCATAGATGAAAATTGTCTAACTGAAAAAGTACTTCAGCTAAGAAGAGGGAATTCTTTATTAGACCTTGTACTAACTGATAAAGAAGGATTGATCACAGATCTAAAAATTTATGATAAATTAGTAAAATAAAATTCAGATGAGTAAAAAATGTACTCGGTGTTTCAACAGGGCTAGTTTTACAAAGCTCAAAATAACTGTGAGCTAGATATTCTGGGAGGAAGAATTTAATTAGGAAAAATATGGCCGATAACTGGGAATGATTTAAGAACAGTTTACTAGATACCCAAAAAACCACAATCAGGGAAGAAGTCTGTAATGGTTAAAAAATGGATGTGATTTAGAGAAGAAGTGACAGCAACTATGAAAATAATATAAAGCAAATAGAAGGAAAGGAAGCTGATAGTAATGAATATATATCAGAAGTTAAGAAATATAGAAAATTGATAATGGAAGTAAAGGACCTCTAAGTGATATCTTTAGCTAGCAGAGTTAAGGACAATGATATGGATTTTTTAAAATTCATTAGAAACAGAAAGATTTATGACAATAGTATTGTTCCATTGCTAGTTGAAAATAGTAAAATTATCAATAATAATGCAGAAAAAGCAGAAATGTTCAATAAATACTATATTGGGGGAAAAATAGCTAATATCTGATCATATGGTAACAATGATACTTTTTCCATTGCACTTGTTTGGTGGATATTAAGCAGACGCTACTAAAATTAGAACTTTTTAAGTCAGAGTGTTCAGATAACCTTTATCCAAGAGTTTTAAAAGAGCTCTCTAAGGAGCTTGCTGGACCATTAATGATGGTTTTCAACAAGTTTGGAACAGTGGAAAAGTTCCAGAAGACTGGAAGGAAGATAACATTATGCTATTTTTAAAAAGAATAAAGAGTATGACCCAGTAATTGTATGCCTGTCAGCCTGGCATCAATCCTGAGCAAGATAACAGTGTGGCTGAAACAGAATTAAATTAGTAAAGAATTAAAGGAGGGTTATGTAATTAATTCAAATCAACATGGGTTTATGGAAAATATATTCATTCAGGCTAACTTGATATCCTTTTTGATGAGATTATCAATTTGGTTGATAAAGGTAATGATACCAACGTAATAGACTTTTCAAAGGTGTTTGACTTGCAACTGAGCAATATTTTCATTAAAAAACTAGAATGATATAAAATTAACATGACACACATTAAATGGATTAAAAACTAGCTAACCGATAGGTCTGAACATGTAATTGTAAATGGGGAATCATTATCAAGTGGGTGCTTTTTCCAGTGAAGTCCTGCAGGTATTGATCCCTGCCGCATGATATTTAACATTTATGTCAGTGACCTGGGAACAAACATAAAGGCATCACTGACAGAGTTTGCAAATAATACAGAAATTGGGAGAATGGTAAATAAAGAAGGCGGCAGTTAATTTATTCAAGATGATGTGGATCACTTGGTAAACAGGGTGCAAGCAAATAATATACATTGTAATTTGGCTCAATATAAATGTATACAGCTGGGAGCAAAGAATGTTGGTATATGCACAGAATTGGGGGGATGGCTCTTTATCCTAGAAAGCAGTACTCTGAAAAAGACTTGGTGTGCTTAATCAGCTGAATATATCTCTCTCCCCCCTTAACATTGTACTGAGAATAACTAATGTGACATTGGGATGTATAAATATAGGGATCTCAAATAGGAATAGCGATATTCTATTACCTCTGTACCTGTCACTGTGGCTATGCCTAAACTAGCAAATTAGTTCTTATTAAGGAGCCTTAATTCAAGCTAATTTGAGCCCTATCTACACTAAGCTTTGCCTAGTTTGAACTGAAAAAAAATTTAGTTCAAACTAAGCAAAGCTTACTTTGAACTAGTTAGTTTGGCTGGTTAGTCTGAATTAACTGCTTAGTTCGAACTTATTTCAAAATTTCGCTCAAACTATCATGCTGTTGTCATGCTAGTTCGAACTAAATATGTTTGAATTTCTGGTTCGTTTGAACCAACCACATTTTTTTAGTTTGAACTAACTTTTAGTTTGAACTAGCCACGCTTTTTTAGTTCAAACTAAAAAATTAGTTCTAATGAAAACAATGCAGTTTAGTTCGAATTAACTTCAAACTACTTAGTTTGGACTAAGCAAGTTCGAACTAAACTTTTAGGTGTAGACGTAGCCTGTGTGACCCCTAGTGGAAACTGTGTCCAGTTCTGGTGCCCACAACTCAAGATGGTTGTTGACTGGGGAGGATGAAGAGAAGAGCCATGAAAATTGTTAAAGGATTTGAAAAGGTGCCTTAGAAAGATACTCAAATAACTCAGTCTACTTGTTTAACAAATAGTTTATATGTCTCTACACAGGGAACAAATATTTAATAATGGACTATTCAGTCTGGTAGAGAAGGTATAATATGATGAAATAGCTGGAAGTTGAAGTTAGATGAACTGAGACTGACCTTGGAATCTTTGAATCTGTTTTACAAGAAATACACGTGATCCAAGTCTTTGGGAGATATATTTGTATTTATAGTACTGCAGTGTTTTGCATATTTAAGATTAAATTATCCATTAGCACTGTAGGCAATATTGTTCTTATTTAAGATGATGATTTGAAAACTTTCACTGGTAAAAAAAAAATTGTTTGGCTCTGGCGCCAGTGTTTTAACTATAACTCAGCCAAATTGTTCTATAATTCAGAACCCATCCCTGCTTAGTTTTAGATCATTCTTCAAAATTTGTGTTAAATGAGGACCTTAAAAATCAGATGACTTAGAGCTGGAACATTGACTGGTGTAAACTGGAATAAGTGCATAGAAGCCAGTGGAGCTATGCTACTTCCCAGTGGCAGAGGCTTTGACCCATATGATTCTAATATTTGCAATATCTGTAACTTGTTTTCCTGCTTGCATTCTTTTGATCCTTTCAAAATTTTTCCATTGAAGATAAACATTGGTCTACCTACAGATTCTTTAATAAATCTTTATGGTACTTATTGAGCCACTGGATCTTGTGTAAGCACATGCAGCTGGGTTGACTTTAGTGGACCTTCACCAATTTACTCTGAGCTTGAAATTGGCCCGTCTACTTCAAGCTGCTGTTCAAATCAAATATTCCATTTGTGTGCATGATTGCAAGATCAGGACCGGGGCCAGTTTGTTTGAAGTTGCATATGACATAACATATCTTATACATAATATACCTGTATGAGTTCTTCTCATCAGCATATTAGAGCAATGGCATAATTGAAGAGGGAGAACTATAACCCCTTGTGGTGATGTGTGGATGTGGACCATAGGCAGTTGATCCCTTAAACTCTGGATTTTGAATTCTAAGGAAGGACACAATAGAAAACAGAAAGAATAAATAAATAAATAAAGCAGGCTTTTGCCCTGAGATCCTCTGAGTGTCATAATCCAAATCTCTGTGGGCCTGAGAAGAAAGGGAATTTAGCCATTTTCATGAACACTAACCAAAACTGACTTTTCTTTCACTGCCTAGTCAATTCTGAACTCTCCAGTACTGTTTCACTTAGTTACAGCAACCTTTCACACAGTGTTCTTCTCTAATAACTGGCTCTTTTCATGTGGGAATGACCATTATTCCCAGCTGCAAGAAGACTTTTTGTGGTTTACTGCTGAAGACTGCACATCCCTCTGTTCCAGCTTGATCCTACTGTTCTCACCAGACTTCCTCTCTTATGCTTAAGGAAAAAGCATATTCTCACATCCCTATGTAGTCCCACATAGGTCTCGATTGACCCTTGACTCAGGTCCTGAGGTGCCTTGGGTTAGCACATAGTTATATCTCAAAGGGACAGACCAAGAAAAGGCATCACAGTTCCCTTCTGCTTGTCCCTAGCTCAGGGATGGCCCAAGGTGTTTTTTTGGTACCCTAGGCGAACTGTGATTTTGGCGGCCCCCTCCCGCCCAATTCAATGTAGAGAAACATAAGTCTAGAATGAACTTTTATCTTTGTTTACTTGATATTGAAAATGACCATTTATGTAAACATTTAGAACTTTATTTTTCATGCTTTTGCTTTTGCCAATTGGACAATAAGTTGCTTGAGACAAAGTTTTGAAGTTATTTCTTGTTCTGTCAATATGGTGAACAGTCCAAGAAACCTCTTATTTAGCACGGCAGAAAGAAAGTATGTCTTCATCAATTTTAACTTTGAAAAGCTACACTCCCCACTAGCCACAGAAACTGGAAGAGTCAAGAGAATGTGAAGAGCAATAAAGATGCTGGGAAAGCTGTCTTTGAGTCTGTGTTCACAAATAAACTTCAGTACATTTTGAGGTGTAAGACGTCCTGGAAGTCATCGTGAAATAGCATTCAGTTCTCTGCACAAATCCACTGCATACATATCTTTTGAATTTCCCATATTGTAATGCTGACTCTAACTTCATGCAATGTTCTAGTATCTGTTATGAAATCTTATTTTGCAAACTGTGTATATCATTAAGGAAACCAAATATTGAATCAAGTTGCTGTATCTGCTCAAACTGTTCTTTAACTGACTGGATTGCAGTGTCTAGGACTGAAAACTAGAAGTTCACTTTGAATTTCTGTTTTGGATCCTGAGCTGATTCATCTTTTGCCTCATATGTGAACTGTTGCTTCTTTCTGCGAATACATGCTGGTTCTGGTTCCAAGTCTTGTCATTTGCAAGAGCTTCTGCATCTGCATGTGCCATATTGCCAGATGATCCCGTTAGGGTAGTATCATTATAAATTTCAATTAGTGCATCATAGATATTTCCAAGCTCATACCAAAGAGGCTACAAGGCATCAATTCCATTCTCCCATCTTGTTTGACTTGATGGTTTCAGAGTTAGAGAACGCACAAGGGTACGAAGAACTTCCCAACAATGTATTGAACTTGAAAAAAAAAAAGCACATATATGTGTTGTGCCAGGTCAAGGAAAATATTTGCCTCCATGAAACATCTGGCAGCATCATTGACAACCTAATTCAGGGAACGTGTACTTCAAGGAACAAAAAAATGCCCAAGAATTCATTTCCATTATTCTCTTTTATACACCATTGCTTTTAACCTTCATATTACTTCCATTATCATAGCCTTGGCCATGTAAGTTCTCAATGGATAATGACATTCCTTCAAGCTCTTGTAGAACACATTGGCTATGTCCACATGAGGCTTTTAAATTGAAACAACCACCGTTGTTTCGATGTAAAAATAGTCATGTCCAGATGATGTTTTCCTTATTTGGAAATAAGGAAAATCATTTTGATACAATAAAGCCTAGTTTGATATTGAAATGAGGGTTATTTTGAAACTGTGGTTTCGAAATAACCCCATCTGGCTCTGTTATATCGATATGACCCACCTATCAATATAATAGGTGACTTTCCTCCTAGGGTGTATGGCACCCTGGGAGGAAGTCCCACCCCTCATCAGCACCCTGGCCAGTGAGGAAAAGGAGGTGCAGGGGGGCCCAGGAGGGCTAGGGTCAAGAAGCTGACTCCCGCAACTTGCAGGGGGTGCCAGCGGCTGGTGCTGGGCTCTGCTTGCTCCTGCAACTCTGGATCCACGGCTGCGGGGCAGCGGCAGGTGCCAGAGCCCACTCATCCCTGCAGCCCTGGCCCTGTGGCTGCATGGGGGCTGCAGCAGCCGGATCCCACTCGCCCCTGCAGCCCTGGTCCCATGTTGCCACACCTTCCATGGTGCCCCTCTCATGAATTGAAATATCAAGTCCTGTGTCAGTACTTCCTATTTTGATTTGGTGGTTTTCCTTAATTCGATTTAAGTTAGATTGAAATAAGGATTTTATTTTGAATTAGCTTATTTCAAAATAACTTATTTTGAAATAAGCATCTTTGTGTGAACATAGCCATTCAGTCATAAAAGCACCCTCAGTGCCTCCTTCAATGGTACAACCCCCAAAAATGTTCCTTTATGATCACTTCAGCATTTTCTTTGACTGAAGATTTTGACACATCTACAAAGTGAATGATCATTGTCATCTGCTCCATATGATTTGCATCTGGTGCACAGTCTAGAATTATTGAGAAGTATTTTACAGAATGGACAGTTTCTCAGATCTTCTCTTTAATAGCATTTGCTAGGAGTTGAATCAGCTCATTCTGCAGCACTTTTCCAAGGTACTGAACATGAGTTTCATGGTCACTTATTTTAAGCAAATGCTCCTGCATGACTGGATCAAATAAAGCTAGGTAGTCATCAAATTTTAAGAAGTTTCCATTACATGCACTATACAATTTTTCATTTGTCCCATGAAATGCCAGGTTTTGCCTGTGAAGAACTCTCACTAATATAACCAAACGCTCCAATATTTGGCTCCAATATTCTTCTTCTTGCTTGATTACATATGAATTTTCTTCATCAATAGGTTTCTGTTTTTTCAATTATAGTTCAAATTCTTTCCAATTTTGTAAATTTTCCAAATGTTCAGGAGTTTTTTTTTTCCATGAGAAGACAGAATTGAAGACATGCTCTTCCTATCCTTTGAATCATCTTCAGTAAGTGAAAATTTATGACTGCTACCAATTGCATGACTGCTGAACAGCTTGCAGCCGAAGCAAAACACTGAGTCTTTTGACACTCAATATTGTGACCACTGTGCATTTCCTCCCCATTCAGACGTGTCCTCTTGTAGTGGTATGCAGAGAATTTTCTTTTATTTCCATCTTTCGGGAACTGAAATTCCTGAACTTGTACTGGTCCATGTTCCACTAGAATTTTTTGTACGCAGTCATCCCATCTAGGTCATGTTGCTGGGTCTCTGTACTGTAACTTGCTTGCAAAGTCATCTTCCACATACCTACCTTCTGCTTCCTTATTCTTTTTTAACTCAACATTGGTGCATGTGTTTACCAATAAATATGTTTTCTCAACTTCAGTGTTAGTTTGATGTGAACTGCCTTCATCTTGATGCTGTAAACTGTTTTCATCTTGGTGTTTGCTAAGATAGTTGAGGAAGGAACCATTTTGCTTGGCTTGTTCTTGTATCAGCTCAGCTTTCTATTTACAATACTGAGCTCTGGATGGTTTCTTCCTATCTGTCATGATTTTAATTTTCTGAAAAACTTTAAGCAATGGTTTGAACTAAATTATCAAAATAGAAGGTGATGATAGTGAAATAGAATATTATTTACATTAAACTAGCATGGCACGGGGTATCGAGAATAGCTTTTGGGGGTGGGGGGTGCGACACTGTAGAGGGTCAGAGCCTGGCCAGTCAGGGTGGGCATCTCCACAGCAGATGGTAAAGTCACTGGCAGTTCTCAGCAGGGTGATGCCAGGCACTGTTACCCTGTTCCTTGCTTTTGCCATGCTGCCTCCTCATGCCTGACCCGCAGCCCCTTGGTAGGCTGACTCTGGTCTTTACTTTCCTTTATGCCTCTGCATGGCTGCATTATGGCAAGTCATGATCTTGGCCATTTTGTAGTGATGCAAACATTTTTTGAAATCATAATGCTAGTTCATAGTATTAGTTAACTATTCCCATTGATATTTTGATCCAAACCCACATCAACTGTGCTACCATAAGAGTAATTTTTATCTTTATATCTTGACAATGGTGCATCTATCACATTGTACTACTTTATCTGAATTAAAAAAAAAAGCAAGGAGTCTTGTGGCACTTAAAGGCTAACAGATTTATTTATCGCATGAGCTTTCGTGGGAGAATATCCCACTTTGTCAGATGCTTTGAAGAGTGGATATTCATGGGATATTCTCCCACAAAAGCTCATGCGATAAATAAATCTGTTCGTCTTTAGGTGCCACAAAACTCCTTGCTTTTTTTGCTTTACTAGTCTAACACAGTTGCCCTTTTGGAACTTTATCTGAATAGTTCTTAACAAATGATGATTATATTTACCTTCAGCTTTTGCAAATTCCCTGTAATTTTAGTGGGATGTCTTCATGAATGACAGGTGTATTTCAGTCTTAAATGCTAAACTTTCTGCATTTTAGGTGGTATAAATTGTCTGCTTGATGAATATCTTTAAATAGCCCCCAGTATCTGTAAGGAAATGAGAGAACTGTGTTTGAATGTAATTCAGGAAATGAGCCACTTAAAATTTCAAATTCAAGTTTCAGACACTATATCTTTAGTTTGGCATGTGCCATATTTTGTTCAGGGACAGGCTCAGTTTTACTTGGAAAGTTCATTTTCAAGCCTAAAATATGTGAAATGTGTCACGTTTGACATCCCTTGAAGTTTTGTAACATTTTCGTTTCCATTCAGTCTGTCTAGCTTGCAAATGAACTTTATGTTCTAAAATTGCATAGCAAGAAAGGGAAAAAAAAAAGTTATTTCCCCTTCCTAGCAGAAAGAGGGAATATAAAGTGAAAATACCCACGGGGAAAAAGTGATTGGCAACAGATAAGACTGAATTAGAGGAGTTAGTCCTAGTGCATCGTAAAGCAAAGAGGAAAAAAAAATTCTAGAAAGAGATAATGACATGCCACACAATATAAGAGACCAAAACCAGTGAATGGCAACTCATTACAAGAACAGACATAAAACCTGGAATGAATTCAAGGTCAAGAACCGAATTGTCACTTAGGACCTCAATTTCAGGAAACAAATCATATATGGCCAAGATGTTGTCATGAAAGGTTATTTCTTGCCCTTTCATCAGACTTTTTATTGTATTTTTGATTGATTGTCTCAAATGCAAGCAACAACAATATAGCAGCAGGCAAAATTACTGAGCACATATTTAAACAGCATTATAAATAGGCAAGTGGTATAGAGTGCAGTGGCTGGACAGTTTAACCCATCAGATCATGGCTTTTCAAAATAATAAGTGCTTTTTCTGTAATTAGGGCTTTATGATGGTAATTGGAGCTCTTTATTATCATATGGAGATGAATTAACAGAGGTTTTTTGTGCACTTTCCCCTATTCTTTTTTCCTTTGGTTCTAATTTTTCATTTATTGACTGAAATGAGAGTTCTGGGTGCTCCAGAAATGTGGGACTGGGTCTTTGGTTATTTGAAATGCCGGCTGTCTGCTCTTCTGGTTTTATTACTCCAGATTCCCAGGACACACTATATTTCCTGTAATTAAATAACTCTGGATAGCAGACAGTTTCCCAAGGCAGCTCATCAGATTTTTATGTGTCCTTTCATTTTGGTTGTCATTTTAAATTTTGCCCTTTTTTACCTTAACCCTAGTTTGCACTTGCTTGTGTTATAATATTTTTCATAAGAACAGATCTTACTTTCTCTGTCTTCTAAAGGTTTAGATAGTGGTTTGGGCTGCCTTGTGTATCACTTTCACAATATGATCTTTATTCTTGTAGCAGGAAAACTATAAGGAGGGCAGAAAATGATATCTCCCTTAGAGGAGTGATGCATTTAAATGAGACTGAGTTTCTCACCAATGGGTATGGAATTATTCTATATTTACCCTGGTATAACCAAGATAAGAATCATTTTTTGGTTGTATAAAACACTTCCCTATTATTTGTGGCATCAAGAGCTCAAAACACCATTGTTTGATTGTAAACTCCTTGTTCAAATTGATGAGAGTTACTCATGGCTGCCCCTTGAAAGTCATACAGGTAGTCTCACTGGAGTCATAATAAATGTTCACTACAATGAGAAAGTAAGTCAACACAAGTCCCTATAGTAGAATATTAGTATTTTGGCTTATGACTGCACAATTCTGTAATATATTTTATAACTGTGCATAGGGCATAGGCTAATAATTTTGCAATTCTCCATTTTTCCTTGACACTGAATTATGCATTGTGTCTGTGGTACAAGTAAACAAAAAGTAATTTAAAAAAATACAAATACTAAATACTTTGTTTTATTATGCCATTAATTACAGTGACTTACTTTGGGAGTTATGAGTTCTTTTTCCTGATTGGTTCATGGGCACGTTCTGTTCTCAGATGCATGTGTACAGCAGTTAAGAATAGTGAGAACCCCCTACATGCATTTGAGAGCAGAATTTGACCCTTAAGTAGCAGACCACCAATGTTTACTGAGGAATCTCAGCTATGAGTGATGGATAGGGAGGAGATAGAGGAGAGAGAACATAAAGTGCTTGAAAAGAAGGGAAACAGGAGAAAGGAGACTGTCTGTGTCAATTTTACTTTCCCTGTGCACTTAAGATAACTTTTTCATCCATCCAAGGGAAGCTAAAAAAATTAAGGTATTCAGCATTTTGTGTTGGGTCGCCAGGGAAGGAGAGGGAGAGGTTTGCAGGGAAGGGTTAGTTGTGAGGTTTTGTTCTTTTTGGGTGCTTCTTGAGGTAGCTGTTCTCTGTGTGGGGGGACCTAGCATCACATCTTGGGCTGAGCACCTCATAATTTAAAAGATAAATCTGGAAAACTTCCAGTACATCTGCCACTCTAATTTATACCTCTGAAGATAACACTGACCAGAAGGCTGTGAAAATGACTAAATGTATTCACATTTGATCAATTACTGTCTCTCTTAAGGTAAAGTAGCGCAGTATTTATACATCTATATTTAGTATATATCATACATAATGTAAGAAACCCATGTCAGCAGCATGTATGTGAATTCAATTAAATGCATTAACTTTTTCCATTAACATAATGCTGAGGGTTTTCCCTAAAGTGTTTTTGCCAGGCAAGACAGCTGTGAGCCAAATCACCCATTGGCCAAACACTGAAAGTGCACCATAGCCAAGCTTAGAGCTTTGTGCAGAATGTGTCACTTGCTAGTTACTTGACCTAAGATGACTTTGGAGTGAAGTAAGGTGGGGGAATCTTGCAAAAGAGAGAGAGAACCAGAACTTCAGCTACAAGTGGTTGGAGTAGCTCCATTGACTTCACAGATTTACACCAGTAGAGGGGTCTGGTCAAGCATTCATAGGCAGAGTATAGAAGAATTTTTGTTCCTGTGGATTCTTTATCTTTCACCTGTTCTCTGTCTTTCTCTATTCCCTTTGATTTTTTTATGCCCCACCTTTTATTTGTGCCACAGTAAATAGCTCAATTTAAAGTTTCTATGTTTTTAAAATAATTTTTAGGAAATAAAATGACCATGACTCACAATTCAGTTGGAAATTGTTGGATGTTAAAAATATACGTCCACCCCTTCCTCTCCTAACAAAGAAAAAAAAAACATCTTAAGATGCATTTGGCCTTGGGTTCCAGAAGCAATAATTCTTTGGCAGTATTGCCTCATTCCATATACCAGTGAGAGCTGCATAATTCAAGTGAAGCAAGTTATTCAGTCAAAGGAGAAATGATGTTTTTCATGATTATTATTTATATATAACTTGATATTATTGCACTGGAAATACACTGTCTCAAATTCCGTTTTATAAAACTTGAAAACTCTAACAAAAGTTCTGTCAGTGGCTAGGTTTGCAGCCGTTTCATTATTCTTGGAATCACTGCTCAATAAGAGTTGCTAATGCAACAATCCTTTCTTATCATCCTAAAGGAGACTATTTAGGTACATCATTGTGGTTAAGAAAGTCTGAGGAATCAAGATAAAATTTTAACTTTTGGGTTTTATTTTCCTGTCTGTTTTGGGGATAGATCCTCAACTGGTATAAACTGATGAATCTCCCTTAAGATCCTAACCATTTTGAATACATAACTGAATCCAGGATATATTATTTGAAGACTGGGTAGTTGGAATTATTTCACCTTCACTGCATACCTGAAGTACTGTGCAGGAAAATTACTAAATAGGGCCAAGAGTGTAAGATTCTAATCTCAGATGTGTCATCATAGATCTACATGTGTCTTGGCTTGTTTTGGGATATGATGTGGGTTAAAGATCCAAAAAGAGGGGCACACAAAAGTAATGCATGAAGGGAAGTCAAAATATTGGGGTTGAGGAGGTGGTGTTTCCTGCCTTTAGTATAAATTATTCTCTCTAGTCTCAATTTAATTAATCTGTATTTCTGGTTTAAGTAATTTTTACAGTGAAAGTGAAAAGATGCAAATTTGTATAGAATGTAGGTAATAATTAGGCTAAAATCACTGATATTCTTCAAAATGAGGGGTATTTGAAAAGTACTGTATGTATGCAATGCATCATGTAGTGGCATCTGTCTAATTCGCTTCCATCTACTATAACCATTTATGACAGGACTGGTGGTTTCTAATTTGGAGAGCCTGAAACATGGAACCCCATCCGTTTCAATAATGAACAGATATCCAAAGGTTTAGGTGCTACTAAACAGTTTGACCACCCTCCCCCCATATTTCTATTTTCTGGGTTTTTGCAGGAAGCCCTCCCACAAGCAGAAGTATTTGAGGCCTTATCCTGATCCTGTCGTTCTGATTGACAAACCTCCCACTGAAATCAGGCCTCAAAATATTAATGCAGGATTAGACCCAATGTTAAAAAACACAGCACAATATATGAATAAAGGAAACTTTAAATTAATTCTCTTGAAAGACAGGGCCTGACTGGCTGAAGTCTGAGTGTTCAATCATTTTGAAAAAAGTGGGTTTTTTTGTTTTGTTTTTTTTTTAAACGAGTAGCTGAGCGGGATGCTTTTTAGTACTGACTCTTAGTGGCAATCAGATATGAAAGAGCTGTTTTGCCATGGTCCGTTGGGCAGAATGAAGAACAATGCCCTCCCCCAATGTCATTGTCCGTTGATGTATTCAGTGCTTGCTACTTTCTGATCGAGAATCCATTCAATCATGTAGCAGAATTTCATCTTAGATGAATGAGCAGTTGAAGTGGAAGGTTTTCCATTTAGCTGAATTTAGGAAAGACTTTCAGAAGCTTTCATAGAATGATTAAAGTGGGTGCAAAAAGCTTACTCCTTATCTGTGTCAGTCACATTAGGCAAAAGAAGCATGTTCTCAAGGAAGGGTCCTTTTGTCTTTTTTTCACAGACTAAAATTTTGTTATGGGCATTGAGACCAAAAGGGTTGCATATCCTGAAACAATGCAAGATAGATTTGTCTGGTGAGATCACTAGGCAAAACTGAGATGTGGCTAAGTATCCAAACATTTGGAAGCTTTCACAAACCTGAACACTAGAAGGCCACATTTTTAGAGAAGAATGTGCACATATTCATGCCTAATTTGCTTTTAGTTGCACCTGCTCTCATGGTATTTGCATGCACACTTAACCAGTTACACGTTCAGCTGGTAATCTGTGTGTGTGCAAATACAGCATTTACAAATGGCATGATCACAATCTCATATACAAATTAGTCATTCAGGTATGCATACACATGAATGCATTTACCCTTTTCTGAAAACTTAGGTCTCAGTTGTTCCATTGGGTCTACTCACTCATGTAAAGTTACACCCAGGCACAAGTGGTTTGCTGGATTACAGCCAAAGAAGACTAGCCTTTTTCTATATAATTTTGTTTGAAGCCAGAAAGTGCAAGGACAACATGATAGATAGATAGATTTTCACAATACAAAAAGCACAAGAACATAATCACAACTGTACATAAAGAATTAGGTGTCCACATGATTTATCACTCAAGAAGAGATCTTGAAGTGTTTGTGGATAGTTTCTTGAAAATACTGTTCAAAGTGCAGTTACAGTGAGAAATGCTAACAATATGTTAGGAATCATTAGGAGAGGAATAGATAATAAGACAGAAATTATCCTAATGCCACTTTATAAATCCAGAGTAGACTCACACCTTGAATATTGTGTGTATTTCTCATTGTCTCATCTCAAAAAAAAAAAGTATTAGAATGGGAAAAGGCACAATGAAGGACCAAAAAAAAAAAAAAAGTATATGGAACAGCTTCCATATGGGAAGAGATTAAAAAGACCAGGACTGTTCAGCCTAGAAAAGAGATGACTAAGGAGGGATAAGATCAGGGCTCTATAAAAATCAAACCATCTGACCAAGTGGGATTTTCTTCTACAAAAGCTCATGTGATAAATAAATCTGTTAGTCTTTAAGTGCCACAGGACTTCTTGCTTTTTTTGCTGAACTAGACTAACATGGCCACCACCTTGGAACTTTATAAAAATGATAAAAACTCTGCAGAAAG
This sequence comes from Podocnemis expansa, assembly GCA_007922195.1. Taxonomy (NCBI): domain Eukaryota; kingdom Metazoa; phylum Chordata; order Testudines; family Podocnemididae; genus Podocnemis; species Podocnemis expansa. The sequence continues at coordinate 24,991,975 of ML682014.1, read as the reverse complement.
TGAATAGGAAAGTTATATACCTCTTCAAATAACACAAGAACCAGGAGTCACCTGGCAGTCAATAGCTAGTGGTTTGAAATAAACATAGGGAAGTATTTCTTTACACAGTGCTCAGTCAGCTGCAGAACTCATTGCCAGGGAATGTTTTGAAGGCTAAAAATATAACTGGCTTTAAAAAAAATCAGATAAATTCATGGAGAATAGATCCATCAATGACATGAGACCAGACGGTCAGGAATGCAACCCAAGACTCTAGATGTCCCTAAATTTTTCATTGCCAGAGCTGGGAGTTGATGACAGGGGATGGATCACTGGATAATTATCCCAATCTGTTTATTCTCTCTGAGTTATCTGACACAGGCCACTGCTGGAAGACTGGATGCTGGATGGATAGACCATTGGTCTGACCGAGGGCGACTGTTTCTGTGTTGTAGCCATCATAACAATCACCTGCTGTTTCCACCTTCTTAAAAGATTAATCTTAGATTCATTTTGTGGAATTGGTGAAGGCTGTCTCAAAGACTCCTTTTATCTTACCTGACTCCTTTATCCCTTGGGCACTAGTAGAGTGAAAATGTGGATGACTGTTCTTAAAGAGTAATGACTACTTCAGATATGGTAGCTTTTTCCTGCATTTAAAGAACACATTGCTATTCTGATAGAGCTGTACATGTTTAGCCACTCTTTAACAGAACTGTGGCAGCATAGTTTTGAAAAAGAAGATACCATATATTCCTATGAAAACTAAAATTTTAGATTTATCCTGTGGGGAGGAAAAACAAAGGTCATTCATTCACCTCTGATTTCATGCTTGTGTTTCCAAGTGGAGGCAAAGGAGTGATCTGGGTGCACAGGCTGGAAATTTTTATAAGTGAACCCAACCCATCTGTACAGAAAGCAGCTACTAGGTTGTTTTGATAGAACTATCTCGTAGGTGTGTTTTAGTCTCCATTTGCTGTATCATAAACCCTGTTTAGTTGTACTAAAAAATGGCATATGTGTTACTAGAAAAAAGGTGAGCAGTGAGATCTGAAATCCATCTAGACCATAAAGTTCAGTAGCTGCAAACAATTCTAGGCTAGACTCAAATTAAATGCTGCCATTAACATCTGTCTTAATCTGTTCTATCAAACACACATTAGTTTTTTTGGACTAAAGAGCTCTTTTCAATTTGGATGAATTAAAACTAGCAAAATAATACAAAGCTTGAGTAATCCCACTGGTCTTTAAACAATTATACAGTATTGGTTTCATAATAAATTAATATGGAGCAGTGTAGGTGAAGCTCATCAAATTAGAGAGCAGTATCACTCACAGCTTAGATACTGGCAGGGAAGCAGAGGGACATCTTCAGCCTATAGGATTACTTGCACTGCACTCATCATTCATTATTCAGTGATTGAGCCGGGAAATTTCCTGTACTGGAAAAATATGTAGGGGAACAATCATAGGCTCCATCTGCTCTCACTCTTCCTATCTATGTCACTTGGAATTTCCTTTTCTGAGCAAGAGCACAACATGGCTTCCATGAGTACCTGTCTGGTGGCAGCCATGCTGTCTGAAAAGGAGTCAGTGGTGATCGGCTCAAACAAGTGAGTCAGCAAATGCATCCAGCCTGAGCAGGCTGTGACTGCAATAGTGATGTTGCATGATGAGTTAAGGGCTTGCTATACATTTATAGACTACATCTCTACATTACTATCCAGTGTGCAGTTCTAGTCAGTCACCATGCTGTAAGTCAAATCCAGCAATCCGTATTTAGTAAGGATGCATACTGTATCAAGGCTTCCATTAACTGTAGCCTGAGTTTAGCCTGAATAGGGGTTGCAAGATTTAATCCCCTGTTTGTAAGTGTTCAATTGCAATCCAAGTTAAATATTTGTTTGGCATGGATTTGCCTGAGGGTGGTGTAGCAATCTGAATGGAAATGGCAAGGGAGGTGCATAGGCTGACAGGAAGATTTTGGAGGAGGCCCCAGGAAGTCAGCCTGTTAGCACGACTTGAAAATTAGCTGCATCTGAAATCATCTATGTAAATAGTTCTTTTACATGAAGAGTCCAATTTAATTTTAGGCATATGAAATCCTCTCATGTTGCTATCCACTCACTCACTACATGAAGTTGATAACAACAAGCAGCAAACAATAGGACTAGGAGCACTATCCCACTCATTTATGAGTTCAGTTCATGTTCTGCAATCTCAGTGCTTAAAGGAGCTTGCAAGAAATTTGGTTTATTCTGGTTCTGGTTGTGCCTAAAACCAAAAAGCAGCACAGTTCTGAATACCATATTTTTCTTTCCAAACTAGCGCTTAAGAGTAACATTTGGTCTTCAATTAGTTTTTGAAGTGTCTGTGTTGTTGCTTTCCACTTGCAAACCTCCCCTGAAGATCACACTGCTGCTTTCGGGAGGTGGAAGTCCATTTGTTCTTGTTATTCCAAGTCTGTTGTTTCAGCCTGCTTTGGTTATTTACTATCTGCGATCTCTTGGGCAGACTCAGTGCCTCTTATCCCCTTCTCTTCTCAGATTTTGTCACCAGTTCTTTCATATTATGAGTCCATTTGGAGTGACATCCCCATGCAACTGCAGGGCAACCTCCTGGTACACCAGTGTATGTGTCCATTTTTTCCCACTCTAGAGAGGCACAACATCATTTTCATGAAGTGGTGTCAGCTCTCATGACTAAAATCTCATTGATTTTATTGTTTTGCCTTATCTGCCTCTTCATACATCTGCAAGTCCCCAGTGACTCTAACATCACTTTCAAACTGTACAGACATTTTTATGTACAGTTTTCTGTTCAGCAGGATGTCAGCAAGTGAGAACCCATGTTTTACTAATGTTCTGTAATTTAACAGTACTAAATATGGATCTGAGACTGATTTTGTAGTCTCTTTCATTTTATTATTTTGATTTCCACTAATCAGTAAGATTTGAGATAATTAGGACTAGTGGTTACAAGTCTAAAATCATAATTCACCACAAACTGCTTAAACTCATGCCTATTAAAGTTGAATCTTTTGTCAGACACTACTATGTCAAGTATACCGAGTCCAGAAAAAAATAGATTTTAGATGCACAGTTACCTGTTGAGCTGTAGTATCGTAAATCTAGCTCAGCAATATGAGAATAATAGTCTAGGGCAAGTGGACAGAGTGATGTAATTTTTTTTTTTAACAGCCATGAAAACAAGTCTGTGGCTATTTTGCTTAGGGGACAATTTTTCCTGTGCCATTAACATGCTCACTTTCATTTAGCTTATCTAGAATTTTTGGCATATACCACAATCCTTATTAGTCTTCTCAATATTGCTGCTTAGTTGAGGCCAGTATAAAATATATCTGGCCTGCCTTTACATTTTGCAATCCCTAAATGACCTTTACTTACTCCTTTTAAACCTTTTTCTGTAACTTGGTAAGAATCATGTCATACTGTCTTTGAATAAAATCCCTCCAACTGCTGAGACCTCTCCTTAATTTGATAATAGGGACCAGGAAAATACTGTCCTGCCCGCACTGTGCTAATAGCTTTATTTATTTTCTGCAGGATCTCAACGTAGGCTATAGACTAACAGCCACACTTTGTTTCATCTGACATCAGACACGTCTTTTTTTAATCATCAAGTTGACATGTACAAATCTAGCCATAGATGAATCTCCCCTGCATATTTGTCAGTTGAGCCAGAGCGTGGGACTAAAGCCACTAAATGTCTCCTAAGTTTGAAAATTATACAGTTGCACCTGAAAAAAATATCTGTATTGTGGGGACTAATGGAAGAAGGTTGACAGAACCTTTTTGGCAATGGCAGTAAGTTGTTTATAATCAGTTTCAGCAAATACATAAACAGGTCTTGAAACTTTTTACATCCATGTTTTGAGGCCACAGCCTCCTTCGCTAATGGAATACACTGGGACTCAGGTTTTTTGTTAGCACCTGCGATACACAAGCCACTGGTCTCTACTTTTGACCATAGTGTTGTAAGACGTGTGCACCAGTGCCCTTGTTGGAGACAGCCAGGACCTATTTAATTGTGCTCTTACTGTGACAGTATCTCTGTACTGAAAGCTCTTTAACGGCTTCAGTTTCTCAAACTTTTTATTAAGATTTCCATCCCATGTTCATTGCACATCTTTGCATAGTGGTACTCTGATTGCCAGTTTGGCTAGCTAAATTAGACACAAATTTTCTTCTGTAGTTCACCATTCCAAGGCATCTGTGTACTCCTGCCCTGTTGGCTGGGCCCAGATGTTTGTGATGCTGTGATCTACCATGCTGAGATCTGCCTCTACACTTTTTTGAGTTAACTTTTCTCCCAGGTATGTTATTTCCATTACATAGAATTTGCATTTGTGCTTGTTTAGCTTTAGGCCAGTAGCTTTGGCTCTTTCCAAAGCTACTCAGAACCTCTAGTCATGCTCTTCTGTTGTTTTACTCCAGGTCAAAATGTCACCTAGCATAGCCTTTGTATCCTCTATACTATCAAATTATTTTCTTTTCCTGTGGAATATTTCAGATGTAGATTGGCACTCTGTGGACACAGAGTCTCAGAAAGGAGTTGTTGAATGAGCACAAATGTGTGCTCTGTTTTTCATTTAAAAATAAATAAATAAATAAAAAAACCCACAACCAACCAAACAAGAAAGCCTGCAGCACTTTTAAGGGCTAACAATTGCCCTTTAAAATTGCCACAGGACTCCTTGTTTGTTTTGCCTAACTAGACTAACATGGCTACCCCTTTGGAACTTCTTTTTCTATGGGCACCTGACAGAACCCTGCTGATACATGAGGTTGGGAAAACTATTTAACATCAACTATTGCCCCCCAAAATGTCATCTCTTGTAAGTAATGGAAAATGCTCCCTTTTTGTGTATTCATTTAATTAGTTTGGATCTATACATAAGCAAAGAGTTCCATCTTATTTTTTCCTTCTATGAGTGTACCCATTCTGTTAATTCTTCTGTTCTTTTTGTGATTCCTGAGCAATATGCCCATCTATTTTTCTTTAGCATCTGTTTTAGGGCAAAGGGACTTTCTAAGGTGGCCTCTGTCAGCTATAATTGGCATTTCTGCTGGTTGGTAAATTCTAAATATTTTGTCTAGGGTCAACTCTGGATCTTCCAGTAATGTTTCTAAATTTCTTGTTCTAGATCTGGTCATCTATCAGAGATTCAACTAGCCCTTTAAAATTGCCGGAGTGCCTCTGTAAACTCAGCTCTATGACAAACTGTTTTATAATTTCACCTTTCCTTCATACCCTATTAATAAAAAACATACATTTTATATTTCTTATTTTTATATGGAGTATGGTAATCTTCTAGTTTCTATAACACTGTTTCACAGGTAGCTATGTTCGAATTAAATGAAAACTGTTGACTATAACAGGTGTTTCAGAACCCACCACTATCAAAAATAGAGCTACCTTCAGAATGTCTTCATTTTTTACTGGCAATCATTGCTTGAACAATGAAGAGCTCTTTGAACTTCCTCCCATTGTCTGGCAGACTACCAGAGAATTTCAGTTTGTGTGGAGCATTTAGCTACTCAGGACTTCCATTTAGGCTATTTTCTTAAAGCACGTCTTCTTTGTCCCACAATTTGGGCTAAGGCTAGCAGTGTACCAAAGTGCTGCACTGTAGCTCTTTATTTGGGCGCTGCAGAAACAAACATAACAGTGAGAGGCTAGGAGTCTGTGGTTATATCTGGCAATGCTGATGACAGCAGAAAGATGGATAAAGAGCAGGGCCAGCTAGTGACTGAGATGTGACTCTGGGAGGGAAGCTGGTAAGGCAGATTGTGGGCTCATGTATGCTGGTTATTTATTTATTTAATGCATTTGTAGGAGGGTAGGTTGCAGTTCTTTGGAGTATGATTTAAGGTATGTCTATACTAATGGTGACAAAGTTGTTCACATCAGATTAGTTTTTCTGGAGCGACTGAGTGGTCAGTTAAGACAAACTCAGTCCGTCTGGAAATGGACTTCATAAAATCATGCCCTCAGATAGTGCAGCGCTGCATTGAGAGGAATGCATTTCCCATTGGTGCATCTCATTGAAGACGGCATGGTAAAGGGGAGTTAAGCTGACAGCTAGAGCACTGCGCACATACAAATATGTGGATCCACATCTGATCTGCATCCGCAAGAAATGGGCTGCAGATATCCGCGTTGTATTTGTGGATTCCGATATAATGTGGATGTCCACGGATATCCGCATATTTGTAGGTCTCTAGAGTCTCTGCACAGATAAAAACATGTGGACCTGTAACCGATCTGCATCCATAAGAAATGGTCTGCAGATATCTGCCATGTATCCAACGGATGCAGATATCCATGGATATAAGAGAGATATCTGAGCATTTGCTGGGTTCTATTGGCAGGAGTTAACACAGAATACTCTGCATAGCTTGAGTAACTCCTGTTGACTGCCACTGAATTTCACTGCTGATGTAAACCTGGCTTCAGGCATGTGATAACTATGGCTATGTTTACACTAGCAAATTAGTCTGGATTAAGGAGGCTCAATCCGGACTAATTTGATCCCTGTCTACACTAAGCTTTGTTCAGACTAGTTTAGTTTGAACTAGTTAGTTCGAACTTTAGTTTGAACTAGAGTGATGAAGCCATGCTAGATTGAACTAAGTGGTTAGTTTGAACTAGCCATGCTTTTTTAGTTAAAACTAAAAAGTTAGTTTGAATTAAAAAGCTGCGGTTAGTTTGAACTAACCAGGAACTGCTTAGTCCAAACTAAGCTTCCTGGTGTAGACATGGCCTTACAGTCGCATTTCAGCCACACAGTTCTCTATCTTCTATCAGCTACATGTTGTTTAAAGGGTGGTCCCCTCTTTGCTCTTTAGCTATGTCAGTTACCAAAGATCATCACTGCAAAATGTGAATCTCTGACAGAGAAACATTCACTGCTAAGTTACTGGTATGTTAGTAGTATTCTTGGATGTCTGGGGAGAGTTACAGGGTAGTGTTCTGTAGCCCATTGGGTTAGCTTGCTTTTATTGTATTCACTGCCTTATCTCTATTATATCAAGTTTCTCAGTATTATTATGTTTAGCAGTAATGCAAGGAACCCACAAGCCTGTATCATCTAAGACCTTAGCTTGAGCAGTTAATATAAGGGTTAAGGCCTAAGAACTTTGGGGTAGATTTACAGCCTGACAGTAACCACTAAGTTTCGGGGAACTGGAAGTGTAGTATGAGGGGTAATATTTTCCATCATAGCATCATTGAGCCAAACAAACATGAACTAACACCACCAGCTTTTAGAAAGGATTAGAAAAACCATCCATCTACCAGTGCTATTTATTCAGAAAACCAACAAAATGGAGAAAACATATAAGAAAAAGCCCAGCAGTTTATATTGAGGTGAAACTTGCTAAGCAGTCACCCATCTTCTGTATGGAGACTCTGGTAGGATTTGAAGTAATTCAGGTCCTGTAGGTCCTGCCTCTTTATGTCACAGTCTCTTATCTGTTCTTGGAGTACCCCCATCCCTGCTCAGGACTGTTTTCTTGTACAGTTTTACTTCCTTTATCTGCTAGGGCTGTTTAACCAGGTCAAATCACTAAATTTCCTTCGTGGATGAAATTTCCACAGACTTGTTACTTGTGTTGTTTCACTGTTAGTCATTTTGTTACACTTTGTTTGCCCTTGGTTATTTAGTTGTTGTTAGAAATGTTGTTTAGTTAACCCACTGAGCTAGGTGTACTATTGCTAGCTAGCACCAAAAGGTATATATGGCATTTATAAAGTTGGTACAACAGTCTTTGAATATTCCAAATGCCTATAGCATGTGTCACATCTCAACAGAATAGAAGATTGTAATTAATTAATTTCCACATTTGTCACTCAGTATATAATATTGCGATAGTGTACATTTTTAAAGCATCATGCCTGTCACAGCTTCAACCAAATAATACTTCTCTATTAGCATTTGCAAATAGCAGTCAATGGGACTTGTGCTCCTCAGGCATTAAGGGTATATCTACACAGCTGCTGGGAGCAAGTCTGGTGCTCTCGATCAACAGATGTGTTAGCAAGGCTCACATTGGCGAGCTAAATATCACAATGCAGATATTCTGGTTTAGGTTGGAGCTTGGCTTCTTGAGTTTAGAAAGTGGGGTTTGCTTCAGAATTCGAACTCTAGCACAACCCTAAATATCAAAGCAATGTTTACACAGCTTAGACCAGCCCCACACTACTGTAAATCTGTAAACCTGAGCTTCAAGACTCATTTCCACCAACTGAGCACACAAACCCTTCTGTGCCTAAGTATGGGTATAGAAGCCCAAATGCTAGTTTCAGTTTTAGAAAATTATGCTGTGCTTATGTGTATAAAAATGTTCACGAAAACTTTATTAATGTCTAAAAGGTCTAGACAACTTTTCACTGTTAACCAATAAGGTAATTTGACTTTGAAATGACAAGAATTTTATGCTGCTAAGAGAAAAGTTTTAGTAAAAATACAATTTTAATCTTATGTGCTGTAAATATTTATGAACATGCTTAATTTTGAACACATGTGAGTAAAGTTATGTCTCTACTTAAAATGCTGAAGGATTGGGACCTCAGCTTCAATATCATGTTTTGTTTATAACAGGTTTGTAAAAATTCAAACAAGAAATCCTACCACCAATACTATTAAAATGATAATTTAATTCATTATAATTTTTAATTTAAAGTTGCAATAGTACTGGTTTCCAAATTAGTTTTACAAAACTTCAATCTGATTGAATTAATTGTTTTTATTAAATCAAGCAATTTGAAATTACTGATTTAAATCAGCTTGATTTTAATCACTTGTTGTGGGTCTTACAGATGAGACCGGATTACTGTGTGGCATTTTATTATGACATATGAGTGCTCACAATGAAGGCAATGAGTGGTTGATAAGCAGCTGATGATTTAGAATATTAAATGAAAAAGAAAAAAAAAACAGTGCAGTATCATGGCAAAGATTTTAAAAGGCATAAGAGTCAGGACATGAAAAATTAGTTTCCATGACTACTGTATTTTTAGCTCCTTATAAATCAATAGAATTTCTTGGAATGTGTTATCTGTGCATAACTGTAAGGAATTGAATCACTCATCATCTGTGTGCATTATAGTAGCACGTAGAAACGCTAGTCAGTGAGAGGGGCACACATTACGGAAAGAGGGTTCCTGTATCATGTGACAGTCTAAATGGTCAATACCTCAGTGAAATTCTCTGGAAGAACAGGACCCCTAGATACATTTAGGACTTCCAGAAACATCTCCATCTGTTTACTAGGAGACTCTAGATATACGGAGAAGGGCTATAAAGGATCAGATATTTAAGTAACTGTCTCTGTGCAACGTGACAAACATACTTTCGATGTATATTGCTGATACCCATGAGGCAAACTACAGAGCCAGGGGGTGGGATCAAATTGGGGTGGAGCCAGGGACTCTGGGTTGGTAGGGGGGAGGCAAGAATCCCTGGGGACAGGTGGCCTCAGGTTTCTGGCTCCCACAGTCACTTCCCCGCTCCCCCCTGTCTGGAGTAGAGGTTCCAGTCCCGACTCCACAAGTGTAAGTAGTGTGGGGGGAGCCTTGGGTCGGAAGTTGGGCAAGGGTGGACACGACTTGCAGCATGGCGTGACTCAGGAGCTCAGCAGCCGGGGCAGTGGGAAGCTCAGGGGCTGGCATGGCACAGCTCAGCTGGGTTGCAGGTGTGGTGCAGCAGGCAGCTTGGGGGTCTGCGTGGTACAGTGTGAATTGTAGGGCCAGTCTGGGGCTTGGCCAGTGCCACCACCCGAGGTTCCAACTAGTGTAGTGGGTGGGACGGCCAAGCTTGGCTGGCCTGGGCTGAATCTCAGACAGCAGCACCGGCTGAGCCCCAGATTGTCCCCAATTCACGCTGTAGCCTGTTGACCCCAAGCTGCCCACTGTGCCCATGCCTGCAGCCCAGCCAAGCTGAGCTGTGCCGGCCGCTGAACTGCTCTGGCCGCTGAGCTCCTGAGTCAGGCTGAGCTGCAAGTCATGTCCACCCCTGTCCAACTCCCAACCCAAGGCTCCCCCCACCACTTACACTTGTGGAGCTGAGACTGGAGCCTCTACTCCAGATGGGGTTATTGGGGAAGCGCACCCTGCAGGAGCCTGTGTGCCAAGTTTGGCATGTGCGCTGGGGGTTGCTGACCCCTGGATTATGCAGACAAGTTCCAAAGGGGCAGCCATGTTAGTCTAGTTCAGCAAAACAAACAAGAAACCCGGTGGCACTTAAAGACTAACAAATTTATTTATTGCATGATCTTTCATGGAAGAAAATCCCACTTTGTCAGACACTTTGAAGATGGTGATCAAAGGTTGACTGTGTGACTTTTATCGGGTTTTATTTTGTGAATCAAATTTGTTTATGCAACTAGAACAGCAGAAAGGCATATTTTCAATAAACCTGTCAGTCCTTCAGTAATAGTCATCCCTCTTTATGCATAACCAGGTTAACAACTCCTAATGATACCTTAACATTAACGTCTGCCTACTGTAAAAAAGGTACTAGCCTGGTGGTTGGGAGATGTAAATTCAACTCATAGACTCTAAGGTCAGAAGGGACCAATATGATCATCTAGTCTGACCTCCCACACACTGCAGGCTACAAAACCTCATTTGCCCACTCCTACAATGAACCTCAAACCCATAACTGAGCTATTTAAGTCCTCAAATCATGATTTAAAGACTTTAATACAGAGAATCAACCAGCAAGTGAGCCATGCCCAATGCTACAGAGGAAGGCAAAAAAAAACCCAGCGCCCAAGCCAATCTGCCCTGGGGGAAAATTCCTCCCCGACTCCAAATATGGCGATCAGTTAAACCCTGAGCATAAGGGCAAGTCCACAACAGCCAGTCAAGAAGAACTTCTCTGTAATAACTCAGAACCCACTCCATCTAATGCCCCTTCCCAGGTCACTATCATACCCATCACCAGTAGTAAAAGACAGACAATGGCCAAGCTACACTGTCCATCATATCATTCCCTCCATAAACTTATCAAGTTCGGTTTTGAAGGCACCTAAGGTTTTTGCCCCCACCACTTCCCTTGATAGCCTATTCCAGAACTTTACTCCTCTGTTGGTTAGGAATCTGCATCTAATTTCAAGCCTAAATTTTCTGAAGAACAGTTTGTATCCATTTGTTCTTGTGTCCACATTGGTGCTGTATTCAAATAATTCCTCTCCCTCCCTTGTATTGATCCCTCTAATGCATTTATAAAGAGCAATCATATCTCCTCTCAGCATTCTTTTGCCCAGACTAAACAAACCAAGGTCTTTAAGTCGTCTCTCATAGGAAAGATTTTTCATTCCATGAATCATCCTTGTAGTCCTTCTTTGCACCTGTTCCAGTTTGACTTCATCTTTCTTAAACATGGGTGACCAGAACTGTACACAATACTCCAAGTGAGGTCGCACCAGTGCATTGTATAACGGTACTAACACCTCCCTATTTCTACTGGAAATACCCCTTCTGATGCACCCCAGAACTGCATTAGCTTTTTTCACTGCCACATCGCACTGGCTACTCATTGTCATTCTGTGATCAACCAGTACGCCCAGGTTCTTCTCCTCCTCCGTCACTTCCAGCTGATGCATTCCCAACTTATAAGAAATATTCCTGTTATTTATCCCTAAGTGCATGACCTTGCACTTCCCGTTGTTGAATTTCATCCTATTTCTAATGCTCCACTTTACAAGGTCATCCAAATCATTCTGTATGCCATCCCGATCCTCCTCTGTACTGGCAGTACCTCCCAGCTTGGTGTCATCTGCAAACTTAATTAGCACATTCCCACTTTTTGTGCCAAGGTCAGTAACGAAAAGGTTGAATAAGATGGGTCCCAGGACTGACCCTTGGGGAACTCCACTAGTAACCTCCTTCCAGCTAGACAGTTCAACTTTCACTATGACCTTCTGTAGTATCCCCTGTAACCAGTTCTTTATCCATCTTTCTATTTTCATATTATTCCCCATTTCCTCCAATTTAACTAATAATTCCCTGTGTGGAACTGTATCAAATGCCTTGCTGAAATCTAAGTAAATTAGGTACACCGCATTCTCTTTATCCAAAAAATCTGTTATCTTCCACCACAGACTGACTGTGTGACCTGTATTCAGTTATATTGTCTTCCCTGTCTGTAAAATGGTGATAATAACACTTCCCTACCTACATTGATAGCTCAATGTACACAAATATATTAAACACTGTGAAGTATTTGACCACTAAGGTGATGGAGTCATATAGGTGCCTGAGAGAGAGAAAAAGTTCAGATTTTTTTTTTCCATTTTAGTGTTTACTTTCATCAGAATTTAAAAGAAGTAACCCTGAGATGGGGGGGGGGGGGAGTTTTGCAGTGGAGTTAAGGTACAGTAATTTTCTTCTGCAGTTTGGACTGTCTGCTGAGCATGAGGGAGGTGAAGAAGTTATTTTTACTTCCTGAATCATTTGCTCTCCATTCACCTCATATTGTCCTGGATCTAAAACAAACAAGGAGTCCTGGGGTAAAGACTAACATTTATTTATTGCATGAGCTTTAGTACTAGAAAATCCCTCTTCATCAGATGCTCCCAATCTTCAAAGTGTCTGATGAAGTGGGATTTTCTCCCATGGTAGCTCATGAGATAAATAAATTTATTAGTCTTTAAGTGCTGCAGGACTCATTGTTTGTTTTACTGAACTAGACGAACATGATCGCCCCTTTGGAACCTGGATCTAAAAGGAGCCCTTTGTAAGAGAGAAGGGGGAATGATGATATAGAGATAACTGACTCTCCACATTTCTACATCGCATATACATAGATAGTTTTCAGCAGGCCTGCAGATAGCAATTCCAGACCCCGGGGCAGAGAAGTCCACAGCTGCCCCGGCTCCCCCAATCCACAAAAGGGAAGCTTCAGTCCAAGTGGGCTTCTTCTGGAAGTTTTTACCTATTTACTTATGAGTCATGCAGGTTCCCTGGTGTCTGAGGAGCCAGTATCTGCTACTCAGCTTCCTGAGTCCCTTGGACTTCCCAGGGAGATTACTAATGAACCTGGAAATCTCAGTAACAGATACTGCCTTCTCAGCTGCTGGAGAACCAGCATGGTGCATTACAAATTAACTGAAATCCAGGAGGGGCAGAAGGCGTGAGTGGCTGGGACGTTCAGGAAAGGCCTGTATTGGGGAAGATGAGAATACTGATCTATCCTTGCATCCATCCAGGCTCTTTTAAATTGTTCTGCTCCTGGACAGTTGCCCCCTTGTCCATTGTCCTCCCTGCTGTCTGTGGGCTAGATTCTTAAACTTCTTTTCTTGGGACCCAGTTGAAAAAATAACTTATATTTCTGTGATACAACAATTACATCTTTGAGCAGTGCTTTCCAGTCTTGCAGCAGCAGGGAGCGCTGTGACCCAGTACCTAGGGTCTGCCATCCAGCACTGGTTCCCGACCCATGGTTTGAAAACCAATGATGTAGTGAATACTTAAAGAATCAGCATCTAATCCAAAACCCTTTGAAATACATGGAAAGACGTTGCTTCTAATGGACTTTGGCTCAAACCTTTGACTTACTAGTACAGTTGTAGCATTTCAATGCATTTTCCTACTCAATTTTTTTCTTGATGACTTTGTTGTACAGAATCATGAAACTAAATGGACTTTTAAAAGTAAAATGGTGGTTCAAAGCTCTGGGAGAATCCTGAGGTTGAGAGCTGCTGAGGATTTGTATAAGGATCTGCATTGGAAATATGTTAATTACTGGCATGAGAATAACAGCAACTATTACAGTGATATGTCTCAGAGGCAGACACAAGCTAAGCTATAGTGATGACTTGCCATAGCTGAATAATTAAAAGCACGCATTATATAGACAGACTAATTAATTTGTAATGTACGTAATTACTTTGGACATCTAAGCAGTGAAGTATGGTGATCCAGAGCCTATTGGCCCTTCTTTCTCATCTTCTTTTACTTTAAATCTCTCTTGCATTTGTCTGTAGATATAGCATTCAGTGTGTCATGAATTTTTCAGTATTTGCTGTGGATTATTTAGAGTGAGGTTAAAAATTGGTTGAGTGAATGGAGCATTTTAATTATGCATTTATTTGAAGTGGCTTGAAAACTCACAAATCTTTACTTTGCTCTTCACTAATATAGTATAAAAATCTCCCATGATCCCCCTTCAGATGTCACTGTGACAGGTTTAAAATAAAATAAAAAATAAATGAATAAAAAATAGCTATGGGATGTTGTAATGCCAAAAGCACAATCATTTAAACTGTACGATCGCTTAAATAAAACACTACACTTGTCATTTGTCGCTATAAATTAGAGATGTACTGACTACCTTATGGGACTTTCAAGTAGACCACCTATTGCGTCCTGGATGCACTGGCTATTTTTTACCATACTATATTTTTATACTTTAACTAGTTAATGTTACTGTAGGTATTAACTCATTAAAATTAATGTATGAATATAAGACCATAAGCATAACTGATGCTAAGTAGCTCCATTTTATTGTGTTGGATTTTGTGATTTTTTTTAAAAAGGAAGATAGAAAAGTGATTATGATATAGTGTCAAGGCATGAAAGATCTTGGAGAACTATTATTTTATAATAGGCAACATCTGTTCTTTAAAAAGACTTATATACATCATTATTTGTTTTGGAAGGAGAAAGGGGGAATCAGATAATATCAGTCTAGGATCAAATCCAAGAGAGGAGATTATGTAGTTTAAAATTCTGAGTCATTTTCAATATTCAGAGTAATTAATTCAATTTATCATTTATGGATTTATTTATATTTTAAATAATAGTAATAAAAGAATTGGAAGACCTAAACATCTTGACAATCGATTAATTTTATAAGATAATAAAGTCCATCCAGCAGCATTAGAAAATTATATATGCAAACTAATTCCCACTTATGCACTATTTACTAGCAGCTGGTGGACGAGCTACTAGTGAGACAAAATCAGTTTACTTGAGTAAAGGGTGCAACAGTCCACAGTAGTTTAGTGATTTTCAAACACCTTCCAACCCTATGATTCTATGAAACTTCTTCAACAGAAGTCTTCTCCTGGACAACCTCCAGGATAACTTTCTGTGTCCTAATTCTGTACGTTCCCAGAAGACATTATACTAGTGAAGTATTCTTTAAAAGTAAAGATATAGCTGTGAAATCATGCTTATAAAGAAGGAAGCTGTTAAAGTGTGAGGCAGAGGGAATAAGGCCAGAAGCAGTTACTTGGGCATGGTGCAGAAGAGCACATAAAGGGGCCAGATCAGGCCAAGAAGAGAAGCCTGGGTGGCAGGATTTTCTTGGAGAGTTAGTCTGGTTGAGTTAGTTTTGATTGAGTCATTTACATTACAGGGCCTCAGCTGGTGGGCCCAAAGACAGTGCCTTCTGGTGTTGATTTATATTGTTAGGTAGTAAATGTTAAGCCATCTTAAAATTCCTTTTGTTTATTAATTTCTTCTTGGCATGTGTTGAATAAAATCCTGCTTATTATTATCTGTGTAACTGGTTCTTAAAAAAGTGTTTGCTCAGGAATGTGTTTTGAACTTGGGACTTTGATATCCCAAAAGAGGGAATGACAGTGTCTGATCTGCCCAGAGGATAAGTTGCCAACAAGAAAACAGGATACCCATAGGTCCAGAAGGGATGATTGAGGGGCAAGAAACTTAGTTTAGTCACAGCCAGGTGCCAGGAAGAATGCTAACTGGTGGGTTTCTCCCTGGTTGTTATATTAATAGTATCAAACTAAATATTCTTTAATGCAATAGATGCAGCTGTTTGATTTTATTCTCCATTTCAAAATTTGTGCAGTTTATTTTCTCCCCCCTTTTTACTTTTATTAGTATTGAATCTCTTCTTACTATTTCAGTTCTTGTTGCTCTAATCTATCCAGGTCAGTTGGGAGTTTCCTTCTGTCCTCCTGTGGGTTTTCTACTTTTCCAAATATTGTGGTGTTGACATATTAAGGCACCAGTTTGAATTTATACCAAATCAAAACTGAGAAAAACAAGACATTTCAGATGCTATGTAGCAGAAGAACAGAAGAGAGTTGTCCTTAGTCTGACGCATTCACAATTGAAACTACCTTGATAGCAGAACCTTCCCTTATTTAATGGATCTTCTTTCCTTATGTGTTTATTGCAGTTTGGTGAGTCACTAGTGGTCTATAGAGCAAAATATTAGCCAGGACAATATACCATGTATCTACTAATTGTGCTTACACTCATCCTACAAAATTCTTATTCCACTACTTAAAATTGTGACGTAGGTACCTCACAAAAATTGTTGGTACACAACAATATGTTCAACTCTCATGGCTGTTGTGATGTGATCATTTATTGCATCTGCTTGGATATATTTTGTGAATGGGCACAAATCTGAATGCTTTGCAATGGATTAATAATGCACTTATAAACACATGGTAGCAGTAGCATAATAACTATACATGTTTAATAGTTATTTTATAGTGCATTCACAAAACATTATAAATGATAAGTAGATGACAATAGCTGTCTTTATAAAATATTTATTATGTATTGTGGTTATTGGTATGCTATAAACTCCTCAGGACAAGATCTTTTAATAAAAAGTGAATGGAGTGATCAACCTTAAGTAGCTCAGTATAATGAAATATGCAGTCCTAAAATTAAATATTGCAAATGATGACAGAATGACATGCTACATTTGTTTAATAAGCCATAGTTAGTATGGACTAGCCCTCTGAGGTGTTCCATCTTCTCTGGAAAAGAGGCATGTAGGGTACTTATGTCAGATTTTCAACATTTGAGGTTAGCAAAAAGAAATTGCATACAGCACACAATTCCCCTATTGAATCTTTCAAGAGACACACTGTAAATCTCAAACCATGGTTTGGAAAAATAGATACTCCTGCTAAGGGACTGCACCTTAGGTACCAGTTAAGACCCTGGCAAGACAGCTTTAAATATTAGGATCTTCTCAGTATAGATCAACATTTTCCTCCCATTATCCAAAGATAAGAAAAAGGTTTAAATATCAGCTTTCTGACTGTGCAATCCTAACTTCCCCCTTTCCCAAACAAGCAAGGACAACATTAATATTTTGCAAACTTTAAGTCAATGATTCACACTGGCCTGCACCTCCCCTACTGCTGGTTGCAGAACAGAGTCACTGCCTTAGGTCCCAGGTAGAGTACATGCAGCCAAAAGACCAGTGCAGGCTCCTTGCTGCAGCCAAAAGGTAGGTTGGAGATCAGCACTTTCTTCCCCCTGGCTGCTGTAGGGAGCACTGCAGTGCACTCTGGCTATGTTCATAGGTGTGTGGGTTCTTGCCAGAGTGTGGGGAGCACTTATCTTCAATTCCCCTGACTGCAGAAGGAAGCCAGTCTCTTGGGAGCTAGATAGAATGCACAAGGCTACAGGATGTGTGTGTTTTTTCTGCTGCAGCCAGGGAGATGGGAGATTAGCAAATGAGGAGGCAAACTGATTTTCAGGGGTGTTTACTGGCAGAAATACTATCCTAATGTTCTCTGAAACAAAGGTCCTTTAAATAAACTAACATCAAAAGAATATAATGTTGGATGGAATTGGATTTTAGACTGAGGTGAGCCTAGAGAATTTAGGCTAAGAATGGCCTTTATTGGGTTAACATCAAAAGATCAACACTTGCTGTATAGTTGTGAATCTCATTTTGAGGAGCTTCATGATATGTGTAGAAGTTGGGGTCATGTGGTCAGCCTGGAGGATGCCCCTTGTTGGTCTCATTGGGGAATTGCTCTAGTCTAAGCCCCCTCCAGGCAGCAGGTCTCTCATCTCTTTTCCACGAGGTTCCTCTGGGGATTCTCCGAGTCCTATCTACAATGTCGATAGCCCCAGCCCTGAGGTGGGGCGGGCAGGCACAAAGTCAATAGTCCCAGCCCTGAGGCGGGGTGGGCAGGCACAAAGTCGATAGTCCTGGTCCCAAGGTGGGGCAGGCAGGCACAAAGTTGATAGCCCTGGCCTTGAGGTGGGGCGGGCAGGCACAACACTGATAGCCCCTGGGCGTAATAGCTGGCCCCAAAGGGCCAAGGATACTGCAAATGCCTTGTGTCATGTGAGGCCTGAAAAGGCCAAGCCATTTTGTAAAATGCATGACCCAAATCTAACCTCTGAAGACTTATTATAAGAAAATACAATAGTAGTGTTCCAAATAGGCTAGGACTTTGATATGCATGTGTATCATTAGTGGTTTCTTGGTGATGTTTACATATATCCTCTTAGAAGATAGCAAGGTGAATGAAGTGCTTCCCTATCTGTTAATACTGTTCTATTGGAAGGGGTCAAGAAGGAACATTAACATCTAAATTTACCTTTGATGTACTAGTATAAACTGTCTGTTAATAGTGCCAATACAGCTAATTACCTGGGGTAACCAGGAGGTGAAGGTTTTACTTCAAAGGACAATATACATTGCTATGCTCCACTTAAGAAAGTACCTGGGAAGTGTCATCAAAGCCCACATGAAGAAATGACCTGCAAATGCCCACCTTGCTGCACCTATAAAAGGAAGTCGGAAACATAATCCCTTTATCTCACATCTGTCCAAGCTTCTCAGGGAAAGTCTGGGCCGCAGGATTGAGATTCCAGACAGCACTGGCCTGGAAACCGCCCTGCTAATTCTCGTGGGGAGAATTAGAACAAACTCTACACTTGGATTATTTGGTCTCTATTCCTTATAACTGGATTTCTAACGACTGAAGCTGTGAAACAAGGGCTTATCTTCTATGGACTCTAAATCATTTGTATGTATGTGATTTACTTTGACCCTATAACATCTCTCATTTTGTTTCTTTTCTTTCTATATTAAGCCTTTAGTTGTAGTTACTAAAGGATTGGCTGGCAGCATGGTATTTTGGGTAAGATCCAAGCCTATATTGTTTTGTGTAATGTGGCTGACCCTTTGGGGTCAGAAGAACCTATTTCTTTAAAAGACCTAGTGGCTGTACAGGGGACCAGGAACTGGAATGCAGTAAAGGGGGCTGAGTATGTTTTATGGTGGCTTCTTGATATCCAGTGTGGGGAATCAGAAGTATTATTTGTGACTGGTTGGGGAGTTCATCTCCAGGTAATCCACCAGTGCTGAGAGAATCTGCTTTCCTTTTTCTGCAGCTTGCCCTGATCTTCAGGTGGTTATCCCAGGAGGCCTGGGTCACACCTTGTAACAGCTCAGGATCAGTGGTCCATCATCCCGGTTGGTTAGGTAAGTAAAGGGAGTCAGGATGGGGACACAGGCCCACCCATCTCCACTGCATTCCAGCTCAGGGCCCTACCAGTGACCGTGAACATCCTAAGCAATATACACATAGCCACAGAGAACTTTAAAATTCCACGCTGGGATTCATATAGAACCCAGACAGCTTATTGGACAGTAATAATTTATTTATTACCTTGTTAGGATGAACAAGCTGTATTCTGGAAATGTGGGGATCCCCTCTATGTTCCCATATACATTCTTTTTTAGGAGGTCCTTCTGTATGGATGGCTGCAGAATTTTTGTGTGTGCTTATTATGTCTGTTTAAAGCCTTTATTCTTCCAGTAATAGACAGGCAAATATAGGCAACTTTCAGAAACAACTGGTCCCAATTTGTGACTCTTACTATTACTTTCCTCAGCAATTCTAGCTTATTAAAAATGAAGGCTAAGTAGACTTTAAATGACACATGACTCTCGGACACAATACATGCAGGGTTCATTTGCAGCCCTGGTCTGTTACAAGGATAACTAAAAAATTTTAGCTGTGATGAAACAGTTTTTTTGAAAGAGCCTGTTACATACTGTAGCAAGCTAGTTTAATGGTGTTAGTGATGAGGGATCCTGGCAGATGGGTGCCGGCTCACACCATGGCCCATTGCCTTCCTGAACGTTGAGACATGTATAGCTGGAAACCCGTCTGGCTCACCTGTGTGTTGGTGTAGTTAAAGTTGATATTAGTGTTTTTAGAGTGTGTTTAAGGTTTAGATTTTATAGCATACTTGGAAGATGCTGTGCATCTTAACCTTACTGGTGATATTGGTTGGTTACTTACCAGTAACCATCCTTCTTCGAGATGGGCTGTTCACATACATTCAGTTACAGGTGTCTACGTGCCACAGCGCATGGTAGCTTGGAAAGTCTTTAATGTTAGCCTGTCAGGTCAGGGCTCATGGCCAATGCACCGTCCATGCCGCGACCACAACTATATAGGTGATTGTGACCCTGACTGTCCCAGTCCCATATACCTTTGCCAACTCCATTAGTGGGGACGGTAGGAGGGACCTGAATGTATGTGAGCAGCCCATCTCAAAGAAGGACAGTTACTGGTAAGTAACCAACCATTCTCCTTTGAGCGCTGCTCACATCATTCAGTTACAGGTGACTGCTAGCCATACCCAAGGATGGTGGAAGGAGTTACAGTCTACCCACACTGAGTACAGCTCTGCCCACAGCAGCAGCATCTCTAGCCTGTTGGGCAATGGTGTAGTGTGTCGTGAAGGTATGTATCGATGCCCACATAGCAGCCCTGCAGATCTCGTGGATCGGGACCTTGGCGAGGAAGGCCATGGAAGATGCCTGAGCTCTGGTGGAGTGGGCTCTCACAGTCTCTGGCGAAGGCGTGTTTGACCTTCCGTAGCAGTCTTTAATGCAGTTTACAATCCATTTGGAGATACACTGAGAGGAAGCTGGGGAGCCTCTCATGTGCTCAGCAACCGCCACAAACAATGGGAGGTCTTGCAGGAAGATCGCGTGCGCTCAGTGTAGGTTAAGAGCGCTCTCCTCACATCCAGGGTGTGCTACTGTCTCTGGTTTTCTGTCACCTGAGGGTCGGCACAGAAAACCGGCAGGCAAATTTCTTGGTTCATATGGAAAGGGGTGGCAACCTTGGAGAAGAATTGAGGGGTGGCGATGAAGGACCATGTTCTCTGGGAAGAAAACCGTATATGGAGGTTCACGGGACAGGGCTTGTAACTCTGAGACCCTTCTGTCAGAGGTGATCGCTACCAGGAAAGCCACCTTCCAGGACAGTACAAGCAGAGTGGCTGAGTCCAAGGGTTCATAGGGCACTTCCGTCAGAGCCTGTAGCACAACTTTCAAACCCCACTGAGAGGTGGGTTTACAAGGGTGGGGAAAAAGCTTTTCCACCCCTTTCAGGAACCTGTGAGAGATGGAGTGTGAAAAGAGCGGAGCCCCATCTACTCTCTGGTGAAAGGCTGAAATTGCCGCCAAGTAGACTTTTAATGAGGATAGGGCTAGGCCTTTCTCTCAAATCGAGAAGTAGTCTAGAGTTGCCTGAACTGGTGTGGAGGTAGGGTCTATACCTTTGTCACAGCACCAGGTGGAAAAATGGTTCCATTTTGCCATGTAGGTGGACCTGGTGGAGGGTTTTCTGCTGCCAATCAGGACCTTCTTAACACTATCCGAGCAGCGCCTCTCTTGCTCACTGAGCCAGAGAGCATCCAGGCTGTCAGGTGCAGGAGGCCGGGGTTTGGGTGCTGGAGGTGGCCGAGTCCTGTGTTAGGAGGTCGACCCACCGTGGGAGGCAGAGTGGGGTCCTCATGGACATAGCCTGGAGGAGTGGAAACCAGTGTTGCCTGGACCAGTCGGGGGCTATCAAAATGATGTGTGCCCCGTCCGTGAGGACCTTCAATAGTACCCTGTGGATAAAGGGTATTGGTGGGAAGGCGTACATTAGGGCCCCCGACCAATTGAGGAGGAAGGCATCACTGAGAGAACCCTCCGCCTGACCCTGAAGGGAGCAGAACCGGGGACATTTGTGATTTTGCTCCGTGGTGAACAGGTCCACCTGTGGGGTTCCCCATCTCTTTATCAGCAGGGAAAAGACCTCATTGTGGAGGGACCAATTGTGATTCACAAGGGGTTTCCTGCTGAGTGAGTCCACTAGGCCATTGTCTACCCTGGGCAGGTGGGAGGCAGTTAGCATGAAGTGATGATCTATTGCTAATTGCCAAAGCTTGGTTGCCTCCTCACATAGAGCCGAGGAGTGGACACCCCCCCCCTTGACGGTTCATGTAAAGCACGGCCACCGTATTGTCTGAAAGGACCTGGACCACCCTGTCTCAGATCTGGTTGAGGAAGGTCATGCAGGCCAGCCTGATAGCCTGGAGCTCCTTCACATTTATGTGGAGGAGTCTGTCCTCTGGGTTCCAAACACTCTGCGTGGAGAGGCCCCTGGACAGGTGGGCTCCCCAGCCCAAGTCCAACGCATCCATTATCAGGGTTGCTGAGGGCTTGAACTCCCTAAATGAGATTCCCCCATTGCGAAGTCAGGGTCCTTCCAGATTTGGAGGGACTCCAGGGCATATTGGGGGACTGAGAGTACCTTGTCCAGATGGTCTCTCCCTGGTCGGAAGCTCGTGGCGAACCAGAGTTGGAATGGTCTCATCTGCAGGTGGGCTGTTCGGATTACCAAGGTGGCCACTGCCATGTGTCCCAAGAGCTGTATGCACCAGCGTGCTGTGGTTAACCCGAGTGCTTGCAGTTCCGTGAATGGACCAACATCTTGATGGGGCAAGGACACGGTGCCCTGCCGAGCGTTTAAACGTGCCCCCATTAATTCTATGTCCTGAGTGGTCCAAAGCTTGAGCTTCTTTGAGTTTATGTGGAAGCCCAGGAACTCGCACAGTTTCACTACCAGGTTGACGTGGTTTTGTACCTGTTGACTTGATTTGCCCACTATGAGCCAATCATCTAGGTAGGGATAGATTCTTATACCGCTCCTGCATAGAAATGCTGCGACTGGTGCCATGCACTTTGTGAACACCCTGGGGGCTAGTGATAACCTGAAGGGGAGGGCGATGAATTGGTAGTGGTGTTGTGCCACCATGAACCTGAGAAACTGTCTGCGGTGGGTTCGGATGGGTATGTGGAAGTAAGTGTCCTTTAGGTTGCGGGCTGTGAACCAGTCTCCTGGGGACAGGGAGGGAACAATCTGGGGCAGGGAAACCATGTGGAACTTTATTCTCTTTATGTGCTTGTTGAGTGCTCTGAGGTCTAGAATAGGTTGTAGGTTCCCGTTGGGTTTGGGGACCAGGAAGTAGTGGGAATAGAACCCTTTCCCGCTCTCCCATTTAGGAACCTTCTCTGTGTCCCTGAGGAAGAGTAGCTTCTGGCATTTGACCTTGAGCCTGCCCGGCAGTTCCGGATTTTCTGATGCTATGTGAGGGGGCAGTTTCCTGTCCTGAAGGATTGAGAGGAACTGGATGCAGTCTCCTCACGCCACTGTTTCAAGGACCCACTGGTCTGACGTGACATGGGTCCACCATGGGGCAAAGTGGTGGAGGCGGTGGTGGTAGAACAGGGGGTCTGGAGCACTGCCCTCTAAGGGATCATCAAAAACGCTGCTTGTGGCCTGAAGAGCGGTCTGATCTCTGTCCGCACCGTCCAGACTGCGAGGCACTGAGCTTCCCCCCTTTACCTGATTGGCTCTTGTCTTTGTCTAGGTCCGCAAGCTGGCGCTGGGGAAACTGGAGGGATCTCAGAAACTGGGTCTGCAGTTGCAGCTATTGTTTCAGCTGCTGGAACTGTTGCTG
>ML682014.1:24858701-24968406 GCA_007922195.1 Podocnemis expansa | reverse complement strand
ATCCCAGCTTGCTGCAAGTGCATCCCTGGATGCTCTTTCTCCTTTGTCCAGCGTTGCCTCGAAGTCTCTCAGGTGCTCCTCAGAGACAGCTGTGTGAAGGTTTGGCATGCCTCCCACAAGTTGAAGACAGAGCGCATCATTAGGGCTGAGTGGTCTGAGATATGCAGCTGGACGGCGGCAGAGGAGTAAACCTTCTGCCTAGAAGGTCAAGCTTCCTCACCTCTCTGATCTTGGACGTGGAGTTCAGCTGGCCGTGACTCTCCCTTTGGTTTACTGCATCAACCACCAGGGATCCTGGGGTGGAATGGTGGAACAGAAAGGGAAATCCTTCTGAGGAGACAGAATATTTCTTGTCCCACCACTTTGGACACTGGCAGAAATGAGGAAGGCGTTTGCCAGAGTTCTTGGACAATGCGAAACACCACGGAGTGCAGGGGAATCGCAGCCTTAGCTAGAGGGGCTCTGTGGCATGTGTCAAAGAGGGAATCATCTTCCTCTTGGATCACCCCCAGCTGCAGCTTTAGGTTTGCTGCCATGCAGTGGAGGAGGTCCTGCTCAACGTGGGAATCTCCCTCGCAGTCGGCAGACATGTCAATTAGGCGCTCATTGGGTGACAAGGATGATTGAGCCCTTGATCTGCTACATTGTGTAGAATCAGGGTCTGGCTCATCATCGGAGAAGTCTGAGGACTCCGGCAGTGGTGACTGAGCATAACAGGAGGAGGCATCATCTGCCGTCGCGTTCAGCCAGTTGAGGGTCCACTCATTGTGTGGTGACCTCACTGGTGGCATAGGAGCCATGGGAGGAACAGAGACTTCTCCTGGTGGCTGTGGTCTCCTCCAGCTTGGTGATATAGAGCTCTTTCAAAGCCATTTTCTTGGGCACTTCTCCTGGGGGGTGAAGGAAGGGGTCTTCAGAGGATGATCTGGATGACCTCCCCCCTGACATCCTGACGTCCAGTACTGAGAGCTCTTTGGAGGAGTGATGGAGCGGAGTTGCAGCACTTGGACCTAGTGTCGGGCTAGATGATGGTACTGGGTTGGAGAAGGGCGAGGAGCTGCGCGACGGCTCCGGTACCGGTGTGGTGGTTGTTGGTGCTGGGTCCAACAGTTCCGGAAGTGATGGCACCAGAAGTGGCAGTGCCGGCGATGGTGCTGGCTCCAACAGTACCAGGCTTGATGGCGGTACCACAGGGACACTACTGTGCCCAGTGGTGCCAAAGAGGATGGTGCCGCTTTGGTCCGCTTCTTTGTCTTCTGCACCAAAACCAGGTTTGAATGCCCATGACGGGTCGGCGGGGATGCTTGTGCCGGTGCCCTACTTGGGGCGGCTGAGAGGCTACCCAGTGACTAGCGGTGTTAGTGCCAAGGCAGTATTGTAGCAGGTTGAGATTTTGAGTCCAGTACCAGTGATCAGTGGGGAACTTGAGCCTGGGCCAATCAAGGGTCTGGCAGAGCGCTGGTGGCTCGGCCACCTTGGAAAGACTTCACTCCCCGAAATTGAGAGGAGATGGCACTCTCTTTCCAGCTGAGTCCTTTGCTTGAAGGATTGGCAAATGGAACACTCTGCTGCGAGGTGAGACTCACCGAGGCAAGTGAGACATTTCTTGTGTGGGTTGTCCATCGGGAAAGCCTTGCAGCATCCTAAGCACGGCTTGAAACCTGGCATTTCAAGTTTCGCAGGAAAGACAGGCGCTTGCGTTTAGCAAGATAACACTGATCAAAACCGACGCTGATGGCCGATAGAGGAACTGGGAGGGTCAGGGTTACGGTCACCTATATAGCCGCGGTCGCGGCGTGGGGGGGGCATTGGCCGTCCACCCTGACCTGACAGGCTAATGCTAAAGATTTTCCGAGCTACTGTGCGCTGCAGCATGTAGACGCCTGTAACTGAGCAGTGTTTGAAGGAGAACTATATATTCAGTGGTGTACTTAGAGTGTTTGTACTGTAACTCTCTGTCATTGTATAACTCACCAAACAGGAAAAGAAACATTAATCAAATCAAAAGGCTCTGTCCTGTACACAAGATGGTGCATTGAAGGCAAATGAGGCATTGTGTAGCATCAAACAACAGAGAACCTACTGATTAATTTCCTGACTACCATCAAACAGGGAATCTGCATATGCGTTCATCCTACCACCTTGAATCAGGAGGAAGGGGATTAAAATATTCCTGTCAAGGAGAAACTTGACTTTTTTGGGTCTCTCTTTGCTGTTTGGATGGTGAGACATCTGCATACTGCTTGCATGGGTCAACCCTAAAGGACATACAGAGCTGCTTCATATAGAAAGTTATATGACCTTTAAATTCTAACTCATTCACTTGTGCCTGTGCTTCCAGTTTCAATCTTGTAAATAACAATCTTATTTCTTTTTTAGTAAGTCTTTAGTTAATTTTATTGTAGGATTGGCTACAGATGTTATCTTTGCGTTTGAGATCTGAGTAAAACTGATGTGGGATGAGTGATGTCTTTTGCAAATTGGGAGTACCAGGTAAGCTGAATATTGTGATTTTTTTTTTTTTTGGTGTAAAGTTACCAGTTACCTCATACCACATAGGCTTGCCTGGGTGTCAAGATAAACTGGAATATCCAAGGGGATTTTCTGTGACTCCATGGCTGAGATTCTTCTAGTGCTTTAGGAGTTCATGCTTATTACTGGGTTCATGAAACCTAATGAGAGAACACACAGACAGTTGTGGTTTCTGCCCTGATTTTTGATAGTCTGCCTTGAAGTTGGCATTCAGTCATGAGCCATTCCATACAGTGCAAAATCACCCCTAGAAAAGATATGGGTAGCAGAATTAAAATAAAATGTTTTTTTGTATTGGGATGTCTTGAAGTTGGAGGAAAAGCAGACATTAGCTTAGTGAAAATCTAAAGATTTAGAATATCTGGTCCTGGAATTTGCCCTGCTCATTGTTGTTCTTCCTCCTTTCCTCCCCCTCAAAAAGGCAGATGAGAGAAAAGACTGGATAGTATCACTGGTACTTAATCTCTGTGGAAAACTGTTTTCATGTCAGCCTGCTTCCCATCATGCTGCCACATCACACAATATACAAGGGGAGAAAATATTGCAGTGTGTTTGCCTGCATGGAAGCTCCAATTGTTATTCTGTGATGAGACTTTGAAGTTGAGTGCTTTGGCTTTTTGCACTTTGCTATGTAGAAGGAGAAATGACTTTATGCCTTTGACATGGTGATAAATAAATAAAATGGACAAAGAGTGCTTGCAGTAGAACACAAATATGATCGTCCAGTATAACAGAAAAATGCAGGTATTGAGTAGGAGGAGAACACTAAAGAACAAACAGGGAACTGAGGCTGTTGTTGTGAAAGTAGTGAGTGCAAATGGATTTTCAGGAGATATTGATAACTGACACATTTTTGGCACAACAGATTGTAATGTTGCCAAAATGTAAAGAAATGGGCAAAACCGGCAGGGGTCTCTCACATATAGATACAGTGTGTGGCACTCAGGATGGGAATTCATAGCACAATGGAAATTTTATCTCCTCTGTTATTTATTCATTATTAAAACAAGCACAGAGTTACAAATTTATTTATCTCATGAGCTTTCATGAGAGAAAATCTCACTTCATCTGATCCTTGAATATGGAGAACTTACAGAATAGGAGCAAAATAAATGCAGGGAAGTGTATGTCACAGGACCTGATGACTTACACTTAAGATCCTATGACGTGCACTTCCCTGAGTTTATTTTGCTTCCATTCTGTTAGTTCCCCATCTTCAAGCATCTGACAAAGTGGGATTTTCTCCCATGAGAGCTCATGCGATAAATAAATTTGCTAGAATTTAAAAGCGTCACCAGACTCCTTGTTTGTTTTTTGCTGGACTAGACTGACATGGCTACCCCTTTGGAATTTATTATTATTATTATATATTTCTGGTCTGGTAGCAGTGCCTTTCTAGCAAAATTAACATGATTGGTGAAGGCACACTTGATGGGCCATACCTTAACTGATGTAAATAAGCTTTGCTCCGTAGTCTTCAATGGCACTATGCTGATATGTCCCAGCTCAGTTATCTTAATGGGTAGATTGCCTTTTTATTTTCTGAACAAGTAGAATAAGAGGTTTCCCATTCTCTATCTGTCATCTGGCAGTGCATGCGTTAGATTTTTGATAGTTTTGTTTGAAGTTTTGTCATCAGAGACTCACAGTATATTCTCAACCTGCCTGCTATTTTAGTTTGTTGAAATGCTCATGCGTTATAATGAATTAGAAACACCTACAGCAAAAATTGCCTCATGCTGGCAGTAGTCAGTTTAGAACATGTGTGTATCAGTTGCTTCCATAACCCTGTGGAGTTTATATTCTTGAATAGAAAAAGCTTTTTTTAAAAAAAACGAATAAATAAATAATAATTAATAATAAATGCATCACTCTATAGTAATTGTAGGTAAGGAATCCAAATCTGGTTTGCAACAGTTTGCTTTTCCAAACACAGTGAGATAAAATAATATTATAAGTTACACAAACGGGCCCTTAACTGGTGGAACAAAATCATGTCATTTATTTTTTTGGATTCTATTTTATTGCCTATTTGTTCCACAGTGACCTTCAATAAACAACAGTTTCCTTCTTATCTCCCCAAACAAAAAGAGGTCAACAAAAACATGCCTGTCAAGCATCTGACAGAACAGATTTATTGTACTACTTAAACCTTGTTGAAGGGTCCCCTCTCAATTCTCCTGTATTATGCCTCAGGGGTTAAACACTGAGATCTATTATTTTATTTATTTCTTTGCTTCTGAATAATCTCATATATGAAACAAGACAGTTGTAAATTTTGGCGGGGGGTATTAAAATAAGTGCAGCACTTTTCAGTGTCAGCAAAATTGGCTGACAAAGATCCACCACTACCACACATTTTTGTAGGTTACTAGTGTGAAACCCTTTTCACTATACCATTACTTTTGCTTCGCATGAAGGGCCTAATCTACTGAAGTCACTTCACACAGCTATAGAGTTGGATCCTGTCATCAGATTTACCTGGGTGGACCCAAGAAGCTCCTCAACTGTGGCTCCAAAATTCAGATCAAGGTCCCACTTAGTTCAAAATGTTACTGTGTCCTGATTTTCCAGATTTTCTTAAAGTGCATAGCAAAACTAGAAAAAAAAACAAATGAAATCCGTTTCAGTGCATGTTTGTGTTAATGTAGTACCTTTGAGATGCCTATTATTTAAGAGTGAATTATCGTAAAATTGCCATAGTGCAAGTAAACAAGTAAACATTGTCTTCTCCATGATAAAAGTGGATTAAGGGCATCATCAAAGAACAGACTGAATTTAGTAGCTGCTAATGCCAGTCATTCTCAAGAAACTTGTACCTAACAGTTATTTAAATTCAAAAGGAAAAGTAACATATGGTAAATATAGAGGAGGTCATTAATGCACCTGTTGAGCTATTATTATGCCTGCATGCCTAGTCTACAATAAGCAAAGGTGGCTTTATTGTTTGTTCAATCCAAATGAAGCACTTAACACTGCAAGGTATAAATGGCTCAAACCAGTATGACTGTAGAGCAGGTGTATGAATACATTTTAATGTCTTCTAGGCTTCTGTATGATGATGCTACCTCAATCAGTGAATGAGGAGCTAGATGATCAGGCTAAAGCTAATCAGTATAGCTCTTTTAAACTGATTTACACCAGATGAGGGGCTGGCCCTATACATTTTCCATCAAGTAGCAAAAGCATTCCCACCAAATATGAAAGGATCAGTAATGATAAATGAAGAAGGAAATAAGCCCCCAGACACACTGAATGCCTCTCTTTGGTCCTGTAGGTTGCATCTGCACCTCAGAAGTCACTCTCCATTGGGGTTTTGATTCATTCATGCTTGTCATGCTCTTATTTGCTGTTTATCTTGTCCTGATGACTGCAGATATTTTGTCATGTGTGTAGGGAATTCATATCCTGTTCTAGTTGTATTGCTAAAATGTGTATTGATGTGGGTATCCTGTCCATTGCCTAAATACTTTAGAGCCATTGATGTTAATGGGATCCACCTGAGGTGTAAGTACAAATTGGAATCAGAATGCAATTTGTTAACCTTATTAAATGAGTAACTTACAAACATTCTTTGCCCATATGGCTACCATATTTAATATAAACTATATTCTTAGAGACATTGCAAATCTGTTCTGTTCCCCTTAAAAGGTTAATAACAACAGGGGAACCTCAGCAGAATGCATTTTGTAGTGATTTCATTTTGTCATTCTTTGATGTAGCAGATGGAAAAAATATGGCCTAACTGATCTCTTTTCCTGTGACTGTGTTTAAGGGGAAGTGCAGAAGAAATGCTTCAAGTTAAACCAAATCGTGCAACCTAGCCTCCACTCTTCACAGCTACAAATAAAATAAGTGATAAATAAACAAGGACAAAACCACATCTGACAGAGTAAAGGACAATGCAAAATCAAGGGAACACACATGTAACGTGACATTGTGTCTGGAGCATGCTTTACTGCCATGTTGTGAAGTTGCTTGTTCACAAAGACATTAATTGAATAAATATTTTTGCTTCATGAGTATTCATTAAATGACTGATGTGCCCAATGCATCAGCACCAGCAAAGCAACACCAATGACTGAGCAAAAGCATCTCGGGTTAAAATTTAATTTGTTTAGACAGGCCTTATTTAAAGGGATGTATGCAATATGTTCAAGGGTACAGGCATGTGAGTGGTGTTCAGTAGATATACCATGCAGTGTACTTCTGTAGGCCAGTTGACTGCACTTCTTATAAACCAACATACTTGTGGGCTGTGTCTGCACTACACACCTCTGGCAGAGCCTTTTCTCTCTGTGGGATTCTCTTCTTGCAGAGTGGAAAGGCTCCAGCAATAGAGAGGCAGGGAACATTAGACCAGTGGTTCTCAACCACTGTGTTGGGTCACAATTGTTGCCACACATTGGTTAATATGTCATGGAGAGCCAGGAAGATGGCTGGATTTGGCCTGGGGGTGGGTTGGGCTGGGCTAGTGTGTCCTGTAGAATAGTAATATGCCACCAACTGTGTCACGTCCTGCAAAAGTTTGAGAACCTCTGCATTAGGCTGCTAAAAATAGCAGTGTAGATGGAGAGGCATAGCTTGGGTGGATGGGGAACATAGGTGATCTGGACTTGCATTTGTACTCACATCTTTCAGGCATGTGTTTACTCTGTGTGCCTACTGGTAAGTCATTTTATATCCATGGTAGAAGACCTACGTGGTTATGCACTCTACAAACCATCAGAAAAAATGTGCAGTGTAGATGTACCCTTATAAAACATCTTTCACAGATTAACCCAACAATCCAGTATAAAATATAAATTAATCCAGTGACTACTGTTACAACAAGCAAAAGTGAAGAGAGAGGTTTTACGGCTATATGTAAAAGGGAGGCAGAGACAGACAGAGCAGCAAAGGTAAAAGAATGACTGTGAACTTTGGAGAGATGTGCACAGCAGACAGATGAGGTCAGGTTTTGAGCAGCATTAATGGGCAGGAAAATAGATGTGCATGAGATCTGAATTGCAATGAAAAGTACAACCAGTGGGACAAAGGGCAGACCACTGGCCTCTTTGTGTTTGTCTGCTTCATTCTGTTGCAAAACCTAACAGCTATTTTTGAAACTTTTAACATCTAAGGTTAGAGTCTCAGCTGGTATAAATTAAATATTTCTGCTGATAACAATGGAACCATGTCAATTTACCTCAGGTAAGGATTTGGACCTTATTTGTCAAGGCTGAGGAGCACAGCTTGCTTTCTTTTTCTAAAAATCTCAAGGGAGTTTGGCTTTGTTCTCCCTATTTGGAATGATGGAGGCTGTATCTTCAGTGCATTTCCTTCTCATTCGCTCATGAGGTGAGAGGCCAACACACAGGAAACTGGTCTCTGGCTGAAGAATTGCTGCAGCTACCAGCTGTCCTCACTTCGGGAGGAGCTGGGGCAGCACCTGACAGATGAGACAATGTTGCACCTGTGTGTCCACTATCTACCTTCTCAGCTCAGAAGGAAGTTGTTTATTTCATGCTGCACCCCTTTAAAAGGGGTGAAGAAAACCATCACCGACACTGCTAGCTCTCACTTTATTCTAGGGGAATATCTGGGGGAAAACATGAATAATGCAGTGGTTTTTTGTGTACATTTTTTTCCGAAATGATTCAGTGTTCTAAGATAGAGTAGAGTGTATCAGGCATTTCAGATTTTTCTTGGAAAGAGCACTGTGGGTTAAATACGCATCGTTGGCATGTGTCAGCTGAATCAGGCTTGTAGGGTCTGGGCTGCAGGGCTACAAAATTGAAATACATATTTTAAGGATTATATTGGAGTCTGGGTCCTAGGAACCTCTTGCTTTAAGGGGTCCCACAGTTCCGGACGACAAATTTACAGTCCAGCAGATGGAGCCCAAGTCAGCTGATGTGCTGTGTAGATAAATCAAATCCCCTCTCTTTGTTTGCATGCAAATCTGCACAGAGCCTTCCTACTGGTCAACTTGAAATATTGGCATTTATTTGTAGATACTGAGTAAGAGAGCATGAGGAATCTGTCCCTGCATGGGTTCACACCTCCTTCTGTTTGACTGGATAAAAGACTGCTTGGGGATCTGAACTCCTTTCAGATAACATTTCTTGTCTTTAGATTCTCTCACTAAAAAATCTGGGAATATATGGGCCCATTTGCTAATAAAATAATATATGGGCCTATTGCTAATAAAATCTTTTAATGTGCCATGTGAATATTAAAAGTAACCCATGTAATTTAGTTGTAATTACTTAGACTGTAATACAAGGAAAACTATATTATTTTAGATAACTAAGAATATGAATTCTACAGATCCAGTGCGAATGAATCATATTTAATTTTACAGGGAATCTGCCATTTGTTTTAAGATTTTACAACAAGGAAAATTACTCAATTTCTGAATTCCACAGTAGGCATATGAATAGATGATTCATAATTTGCTATGAGATGATTAGTTATGTAAGTCATGAGATATTGTTTCTGTTCTCTATTTGGATGACTATGGCTATGTCTACACTAGCAAGCTTAGTCCAGACTAATTTAGTGCGTGTCTACACTAGGCTTTGCCTAGTTCAAACTAAGAAACTTTTAAGCACAATGTAAACACAGACTATGGCTTAGTTTGAACTAAAAAAGTTCAAACTAAGCCATTAGATTGAACTAACCGTACAAACTAATTAAAGGGATGCCTGGTTAGTTCAAACCAAAAAGTTTGGGAACTGCTTAGTTTGGACTAAGGAAGTCCGAACTAAACTTTGTAATGCAGACGTAGCCTATGTGATTAGCCAACAATGCATATTGTGAGTTTTAAATTAAATACATAATTTGAAAACTTATTATTCTTTTATTAATAATTATTAGCATTTTATTATTATTTGTATTGCTGTCTATCCAGAGATCCCATTCAGGACTGGATCTGGTTGTGCTAACAGCTGTACAAATACAAAGGAAGACACGATATGTGTTTGTCATATATAATAGCCAATTAGTTAACAGAAACAGTGTCACGTGATTTATGCAAGTAACCAACACAGAGTAATTGTGAAATGTATGTTAGATTATAAAATTTATGTAAAAAATTCAAATGGTCTAATTACACTTCTTTTTCTATGAGTGACCTTGAATACAGAAAATAATAAAAATAATTGAAGTTGTTCATGAATAATTAATTTATAATCATAAATGGTACACAAATGGTACATAAATCATAAATGTTAAATACAAATGTTCACTAAGTATTATTTATCCTTCAGACTTAGTTCTTGAAATCTGTGGAATTTAAATTGGTATCAAAAGTGCCTGTTTCCCCCCCCCCTTTTGTGAGCACTTCTGATACCCCCCCACAAATATCAGTTTTTGCAAGACTGATAATACAGTAGCTTTGACTTGCCATCATTCCTTAATAAGGTGTAATAAAACCACCCTAATATATGTATACAACCATCTTCTCTGGAATAAAGCTGCATTAATAACTTCTTTTGTGTTTATAGAAACAAATCCCATTTAAAAAATGTTCAGTCTCAACGGATACTTGTCAATTGGGTGTGAAGTATTCATTTCAAATGCAAGTAGAAAAGATGGTTAATAATGTGGTATCTAGTCATTAATGTAAGAAGATCATCATTAGCCATAACTTCCATGCTCAGTGCTGGCAGATTAGAATCATTCCTAGGGCTACAAAGATGTGAATCTTTTATAGGAAGCATGAGCCTTTCTTTGGTGACTGGTGTGGTGGGTAGAGTAGGTGACTGTCAGACAACTTAGGTCATGTCTATACTGACAAGCTAAGTTGATCTGGAAATCAACTTAGTAAAACCACACCCTCAGTGAAGATGCTTTGCTCAAGGGGAGCTAGAAAGTTGACAGCAGTTATGCAAGCTTTTCTGTGCAGCTTGCATAGCTCCTGTTGACAGCTGCCAAATTTTCCTGACAGTGTAGACAGGGCCTTAGATTCTAATTCTGACCTTACCACTGGCCAAGGTCTTTTCACTGGACAAATCACTTTCTCTCTTTACCCCAGTTTCTCTCTCTGTAATACCCATGTACATAAAGTGACCTACGGTTATTTTAAAAAAATGTCAAGCCTATGGCTTAATCAGAAGGCTGCTCTGTTCTGTGTGTCCTGCACTACAATATACCAACTTTCTACAGTACTTTCTCTATTTTGTATGTTACCATACTCCATATACATGTTGTATTTTCTTGGTATACATTAATGTAACTAATAATGATATGAACTTAATGTAAGCCAAATCGGTGAACTCATAGGGTAAAAATAACTCCTGGCTTTAAAGTTTCTGAGTAGTAGCAACTGATGAAAAAAAAAACCTATACGAAAAGTGATGTACTTTCTGTGATTTTCAAACATGTTCTGCTTTCCACCTGTTCCACTAAAAAACTTAATGTTCAATGGAATTACCATCTTCCACTTCACTAAGGAAAGGTCAAACTGTATTCTTTCCTACTGTCCATCTGCTCACTGTTCACCATTTGTAAGTGCCACAATGCAATCTGAGTGATAGTAAATCCCATCTGGCCTTGATGGGCTTTTGTTTGGGCTTTCAATGGTTCTAATCAAAGCTAGCACTTCACTATCCTCACTGATTGTTTCACTACTGAAACCATCACACCTGAATCCTGTGTGTTTCAAGTATTTACCTCTATCCAAGTCCTGCCCTAGCACTTAGTCAGAAAGTGTTCCTTTGTAACTAGAATGAGCAATTGCATTAATGAACTGTACCTTCAAATGAACTACTTCTTTGGATGTCACATAGCTGTGAATGTGTTGCTATAACTGATAGATAAACCTTTTAAGAAAAGGTGTGTGTGCGTGGGGGGGAGAAATATCAGAAAAATTACAAAAGACAAATCCCTATTTAAAACTCAATATCTTTTCAAACGCAGCCTATTGCAGACAATTGTGCATCTTTCCATTGAAGGCAAAGGGAGCTGTAGCTTTCTCTTGCTTCTCATTGTTACATTATAATTTCATTTTATTATTTTATTTTATTAACTTCAAATATAATTAAGTTTTGGTAACAAGAAGGAAGGGTGGCTGCCCTCAAAGGGCACTCCAATAACTTAGTTGTGCTGCTGTCAACATGAAATTCTAACTGGAAGAAATATAGGAATCACATAACATTATCGAAGATTTCTACTAGATAATATAGGCCAGTGGTTCCCAAACATTTCCTTTATGTGGACCACTATATTCTTATTAATAGCTTTTGTGGACCACATTTTAAACACCAATGTGCAAAGAGTAGTGGTTCACATTGATGTCCCAGAAAAACACCACTATTTAAATTCAGAGAATGTTATATTATACAAAGATGATTGTGAAACAAATTACATTGCAAATAATGTAACATCAAATATGATACATAAGAGGTACATGGGATTATATTATTATTATATTATCTTCCTGCCCTGCCACAGACCACCTGCAGGACCCTCATGGACCACCAGTGGTCTATGGACCACAGGTTGAGAACCATTGAAATAGGCTATCAGATTTGTGTGCATCTAGAAATGTACACATTTTGGCCATATACCAAAATATGTCATTCATATCTTTCAAGTTTCAGACAAAACAAACACACACACACGACATGGGATTTTCTTCCACGAAAGCTCACACGTTAGTCTTTAAGTACCACAGGGCTCCTTGTTTGTTTTACTGAACTAGACTAACAAGACTGCCCCTTTGGAACATAATAAAAACAAAAATATTAAGTTAAGCTTCAGAGCATTTATCCATCACTTAAGGGTTAAAAACCTTACAAAAAGTTGCAAAAAAGGCAACTTTTTTTTTTAACCCCTGGAAATTCACAGTTTTGGTGAAACTGAAAATAAATTCCAATATTTTAAATGTTGAAAATTCACATTCAAGAGAACCAAAATACTATGAACTGAGTTCTGTAAAGACATCAGACTTCTACCTCTCCTTTGCACCTGGAGTATCAAAAATGTGCTCACAGGAATGTTTTACACATACATGTTTCCAATATAAGTCATGATGCAGTGTTGCATTATTATCTACACTCTTCATAAAAACTAAGTGTCATGATCTAAGTGTGGGGATATTTTGTATATGGAGATGCTAGCTCTGTATGATAACACTTGGATAATTGATGGCCATATAGAACAACTGTGTGTCATCCTTGGAATACTTAGAAACATCAGCTACCTATAGAACTGGATTGCTAAGAAAGGCGGAGAAATGGTTGCCCTCATTATGCTCTATGCCTAGGGTGACCAGATATTCCGACTTTATAGGTACAGTCCCAATACTTCAGGATTTTTCTTATATAGGTGCCTACTAACTCATACCTCTGGCCTGATTTTTCCTGCTTGCTGTTGGTCAAGCTATCTGTGTTGTTCCCCACTACCAAGTGGGTTTCAGGTCCGGGATTCCAGTAGCAACAACCACCGAGATGCACATAGCAGGAAATAAAATGTTTTATTAACTAGCAGATTACTTAACTAAATATCCAGATAAAAGTGATATACCCAGAGTTAAACATAAAGCAATATAGACAGGCTTACAACCCAATCAGCAGTCGGGGACCCCACTTCACGACTGCAGGCTTCAGCAGGGGAGTGATGTCCTTCGAGGCACCCTTCAAGGTTCTACGGCGAAGTCCAGTGAAGTCAGGGAAACAAGCTATTGTTATAGCCCATTACTTACAGGGAGGGGTGATCAGGCCCTCTCCGGGTCACGTAGACTGTCTGCTGGGGTGTTGGTTCCCACCACCTTTATCCTACAGTCTAACACCTAGATAACTACTTGTTTACAACATAGTCTAGCAAAATGGAAATGTGTTTAGGGGAATGGGCCTCCATTGCCATACCATCAGTCACAAAGTCTTCTGTTTGCCCTACATGTGTCTAATCAGGAATTGTTAAAGTACTGAGTCTGTTTTATATATGACTGCAGGAAAGGCATTTCAATGTAGAATAAAATTGTCCCAGTTTTTCAGTTATTGATCAGATAAAACTATTTTTTGTGACTGGACAAGGTGGTCTTATCATAAGCTTTTGCTTTCCTCAGAACATTACTGTAAGGTCAGTTATGGCAGTTTGGATACAGTTGATATTAATGACCATAGTTTCTAATGTTTGCGTTCCTTGTTACTTTAACCCTAATTCAGATTTTCCAGGTTAAAATGTATTTACTAACTTCCATATATAAATTAATATCAGCTTCAAACTCAGTAGAGTGTGTGATTATAAAAAGTTGTTTGAAATGAGTGGTTCTAAAATTAAGACACCATAAAAATGCACACACTGAAATCATCAACTCCTTGTCTCTCTTCCCCTGCCAGACAAAGGGGAAATAAAAAAGAGAGATCACCAAGTAGTCTTTTACGTTATGATGTCTACACTTAAGAACTCTAGTTTAAACTACGTTAGTTTGAATTTATTAGTGTGATCTAATTTTGATTAATTTGAACTAACTTAGTTCGAACTAGCATGTCCACACTAGAAACCTAAATCGATCTAGCATGTCCATGCATAGGACTTGCTAGTTCAGCTGGGGGGGGGGGGTACCATGGGAAGTGTGGCAGCATGGCACCTGAGAAGGGCCACCCCCTACCCAATTCCATAAAAAGAGGAAAGCATTTCCTTCCTGCTCCCATGTATCCTGTGTGGAAGAAAGTTGAACTACATTTAATTCGAACTAATGGTTAGTTGGAACTAACGTGTCTACATTGGGTTAGTTCAAACTAATAAGTTCGAACTAACTGTTAGTTTGAATTAAAGGCAGGTTTTACTATTTCAAAGTCAGCTTTTCTTTGGTTGAACTAAGGAATTCTTTAGTTCGGACTGATGAAAGGCAGTGTGGATGTGCACTAATTTAGCTGGAATTAATCCTCCTTAATGCAAACTAAATTCCCAGTGTAGACATAGCCATAATTACTGATCTCTTCAGTAAAACAAACAAGGAGCCCTGTGACAGTTTTGAGACTAACACTTTAGTTTCTGTGAAGTACTATTCCTTCAATTGCCCCAACCCCCATTGTGTGTTTTGCCTTATATACCTGGTAGAGTATGTATTAGCAGAGTTAAAATGGATTGTTGTCTGTTGATATTGTGATATTTTTTTTAGATATGTCTGATTTCTGAAAATTACCAATTTTGAACATATTTAATGGCTTTCAGTTAATATAATGGAAAGTGTAAAATCTTTCTTTTGTTTGCCAGTTGCTTTTGCAGTATTTACTTGTACTTGTGAATGTTGCTTGACAGACAGCTTGGGAGAAAATTTATTCATGGTTGCACCAAAAGACACAGAAGGGGGAAAGTTCCTTCACCTCACCCTTCCAATGTGTTGCTGACCTGGAAGAAGACCTCTATTGTTGGAGTGGTCTACCTGTTTGTTCAATTTTTGGTACATGCTTGGGTGCTGCAGAAAAGAACTCTAATTAGTGCTAACAGTGAATATTTTTATGTATGTGATGAAATCATCTTTTAACAAGATTTCCTTTTATCTTACTGTGCAATAACAGTTGTTGTACCATAGTTAAGGTTGTGTTATGGATTTCAGTTTTAAAAGGATATTTAAATCTTTATTTTGTGAAAATCTAATTGAAATTCAAATAACCACACACGCACGCACACACAGGAAAGAATAATGAAAGCTTAAAAATAAGCTTGTGGTGATAATTTTACTGGATTGTCACACTTTTCTTTGCATCACTTTGGCAAAAAATCTACAGGCCCTGTGCAGTTTCATTAGCCTTACAGAGTTAAAGTTCACTGTCACTTTCAGGCAGGATCTGAAAGTAATGGGGTTTTGCTACTGCCATGTAGGATATAACTTACCCTGCAGAATTTTTGTAAGTGATAATTATGTATGAGATAAAAGAACAGAATAGAAACTAAAGATCAAGAAAGGAGTGAGACAAGGCTGTATAATGATACCGACTTTATTCAGTGTTTATACTGTGTACTTGATGACATTAATTGAAGAAACAGAAGAAGATATTAAGATAAATGTAAAATGGATGAATAATAGATTATATGAAGATGATAGTGGTGCTATTGGCTGATTTAGAAGAAGGTCTGATGAGGTAGTGGAGATTATATATTAATATGTCAATGAATATGGTCTGAAGTTGAAGATGGATTAGAAAAGAAATTATGATGGTATGGAAGGATCCTGGAAGAACATACAAAATTCCAGTGAATGAAACAATCATACAGTAAGCAAGAAATTATTGCTACCTAGGAATCATTATTACAGAAAATGGAAGAGTTGAATACTGAAGTCAGCACTGGAAAAGAAGGAGTGAAACAGAGATCCTGGAAGAACAAAACAAAAGCATACATCCCAAAGACTAAATTCTGACTCCTAAAAATGTATATTTGGTCTGTGTTAAATTACGGCTGTGAAATGTGAACATTCAAAAAATCAATAGGAAAGAAATCACATTCATTCAAATTATAGAAGAATTCGGAAAAGACCACGGAGAGACTCTCTAACTAATAAAGTATTGGAGATGTCTGGAACTCAAATGCTTGTCAGAGATCTTAGCAGAAGAGAGATTCAATATGCAGAGCATGCCTTAAGAGGTTCAATGGGCAATGAATCCTTTTTGGGACCAAAAGAGAAAGCTGGTTGCAGACAAACTTGAGGAGAAAAAGATCTTGGATGGATAATGCTATATGCTAGGTAGATCAAGTGGACTCTTCACCCACAAAAATATTAGCAAAGGATTGTGCAGAATGGGCTACCATGGTTGCAGTTTCCAGTAATGGAGCTACTACATAAGAAAAAGAAACAATTTTGACTGTCAGAGCCCCAGTTATTTTGTGGCACTGGCTTTTGAAGAAATCTAAATGTTCTTTCCAAAGGGCTGCATTCTATCATTGTTCATATTGTATGGTACTGTTTTTCCTGAGCATAACCATTGAAGTCAGTGGGATTTATAATGAAGCAAGGTGTGACTCAGCATGAGTAAAAGTATCAGAACAAGGCCTCAAATGAGCAAATGTGTTATAGAAATTAGTGAGATGCCTTTCATATGGAGCCCCATTTTGACATTTGAAAGTCACTTTTTA
The DNA here is from genome assembly GCA_007922195.1 of Podocnemis expansa. Lineage (NCBI taxonomy): Eukaryota > Metazoa > Chordata > Testudines > Podocnemididae > Podocnemis > Podocnemis expansa. The sequence continues at coordinate 24,951,807 of ML682014.1, read as the reverse complement.
CAGTAGATCTGCACTTAAAATTTACACTCTCATCCTTTCATTTCAGGACACAACTCTAAGTGTCGTAGAGCAACTTCTGTGCATTGTTTTTGCTCATCCTATGAGGGCATGGGCCCCTGAAATGAGGGAGTCAAGTTCTGGGGAACATAAAGTTCATTAGCTGTGTGATATATTTCAGGCACAATCATGAAAACAGATGAATAATATGGACCGTGGTGCTTGTCTTCATAACAAAAGTAAAAATATTACAGGGAGCAGGCTACTTTCAGATTTAAAGAGAACACTTAGATTAGCTTTATTCTTTTTATTCCATCTAATAGATCCTTTTCTTAGCTACCCATTTCCTTTATTTCAATAGCACAATCTACAAGCAAGAAGAATGAGGTAGTACATTATACTCTTGCAAGATGTCCTGAATGGTTCTGGTTGCTTAAAGATATAGTTTCCTTAAATTAAGAATATGTATTAGAATGTGTTTTGGATGTGAAGTCTGATTTCATGATATTTCCTTCCATTATTGTTAAAATTTTCCTGTTCCCCTTTCCAGCCCTGCCACTCCACACACACATTTCACATGTCCCAAAGGGAGAGGCATTTTTATTAAAATTGTTACCAGGGAGGAGAAGGAGACATCTGAAGCCCACAACTCCATGTTAAGTCAGAGAGAACCTTGAAAATCAGGCCCTACCTGTAAATTTGCAGAGGTTTGAATGAAGAAAAAAATTCAAAAGATCACGCAAACACTCCTCCCATTACACCATAGTTGTATTTTCTGGATGAGCTAGTGGTAGAGATGTCTAATGACTAGGCAATTCAACATTCACTTCCTGAACCCTGAAGGCTATCATTGCTCTGACTTTCTACAGTGCCCTGAATCTGACACATATGTACTAGGTTGTCATGTAAAGAGCCCAGGGAGAAGAAAATCAAGCATAATTTTGAGTCATTGCAAGAAGAAAGGACAATACTGTATAACAGATGTAAATATTAACTAGAAAGGAACAATGCAAATTCCAAAACAAGGTAAATCTCATAAATTAGACAAACAGAAGCTAGGGAAGAAAGATAAATATTGACTTGAAAGATGTGCTACAGAATCAGACAAATCAATTATGATGTGTCAGTGGTGAGTCACATGTTAACATGTGAAGATCAGCAAATGTAAATTTAAATTTCAAGTCCTATAAGTTGTATTATTTGCCTCAAGTGTCATATGGCTAAAGGAGTGGTATGGGTCCATCTCTATTTAAATTCAAACACAAATTTTAAAATCTGAGGATATAAGTGGGACCCTCTACAAACACCCACTCACCCTCCCAGTCGTAATTCCATAACTTGAGTGACATGACTATGATAGGGAGTGTGTTTCAGGAGGATGTTTGTCTGTCTACTATGCTATGTTAATAGTAAGCAGGGCCCCCAGTAAGCTAACTGTTTCACTGGTCATCAGGACACATCACAAAATAGAAAGGGAGTCAAAGCAGTAAGTGGGTCTGCCAAAAAGATATGTTTGGGCCCAGGAAGAAGCTGTGAACTTGGCACCAGCATAGCTTTGTCATCACTACCTTAGCATCTCTGTTACAACAGCGTATAATTTGGTGATGGACTTGGAGAAGTCTGTCTTTTTGGTTTTGCATAATTAGACAACAGAAACCTGGGTGTGAGTAGGCCACTACTACTCTTGGCACTGGAATGCAGCAATACGCAGCCAGTGAGCACAAATTAACATGAAAAGTAAGTGTAACGTGCTTGGAAGAACTGTGTACAAAACAATAAGCAGAACTTAAAGTCTAGTCAATGGAGTGTTTCCATTTACAGTAGAAGGATGTGGATCATCACCTTAGCCAGCAGTAACACTACCATATGGACCTACCATGGTCAAATGAAGACAGTTCAGCAATACATATATGCACATAGTATGCTCGGGCATGCACCAAAGGGTTGTGTTTATGAATTTCAGTGATCTATGTTACTTTCAAGAACACAGATTTTGATCCGAAGTCCATTGAAATTCAGAAAAGTAGGGATAGACTCATAGAACTGGAATGGACCATGAGAGGACATTGAGTTCAGTCCCCTGCACTCACGGCAGGACCAAATACCATCCAGACCATCTCTCACAGTTGTTTGTTTGACCTGCTGTTAAGAATTTCCAATGATGGAGATTTCACAACACTCCTGGGCAACTTATTCCAGTGGTTAATCACCCTGACAGGAATTTTTTCCTTATGTCTAATCTAAACCTCCCTTGTTGTAATTTAAACCTACTGCTTTTTGTCCTATCAACAGTAACAGTAAGGGATAATTAATCACTGGAACAGTTTAGTAAGGGATGTGGTAGATCCTTCCTTCCTGGACACTTTAAATAAAAATTCACAATCTTTCTAAAAGAAGATTCTATGGTTCAGCTAGAAGTTACAGGCTTGATGTGGGAATTACTGGGTGAAATTCCATGACTAATGTTATGCAGGCAATCAAAATAGATGATCATAAAGGTCTTAAAATTTATGCATCTGTTTGAACAATAAATATTATTTTTCAAATTTTAAAATAGACTTAATTAAGCAAAAGTTAACACTAACAGGAACAAAACATATTTGTCCAGGATTTTTTGTTTGCTAATTTTAACTTGAAATGTCATTTATAATAGGATGGCATCATTCAATAAGATATACCAATAAGTCTTGCATCCCACTAACCAAACACATATGAGCCCATCAGCTACTATAAAGACTTCTACCCCTCCCAGGTTTTGGAGGGAAAATTATGTTTGCAAAATAAGGCCTTGATCCTACAATCTGGATCATGGAAGTAGATTCTTAAAGCTGCCTAGAATACCTTTTAAAGTAATGGTGCTTCACACAAATGAAGGAATATTTGTGACTATGAGTACAGGATCAGGGTCTTAGGTTTTGAACTCTTGCCTGCCTCATGGAGCAAACTGAAATCTTAACTAATGTTCCAAAGGTAACCAGATCAGATGCTGAAGCATCTTGATAGTTAAATTCTGAGCAGAGTGTAAAATACACAAAAAAATTCTGTCATTCTGAACTAATAACATTTTACATCCACTTTGTATTCAAGTTGCATGGGTGTAAACCAATAAAAAGGTGCAAGGCAGTGGAGCATCAAACCCTAAGACAAATCAAATAATAAAATGTTTTAAAGTGTTAATATTACACCTAAAGGCAGAAACAGAACAGTCTGAAAAAGAAATAATTTCATGAATCTGATATTACAGAAGTAAATAAATCACTATCCATGGCAATTTCCTCATTATCTTCATCATCAGGAGCTCTAATTTTAAACTCAGATGCTGAAAAAAAATACATGGCATTATCAAAAGTATTAAAAGGAAAAGAAGAGACTTTTTATATCTCATAAGGCATAATGTGACTGGAAATAAATCGGAAGCAGTAAAACCCAAAGAGATATTTGGCATGTAAATGAAGTCATTTTATTCTTTGTGCCTGTGTGGCCTTGGCCACATCAGGAAAAATAGGAACTTTTGCATTTTGATATAAAATGTTATCTTTGTTCTTCCTTACAACTTTCATTTGTTCCCTTGGTTTTTCTTACTATGCTTTGGGCTATAGTTGGTTTCTCATGCAGTATAGAAAGAAATTTTTCCCATGCTGCAAATTGGCTTATGCCACAGATTTTATTTTGTTGCACCCATTACCCCTTCCGCAGTTTGTTGCAGTTATGACTAACAAGTAGGTCTCATAAGGCATGGTTTGATTGTAGTCAAGCAATGTTTTTTATTGCAATTTAGGTATTCACTGCAAGTTTAGGAGGAGTCCCCTGCAGTATTGGGGAATAGTGAAATTATTTCTTAACAGATCTGAAGAGAAGGCCAAGCGAATGTCATGAATGTAAGGACATGGGAGAGTCTTTGGCTATGTCTACACTAGAGGGCTCAGTTAAATTGACTTAACAAAGTTGACTTTAAGTCTGCTTAACAAAGTCAACTTATAGGCTGGGGCCGCATTGGAGGTCTGTGTTAAGTCGACTTTATTAAGTTGACTTAACAAAGCCTACAGTGTAGATGACCTTATCTACAACTCATAAAGTCGACTTAATAAAATCAACTTAAACACTTAAGTTGAGTTTAAAGGCTAGAGTTATTAAGGCAACTTAAACAAGTGCTTAAGTCAACTTAATGAAAGCCCAGTGTGAAGATGGCTTTCCCTAAGTCTACTTATGGACGGTCAAGTCGGCTTACAGCTCCAGTGTAGACATTCCCTTAAAGAGTTAATGCTGACTTTATTAAGTTGACTTAACTTTTTGTAAATAGGGTAGTCTACACTATAGGCTTTGCTAAGTCAACTTAATGAAGTTGACATAACAGAGCCTTCCACTGGGGATGTAGCCTTTAAGTTGACTATGTTAAGTCAACTTAACTTTTAAGTCAACTTAACTGAGCCCTCTAGTGTAGGTGTAGCCTTTGAGATTATATTCAGACTAGGGGTCCTATTAATATCAAATTATGTGGCTGAGGAAGGGGCTGATGAGTAAGTAGCAGGCAAATCTCCTTGATCCACAGATTTTGTCTGTTTTGGGGGCCATTGTAATGAAAAGCAACACTGGACAAGTTTTGATTTCTGTATACCAGATTGTCATTGTTTTTTTCCTATGTTAGCACAATAAAACTTCAGCCAATTGCTGTATAAAGAAAATTATTTGCTGAGTGCTTCATCACTGACCTTTCAGCAGTGTAGCCTGCTCTATAGATTGTGTATTAGTTATATTAATTTTCACAATCACAAGCACCCACAATTTAGTAAGGTAAATAGACTGCAGAACATACTCCAAAAATTCATATATTCCTACCTTGCAGAACAACTTGAAATGTTAGTTATCATCTTCCTTATCACCTTCCCATTCATCATAAGTGGCTGTCATTCTGGCAGCTTCCAAGGGCTACATCTCTCTCTCCTTCTTGTCCATAAGCTAGGATGCAGCTTTTGTAATATATTAGGCTAAAGCCCCTATGTTTGATGCAAATTCAGTAATAGTTTCTCCCCTCCTCCTTATTATACATTATTTTATTAATATATTATTTATTTCAACTCATATGTCAATTCACTGTTATGGCACTGTTGTGATTAATCATCTGTCAATGATGATTCATTTTCGTGTGGTTGGTAGGTGTTGTTATGGTTAAAATTCCCCTTTACCCATTCTGTTTGCAGTTCCCCAAAACTTAGGAGTTATTGTTCAGTCGCTTATCTTTGCCCAAGTTCATAGGCTTCAAACCTTATGTTTACCTCTGAAGTTCATGTTACAGCCTACAGCCCCTTTGGTTCCTTGCTTTTCTATTGAATATAATAAAGACAGACTATAATGAAGGGCAGTCAGTGAATGTAATGAAAACAAGCTAGTTCTAAGGCCTACCATGGCCAGCCAATTATATTTGATTCTAGGTCAGTGTTTCCCTAACCAGTGTGCCACAGCACACAGGCATGCTGTCAGGCCCGAGCAGGTGTGCCACAATTTTTTTTTTTGAAAACTACTCAAAGAGCTCTGGATTGGCTCCTTGGCTCATGAATTCATTTGGAAACTGTATGGTGGTGTGCCTCAAATTAATTAAAGGTAGCAAGGTGTGCCACGGCAGACAAAATGTTGGGAACCATTGTTCTATGCCCACAATAACCTTGAGATTAATTCTGAAAGAAACTCCAAGGGCTCAAGACAAAACTAAACTGGATTTAGCTAGAGTATGGTCAATGAGACATACAGCCTTGATTCCTGCAACTGGAGGTGGTAAAAGTGCTTGTGAGAAATTCATGCATCTCTATGATGCAGAAATTGCAGGAATATTTTTTTTTCTAAATGTAGTTACCTAAATATTCAAAAGTAATTAATGATTTTGGGTGCCTCAGACCCACACATTTTTCTTTCCTGTGATTCTCCACACATGCAAAAAATACCATGGGAAAGTGGATTATAAAAGGTCAGAAATGTGATTGAGATTAACTTCCTTAAAAATTTATGTGACAGGGAAAAATATGTTCCTGTTTTTGACTGAAATCAAATGAAGTGGGTATAGTCCTCTGCTGGTGTAAGTAGGTACAGCTCCGTTGATTTCAAGAGACTGGCCTCACAGCTTTCACAGGAATGATCATTAGCAGAGATGACTCTAGTGAGTATTCAGATGGAGGAGATGGAGAAGGAAGTTAGATGGAGGCATCTGGTACCAAGAAAGAAAAGGGGCTTTAGGAGCAGCAGAAGGGAAGCATATATAGAGCCATTTAATCTTGCATCATAGTTGGTCTTCAGAAAGTGGTGTGGTTAGGATCCCAATCACTATTTGTGGCAGTATTCAAATTGCAAACAAATGGTACCCTCCAGACTTGTCATAAGCATTTTACAACACTTCTGCATTTCATATCACAATTTGGGCCTTTGGATGTGTTCTATTCTCTTCTAGAGTAACTGATGATGCTCATTGTTACTATCAGCAAACTGAGCTGTAATGTCTGGAAAAACTGGATCAACAAGAGGAGCAATGGGGACAGCTCAGAGTATGTTTCTTTCATAAAAGTTTGTTGAAATGCATATATTAACTCACTACTTTCAACAAATAAAGCAAGGTCTATCAAACTTTTCTGGAAGCTTACTAATGAATTGAAGAGCGGATGTATTTGGGGGAATGTCATCAATTGCCTGAGTAGCAATGATTTGACACAGCTTGTTATATATACTTGATCCTGATTAAAATAAGGCAAATTAACCAGTTTTACCTCTGTTGATGGGGAGCTGATATATGTGATTCAGTGCTGCTTTCATTGGACTGCTTTTTGCACTTCTTAGTTTCCAAATAATTTTGCTAACTTCAAAAGTTATTAATATTCAGTAGCAGGATAACTAGGAATGATAATAGTTTAACCCTTATGTTTATCTGTCATGCAGGGAATTTCCTCCTCTTCACCTGCAATTTCACTGAGTACCACTGAGGTGCCAAACAAGACAGGGCAGGTGTGAATTAAGGGATCCAAGATTGTATGTCTGTAAATTTATGTAAGGAACATACATTATTGAGCATAACACAATATGAAATCTATTTGCAGTATATAATAAACCAATTAGTGAACACAAACTGATAGCATGTAGATATTACAGTGTTCTGGAATTGGTGACTTTATGAATGGACAGAAAATTATTGCCCACAGTGGACAAAACCCTTTGAAAAAAATAGTTCTTGATGAAGTCAATGACAAATTAGTTCAATAAGTTAGGTGCAGTGCATCTGTGCAAGCATCCCAACACAATTTGTGGTTTACCAGGTGAACCTTGCTTGACTGACTTATTCAAAGAGGAGCTTTGAAATGAGTGGTACTATTATGAAATGGGATAATTTTAAAAAAGATAACACTTTTATATTATATGTACATTGCACTAGGAATGTGAAAATGTTTCTATCACAGTTACCTACTCTAGACCTAATGGCGACCTCAGGGCCTTGGGCAGCCTTGAAAGAAATGAATGTTTTGGGGTATTAATTCCAATATATACTTGGAGGGGATGACAAATCTTTACTTGTGCTACAGAGAAAATACTATTCTGTCTTTACTGATTGGTTGTACTAGATCTCAAGCAGAGGATCATGAACATGACTTGCTAGTGAATAGTAAGGGTTTGATACTACTACTTGACCTATACTCTGCTAACCAGAATTCTAATTCAACTAAGATACTATGCTATTGGAGTTTACTACAGAACATAGATAGCTAGATTACATAAATTAAAGTCAGTCTGAGCCATGCCATTGACCTAATGTGAGCTGAACAGACCCCAGTGGAGGAATGAGGAGCTAGATTCAAAGAAACCTGTACTTGTGAAAATGTACTTGCTGTGATTTTGTTCTCTGAGAAGTTAAGGATTTGTTTTGAGGTCTTTTATTTTTGGAGGCTCTGCCTCAGCGTCTCACTTCCTGGGTGAAACAGGGCAATTTGTAGAATCCAGATTATAAGGAAAACGTGTAAAGCTTTTGTGACCCTCAGTCTGACGGAAACTACATTTGTGAGTTGCACTTTCACAATAAAGAGATTGCACTACAGTACTTGTATGTCATGAATTGAAAAATGCTATTTGTTGTGTTTATCTTTTTTACAGTGCAAATATTTATAATAAAATAATATTAAGTATTATATTGTTGCTACTGAAATCAGTATATTTGAACATGTAGAAAAACATCCAAAATATTTATAAAAGTTTTAAATTGGTATTATTGTTGTTATTTATTTATTGCTGTTATTTAACAGTGCAATTAAAACTGTTTAATCACATTTATGATTTAATTATGTTAACTCAAAACAAATTGTTTGAGTTAACAATTAATTGACAACAGTAATCATAACACTCGCAGAGTTCTTAGAATTCAGAATAACACATAAGAGCCCCAAAACAGAGAGAGAAAGCAGGCTGCTCCTGAAAATAAAGAGTTACAAATCAATCCCTCTTAGTCTAGGTTATCTGTCTGCAGACACATTGCATCTGCTGGTAGACCCAGACCAGCTGCTTCATTATACAGCCCCTAGCCTATAAATATGACTAGGAAACCCCTCTGAAATTTATAGTGATAATTTACAAAATTGTTTGTCTGTCTGTTGATAAAACTAAAACTAAATATTTCATTATAAGTCTGTTTAACCCATCCCAAAGTGAAATATTTCAGTTTACAGAACTGACCTGAGTCAATTCAATTCTAAATTGCATTTCCCTTTGGTGGTGCCATGCTGCATGGGAGCTCTAGTTTGAATATTTGATGCCCCATTTCCCCCTCTGGGCTGGGTTTTTGGCTGGAGTACACTCTCATGGTGCTCTGAAATTTCCCTTCTGACTGAAAAGATCATGGTGTGGTATGGTAAGGTGTAAAATGGGAGTCTTGCTGCTGCCAGTTCCTCACTAGTTCACCCGGAATGTTGTCCAAACAAGTTAGACATATTTAAAGTCTAAACCAATATTTCCACCATATTTTTCCCTAAAGGTGCATGAACAAAGTCATGCTACTGTTGTTAAGAAGGCTGCATAGATATTTTTTTTACTCAAGGATGCCAGCTGAATTTACAAAATATTAAGAGGTGTCAATCGGCATTTGTAACAATCTCTTTTCATCAGCCACCCTTGGAGAAAAGCATCTTTTCATCTTGATTTTATTTTTTTCCCTCAAAAAGTCTTCCATGTGAAAAAGCAATATATAATTTTTAACAAAATAGCCTCTGGTAACTTGTGACGATGATGCAGTCTGACAATGAAGCATTTTCAATCAAGCAACATCTTTTTTTTTTGAACTAATATAAAATAATTCACCAGCATCTTGTCCATCAAAATTCTATTTCAGGTTATTTCTTCTTGATTAGGATTAAACCAACTTTTTTTTTTTTTCAGATATTTTACACTTTCTCTTCAGGGAAACTGATTGAAGACCTCTGCCTTTCTTATTTCCAGTGAAGTCATGTTTTATCATGCTCTTTTGGGTTGCATGAGGCACTGCAGTGTCAAAGGTTTTAAGACAATGCTGTGTAAATTAATGCAAGGTTAAGCAATAGAACCACCTGTGTGCAAATGAAATATAGCATTCAATAGATTGGGTCTAGACTTAGGAAAGCATTAAATTAATCTGTGTTCTTTCAGTGTAAAGATAGGAGTGTAAAGTATGATGCATGGAATGTTAGTAACACTGGAGCTAGCTGTTTTTTTCAAGTTGTGGGCTTGGTGACTTTAACAAGCATGGCTTGTTCTTTTAGCCCACATGATAAGCTAAATACAGAAGTGATGTAAATAGTGGTGAAAAGTCCACCTGGAGCAATTTACCTGCTGAAGGTGTAGAAAGGCAGGGTTGACAGTTCCATCGTCTTACCTTACCCTCTCATTTATTTATTTATTTTAATCTTGTGCCACACAAACCTTCCTTGCCCATTCCATGGGCCTGAAACTCAGGGGCTTCTTCTTACACTGTTCCAGTGGCATAAAAGCAGAGAACCCTTGAGCACATCTACACTGGAAAGTTTTTTCGGGCTAAGGAGGTTTATCCCAAAAAAACTTTCCTGTGTCCATGGAGTCATTTTGCTTTTTTAAAAAAAAGCACTTTGGTGTATTGAAACACCAGAGCACTTTTCAAAAAAGCAAAACCTGGCTTTTTTTCGAAAAAGCAGCTTTATTTCGAAAAAGCCTTTTTCGAAAAAGCTTCCCTGGTATTTGGAAATACCGGAGCACTTTTTCAAAAGTGCTAAACCTGGTTACCTGTCAGAAAAACAGACATGGCAATGGTTACCTGCCAGACATGGCAATGGTTTTTTTTCGAAAAAGCCTGGCTATTTTTTACATTGGCCTCCTTTTTTTCAAAAAAATAAAAAAAACACTGCCTTATTTCAAGACAGAGAGTCCTCTCAGACTCCTCTATTGAAATAACATTTTTCAAAAAAGGTTTTTCAAAATAATTACTTTGAATTTATTTTGAAATATTTTTTTCAGAAAAAAACCTTTTTTGAAAAAGCTCTGTGGTGTAGACATAGCCCTTGGGATATTTGTAAGGGAACTCCCTGGCTGAGGTTAAACTGCTTTACCTGTTCTATGCCAGTCCCCCATCTGGCTCCAGTGCACCATGTGGTTGACGGTGTCAGTTACCCATATTCCATGGGTGTGATTTAAGCTTCTGGGTTACTTTAATTTATACGAGGGTTGTGGTAGGCCACCTGCTATCCCAAGGACATTGCTTTTGGAAAGCTGTGGCTCTCCAGGTGTTGAGGGAAGATGCTTCTGGGTGCTAGCCTAGGAGGTCATCAGCCGGCCCCTCCTCACTGAAGCTGCCCTCCCACTGTTGCAGATGGTCAGGGCATGGTGGCTGTGCCAGCATCAGCTCAGGTCTAATGGAAGCTGAGGGCTTCCAGAGGGGGGGTAATAAGCATCCTCCTGCCCCTTTGCCCCTCTATGCTGGGTGCAAAAAGGGAGCCATGGGGACCAGAGCCTGTCACAACCCCCATTCCCTGCTCCTGGGCAGCCCAAGGACAGTTGCCTCTGTCACTCCTGTTCCCAGGCACACTTGCACAACAAAAGTGGGGGAGTGCGGGGGTGGAAGGAGCGGCAAAGAGTTGGAAATGGATTTGCTGGCCCCATTCCTATGCCCCTGTGCCACCAAATACCCACAGTATGCTACTGTTGGAAAGGTGGTTTAAAGCTATCTTGGCCCCCACCCTTCACTGTCCCTGTGCCAAGTTAAGATGCAAAAGAAATAAGAATCATGGTCAGGATATGGCATCATTGACTTATTAACATGTAATCTGCAGTCATCAAAGGGGAGCAGATGCAGCATAAAGTCTAACAGCATTCAACGCTGAGCTTGATAAGTTTGTGGATACTGCCTATGATGTCATGTGGCCAATCTGCGACCACTAGCAGCAAAATTCTCCACTAGCTGTTGATGGGATATGTATATGTAGGGCTCCGAGTTACTGCTGAGAATCCTTTCAAAGGTGTGTGTCTGGTGGGTTTTGCCAAAATGCTCAGGGTCCAACTGACTGTCATATTTGGGGTTGGGAATGAATTTTCCCCTAGCTTAGAATGGTAGATTCCCCGAGGGCTTATCACTTTCCTTTGCAGCATGTGGCACAGATCACTTGCATGTTTATGTTAGTAAGCGGTGGATTCTCTGGAACTTGAAGGGTATGTCCACACACAGTCTTTAAATCAAAATAATGCAGATTATTTCAGTTTAAAAGATTGCAGGTTCACACTACATTTCCTTATACTGAGATAAGAAGCTCCCTTATCTCGCAATAAGGAAAGTCATTTTGATATAATAAAACCTAGTATTATATCAAAATGACAGTTAAATCAAAAATTATTTTGAAATAAAGCTGCATGGACGTGTTACTTTGATTTAACTGTTATTTTGGTTTAACACTTTTGCCCTTATTCTGTCCTGTCCAGGGACATGCTAGTTTGATTTGAGTTTCTTGTGGGGACCTGTTAAATCAATTTATTTTAAATTGATTTAATGATTTTATAGCGATTTTATTAAATCGATTTAACTGCCTAAGTGTAGACTTAGCCAAAGTCTTTTTATCATGAAATAAGAAATTCAGTAATTCAGCCAGAGGGTATAGGTTTATTACAGGTGTGATTGGGTGTTGTTCTGTGGCCTACAATGTGCAGGAGGTCAGACTAGATGATGGCCCCTTCCAGCTTTAAAGACTGAGCAACATTTACTTCTGAATTTGGGTCATTGAGCTTGTGGTAAGCATGCATAAATAAAATACTGAGGGCCAGATTTTTTGGCTATCAAGGCAGCTGGAAATTTGCCCTAAAAGGACAGCTAAAGGTTCCTGCTCCCAGAAAGGATTCCCAGGTGATGTAGAGCCAATGTAGCCAGCTCTATGATATCTGCTTCCCACTCCTTGACAGGTTTGAGTGTTGGGGTTAGTGAGGTGTGCTTGATGTGAGTGGCAATGAAACAGATGCTTGACATTCAGCCTGATACTTAGGAGATGCAATAGTTCGTACAGGTCCACTCAGCCGCTGTAATTTAGAGCAGTTTGGAGTCTACTCTAAATTATGCCAGGGATTGTTTTGGTTCCTGGCCAGCCCAGATTTACAGGAACTAAATGATGACTTTAAACTCTCTTTTCCCCATGATTGCTGAGCTGTGCTGCATGCAGATTCTTCACAGCTGAAGATCTGGCCCTGAAAACCAAACCAGCTATCAAGTTGACAAGAAATTCAAAATCACTGTTTAGCACTTGCTAAATGAGAAGTGTAGAGTTACAGAATAGCATATAGATGTTCAGTAATGATCCCTTTAAAAAGCTTGGTGAAGTATCTGAAATAGTAGAATTGTGTATATACCATATGAATCTTGTCAGGTAGAAATGTACTTCCCTACTTAGTAGTTATGTGTATACTCACAAAAGGTGTATTTTAACACATATTAGTGAATGTGCTAAATCCTACTACCAATAATAAGCTGTGGTTTGAACATATTAGCTGGTTGAGATCAAACCCACTGCTTAAAAAGTGCATTGTCTGAAGCCAAGATCAAAATGTATGACCAAGATTTTTAGCAGTGGGAGCCTGAAGTTAGCTCCCATTGAAGTGAACTTATTTAGGGGTCTAAAAGTGCTCTTCACTTTTGAAAACTTATTTAAGAGCCAATTTACAATATTATTTGGAAAAAAAAATAAAGCTACAAGGAAATCTTGGTCTATTCAAATCAGTGTGAACGGGTAAATTAGGGGCTGCAGGGGCCCTGGGGCCCTGTCCCCCCCCCAGTGGCTCTGTCCCCCCTCCAGCCTAGGGCCCTAGCCAGCTCTAGGCAGGGCAGTGCTGAGGGGGCCCTGGGGCCACAGGCTAGCCTGGGGGATGGCAGGGATGACTGGTGTGTGTGGTGCAGCTTCCAGTGTGATTGGAATGGCACACCGGGCAGCCCTGTCCCTGGAGTGGAGCGATCAGTCATCCTGGTTTGCTTCGACTCGGGGGGGTGGGGATGGACCAGCTGACCCAGGGGTGTGGCAGCAGCGCAATTCTCGCCTCTGGGCTGGCCTGCCCCACCTCCACCCAGGAGCACATTGTGGTGGGCCCCAGGCATGGGTTCCTTAGGCCCATGCAGTAATCCGTCCCAGAGCATGAGTTCTGCAAGTGGTAGAGTAAGGCAAGGATTTTATCCTCTAAATCTTTTTATTGTGCTCTTGTATAAGAAAGAAATATTGCTTTTAAAATCCTCTGCTTTGTCTTAGTACTCTTATTTATGTATTTGAGGAAATGAAGAGTGATAGTCCTTGAGACTGCAGCGAGAGAGATCTTTTTCGATTCTTAAAACTCTGTTTTCAGAGCCAGTAGAGGCAGTGCCTGACCATTGTCTATTATAAAGTGTGTAGGGGATGGTTGGAGGGGATACCAATCCAAAGGTCACAAATAGCTCTCTTTAAGCAGGAAGATAGAGCAGTTTGGCACTCTTGTTTCAAGTTTCTTCCATTTTTGTCTTACCTCCTCCTCCTGGAGGCAGTCCACACTTACTCATTCCTCATGCAAGTGGGTGCTTTGGTGATGGTTTTCAGCTGGCATTTCAGGACCAACCATTGAATGCAGGTGAAGTGGAACAAGCAGGCAAGGGATCAGGGTGTGGACTCACTGATAGATCCCAGGGTGGATTAGTGCTGAGATGATGTTGGCCATCCTTTGAGGGAGGAGATGGGAGTACTAGTAGCTGGACACCTAACTGGAAACAAAGAGGGAGGATTTAGGGGTGAGAAGTGATAGATTAATGTTTCATTCCTTGGTCATTTCTAAGGATGATTGTTGTTTCCTATAATGTTTTTTTTCCCCTGTTAAATGTATGCTAATAGTGATAATGAAGCCCACAGGCATTTGAGGTATGGTATTATAAAGGAAAAATATAATGAGAGGGTTTTATGTGGAACATTAGGAGAAGGCTCTGTAATGATATTGGAAGAGCTCTTGGTAATGGAGAACTTGATTCCTGACATCCAACTCCACACTTGGTAGAAAGGCCACTTGTTGCTCCTATGAGATTCTGCTGCTGTAATTCAGATGAGTACCTCTTTTTGAAGCTTGAAATGAAAAAGACTTTTTAAGCTGGTATTAAATATTTAGATTGTTAAATGAATGTTTCTTATATTTTTTCAAGGGAGATTGATGGATGAATACCTAATAACTGCTAAAGGGAAGGTTTAAAATGTAGAGAACCTGCTCTGACTGGTAGCTTTTAGGAAGATATATAATTCTGTGGGTATGCTTAATCTTCTTAACCCATTAGATACAATGGATACAAAGCTCCCAAGCATGTCAATCTGAAAACTGCTGGAACTGTGAAGAAAGAGCTGTAATTTAATATGTCTTTTATTTTTATTAAATAGATTTAAAGAGATATAACACAAGTTTTATGAATTGCACTATATTCCTATGATGGAGCGATTACTGAATGATACTCAACCAACATAATTTACCTCTGACAATGATATGCATTCTAATTTTGGGGTGGGGGGATGAGGGAAATAGGAAGAAATTCAAATATAATGAAGGTTCACCTATCTCCTCCAGAGAAGCTGAATATTTACCTGGAAATTCAGTCTGTTAAGGATTTGCATGTTAGGATCTTTTGGGGGTGGGGTGGGGGGTGGGGGGGCTGGTTGAGGGACCCAGTGCAGAGGGGAGGGAGGGACACATTTCTTGATATACTTCTTATGTGCTCTACGAATTTATTACAATGTTTATAATCTGGCCATCACTATGGTACTTGAAGGTAAAATTTAACCCTGTGCAGGTGCCCAGAAAAAAGAGTTTTACACCACTGAAATTTCACTTAAACCTTCAGAATATGGTGTAAGTAGGTTTTTAGTGGTAGACAGGCTTTGTGCTGACTCTCTGCAGTGAAGTAAGTTTCATCCTTAGCATGAGAGATCCTCACTTCTCAGGTGGTGTTAGGGTATATTGCTTCAATCTGTCCTTTTGAAGAGTGTATTCAAATTGTGACTCAGGTGCCAAATAAAAGGGGATGAATTAACTGTTCCAGTTGTGGTGAGTTTGTCACAGACTACAATGTACTTAGAAATGATCTAGCATTCTCTGTTCTAGGGACCTGGACTGGAATTTCAGAAAAGTGTGCTGCGGGTTGGATTTGAGGGGCATTTGCTGCATGTTTTGAGTTGACCCTGGAACATTCTGTCCATTGGTTTGGGTCCCATAGTTACAAAACTGTTCTGAATATATAATATGGTTTAAAAATATCTTACTTAATAGGCAAATAAAAAAATCTAGGGGGCAGCAAAATAAAAACATAGGAAGGGGCAAAGATCAAAGTGATGGATGTTGGTGGAAAATTGGAATGGGAGGAGAAGCTGTCTTTAAATTTTGTCTTGCACTCTGAAAATGTCAGTATGGCCTAAATTCTCTTACATTGATATGTTTCAATCTGTGTGATGGTGAATGCTGAAAGGCCTTAGTCTGATATTTTAATCACTATTGGTCTAGAAATCCTGCAAGGTGAAACTTCTTATTGCATTTCCATTTCTGTTTCTTCTGGCTGGTCCAGAAGGATGTCAAGCAAAGCCTTTCTCCCAGTATTTCATCACATCTGAGGCTGTGTGAAGAGCAGGGCCAGCTCAGATTAAATTGAACAGATGTGTACAGAAATTTAACAAATTTCAAATAATCTAAAAAGAGTTAGGTCAGGTATGCATTTTTGGGTGACAGTTCAAGCATATTGTTATTTCAGCCAAACCAGTTCACACATCTCTGTTTTTCCATTAACTGAAGACAGGATAGAAGGGTCTTCATCCTGGCCCTTCAGTGATCTAGCTAAGTTTAAGAACTGTTATTTAACTGTGTGGTCATGACTTCATCTCTATCTTGAAAAAGTGTTTCTGCTTTGTCACCGGCCTGATTTCACTGCATCACAGATTGTTCTGTTTAATCATCTCATGTCATCATTTATGACATCTGATTATCTGCATGTGAGCTAGTTATATGGCCATAGTAACAGTTTAAAATTAAAATACCCCTTTGTCCCAGGCTCAGGCTATGTAAAGTTATTAATAGAGCTAGTTGAAATATTTCAGTGGAAATATTTTCTGAATTTTTATGGGTGTTTAATGAAAATGAAATGCTTCACAGTAATATATAATGTTTTAGATAATTATATTTTTAAAGTTTTCAATGGGAAATTATTTTGAATTGAAATTTTCATTTCTTTTTTCAAAAATACAAAAACACAAATTTTGAAATGTCTTCCCTTACTCTTTTTTTCCTTTGGGGCAGTAGGGTTCCTTTTTCTACTATGTAATTTGCCAAAACATCCTCAACCTTGGCAAAGTGAAAATGACAACAGGAAAATGACTCTGTAACTTTGCCTCTTTGTAAGTTTTTAAAAATTGAAGGAGTTTTGAATAGTTGCAGAATGAAACGGGAGAGAGGGAAGTAAAGGAACCCTGTCAAACAGAAACAGCTTTTAGATTGTGGAAATTTCATGGACTTGTTTTTCCAGTTTTTTATCCAGTTCTATTTATTGTAATATGGAAGAAATTACAGCCAGAATGGCAGGAAAATCCTTCATTTGGATACGCAGCACTGGACTGGATAAAGCTCTTTAAAATACACTGTAAGAGTAATTATGAATTAGCCCAGAAAGCCAGATGGAGATTCTACATCTCTAATTTCTACCAATTTATCTCTTATATTTCCACCAATTCAGTCAAAAAACACGCAGCTTCCTATTTTCAAGAAGGTACCATGAAGATTAATAAAAAACCCAACAAGCTAGTATACGACCTTTTTAGTCCTCTGGAACTCTTGGCCCCAGCAAAATGATGCAAAAGTCAGATTCAAAATACCCTATGTTTTCTTTCCGTTCTATATCTACAGGTCAGGCTTTCAAAGATGGCTTGATCGCTTTGAATGCAGTGTAAATCCTTTCAGCCTTTTGAGTATCCTTTGCTCCAAATCACTTATGCTGTATGCATACACAGATACATTCAAAATGTAAAAAGACTTGTTATTCCATGGAGAATAGCCAAAAAATTACAAAAAGAAATGGCAAAAGTCAAAAGATTTTAGTGTGGGTGAAAATACATGGGTAAATCACGATCAAAAGGATATGTATTCAGCATTTGGCATAAGCCCCACATCCTATCGGTGATCCAAAAAGGTGATCTCTTTACCAAGTAGAGTTTTTCTGATACGGTGACCAATCATTTAAACAAAACAACAAACAAAGAAAACAACCCTTCTCCCAACAGGAGGGACAATGTATTAAAGCCCACTTTGTGAGCAATTTAGGTATATTCAATGGATATTTTTTTTATTCTCTAACTGATGCTTTAAGATATTTCTCTACTGATGAAATATTAAGATAGAATCATAAATAATGCAGGATGGAAAGCAAAGGTTTAAAATAATAGCCTGCATTCTTGTGATGGAGTGTAGTGTGCAGCATGTCAGTCCATAATTTTTCAGACTAAATTGATGAAGTGAAAACTGGGGAGGCTTTCCCAGACAAGAAATGGGGTGGAGAGGTAATCTTCAATGTAACACAGTTTTCTTGAACCACTTATGTATATTCATTAGTACTGTTACTGTATGTCATCATCAACTATGGTATCTCACAGATCACATATTATATCTTATGGAAGGCACATAGATGTATGTTAATGTGACTGTTCTCTATTAAAGTGCTTTGCATTCAGTGATGCTAGCTGATCTCGTTCCTTTTTTTCACGTGCTTTACTTGATAGTGAAGTAGCTAGCAAACCTGGCATTATCACTGCCTCCCAAATTAACACCTAGTGTGGATAAGCAGCACAGTTCACAACTTTTTTCATAATTCTCAGAGCTGTTTTAGGCTATCTGCAGACTCGGAAAACAAACTACATGGATGATATGCAGGTGCAAATCTCCTTGCTGTAAAGAGGGCCTCAAATACTGCCTCTCTCCTCTGTTTTGACACTGTAAGATCAAGTGCACTTGGTTTACAGCTACTTTTGTGCAAAAGGTCAGGATTTTCCCTGGGCACAAATGGAAGGTCTTCAGTTCTAGACTGACTGTACTTTTGGTCTGATTTTTATTGACCTTCAGAACACTTTACTGGACTTGTCTTTCGCTTGAGTTTTGTGCTTCAGGGGAAGAAGTTATGTTTCTTTTGTGGTTTGGAGAGTTCTACAACAGTCCTCAAGCTCTTTAGTTGAAATTGTCAATTCATTTGTGGTTTTGATTTACTTTATTTTTATAAATTGAGTACATGCAGCTAGAATCTTTGTTAATCATATTTTGTGCACAGAAGAATGAAGACCATGCATTACCCTCTATGTTGTTAGGGGACCTATGTCCAGCATAGCACTCTTTGTTTTCTGCTTCCCCTTTCAGAGTAAATTGTTACTGAAAGAAATCAGCAGTTGAAGATGAGAGAGAGAACTTTGAGAATGTTGTCTTGGCTACAGCTTTCATTTTATTTTAATGAAATAAATTTACAGCCTATTATTCAGTGTGCTTAGAGAGTTACTATGGTGCGTTGAGGTTAATTAGCTAATCATTAGTAGCCTATATTATCTGGTAAAGGGGAATTGAAATTGATTGGAATCCAAACCGATCACAAACACTATAATAGAGCTAAAGATGCATAGTGGGGGCATGATCCCTGAAGCATGGCCTTTTCCTTGCAGCTGGTCATCTGTTCAGCTTTAGAAAGTTTACTCAGGGCCGGCCCAGGCCCTAAACCAACTGGCACCCCATGCACAGGCCTATCCTTGTGGAGGGGAAGGAGGATGAGGTGCCTGTCCTGGGACCCATGCCGCCACCCCCTATTGCCACACTGAGCCAACCTGTTCCACCCCCAGAGTGGAACAGCCATTCCAGGGGAGGGCAGGGAAGTGGGGTGGAGCCTGGCCTCTGGGAAGGCCCACCCTGCCCCTGCGGAAAAGCATCTGGTTCGGGGGGGGGCGGAAGCATGGCCTTGGCCTCTGAGCCACCCTATCCCACCCCACCGCCAGTGCAGGGGGGAAGCAGGGAGCTCCCCACAGGCCGATAGGCCCAGGTCCTTGCTCCCCCCCAGGGAGGATCATCTCTGGTTTCACCTCCTGCCATTTGTTAAACTTTCAAATACCTTTTATTACATGTGTAGCTCATTTCACAACTTTGACACGTGATTATATGCCCTGTTGTATAAGATGCTAACCTTACACACGAGGATCTATAATTTGTATTTATTCATATATAAACAAATACAAAAAATTGTTTTCACTAAGCTTATAGAAACTTTTAAATTTTAAGAATAACTGGAATGTGCTGACTCCCAGAAATTGAACAGTGCACCAACATTGGGTAGATCAAAATTAAATAATGTTACAGTAGGTGAGAGCAGTAGACTGTTAACCCTAGTCCTTTCCTTCAATAGGTTGCTTTTCTCACATTTGCCCTCACAAATTGAAGCTTCATGTCAGAGAGATCCAAAGTCTGGTCAAAGGCATGTTCAAGCAATAAAATAGCAAGCTATGTCAGTCCCTTCTTGACCATTGTCAATCAAAGATATTTTTTAATGATCCTGAGGGGCAGAGCAGAAAACAATCTAGGAGGTTTTGGGAAAATGTAATACTCAAAGCCTGGAAGGTTTCAGGAGATTCTACAAAGGTCCAGCACGTTCTAGGAGTTTAGTGAAAGACAAATTTGCATATGGAATACCTGAAGTATTTTACTTCAAAAATTCTGTTTTCCCTTTTGATGCTAACAGCAAAAAGAGCACTGACTCCAAACCTGGCATCCCAGGCAGTTGTCTGGATCACCTGCCCCTAATCTATCCCAGTAGTTCCTGCACACTAAAATAAATTTGCATTATGTAATATGCCCCAGTGCTGAATGAAATAACATTTATTAGAGTTTGAACCTACAGTATGTAGAGCTAACTTTATCTACATGGCTGGTTGGTTTGAAATTACAAGAATGAATTCTGAGTATACTGATGATCAGTTTTAAATGATCTCCTGAAATTCTTGAGGAAGTCAGAATAACAATGAAATATCTTTTAAAGGTATAATTTTATCGGTTCTGACAATATGTTGTTTTATGATTTTATTTGAGTGCATCTAACATTGCCTTGAAAATTTCATCTGCCCATTACTATTAGTGATATAATTTTTTTCTGTATTAATTACATGAAGAACAATACAAAGATAATCTAAAAAGAGTATCAGGAAAATGGTGAAACATCAAAATAAGACAACATGTACATTGGGATTTTCCACATGAATGCAATTATCACCACATATGCAATAGATGAGTTCTGGCCTCTGTTCAGAATTTACCTTTTATTTATATTTTATGACACTGGGGAAAAAAGCTCCAGGTTTACCAAGAGGCCTGTCTGCATTAGACACAACCAGAGAACCTGGTCTGTGAAGGTCGAATGTGAACTAAGCTGTTAAGCTTCTGAAAGACAGCTATTAATCATTGTTAAAGGGTTAGCTACTCTTCAGTGGGCCGTCTCCTGCAAGGTGAAGCATGCATCTATTCTGAGAGCGTGGCTAAAGAAAATTGGTTAGGAAGGTGAGGGTCAATGTCCTGGATCAGGGGTTGGCAACCTCTGCCAACTCCCATGCCAGCGCCTCCATCCCAGCCCTTCGCTTGTGCTGGCAGCGCCCCCTCCACCGAAAAAAGTGGGTGCTGCCTGGAAATTCAGCAATGGTCACAGCTGGAGTGGGGCATTCAGCGGTTAAGGTATAATTTGGCAGGCCCTGGAACCCTCCTAATCGGGTGGGCCCCCCTTCCCACATGGGCAGGTCCCCCTTCCCACACGGGTGGGCCCCTCTCCAGCACATCTAGGCTCCACTCCTACATTCCAGCTTCTGCCTCCCATCTGCCTACCCTGCACCCAGTTCCTTCCCCCCAAATAGCAGCCCCCACCCCAGCTACTTGCCCCCAAATGCCAGCCCCCCATCTGTCTACCTGCCCTCAAGCTCCTTCCCCACAAATGCCAACCCCCTACCCCAGGTTCTGCCCCCCAAATGCCAGACCCCCCCCACCTGCCTACCCTGCACCCAGCTTCTTCCCTCAAACGGCAGCCCGTCACACCAGCTACTGCCCCAAAACGCCTACTCCCATCAGACTTCTTTCCCCATGTCCTTCTTGGCCCCAATCCCCATTCCCTAAGATCACCGTCCCCATTCCAGCCCTCCTAACCTGCCACCCTCTTCAACCCCCTAAGGCCCTCCCCAGCCCACCATCCCAACCCTTTCTCCCCCCTCCCCACACACCCTCCCTGCTCCCACACTTTCCCCACAAGCTGCCTGATCACCCCAACCTCCCCCAGCCCCCTTACCTGGCCAAAGAGCTGGGCGGGGGGCAGGAGGCTGCGTTGCTGGCTGGCCAGCTGGCCAACAAGCAAGAGCCAAGGCCATAGGCTGGGGCCCGGCTGCGTACACAGACAGGCCCTAGCCAGAAGGGGTGGAACGACACAGGCTCCAGGCAGGGGAGGGAGGCGTGGGTGGGTTGGCCCCAGCCCACAGCCCCTCTGTTCCTCCTGCCCAAGGGGACACACAGGAATGCTGGTTCTGGCGCACACTTCTATTTTTAGGGGGTCCTGGAACTCAGTGCTCTGGCATGTCTCCTGATTTTTTGGGGGCCACAGAATGCAGTGTTCTGGGGCATTCCCCTATTTTTAGGGATCCTGGCATGCTGTCTCCCTAAAAAATAGGGGGCCCTGAAATGATGTTATGAAAATAAACTGAGAATCCTTTATTTTATGAGACATGTAAAACTAGAGATGTTAAGCAGTTTCTTCTGTTTTATTTCAATTCCCATGGTGTTTAGTTAGTCTTGCTGTTAAGATTACTATCGCATGGATAATTTCACTTAGAAGTCCCTAAAGAAAAAAGGACCTGTAACCTCCAAGGAGACATCTTGAAAATAAAGAGTTTCTGGAAGTTATACATCCCTTCCCACCTCCACGAGGGTCATGGACAACGTAGCTCTAGCCTAAAGAATTGTATATGCCCCTATTCTGCCATTCAGTGGCCTGCATCTATCATAATATCGCATGATTGAGGAAACGGTAACAAGTGCAAGCATTTTTCCAGCAAGAAGACAGTTCCATCAGTCAAAAGCTTCCCTTTCCTTTCAGGGTCCATATGGTCTAAAGTACAAAATACATGCAGTGAAATCACTAACATGGATTAGAGCTATGTGAGATATATTGGCTTTAGCTTGAACAGCTTTCAGTATATCAGTTCAGTATGTCCAGTTCATAGGAATCTTTTGCCCATTATTTTAACTACGAGTTAGTAGTATATATGAATTTCTATAACATTTGTGAGTTTCACCTGATCTGAAATGATACAACAGAGTTTGTTTAGTTAGATAATGGAGCCATAGTGAATAGCAGTGAAACAGATTGGTTTGGAATTAATGTTTTGCAGTTTCCTCTTTTTTTCACCTGATATCTACAGATAGAAAATGAAAATAATAATACTGGGAAAAGATGAACCAGGTCAATTTTCAAGATGGTTAGTTAATGATCTGTGTTTTACTTTGTGCTGGGTTCCTGTGGGGGAATATCTGTGGAACTAGTTACCTGGGCACAGGGATTTCTCTAACACCCTTTCTACACCCCCTTAAATTCCCCCAGTTGTCAGCTAGTAACAGTGTTATACCAATTTAGTGAGCACCTGCAATACACCCTCTACCCTCCCCCCAGTTTCAAGTCCTGGGGAGAATACTGCCTGGGGATTTCAAAGGATACCAGGAAGGAACTGAAAGCAGGAGCAGTCCCGCCAGAAGATAATCCACACTAGGAGGGTGAGCTTCCATTGGGACTGTGGCCAATACTGTGAGCCCCTGGAGGCTGAGAAGCTGGACCTGATATAAATAGTTGGTGGCGACAGGCAAGGTGAAAATGAAGAGCCCTGGTACGAACACAAAGCAGAGGTTTCCAACTGGTGTTTAAGAGCAGAGGTTTAGACCAGCAGGGGGGAACCTGTGTGAAACTGCTGCAGTTGCAGTGCGAATGTTTCACACATCCCTACCAAGAATGGATTGTAAAAACAATTCTTTGTTCTAAAGAATTACTTTATGGACCCGCCTCAATTTCCAGGAGAGTGAGTCAAATTCACTTCACTTGCAATTCCATGGAAAGAGGCTATTGCTGTGAGCTAGGATCAGTTCTTGTTTTCAGGGTGTGCAAGAACCGTAGCTGTGGCCACCCAGTACCTGTGCGAGATGTGGTTGGGAGAAGAATGATCCTGATGTACAATATTTTCTTATACTTGTGTAGGGCATCCCACAATCTAGCCCACTGGTTTTCCTTTGATACAAAATGCAGCCACAGTAACTTGTTGCATCCGAAATATGGAGAATGCATTTCTAAGAAAATAGTCACTCATATGACAGCAGTCCTTAAGGTAATTGTCACAAATTGGGAAAGATCTTATATCACACTGCAGGGAAACAAGGGGACTATGTTGTCTGTCATCTATAAATGTGAGAATATATGCAGAAAAAATAGATTTATCACTTTGAGTTTTATACAAGGGACTGTCAGCAGCTGCTTTTTCATACTGTCCTACTTCTACTATCTCAGCAAACAGATCTTTTCATCTCTGAATAGTTCTATATTTAAAACACTATGGTATGTATCTGTTAACATGGCCATTGATTTCATCCAAGTGTCTGATTGCCTTACAAATATTGACAAAATTATTTAGCCAACCACTGTGTTAATTGGGGAAGTGTTATTTTTTCCATTGTAAGGATGGGAAACAGAAATGGAAAAAGGAAGTAACTAGTTGAAACAAAATGGTTGAAGTTGGATTAGCATGCAGATCTTTTGAGGAGTAGTACAGCGCTTGAACTACATCTTCTATATTCTATTTCTTTTCTACTACTCTGTCTGTCTGTCTGTCCAAGGTTTATTAAAAAATCTGTTGTTAAAATTAAAATGAGACGGCTCGCTTTTCATCTGTCCAATTGTTCTGTTGGCCTTGGGTTAGGCAGATAATACCTGATTTACAGAAACATGCAGATTACTGCAAACCTAGGTTTTTATCACTAATTAGATTATCTATTTTTCATTTAGAATTTTTCTTCTATGAAAAATGTAGTTTAGTAACTGCTTTGGATTAACTAGGTATGACTGCATTAGAAATCACAAAAGGGCATGGAATGGCTGTATTAACCTGGAATGATGGAAATGACGCAAATAATACTGTAGTTTGCGAGTTGCTGATTTAAAGCTTGAAGACAGCTTGATTTCGTTTTCCCTGTGGGCTAGAAATAACAGCAAGCTTATTTAGACTAGTAAATGGAACAAGCATGACATAAAAGTCACACAATAAAACATTTTGCTTGTATCTGGTGGAACTTGTCTAGTTGGATAACTTTGGAAATTTCTTTAATACATCTTTCCACATATACAGTGTCTTTGTTTCATGCAGCCTGTATTGTATTGTGCCACCACATTTCATCTTTGCAGTACTCTTGCATTTATCTTTGTTTTATTTATTTATTTTTTTAAAACTGAAGTCTCAGTCTATCTGGCAGTAGGTGGTTGTAAGTGCAAGGAGCGACCTAGATTAGACAAGTTGATCATGACTCCTTGTGATTCATTCAGGAGGCAGCTTCCTTTTTTGATTCACCTGCTAGACCTTCTGTCTATGTGGTGATTTATTTGTCCTCTAAACTGCACTGTCTCGTACATGGCTCTAAATGTTTAATAACTTCCAAATCAGGGAATGGCTTTTCCTGTTATCTAAAAGTTTTCTAACTGCATCCTGACATACTATTTTTACTTCTGTCTGCAGCTCTTCTTTACTGTTTACTGCAGTTTATTTGTATTACTGTAATAGCTAGAATGCCCAACCAGTATCAAAGCGGCAACGAAGAAAAAAATGTACAAACAGACTTCCTGGCCTAAAGAGCCTAAAAATCTGAGAAGTCAAAACAGAGCAGACAGAAGGGTAGAATAACATAGTATCTCCCTTTTGTAGCTTTTACAAGGTCATGTACTAAGTCAGTGCCAGAGCCAAGAAATGAATTCATATCTCTGAAGTCCCAGGTTAGTGACTTAACCATGAGGCCATCTTTCTTATTATTACAACTATCTAATAATTTTAATACTTGTTGGAAAGTGGCAGTGTTATTACTAACACGCAGAATGTAGAGGAAGATACATTTCCTACCCTGATGAACTTTGAGACCTTGTGTATATTATTGTTCCAAGCCCAGAAAATTCGCAAATTCATAGATTTCATAGATTTTAAAGTCAGAAGGGACCAATACTATCATCTAATCTGACCTCATGCACAAAGCAGGCCACAGACCTTTCCGCCATTCGATCTTTATGGTTTAATAGTGGTAATATAAAGGTACATCTACACCACAATTAAACGTCTTTGGCTGGCCTAGGTATGGGACCTCATAGGCTCAGACATTTGGGTTTGGTCCTGGAATACAGGCTTTAGCTCAAACCCAAATATCCACAGTGCAGTTAAACAGGTCTGAGGCTCAAATAAGTTGACACCAGCTTGTCACTGCTGTTTAATTGCACTGTAGACGTAACCTAATACTAAAATGCAATGAAGCCATCCACTGCCAAGGACTTTGCTCAGGCCTGGGCCCACGCACACATATATAGGAGAATAAATTTCTTTAAGTGTCTTCAGGTATCTACTATGATTATCAAGTGATCAGCTGATAAGTGAATTAAATGCAGATATTAATATCAAAATAATATTAGTAATTTCTATCCTTAAAGGACACAGGTGTAAGAGATTTAGAACTACATCTGCCATTTCTTTAGGAAGGTCTGCACCTTGTTCCCTATAGCTGCTAACTAGTCATCATCCTAATCCTTTCTGGGTTTGGCTAAACTAGAAAATGAGATCCTATCTGACCACCTCTAGCTAATGCATTTTAAAATGTTAGTTTGCAGCTACTCTAGGCATAGTTTAATTTAAGTCCCTTTAAAACTTGTTACTGGAAGTGATGCACATTAACAAGAGAGCCAGGAAGCCTCACAGCTTACTAAGGCAAGGTGATTACCTCTGTTCAGAGGACTAGCACCAGCATTCTACAGCACATGGGCTTTATTGACACTGCTCCTGAGTTTGGACTACAGGGGCCTGAATGGCAATGCGCACCAAAGTGCTGGGTTGTAACTCTTCAATGTTCATGTTGTGGGTGTGAGCTAAAAAGCTCCTTGTTCTCAAGGATTACATTAATGAGGACCAGGAACCATTTTGTTCACTCCTGCTGTGTCCTCATGGGGGAAGTACAGCTTAGCACTTTGGTGTGCACTGCTAGACACCCCAGTAGTCTGCTCTGTGCATCAGTGTCGACAAGTCCTTAATCTCAAAGGGTGTACAGTAGGGGTCAGCAATGTGTGCCAGCTCCCGTGCCAGCCCCATCCCTGAACCTTCAGTGAGTGCTGGGGGCAGGTCCAGAATGGTGCCAGGGGTGAGGCCAGCAAGGGACAGAAGCTATGTGCTCCTTTTCCTGCTGATCCTGCCCCTGAGCTGGTGCTGTAGGGCTGGGAGCCATGCGTGTTGCTATGCACAGGTGCTCCTGCCAAGTTTGGCTCGTGTGCTGGGGGGGTTGCCAGCCCCATCTTGTATAGGTTTTGTGCTGGCCTTCTGGATGGTGGCAGATTTCACCCCAAGTAATGGTAAGCTCAGACGAGAGTAGAGGTTTGCACCATCAGAGTTTGTAAGCTCTGTGGGAATTTATAGTTTAAAATAAAGTGAGTATTTCAGCGTTGAAGTCTCCTCACAGAGGAAGTTCTCTCTGTTGCTAAAGACTTTCCATGTAGACAGACACCACTAAGGTAGGCCATAGCTCTGCAAACACTTATTGGGCATAATGCTTATGACCATGATTAGTCTCATCACTTCCCACATAGGGCCCAGAACTTTCATGGGATGGCTCTCTCATCTCTGGCTCTATGGCTCTAAGGGATTTATATGCAAAGTGATGCAACTACTTAGGAATGTGTCTATGCACAGTTTATAAATTCTAGTTGAGGTTTGGAAATTGCTGTAGCATTGAATGCATTTGTGCATATGGAATCCATCATCTGCTGTTACATCTGTATCATTTATCTCCCAGACCAGGGCCAATGAAGGGTTATGAAACACTGATGACTTCCAGTCAAATGGGAATACCATAGGACAATGGGATGGCCACATCCTAGTTGATCCAGATTTCTCAAACTTCTATGTAGGGAGCTGGGGTTTGAAGAGTGGAAAATATCTAGACGGGAGAATAAAGAAATATGAGTTTGGGCTGGGCCTTAAAAGCCACAAAGATTGAGACTTGAGGGGATCTCAGAGAGAGACTTACAAAGATAAAGAAACTTGCGCAAGAATGAAAAACACAGGGTCATGTGTTCATAGAAGCTGGGTTATTTTTAACTATGGGACTGGCCTTTGAAAAAGAGAATGAGCTACAGAGATGAGAGAGAGAGAAAGAGTCTATAGAGGAGAAACCATGTTTCAGAGGGGCAGCAGGAAAGAGCTGATTTCTCAGAGAACTCTGATCTAATAAGTCCAATGAACACTGAAGTGTGGTGAGTTTGTTTATTTGTGCTAGCTAAAGTAAAGAGTGATTTTTTTTTTTTTTTTTTTTTTGTGTGTGTGTAGAACTTTTACAAAGCCTATCGGAGGCTCTGTTTTACTGCAAGGTGGTGATGCAGAAGTGAACTACAAGCCCAGAGCGCTCTGAGAAATAGTGTATATAATCTATAGGGCAATCTACCCTTGTGTCCTCAGGGCCTAGGGCAGCTGGATCATGAGGTCTCATTTCAAGGGACAAGAGAGACTGAGCCTGTGACAAGGATGTGTTTCTAAGAGCCCAAGGAAGGAAGCAATGCTGCCATCTATTCAGACCAACAGAAGCTTTAGAGTATATTGGCCTAGCATCAGGAACCCAAACAGCAGTTTGGTGTGTGTCCCGAAGAGCTTGAATAGGGCTGTGACAACAACACTAGTGTTAGCCATAACCTGCTACATTATTTATTAAAGCACAGCTCATTTTCTTAGCATACTCCAGTGTTTCCCCACCTGTGGGCCAAAAGGGACCCACGGGCGTTTTCAAAGTGGGCCACAGTTCCTTTCCTGCTGGCTGCAGAAGGGAGCCACTGTCTAAGGACCCAAATGGAGTGTATTTCCATGGAGCTATAAGACTGGTGCAGGCTCCTTGCTGGAGCCAAGAGGATGGGAAATCAGTGTTCACCTCCTGCTGGCTGTAGCAGGAAGCATGGCAAAGCACCTCACCCAGGTCCATAAAAACTGGGGTCCCTGCTGGAGCCAGAAGGAGAAGTGATCAATGCTCCCCTACCTTTGCTCCAGCAGAAAGCAAAGTGATCTGCCTGGGTCCCTAGGTTCTGGGGTTCCTGCTGCAGCCAGAAGGAGGGAGCCACTGCCTAGGGCCCAGGTGAAGTTCACAGGGCTACAGAATGCGTGGCGTTTCCCTGCTGCAGTTAGGGGAACGAAAGAACTGTGAGGAGGTTGAATGGAAGTCATCCCATTTAAATGGAAGTCATCAGTGTGTTTTATGGCTCTCATTGTCCCTGGCGATTTGTGACACAGACCTAATACCTTCTACCTGGCTGCAGTGGGTGGCAGAGAGCCTGCTGGTAGATACTGGTCACCTTTCAGGGTTTTAAAAATGGTATCTATGGTTCTCTAGCCAAAAAGATTGGGGATCACTGGCATAGACAAAGACGCTTGGATTCTATTAACTGTAGCTATTTCATCATTAGTCCCATTTGCCTTGGGAATTCACCATTTAATGCATAGTCTTTTAGGGAGCAGTGCCAGCACATGAGATGAATTATGTGGCCAGTGGGGATATGGGGAGGGAGAGTATCACACCTTCCCAGCTTCTTTTGTTAGGGGAGGCATTTGTTCATAAAGCTGATGATGTGGTACGTGAGAAAAGTGGCAATGAAGTGTATGTCTAGGCTGCAGTTAATAAACTGTACTTGGCTCATGTCTGCTGACTTAGGTTTGCAGGCTCAGGTTGCGGGGCTATAAAATTGCAGTGTAGACATTTGGCTCCACTTGCTGGGTTTCAGAGGCTGGGCTCAGCTTAAATATCTACAAAGCAGTTAAATAGTCCTGCAGCCTGAGTCAGTTGACATGAGTCAGCCTTGGGAGTTTATTGCCATTTGGAGATACCCTTAAAGACTTAGATCTCGGGCCTGCGGACTACCAAGAACAGCACTTATTACAGGAAACAGTCCCATTGATTTCACTGAAATACAAATCAGTGAGTCTACTCCAAGCAAAATATTATAGATCACATCCTCATTTGATTGTAACTAAAGACACCAGCTGAATATCTTGCCCCAGTCTTGGGAGCGAGTATTTGGAGCATCAGGGCTTTAATTGCCAACTCTTGGGCTATTTCTACATCCACAATTTTAGTTCAGACTTGCTAGTCTGAACTAACCACACATTCTAGTTTAAACCTACCACAGACTTTGGTTTGAACTAAACATGCGTTCTAGTTTGAACTAATGCTTAGAACTAGAACTAGAACTAGAATGTGTGGTTAGTTCAAACTAATGGCTTAGTTTAAACTTTTTAAATTCAGACTAAGCCTTAATCTGGGTCTTGCCCGTGTCTAGTTTGAACTAAGTGCAGAATTCCAGACTAGTGCCAGGTCTTACTTTTTCAGACTAAATTTTGCCTAGTTCGAACTAAGAAATTTCTTAGTTCAGACTAGGCAAAGCTTAGTATAATGATGGGCTAAATTAGTCCAGGGTAAGCTTCCTAAGTCTGGACTAATTTGCCAGTATAAACATATACTTGGAGAACAATGCAGAGTGTTTCAGTGAGATGTATATAAGCTTGGCAGAATTCGTTCTTTTTTTATATTTTTGTCAGATAACATAGATGTTTATTTTAAATATTTTTTCCAACTTTTATTGATTTAAATTTTCAGTTGTGGAAAATTATGGGCTGTAAGTAGCTTAAAAAATGTTACATCAATTTAAATTTTCACATTTGTGGGAAATTATAAGGACAGGGTCAGACTCTAGGGAAGCAGACAATAATTATTTAATGACAGTAGACATTCAGATTCAAACATTTAAAGCTTTATAACCATTAAAATACAAATTGTCAAAATCTCATTAGAGTATACAAAGTAAATAATCTTAAACCAACCTCTAATAAGTTCTCAAGCCATATTTTCTTAATTTTTCTATGAGTACCTTTTGATTATCAGTGATAGAAATATTATTGTCAATTTTGTGGGTGCAGTGAAATGGACAGTTGCCAACATTTAAAAATTAAAAAACCTGAAACCGTCCAAACCTAGACACATACTTTCTCTATCCTGCATTTTTCTTTATCAGCTCTTGAATTTGAAAGACAAGGATGGAAAACTGATTGTTGTAATGTCATGAACAGCTGGGGATTCATTAGACTCTGCTCTACTTTTAGCAGATGCTGCAGAGCATGCAGAGATGATGTTCAAATTGCTTGTAAGCTTTTATTTTTATTTCCTCTGCCTTTAAAACATAACAAAGGGCCTGCTCCTCAGTAATAACTAAAATGAAAAGTATTTCACTGCAGCTTTCCAAACAAATTAACCTTTGGGCTGAGATTGATCATGGAGAGCTTGAGTCCCAAAGGAGAAGCTTTCAGGAAGTAATGAGTCCATGAAAACACGGGTTGGGTGTGGGGATTGCTATACTAAAAGTCTTAATGTAAGCTTAACCACTACACAAGCAGATGTAATAATAGCTGGCATTGACATACTGTGGACCTTTTCATTTGTAGGTGTCAAACCACTGCACAAAGGTGGGTGATAATCATTATGTTCCAGATAGAGAAAATGATGTATGGAGAAGTTAAAGCCCATATTTTGAGCACTTCTGCTTGAGAGACACGAGTTCAGACATGCTAAGCACCTGCATTCAGTAACTGAGGCACTTCACAATTGGAGGCCAAGCTATAGCTTGGGCTTGAATGAATTCTTCAGGTGAGTTTGTGATACAGTTGGCCATGCTGCCTTCCTAGCTATGAAGGCTCATGAATAAGGACTATTCAAATATCTTCTGCTGAAAAACTCTAATCCTTTATTACATTCTCCGTCAGCTGTGAGACAGGCTGTGATTTGGCGGCAGCAGAGTCTCAGGTCTGTCCCTCATACCACATGCCTGAAAGGTAGCCAACTGTAGCATGATGTCTGTATACAGGCAGCCAGATTCATTGCATATGAACAGAGACTGTAACAAACTACTGTGATATGCTATAAATCCATAATTCTTCATTTTCATCCAGAAGTGGGTGCTAAGCAAATGGTGATTTGCTAGTGGCTTTAATGTGGAAACACTTTGTATAGATGTACTGATATTATTGATTGTACAGCCAAAGGGTAAATGTGTTGTAAAGACTTGAATTAATGACCCATTCAAGAGTGCTGTCCCTAAATTAAGGTCATTCCATTTTTTTTCATAAGGGTGCATGTGGGGCTAGTAGCAGCAGTAATATTATTGTATTCTGATAATTTTATTTTGAACTAGAGGGCATTTATTATGTTAATTTCATACCAGATAGAACACTGATATCATATTCCAGTTAACAGAGAGTACGTCTAAGAATTTCTAGCATACAGCAAAAATACTCATTATTAGTCATAAATCTGAATATTTTTATATCTCTGAGGGCCATGAAGAGTAGTAATTACAGCATGCACATCATATACAGTGTGTAGAGTTTGTGGGCTACATGCTCCGTTGTTTTACATCATCGGCTTCATTGATTTTTTTTTACTACTACGACTTCCTTCCCTTCTTCCTGTTGCACACTTTCAGTGGATTCACACCTGTGTGCAACTGTTCTCAAGTGAAAATCAGATCTTCCTTATTTCTCTCTACACTTGTATTTACTGCAGCTTCAGCCTGCTGTTTTGTTGATTTTCAGATTGAGGTAGTGCCATACTTTTTTTAAAGAAAAGGAGAAAAGAAAAGAATTCTAATTATCTTTCAGTAATGTAATATTCTGTAGCAATGCTAAAAACTGCCATAGTTATACAGCTTCTAAAATTGCCATGTTTTGAGCCCATTACTGTAATATATATTAGTACTGATAGAACCAAGCATCCTGTCATTCATACTTTTTTACTTGGGATATGATTAAAGCTATTTCATGAGGTTGCATTTGGCTGTCAGTTTAGGATTTTTTTTTTCTGTAATGCAGCAGAGACATTTGATATGATGAATCCAAAAAACCTGATGATCAATTTCTGTTTTCCTTTCATTTTTGCCTCTACTGATGTTTGGCCTACATATGTAGGGTATATTAGTGCACTGAAGAGCTAAGTACATTGCCAAAGGTTGTTTAAATTTTCTTCCTGATAGTAGGAATCTGATTTTGGACTGTTTCAGACCTACATAGGACAATTAATAGATTCTGCAAAGAATGAATTATGTATAGATGCTATGAGGAAGAAACCAAAACTAAGCAGCAGCAGCTCCAACAACAACAACAAAGAAACCCACCTATTCTTTCTCACCTCTCAAAACCCCAACAACCCTAGAAATAAGCACAGTTTTAATACACATATCTGCGTATCATACTTCACATCACAAAATGGTATGTGAAATCCTACATAAGCTTTTTTAAAATAACTTATTCCAAAAATGTGTTTTTAAAGGATTTTTAATAAAAATAAAAATAGACAAATACAAAAAAATATATATGCAGAATCAGGACCCTCGGTGAACTCTGTACATAGCTGACAAAGGAAAAGACAAAAGCTATCTCTCAGTCTATACCATAATAGTGTGGCATTGATGTTTAAGTTGCAATCATGAATCTAAGCTCGAAGATACTATTTGAGCTCGTGGCCTTCTGACCAGTGGAGTGAATACCATCTGCAGACTGTTTGGGTAGGTCTACATTACAGTTAATCACCCAGAACTGGCCTGTGCCAGTTGACTCAGGCTCCCAGGGCTTGAGTTAAAGGGCTGTTTTATTATAATGTAGATGTTTGACTTTGTCTACGTCACAGGATCCAAAGGTATGTCTACACTGGAGGCTCTGTTAAGTCAACTTATTAAGGTCAACTTTAAATTGACTTAAAGTCAACCTTATTAAATTGACTTAGGGTCCACATTGAAAACTCCTGTCAACTGCCAACTCCTGTCAACTGCCTGCATCCACACTGGTAGGTACTAGGTTGACCCTTCCTGGTGGCCAGGAACTCTGGCCAATTAGCTCAACTTAAGGGCTTTTCCCTGTCTACATAGGTCTAAGTTGACTTAATAAGGTCTACTTAAGCATTAAGTTGACCTTAAGAGGTGGTGTTATTAAGGCAACTTAAGGAAGTGCTTATGTCAATTTAGTAAAAGCCCAGTGAGGCCAGGTTGATTTAACCTTCCTTAAGTTGACCTAAGGCTCCAGTGTAGTCATACCCCTAGAGCTCAGGCTCTACCTCAAGCCAGAATGGCTACAGAGCAATTAAATAGCCCTTTAGATTGAGCATCATAAGCCCATATGAGATGGCATAAGCCAGTCACAGGTTTTGAACTGCAGTGTAGATATGTTTTGGTTTTGTTGTTACAGTGTGTCATACTATGATAACAATATATTGAAAATAGTCATTTTACTCATTTATGATTATTGAATATTTGTATTGTGGTTGTGACCAAAGGCTCCACTCAGGACTGGAGCTTAATTGTGCTACATGAGGCATAAAACATCTAAAGAAGGTACAATTAATCTAAAAGCATTCAAGTCCAGAACCTAATCTTACCAGGCATTCTGTGTAGATAGGTCATAATTCTTCAAGTTGTTCCATGAAGACAGTCTCTTGTCTGTATAGGATCTCACTGAAGTTTGTGGGGCTCCATGCAACTCTAAATAACTTGAAGAATCGGTGTCTAAGATCCCAGTCCTGCAAACACTTACTCACATGACTAATCTAAGGGTTCACCTATGCTGGAGGTGGGGTTGTAATTTGATTTTAGGCTGTTGAGTTACAGAATGCGAAGGCAAGTCATCACAGAAAATTGCTTGATTGGGGTCTTAGGTCCCCACTGCTTCCTGAAAGGCATTGAACTGTGGGTAGTAAGATCAGGGGCTGGTGGGAAAGGTAGGCAGCCTCCACTCACTCCTCCTCCCCTTTTCTCTAAAGGAAAAAAAAAGCAGGAAAAGCTTTCCTTGCTATTTATCTGCCACAGGCACAACAGAGAGACACAGGGCTGCATGTAGAGAGAGGAATTAATTGAAAACTTGTGGGACTACAGGGAGGGGAGGAGCTATGTTGCTATCGTGCAACACACACTGGATAAATGGGAATAGTTTTTCTTTCAGTGTGTGTTGGACCTACAGGGACCCAAATTAGAATTATAGATTTCAATGTCAGTGCTATGCCACTAGCTAGAATAGTGTAAGCAGGTGAAATTACAAATCCTTTTTTTTCAATTTGCTACTCTGATGGTGGAGACACTGGCTGCAGAAGGTTGAGGTAAGCAGCATCATGTCGAGCTTCACTGTCAGTGTAGATCAGGGTTGAATAACTTCACTGTTTTAGTCTTGGGCAGGTTGATAGAATGGAGGCTTACTTGTATCTTGTATTCATTGATCAAAGGGGAATGGTAATGATTTTACATGCAGTCAAAAAACTGTTTAAGATGTTAGCAGAATATATGCAAGGGTTTAAGTATAATTTGGAGGGCCCCATAATGCTCCTGCACAGGTGGGCCCCCCTGCTGCATGGATGGGCCCCCAGACCCCAGCTCCTGCCCCCCCACATGCCAGCACCACACTGCCTGCCTTCAATACTCCCCCACTATGAGATGGGCTGCCCCAAAACTTACCAGCAGCGGCATGGCTGGGGAGGTGGAGGCAGTAGGCCCAAGGTCAGGGCATTGGCATGGCTGTGGAGGAGACAGCAGGCCCCAAGCTGGCCTGGAAGGGGAGGGATTTGGGGCGGGGCTTGAGCCCCACCAAGGAATGACCCTCGCCCCTGTCCTTGCCTCCCAGAACACGATGAAATGCTGCTCTGGGGCCCACTATTTTTAGAGGCCCAGTGTTCAGGCCCCTAAAAATGGAACATGGAACTGGAATGCTGCATTCAGTGGCCCACTATTTTTAAATCTTGGGCCCTGGAATGCAGTGTTCTGGCTCCATTGTCTATTTTTAGGGGCCCCAGAACACTGTGCCCCTAAAATAGTGGGCCCTGCCATGGCGTTCTGGTATATTCCGGCATACTTTAACCCCTGAATATATGTGTAGACTTAAAACTTAGTCATATTTTCAAGCAAAATATTTTGAAGTCATGTCCTCCCTTACTTCAACAGCAGAATTGGAGTTAAGGGAACTTTGTCACTCTTGAAAAAACTAAACATGCCATAAATATGCAAAGCCAAACAAAGAATTCTTCTCCCTGTTCAGATGTAGCTGTTACTCATATCATTAACTCACACAAAGGAAATGCAGATCATAAAACTTAGCTCATGGGAGGTAAGAAACTATTATGTTCAAAGACAAATAGAAGAACATGTTCTTCCTATAAAAAATGGCTTTTAGTATAGTTAAGGAAAACAACAAGGAAGAACAAAAGTAAAGTCTGCTGGAGTCTTCTGATCCAGTCTAGGAATAACTTAGATCAGGGAAAGCACTATTAGAAATAATTATTAGAAATGTAAAGATGCAGGACACAACAAATGTGACTATTTCATGGGGTATATATAGAAATAGCTTCATATTGAAAGATGAACTGAATTATTTTTCTTGCTTAAAAGAAACCTGTTTAAGTAATTGGCAGATTATATATATATAGTCTTAAAATTTAACTAAGCGTGGTGTTAAAAATATTTGAAAAAGTTTGTCTGTTGTATGTAGATATTACATTTTTTGATGAGTTACACTGCATTTTCACTATGACTGATGACATTAATCATACATTCCATTTAAATGCAAGTGCCAGCTAATTAAAGTGAATCTCGAATAGCCTTGGGGCTGCCTGCTGACTGCTGCACAGAAATGGCATTGCCTGAGGCATCATCTCCTGTTCCAGAATTAGAGGAAACACTGTTTCAAGAAGAACCTTCTAACTCAGCAGGATACAAGTCAGTTGGCAGTGGTAAATGGCTGCTTTAAAATATGAAAAAACTTCCACCTCCAAATATTGTATATCAGATATAGACTTGGGGGTAAAATATAATTTGGTGGGTCCCAGAACCCTCCTAAATTTTCAGGCCCCCTTCCCACATGTCTAGGCCCCCTTAACCCACCCCAGCTACTGGCCCTCCACTCCAGCTAGTGCCCCCACATGCTTACCCCTCACCCCAGCTACTGCCCTCATATGTCTGCCCCTACACCCCAGTTACTGCCTCTGCCCCCATCTCACCGCTGGTCCCCCAATGCTTCCCAACCCCCTGCAGTGACACGCCATCTTGTCCCACTGCCCCAGGCCAACCCCCTCCTCTGTGCCCTTTCCCCACCAGGCTGCGTCACCTGTCCCCAACCCCTCCTCCCAGGGCCCCCTTAACTGGCCACCATGACAGCTGGCTGCTGCATTTAGTACTTGGCTGGAAGACAGAGTCTTCTGACCGGTAGGAAATTGCTGTGCCCCAGGCTGAGGTTCTAGCCTGGAGCCTGCTCTCACTGAGCATGCTCAGAAGCACTGAGCGTGCTCAGTGAGAGCAGGCTTAGAGCGAGAGATTTAAAATCTCCCAGCCCGAGGCAGCTCCCTGTACTGCCGGAATGTTCTAGAATGGCATTCCAGGGCCTGCTATTTTTAGGGGCTCAGCATTCGTTGGGCCCCTAAGAATAGAAAATGGAGCCAGAACACTGCATTCTGGTGCCCACTATTTTTAAATGGTGGGCCCTGGAATGCAGTGTTCCAACTTCATTTTCTATTGTTAGGGCACCCGGAATGCTGGGCCCTTAAAAATAGTGGGCCACAGAATACCATTCTGGTGTGTTCAAGCTTACTTTAACCCCTTTAACTGGTGGGCCTAAGCTACTATTAGGCCTAATTCTCAAAAATATCATTAATTGATTTTTCAAGTGTTCAGTACCCACATTTGTGGGGCCAGATTTTAAAAGAGTTTAGCTCCCATTTGACTATCTGGTCACTTACTTTGGTGCCTGAATGAGAAGGTAACAGAGCACTTTTGGTGATCTGGCACCAATTTGGGATGCTGAATACTTAAGAAAATCTGGCCCTTGATATACAAGGGCAAAAGTCTTGTCTAACTTGGGACCCAACCTTGTTGAATGTGCTGAGCTCATTTAGCTTGACTTCAGAAGGAGCTAAGGTTGTTCAATAATTCACAGTAGGCAATCTGCACCAGTCAAGATGGTCCCTCAGCATTTGATCAATGACAGTTTCACTCAAGCTGCTTTAAGTATAATATATTTAGATGTTTGATTAGACATATGGTGGTTATGTCAGAAAAAATGTCCACTCCATGACTTCATAGTACATTTGGCTTGTTTAGAAGAAAACTCCGGTGATTAAAAAGTATGTCTTTTTAGATTGTGGGGTTTTTTTTAAGGATACAATGTAGCACTAGGTATAAAAACTTATGTTTTCCCATTGCTTACTCTGTATACCTTGCTATTTTCCGACTGACAGTTTCTGCTGTATTGCCGTGCAGCTGACACTAAATCTTTTTTAAACCAGTGATGAGATTTCTTCCTACGCCTTAGTCTATCATACAGTGCCAAAGGTAAAAATTCTCATTTAATCTTATTACTGGTGCCAGGGGATTAATGTCAGGTGGCACTTGTGGTGACAGTGAAAAGATTAAAAAATAATTCCATTAAACCTGTCTTCTGCATTTGATATTTGAACCGTTAATAAGAGGGATTACCTCCTTTGTAGTCTGTGGTAAAAATAAGCTCAGCATAATTGTCTTATGATCCAAAGGTCTACTTTTAATACATGAAAGATTCCAGTTCATAAAGATCTCTGATTAAGACATTCATTGAGAGTTTAGTAGTATTCACTTAATGGAAAAATCAACAGCATTTCTTCATTCTTTGACTATGAACATTACAGTCATTTTGTAATTTCTTAAAATATATAATAATTATTATTAATAAAATTGGATGGGTTAAAATAAAGTTCTGTACTTCCATAGAGCTTGAATTTTGTTACTTCTCCAACCCAGTTATTAGGAGAAAAAAGCAAAGATGAATGGAAACAATTAATAGAACCAAAGTGATTTTAGGGAAAAAAAAGTTCTGTTGTATTTTTGTTCTCCTTTTAGCAATTTTCTATATATATATTTTTTTACAGTTGGAAGGGGAAAAAAAAGGATGACTCCTTCTGAAACTTTTGTGCATTGTTAGAGAGCATGCAATTGGGAATAATTTGATATCATTTCCATCTCTGGCATATTTATAAATTGTATCAGATCTGTGCAATTGCTGCAGGCATTGAATTCAGTGCAGTTATTTTCCTCACGCTCCCACTTTCAAAGAAAGGGAAGCAAAGACCCCATTATTTTCAATGTGTGGTATAGTACTTTGGGTCTACTATGTGGAATTTTTAGTTTTTCAGATTTTGCTCCTACACAGCTTGGGTGAAATTTACCTGTGTACAAAAGACCACCCAAAAATTGGTCATAAGTGCAATTTTGTTGGTTCATACTCTTGTGTGGACCTATGCACAGGGTGAGTTTCATCCATTGAGAAATGAATGATATTTTTAAAAAGAAAAAATTATCTAGGAGTACTTTGGGCACCATGGTTACTAAACAGCAATAAATGGTCAGTTTTCATAAAGGCAAATAGTTAACTGCATACTAAGACTAGTATTGTTTAATGTATTAATGAGCTAAGAAGAGAACTGAGTTGTAAGGTGGCAAAACTAGCAAATGTCTCATAGTTAAAATCACTTACATCTAGAGACTATTTTGAGAAACTTCTGACCAAGTGAGGTAAATGGCCAATGAAATTCAGTGTTAAAGGTTAACTAAACTGAGCTGTGATGCAGGCTGCCCTGATGCAGATGCACAGAATGGTAGAAGGAATCTTATGCTCCCTTATTCTTTTGTACTTACAGAAGTAAGACTCTATCCTATCAAAATGAAGGTGAACTATATTAACATATTACAGCGAAGACAGATGTGATTGAAAAATGCATTCTATTTGTGAAGTCATTTGGTGAGAAGGAAAGTACCTTCAACTTCTAAAACTATCCTCTGACTAATTAGTGTGACAAAATTCTGCATCATGAATGATCAATAACTGAAGCCTTAACATTAAAGGGGGTATGTCTATATGGAAGGCTCTGTTAAGTTGACCTTGTTAAGTCAACTTAGAGTGTACACATCCCAAACTCCTGTAGACTGCCCACATCCACATTGGCAGCTGCTAGGTTGACTTAATGCTTAAGTCAACCTTATTAAGGCAATTTACAGCAGTGTAGGCAGAGCATATCCTTTAAGTTGACTTAATAAAGTCGATTTAAGGGCTATGCCCCATCTACGCTGGCTTAAGTCAACTTAATAAGGTCAACTTAAGCATTAAGTCAACCTTAAGAGGTGGCATTATTATGTTGACTTAAGGAAGCACTTAAGTTGACTTAATAAATTCCTAATAGCGATAGAGCTTTCCTTAAGTTGACTTAAAGAAGGTTAATTCAGCCTAAGGCTTCAGTGTAGACATACCCATGAGGTGTTACCATTTGTACAGATTAAAAGATAACGTCTGACTTATGTGGTATGAGCAATCAAGGTTTCAAGAGGGATTTATCAGTAGTGCAAATAAAGCACTGGCTCATACCACAGGATAAGTCAGGTAAACCATGAAGATTTCCATCTTTTTACTATACGAAATCAGTGTTTTTTCATCACAGCTCAAAAAAGTACAATGGATTGACCCCAAAATCATTTTGTAAATGTTTTTATGAATGTAATATTCTATATATAGAGGTTTTCTTCTAGTTTGAAGAAAAATGTGAGTAAAATGCAAATAACAGTAGAACTGTTCATGCAATAAGACCAGCAAACTATTCACCAGATAATTTCATTTGATTTTCATTAATTGGATTTCAGGCAGAGATTTAAGCCTTTCATTTCAGCTAAATATTGCCATTGTTTCCCCCATACATATGTCTCAGCTTGAGCAATTTTGTGTCCACTATCTGTCTTATTCTGCCTATCTAATACTGAATTACCAAATTATTTCTTCATAGCACATGAGCAGAACACAAATCACTGTGGTAACTAAATAAGAGTAATTATTTCAGACATTCTAGTGGCTATTTCTTCACATTTGTAAACAAAATTGGTTAATCTCTGTATTGTGCTTCTTTGCCTTGTTTTTTGAAAAGATTTTAATGTAGAAAACAAACTTCTGGTGAGCAATCTACAGCTGAAAAATGTTTTCAGAAATTTGGTTAGCGCATAAGAGTGGTGAGCTAGAAGAAAAAAAGAGTAATTAATGAAATACTTGTGGTTATATCTGATCAATGAATTTTTTTTATAATGTATAACTTAGGTTATTGTTGGCTTACAGTACTGTCTGGCAATATTGGGTACTCAGTATTTGACATTTGATTGAAAACACTCCAGATCTAATAAGGAAACTTCCAACAGACAAACAACCTCAGCTCCCCCACCAGATTGTAAAATGCAGCTCTCAGGAAGGATGCTGAATTTCCAAAACAGAAACCAAGGATTTCAAAGTAGAGGCAGAATCAATTTCCTTTCAAAATGAAAACTGCACTCAAGCAAAACATGTTTTTAACTTCTTAATGATATCACTCGGTGTAGATGCATTTGCACAGTTAGACTGCAAACACTGAGGATTAGATGATTCTAAATATGCCAGTCAGTTTAATAATCAGGCCATGTCTTCACTGATGATGGCAACCACCATCAGATTGATCTTTCCAGATTGACTTAGTGGTCAGTTAGGACCTGCTAAGTCACTCTGTAGATCAACTTAAAAACCTCACTCCCTCAAGTGGTGTGGTGCTGCATCAGCAGAAATGCAGAACACTGAAGGGGAGTTTTAGGAAGTTGATGAGAGTTATGCAAGCTACTCTGCATAGCTTGTGTAACACCCATGGACTGCCACCGAATTTTGCCATGAATGTAGACCAGGCCTCAGTGGATTTCAGGGAGGAGGGGTTTATGATGACACAAATGAAAGACTGTAGGTTGCACTGTGAGTTATGAACAGGCCAGGCCCTTAATGGTGTAAACCAGGGATATTTGTCGCCCATACTACAATACCAGGAATTTCAAATGATCTGCCAAGTCCATAGAGCTCTAAGAGTGCATTCCTCTTGCACATTTCTGTAGTATTTGTAGGAAGTTCATTGTCAGACTGACTATCAAAGGGGCATGTTTCTACTCCACTAATAAAAGTTTATTTTCTAGATATTGCACAGTGTATTGATTGGAATGAGAAAGCAGCTATTTTTTCATTAGCCAGCCTCGAAGGAAGTGAAGTATAAAAATATTATTCACTAGGACTGGTCTTGCTGTGACACTAATAATGCTTTCTAGTTGATCTTTTCTTTGTTATTAAGTTTATTGGGCATGGCAGGTTTTACTTACTCTCTCCATTAATGTTTGATTATGTCATATTGTTAGACTTCATGCAAAGAAAAATAAAATGTAAAGTATTATAGAACCCTATTCAAGCTACTCTAAGAGGTTCCCTTATGAAGTTTCTTGTGATTTCTTCCCATAGAGAGCGGGAGTATCCCACCTGGCTAAGAAATAGGGAGGTAAGCTCCCAAAATCAATTGATTGTTAAGATATGCAAAGTCCAGAGGCAATCTCATGGAAAAGGAAATGTTTGACCTGTCTGCATGGAGCTCCTGGCAGAATCAGATCCTTCATATTAGAGGGTAGTTGGGAGAAACTGCACCAGTTTACATAATAAAAAGCAGATCAGTGCCAGCAAAAGAAAGAGGCATTCAATGCAGAAAAAATGAAAGAGAAATACCAAAAAGCTTGCGCCAAACTTCCAGTCTGACCATTTATGCATCCAGTTAAACAAGAATCCCTTCATCTTCCTTCCTTCCACCACACTTTATTAAATTTTTTTTCTTCATCTAAGCCCTTGACCAGATTCATTTTTCACCCTCAGAAAAATAAAATCTCTTTTCTTTAACTGGAAGTAAATTCTGTATTTTTAGTCAGAGAAGTGTCTGGTCCTTGACATACTCATCTAACTCATTCACACACATCTAAAGAAGTGGCTTGAAAGGAACTATTTTGCTTTAACATTTTGTTACTGAATAGATCTTAGTGGTTAAGTTCCCTTCCCTCCCTCTTTATTTTTTCTGTGCAACTGGAACAGTAGATGATTTTCCTGGTGATAGTTTCTTGAACTGCTCCAGAGTCATCATAGAATTTTACTGACAACAAGAAGGGGAAAAAAAATGGTACTAAGGAATGAACGTCTGTGAGCACAGTCTTTTCCACTTCATGACTACTGTCACTTCTTATCCTTCTCTAGCTGCTCTGTTGAGTACAGCTTAGAGCCGCTCTGAAGGAATGGCCGCTGTCTCTTTTAATCAGTTTCTTTGAAGTTGGAGAATCTATTTTTTATTAATCTGTCTTTCTTTATGGAATAATAGGAGAATGGCCTCCATGAATCTGGACGCAAAACATTTTCAGTACCTGGTGAACTGCTCTGGAATTTGTTTCCCCCCTTTGGTACAAAAGGGTCTGAACTTGTTAGATCTTGATGCCTAGAGAGTAGGCAGCTCCTGATTCAATCTACCTAGGTGCTTATATGGTACCCAGCATTGTATTATCTGAGCTGCTCATAAACAGTCAATCCCAAATATGAGGCATCTGTATATACAGTTCTAGTCATGGAAATAAGTTACCAAGAGACTCAAGGGCACAGTTTGTGACAGAACCAGGCTCTGGACTGAGAGCTGCTAAGTTCCAGTCCTGTGCCTTTGCCACAGAACTAACACATTCTCTGGGTTTTTACCTTTTAGGTGTGACATGAGAAGGTTTGGACTTTTTTTTGTGTGACTTGAGTTTCTATTTAATGGTCTCTTTTGTCAATTTAGTTGTTTTCTCTTTTGTGGGTTTTAATAACTGATCTTTATTGGCATGGGTTCATAAACTGAAAGAAAGCAAATCAAGTAAGAGAGCTCAAGCTGTGTCAGTAACAAATAAAGTCCCACAATGAAACACATTCTCTAGGGCTGGCAATTTCAGGTAACTAATATATTATTTATAATCAAAAACTATGTTGATATCTGATGTTAGAATTTAAAAACAAAGTATTGGGTAGGGCCAATCTTTCATGTGGTACATAGGCAGGTCTCCAACTGAGGCAAAAAAAGATTGCAGGATTTGACCTGGAATCAAATTGGCCTGACTTTCAAGGACTTACAGCATTATCATGAATTAAGTTTATTATGGTAGTGCCTAGGGCCCAAGACAGAACAGGGCCCTATTGTACCAGGCCCTGTACAAACACAAAGTATTTCCAAAGGAGTATCTGTGTCAGTCTACTTCAGCAAAACAAGGAGCCTTGTGGCACTTCTTAAGACTAACAAATTTATTATACAGGTTAAGAGACAGTTGCTGGCCCAAAGAGTTGGTTAAAAAGAAGAGACTGACCCTAGATGGGAGAGAGATAATGCTAAGGAAAAGGTCCTGGAAGAAATGCAGATGTTTTCCACTGCAAATTATAAATATCTCAGTGTCAGATTCATCATCAGTTTATGCCAGCTTTTGCCAGCATAAACCTAGGGATAAAAACTGTGAAGGGAGGAAGCTGCTGCCATTCTATTGGGAGGCTTTAAGAAGCCAGCAAAGCAAATGTTCAGTGTTCAAGCATAAAGAGAGAGGATACCAATGCAGTGCAAAATTTAGTCTTTTTTCCTTTGTCCACATATGCCATTCTTTCTCATCAATTACTGCCTGAAAACTGAGTTCTCTAACTTCCCATATAAAATCACATTATATCACTGCCTATTGAGAATTTTAATTGTAACAGCCACCTAAATATGAGGACTCAGCTGGTAAAGAGAGAGCAGTGCATCTAAGAGAGACACTGGACAGTGCAGCTGTTCCACAACCTCTGCTAGAAGATTCCTGTAAATCCTCATTTATAAACTAAATCTGTCCCTTCTCCCTCATATCCCTAATGG
Organism: Podocnemis expansa; assembly: GCA_007922195.1. NCBI lineage: Eukaryota > Metazoa > Chordata > Testudines > Podocnemididae > Podocnemis > Podocnemis expansa. Next base: position 24,907,203 of record ML682014.1, on the reverse strand, counting down.
GACCCTCAGGCAAAGGCAACATCAGCAGCAAAATTGTCTGATCTGATTGAAATCAATTCCTCCTCCCCTCTACAACAACACTGAGAAATAGGCTTTCACAGAAAGGTTTGCCATTTTAGTGAATTTGGCCTGTTGCCAGCAAATGAAGAGACTAACAGACCCTTCTGAAGTCTTCTGCAATTTCATTTATTTTTGCATTGCTACATTAGCACAAGTGCGCCCAAAGACTACTGTATAATTTTTCAATCATTTTCTGCTCTGCTTTCAGTATAAACTGTGTTCAAAATCATTTCAAACCAAGAATACACACTCCATTAGTGACCTCAATCTTCAGCTAACGCAACATCCTTGTCTTTTGCTAGGTTTTTCAAAGGAATCGCAGAATTCCTTTCACATCTTCTTAAATTGGTGAGCAACATTTTTTTTTTTAATTTTTTCTGCTTGAATTATAACAGCAAATAAACAGTGCAAAAAGAGCAGCAGTAAAGGACTTGTTTTATGTTTTGTCATGTTACCTTCCACTAGTTGCTATATGAGAAGAGCAAGGGTACTGTGAATGCGCTTTGTTTTTGAGAATTGAAAGTCCTTTGTTTCTTGAATTTGTAAACTTACTTTCTAAGGGCTCATCTATACTGACAATGCAGTTCAACATAATGTCATTTACTTTAACCTTCTGCAGCCTATGACTCCACTGTCACAGCAGTACATTTGAAAAAACAGAGCTATAATGTGATCTGCTAACATGACACCTACAAGGAGCATAGCACTGAGGTTGAAACCTACAATTCTAATTTAGATCCTTGTAGCCAGAGAGTAGCTCTACTGGTTTTTCCTGTCCCCTTTACCATGACAACATAGCTCCTCTCCTGCTTGCAGTACTGGGAAGTTTTCAGTTAATTCCTCTCCCTGCATGAACACTGTGTCTGTCTGTTGTTTCTGCAGCAGAGAAATAGTAAGGAAAGAGTCTCCTCCTTTTTTACTTTAGAGAAGAGGGGAGGAGGAGTGAGGAGAGGATGACTGCCTTCCCACAAGATCCCATGTCTACTATCCACAGTGCAATGCATTTCAGGAAGTAATGTGAGCAGTGGAGATACAAGACCCCAATCAAGCAATTTGGTGTGATCGCTCACCTTCACCTTCTGTAATCTGACAGCCTAAAATCAAATAACAACCCCACTCCCAGTGTAAAAAAAGCCCTTTATCCCAGACTGTTGCTTGTGCATGAGAGAAGATTCTGGAAAAAATCTGCAAAAACATTCCATTGTTCTCTTTCAAAATCCCTTCTGAAAACTCACCTGTTGTGATACCTGCAAAATATTTGACAATGGCTAGGCATCTGGTCCTCTGTGACTGTTGCTTAGTCCACTACTTATAATTGCCTCACTGCTATGCTTTGTTTGAGGTAGCGTCCTGATACCTTTATCATATATTTATAAATCTAGTGGAACTAAACACAGTGCATGAAGTCAACCATGTATTTAAATCTTTACAGTATCAGGAACTTCAAATGTAACCTTTTTGAGACAGGGACTGTATTTTCATGAAGTGCCTCACACAGTCAGGTAGTTGTGCATTACTGAGGCCTTTACAAACTACCACAGAACTACTCATTAATTCTTTTTCATTTTTGTGCATCCCATAATAACTGGATTCAGGTTTGGCCTAAATCATGCTGTATTAAAATACAATAATATCAGCATAATTTATTGGTTACTTCTGAGCTAATGAGAACTAGAATGTAGTGGAAATTTCATGAGGACGTATTTATTTCAGTCAAATTTTTGAGATACATTTAATTGTAGTTGAGTTTCAGTAAAAGCATACATACTTCTATGTGCTTAATTTAATCAAATCCAGCCTACTGATGTTTGCTTATCACAATATTATATACCTCTGACGAATATGTATCCAAAATGCATCAAGGCTTTTGAAATTCAAGTATTTTGGGGTCTGATTTTATTTTTATTTTGTGTGACTGTATGTCTATTTGTGTCAATTGGTTTGCTCTTGATTTACAATAGTGTAAGATAGATCAGAATAAGTCTAGTTAGTGCTTTTCTGAAGTGCAGTGAATAAGTACGGCTTTCACATTAGTATAATAAAGACATTTCTAAATAGTACAGATTATTTCAGTAATGAAGGCTAAGCCTGTTAAACTGGAAAATCAACTTTCTGAGGGCTTTAGAGGTCTACCTTCTGAGGCAGTCTATGGAGATTTTGCAAGAGTCAGAACCATGCCACTGTTGTGAGAGGTGAGGATTGTTCGTTCAACTTTGATGAGTTTTCAGGGGCACTGTCTAATTAATCTCAACTTTGGGGAATTTCAAGTGTTAGTGAGCTTGCTTTTCAAACTTAAAGCTGTTGGCAGGTAGAATGTGCTTGTATGTAAGTCATTCATGAGGGGTGGTGGTGGTGGGGAGGTGGAGCCAGGGATAGGAGCAAGTGTGAGGCATGCCAGGAGGGGCAGAAGTGTTTTGGTGGAGAAGAAGGAGGGCCAAGGGAGGAGGTGAGTGGGGTGGCCTCTTTCCTTGCCCTGGCTGACAGACTCCCCCCCCACCAGGCATGCACTGACTCCTCCCTTTCCCACGTTGTTCTTGCCTCGCCACTTCCTGCATGCTCTGTCTCTCTTCTTCTGGGACCATTCTCCCCTCTGGTTCATTTGGGCCTCCTCTGGGGCTGAAGCGCTTCCAGGGTATGAGAGGAAATGGGGGCAGAAAACATGGATGCCCACCCTCACCCTCTGCCCCAGGTTCCCTGTCCAACTGCGACTTCAGATCAGATGTGGTGACCTGCTGAAAATAAGCATATTAGCAGAGGACAAGAAACTAACCAGCATTCCCTCTGTAATGGCGAGTGAACAGGGAAGAACCCAGTGCCAAATTCCCATCCCATGTTGGGACGTGGGAAATGTGGCGTGCAGAAGACCCACTCCTCAGTGCTGCTCTTGGGGGCACAAGTCCTTCTGATCAAGGCACAGGCTTTATCTGGTCAAGTCAAGAAGCACAACAAATGTTTATATATCTCTAAAGTTTTGAAATAGCCAGTTTTGTTGTGAGGAGAGATGTGCAAGCACACATTAAGTTTGAGTTCCCTCAGGATAACAGTTTGGCATGGACACTAGTTTGGCAAATGTATAGAATTATATTTTGGTGCTCACACCATGGATTATTTACAGGAAACAAGTAAAAGAAAATGTTCATTTCATTCTGTAAATGCTCAGAGGATGTAAACTGAAGCATTATGTGGCAGTTACTGAGGAAAATCTTCCATCCCAGAGAGCAACTTAGTGTAAACTGTACACAGCCCTGAGTGGGGAACACAGCAGACCACACAACCTCTGGCTGAGAACTAAGATGGTTGCAGTCTATATTGGTAGGCACTCTGAACCACCATTAGAATGGGGTGGATTGCCCCACCAAGTGCACTGGCTCACCTCTCCAAAATGGGAGTAGGGTTCCAGCTCCACTCCACTCTTTTGGAGTGGTTTGTTTCCCACAGAGAGCAACGACCAAGACATTCCTTTGAGCAGGGGATGCTACTATGATCTCTCAAGGTGTAGGCCACAAAGGTGAGAAGGAGGGGGGAAAAAACAATGGGGGAGGGAGAGGTTGGGCAAAGAGTAGCTTTTTTTGTCCTCTAATGCCCTTCCCTTTTTCCCCTCACCCCCCCCCCCCCCAAAAAAAAAAGAAAAAAAAAGAAAGAAACAAAGGAAGAAACACTGTGACTGCCTAGTCCAGGAAGTCTGCTTTCTGTTGGGTTGGAGTTTTAATGTTTTGGATTTACAGTTAATTAGAAATGAACCATTTTTTCTGGCTTAAAGAAAACCTTTCATAGTGTCACATACTTCTGCTGTAAATGGCATTTGTAACACCTTAGTTGATTCTAAACCAACCATATTATTTCCTTTCACAAAATAAATGAAGGCAAATTTATGTATTTAATTAAGCTTACAAACCTAACAGGAACACAGAGCCATTGCATAAGGAAATTCTTTATCTGTACTGCTGGTCCCTATAAGTTAGCTAGTCCATTCACCATTCATCTTGGTTTAAATCAGCATTCTTAAAGGAGGAGCTGATATTAAAACATTAAAGTCATGTCCTGTGCAAATAAAAGCAGCTTCAGGAACTGTACATTGAAGCATAGAAAGAACAGTCTGTTGACAGACTAGGTATCAGAAATGTTGACCAAGATGAATGTGACTTAGCCTAGGGCTGATTTAAATTTATTGCCTTTCTGTCTAAGGACTATAAAGGTTTTCTGTTTCTGTCTAGAATTCACTGATATTTTGAAATGTGCAAAATGATTTTATCAGACAAAATATGTGGTAGAAAAAAGAAAAGACACATCTGATGTCAACCAACAGTAGTTTCTCTTTCTCTGATACACTTTGGTAAAGACGAATGTATTCTTGGAAATGACTGAATAAAAGTTACTGGTTTTGATTTCACGACCTATGTGATCCTGCATCACTTAATCTCTCTCGGGGATCTCCCTGATCCCATGACATGAAGAGCTCATTTACTGAAGTCAACAAAACATTGCTAATATACATCACCTGAAGAGCTTTGTGGTGTTACATTTCTGGTCAGACACCAATATTGTGGTCTTAGTAACCCATTTAGTCAGGTATTGCTAGCCACGCTCTTGAATCTCTCCTTTACAGAAAGTAACTAAAACTGATATGTATCTATGGATGGCTTTTGTAGCATGTATTTTTTTTTCTTTTCACTTTATCAAAACCTGTCTAGGTGGTCCTATGAATGGTTAGAGTGGGGAGGGTATGAAAAAAAATCCATAAAATAGAATTAAAATTATACATAGGAGAATAGTTTCTGTGTTGGGGCTGGGGAAAAAGCAAGACTGAAATTGGTTCAGGTTATTGGTGTGTGAATGGAGATTGGACAATTGAAAAGAAAACTACTTCCTTAAGCACTATATTAAGCAAGGAAAGGTTAAAGATGAAGCAGCAATTAAAGGAAATGTCAGGGTCATGCAAGGATTAATTTTATGGTAGACCAACAAAAATTATGGCTCATTAAGTGGAAGGAAACTGAAATGATCTCTCCATGAAATCTGGTACTTTAATCCATTTTTATATTCAGAGTTTCAGCAGATTTTATTAAAATAAATCCTATTCTAGTTTTTATTACTGGCACTGCCGTTGTGATTGATAGCTGCTGCATAGCTATCTTTGCTTTTAATCAAATTACAATTTTAGTTGGACAACAGTGTCTTGCAAACTTCAAGAACATACCTGTGATAGCTCTTGAACTCTCTTTTTTTTTTTTAAATAATAGTTTTCTGCCCATTCAAAATTGTAGGCCACTGAAATTTTAGATGGATTAGCAATAGTTTAAGCATTAATGTTTTCTGGAAGTTATAGCTAGACAAAGTCAGACTAGAAAAGAGGTGTACATTTTTAACAGTATGAGTAATTAACCATTGGCACAATTTATCAAGGGACAACAATTCTTCATTACTGTTGTTGGATTGTTGGATATTTTTCTGAATGATATGATCTAGGAAACATTTTGGAGAAGTTCCATTATCTATCTTATACAGGCATTCAAAGTAGATCATCACAATGGTCCCCTCTGACCTTGGAAACTATGAAGGAATAGTAGTTATCTTACTGTTATGAACACCTCCAGAATGGAAGTTGATTGTAGCTCTGAAACGTTCATAACTCTGAACAAAACATTATGGTGGTAGTTTTAAAAATTTACAACTAAACATTGACTTATTACAGCGTTGATATATTGCTATGGAAAAGAAAGATGCTGCTTTTAACATTCAATTTAAATGAAACAAACGGTTTCCTTACCTTGTCAAATCTTTTTAAAGCTTTTCTTTTAAAATTTTTTTAGTAGTTTATTTAACACAATAGTAAGTTCATAACCGTTTGTAGCATAATAAAACATTGCCTTCTCTACTGCTTTTCATTTAAGTTTATCAAAGCTTCTTTTTCATGTGTTTATGGATGAGGAATTAGAAACACAGAAGTAAAGCTATTTTCTGAAGGCCACATAGCCAGACTATTCGTATAACAAAAATATATTTACACAGTTGAGACAGAAGTTCTGAAAACTTTAGGTAGGCAATTGCTAATGTATTTAGCATGAGAGCATGTACAAATCAGGGAAGTACATACCAAAGCTGCCTAATTATACATTTGCTAGAGAAATTCCTACATGTACAATTTGATGACTAATGTTTTTTTACATATCTGTCCCTACATTTTGGAAAGCTACCTGAGATAGATGGGACAGTTCATTGCTTTCAGAGTTACTGTTTCAGGCAGTCTTCAGACATTGCTGCATTTGTTAACTTAGATCATGTTTTCAGGTTTTCCCTCATGACAATAAGGAATCTGAACCTTTTTATGTAAAAGCTAGCTGAGGTTCTGATTTCATATAAGGATTTGAAGCCCTAACCATGAGCCTACAGTGCCTATGCCTTAATTAGGCCCTGTGTGCAGCCATTTGAGAACTGGCTACGGGTAACATGACTCTTTAAGCAGTCATGCTGCCAGCAAGAGGGGAGGCCTTCAGGCAGCTTGTTACCTAGCCTGGATCTAGGCTTCAGAGGGAGTGATAAGGCTTATGTGGATTCCTGTGACCAGTAACAACTTAGGGAATCCACATTCTGACCCATTGCACCAGGAAGCTGGGATGACCACTTCTTCTCCTCTCCTCCTGTAAAATGATAAACACATTAGTGAGAACCAGGTCTTTAGGCTGTAAACTCCCTGTGCTAGAAAGTACAGCCAACCTGTGAGATCTGTGGAAAAGTCATTTAACCTTTTCTTTCAGAGTATCTCTCTGAAAACAGTGGACAATAGTAATCTCTTTGGTAAAGCATTCAAGTCTTCAGATTAAAAGTCCACTGCAAGTACCATATTCTGTTTTGTAAGCTACATGCTCACATGTTTTGCATACTAATAATTTATTTGCAAGAGCCAGCTTTTCATATAGTGATGTCAGAGTTCCAGACACACTCTCGTGTCTATTTTTTGCATGTATTGTTGCAACATTTATGTCTATTAATATTGTATTTGCATGGTAATTTTGCATACAATAAAAAGTGCAAATATTCATGGAGGTCTCAGGCGTCACATAATGAAAATCTGGCCCTGAAAGTTAATAGTATTTACAGTCCTCGTCTGGCAAAGGGATGAACTACTGAAGATGATCCAGGTCTTTATCATCTTTAATTTATACTGTGACTGGCCTAATAATATTCTAACTATGTTTATAAGTTATTTCCTGATACCAAATACAATTAGACCACATTATGGCTAATCCTTGCAAAGACTAATACATGACGTTAGACTATTTAATCATGGAGTACCCACAATTTTTCAGCTTCTTGTTTTTATTTAAGTGATCATCAAAACATGTTTATGGAAAGGATTAAAAAAGTCTTTGCTCCTGAGTTGGCAACTTGTATGTCAGTTTTCTGCCTTAATCAGAACCTTGCCAGGAAATTATACATTTTTGGTTTGATTAAAAGTGTTTCCAGAACCATAGTGTAACTAGTGAAAGAACTGTTGGTAAATTCTTTATGATAAAGTTCAGATGCTTGCAATATAGCTCGGAGAGTCAGCACATTTGAACAAATTATAATGCAGCTGAGAACCTTTTGCACAGCTTGCTTAGGAAATATAATTTATTTAAAGTAGATTTAAAAAATTAAAAAGAAGAAGGCTGGAATATTTGTTTGCTTTCCAAAACTTACTAAATTTTGATTCTGAAAGGTCAAACAAGGGAGGTAACCTGTTAACCTTAATTTTTGTCAAAGATTAACTGAATCAAAGCTCTTAGCTTTGGAGCCAGGAAGGAAAAGGAAAACACAGTTATGGATTTTGATTTTGTTTGTTTGTTTGTTTGTTTGTTTTAGTTTTCAAGTGAATTTCAGTGTTTACAAAAGGATTTCCAATTGACAGCTCAGGAAAATTGTCTACTTTGAACTATGAGGTAGAACAACGGAAAGAAAAAGGAAGGAGCTGTGGCAAAGCAAAAAGCTAAAAGAAATTAGTAAAACTGAACTCTAGAATGTGAGAAGTTATTTCAGTCTCTGTGCTTAAAGTCCTCTCAAAGAGCACTTATGGTTTATGAAAAACAAACAAGGAGTCCTGTGGCACTTTTAAACTATTTCTGCTCTATGAAAAGTTAGTTCGCATTTGTTAATTCAAGCTAATAAATTTGAGTTTCATTTGATCTAAATTTGAATTTATTAATTCGAAATAACACAATGGACTAATCTGATTTAACATTAAGTTGAATTAGTGCACTTTGTTAGTTTGAACTAACTACCCTTAATTTTGAGTTTATTAATTAAAACTAAGGATAAAACTAAGGCCTTAGTTCAAACTAACCAGCAGGTCTTACTAATTCAAGCTAAGTTTCCATTAGTTTGAATTAAGGAATTCCTTAATGAAAGCCTGGTGTAGACAGGGACTAAGTTAGTTCAAATTAAGCTTCCCTAATTCAAAGTAACTTGCTGCTGTAGATATACACTTAGACTAAAAAATTTATTTATCACATAAGCTTATGTGTGAGAATACCTCTGACACTTTGAAGATGGGGGAGCTTACAGAATGAGAGGAAAATAAATGCAGGGACGTCTAAGTCATAGGATCAGATCACACTGCAACAGCAAATCGAAGCAGTTGTTAAGATTCAAACATTGGGGAACAGCATTTAGAGGAAGATGAGGTCAGATCACCAGTTGTAATACGAAAAGAATCCAAAGTTCGTATTCAATCCTGATTTTATACAGTCAAATTTGCATATGAATTCCAAATCTGCAGTTTCTCTTTGAAGTCTTGATTTGTTATCCATTTGTCTGAGTACAACTATTAGCAAATCATCAATGAAGTGATCAGGAAGATTATAGTCTTCACCTACTGGTTTTTGATTGTTGTGATTCCTGATGTCAGATTTGTGCTCATTTATTCTTTTGTGCAGAGACTGTCCTATTTGTCATATATAAGATGGGGAGCATTTCTGGCACATGATGGTATAAATCACATTGGTGGATAAGTGGGTGAATGAGCCCTTAATGGAATAGCTGGTTTGATTAGGTTCTGTGGTGGTGTTTTTTGTGCAGATATGTGTGCAGAGTTGTCAATATGGTTTGTTTCAGGGACATGTGCCTGCTTTAATGGTTTTCTTGTTTGGTCGGTAGTTGCTGGTAAGTATCTGTTTCAGGTTAAGGGGCTGTCTGTAAGCGAGGAGATCTGTAAGTGGTTTGTCTCCCAAGGCTTGGGAGAGTGAGGGATCATCTTGTAGACTAGGCTGTAGATCCTTGATGATGTACAGCATAGGTTAGATGTGGTGGTTTAAGTGATGACTAGTGATGTTCTGTTGTTTTCTTTCTTGGGCTTCTCCTGTAATAATGATTTTGGAGTACCTATCTGGTACTGCCAGTCTATTTCTGGTTATGGTTTATGTGTTTTGTGACTTGGGAAGAGGAATGAGATCACATAGGAGATGTCACAGACCAAGGCATGGGTGGTCATATCTTGTTGTCAGAGAAGTGGCAATCAGGCTGACTGATCAGAATATGATTGGTTGGAGCAGCAGGCAAGCAGGCCTAATGGTTGGAGCTGGAGTCTGGAACCAGGAGTCAGAGCCAGAGTCAGCAGACATGCAGGGGTGGAGTGGATTCCACTGGGCTAAAGTGAGACAGGGAATGAGACAGGAGCAGGACTGGAACAAGGCAAGTACAAACCTAATCACAGCTGCAAGTACGAGCATTTCAATGGTGGTGAACTTGAGGCACAGGGCTAGGAATCAGGAGACCTGGGCGCCAATTGCAGAGACTTTGTATGTGACATCGGGTAAGTAGTTTAGCATATAGGTGCTGAAATTTCCCTATCCATAAATTAGGGATCATAATTACAACACAGGATTTGTTCAGATTTGTGAAGTGTTTTGAAATCCATAGATGGAAGGTGGTGTAACAGTGAAAAGTTATTACATCAGAACACTACAAACCTGACCACTTTTGAGTGGGTCACTTAGATCTGGTGCACTCTTAAAAACTGGCCCGACCTAGTTATGTCACTCAGAGCTGTGAAAAGTTTCGTGTTGTGTGTGATATAGTTGGGTCAAACCCCCCACTCCCGATGCAGCAAGGTTGACAGAAGTCTTTCATCACCATAGTAATCACCTTTCAGAAAGGCAGAGTAACTGTATTGATGGAAATGCTCTTTCCAATGACATAAGAAGCATCTATACTATGGTGCCACTGTGGAACAGCTGTAGAGGTTCAATCCTTCATTTTCCATTGGTGATGCACTATACCAGTTCTTTTATCACCACTGGTGCATTGCTGGATGGCAATGCACAAGTATCAAAGTGCATAATCAAAATGACACACAATATAAAAATAGCTGTATTACTGTAAGACTTTTAATTTAACAGATGTATTAAATGTTAAATTTAAATGACCAGATATTTTATCACAACTAATCATGTTTTAGTTGGTTTAGGCTTTAGCCTGAGGAGAGTTGTAAGGGTGAATAGTATTAGTGCAAAACCCATAAGCAGTCATGCTGTGCTTGTGAAAGGTAAAATGATAGCTCTGTGTGCATACCCAAATATTAATGCTGTCATGGTGTAGGGTGGTTAGCAGTTATTGACTTAAAGAAGTGGAATGCTTATTTTAAAAGAATAAATGGACAGTAACCACAGTATTATTAAATAATCTTTATTTGCATTTATTTAGGAATGGACAATTCCTCTTGTTAATCTTTGAGTGGAATAGATATTTAACTGCAAAAGCTGCATAGTTCAGGTGTGTGACAAGTAAAGACTAACAGACAACGGACCTGATACCATTCAAATCAATTATGAACAGGACCCTTAATATTATAGCACCATGTCATCTTGGGCTGCAACTGCTTCTCCATAGGAGCTGGGATTTATTTTTTTTTTAGGCACTGGAGAAGGACAATCGGGGTAAACTCTAGCTCCCCCAGAGGATTACACTTCTATCACCAGGGTGTTCGATAACATGGTGAAACAACCATGACTGTCTCTGTCAAATTACTGAGCTTGCAGCCTGTTGATTCATGAAGCACAGCACTTCCACACTGATTACACAAGCTCTCTGATGAATTCCCAAGATTCTTCTTAAACAATGCTGATGGAATGCCTTCAACTTCCTGTTAAATATTGTCACCATCTGCCACCTTTCTGAGGTGAACAATAGTGTTGGAAGGAGAATAACATCATACAATCTCATTTTAGCATATAGTCTTACTTCGTACCCTTCCAAATGTTTAGCAAATGAGAAAATGATTCATGGGTTTTACTGGTTCTTGCATACACTTCTCTAGTGAGCTGCCATTATTGGATATTGTGCTTCCAAGATAAACAAAGTCATCAATTCTTTTTTACTATTCTCTATCAATTGTCCATCCACTCCTTTGGCAGCATTCTCTCCTGCCTCTATGATCCCATTTTTCTGTGTACTGATGTGAAATCCCTCTTTAGCAGTTACTGCTTTATTAGTGCGAGCCTTTTCATTTCATCCAAGCTGGTATCCAATATGACCATATCATCTGCAAAATACAAGCCTTTCAGCTTGTCTCCTGCCCAGACAATACAAGTATTCTCAGTAGTAGCTGTTGCTCTTCTCATCACAAAATCTAGTCAGTGACACTGTAGAGGAGAATTGGGGGTTGTACGCAATATTGACTTATGCCTGTAACAATCTCAAATCATTCTGTCTCATTTCTCTTTCTAGGATTTTACAGATGACATTTCTTCTCCAATCTTTAGGACTGATCTCCTTTTTTCAAAACTGTTTTGTACAACCTGCACAAATAATTCACCATCACTTCCTCTTCAGCTTCTAATGTTTTATCATCTATCTTATCATAGTCTGCTGCTTTATGACTAGTCTCTTCAATGAGTGTATAACCTCAGTGACTTCCTCAAATGTGATTACTTCTAGTGATATAGATGTCTGTTATTTCTTTACATGTTTCAGTGTGCGTTAGTAATTCTATGTGGTTGAGCACAGCCTAGAAATATTCCAGCCAACAAGTCTTCTGTCCTTCCTCTGTGACTAGAATTGTATCACCTTGAGCCTCCACAATGCCACAACTGTTTACGAAATGTGAGATCACATGTTCAGATACTAAAATGTGCTTTTTGGAGTCCCATCTCTTGTATGCCTCCACAGCTTCTCTTGCTTTGTTTTCCATCCTGTCTCTCCTATCTCTTCTGGATGATCTTTTAACTTCAGATGTTGTTGTTTGCATATTCTTTTTGCAGAATAGCTCTTTTACAGCTGTCTCATTGTCTCATTCTTGTTGAATTCATTTCTTTATTTCTTCCCTCTCTTCAATAAGCATCCAAATATTTGGTTGGAGTCATTCTGCTTTCTTAGATCTTCTCACCCCACTGTAGTTCTGGCTACATCTAACTTGCTTCTTTGAAAAACTGCCATTATCCTATGTCCTCCATCAGTGTCTTCATCTCTTCATATCTATTGCCAGGCTGCATCTTGAAATCCTTCTTCACTGCTGGATCTACCAGCTTTTTAGTATCATAGATACCTTCCACCTTGTGTGGTGTTACTTTCTTTAATTTTATTTTGATTGTCCCAATAAAAATTGGTGGTCACATTTGATACTAACACTCATGGGCTATGTTCACACACAGGGGATTATTTCGATACAAGTTGTATCGATACAAGTTGTATCGAAATAACGCCTTATTTCGAAATAAGTTAATTCGAATGAACAGTTTGTTCATTTGAATTAAGGAAAAAAGGAGGAATCGAAATAGCATGTTCAGACAACAGTTATTTCAAAACGAGTCACCGTTGTTTCGAAACAACATGTTCAGACGGCATTGTTTCGAAATAATCATTTCGAAACAACATTGTTTCGTCCCCACATGGGGTTTAAGTTGTTTCGAAACAACGGAACCCGTTGTTTCAAAACAACGGTGCGTCGTGTGAACATGGCCTTTCTTATTTCGAAACATCTGTTGTTTCGAAATAAGACTGCTGTGTGAACACACCCATGTATATCCTGCTGTCAAACAGTGATGTTCTCAATGCCTACTAATGGCAACATGATCAAGCTGTTTCTGGGTAAAGCCATCATTTGATTTCTATGTCAGTTTATGTTTTTCCTAGCATGGAAAGAGTGTACATCCAATGCAAAGACTGCATAGGCCACAGAGTTTAACAAAACATTTTCCATTGTCAGTCTGTCCTTGGATGCCATGTCTGCCCATATTGTGTTTGTATCCATATTGTTGACATGTGCATTTAACATTGTTATCCTCACAGATAACAGTGTCACATTTATTGATCATATCAAGGATGCTCTGCAGTCTTTCATAGAATGTCCTTTCACTTGCTCATCACTGGCATATCCCTCTGAACAACAGTCATTTTTGCATGGGTCATAACAAAGCTAACTGTCAGTATTCTTTTTTACAGGTTCCCATTCCTTCAGTCTTTTAGCAACTGTCTTGGTCAACAATATGTCTGTGCTTCCCCATTGTTTTTCATTCTCTCTTCCTGAATAAATGTTCCCATTACATCAGTGTGTAGTTCCTAGAGAAAACATATAAAGGTGTTTTAAAGGGGTAAATGAGAATTAGACTCATATATGTTGAAGTACTTAATAGATTAAATACAATAGGATTTTTAAAAACTTAATTGTATTTTAAGGGGTTGTTTTTCTATGGTATCATTTGTCTGAGAATGAAATAAAATATGGATTAAAATAAAATTTCTAATGTTTCATAGAAACATCAAGTAAATTAAAGATGAATCCAAATGTTAATCAAAGCTCGTGCTGCAGTTATGTGATGGGGCTAGTCTTACTAGTGGTACCGTCTGGTGGTTAGCTCCCTGGCTCACAGCTCATGCTCATCATTAATGTCCCCTTCTGGAAGGTGCTCTGATATGATGACTCTGACTGCGTCATCTTAGACACACCTTGGGTAAATAAGAAGCAGCTCCTTGGAAGCAGTGGAATTGCAGCCCTAGTGTGCAAGATCAGAATCAGCTCCACAGCCTTAAGGATGCCTTGCGCTTTGAAGTAGCCTCCAGTTTTGCAGCTCTGTTTAGTTGATTTGGAATTAAAGACCCTGGCTGAAATATCTGAGGTTACCAAGAGGATTTATGTGCTCAAGTCCCAATAATTTTAAAGGGAATTGAGTATGCAGACTTCTGGTAGATACTAATTTGGCCTTCTTGTCAGCTCTCCCCTGAAATCCACCCCTGTCTGGGATAACAAAGTTCAATGAAGGATAGAAGTGCAACAGCCCCTCCAAAATACGTTTACAGCCCATCTATCGAACTCCTTATTTCAAGGCTTACAGTGTTTAATCCTTGTTATCTCAAAGGTGAGTTGGTAGCAGCTGGCCAGCAAAGAAACCTGGGTCCTCCCTCTTTACTGTGCTTCACTCCAGAGCCCTACAAGTGGCAGCAGTATCAAACAACCAGCAGTGCTCTGTGAGTGCTTTCCTGGCCACTTCCCATCATAGTCTCACAAACAATCTGAGAGAAGATAGAGTCAAGGGTTTTTTAATCCTTAAGGACAAGCTAGTCCATCTTCTCTTGTTTGGGCTAGTTGTTGCTTGTGGATATCCAGTCTTTGCAGGAAAGACTCTCCCTGTGTCCTTTCTCAGGAGCTCTCAGGACAGGTTCGCCTCCATCCTATCTGCTACCTGACTTATTTCTAAGCTAACTCTCTTTTAAACCCCTACTCCAACTGAAGCAGACTCTACAGGTATGGTGCAGTAGGAAAGCTCAATTTGTGTCTGAACTGTTCCTTCACCCCTCTATTCTGATGAGATGCTATATATAAGAAAGATGAGCATTCGTATCCTGGTTGCAACCACTGTTATGCAATTATAAGACATTTCATACAAAGTGTGTCGTATGGGGTGTCAATGGAAAAGTTATGGGCTATCGAGTATGATTATATTGGTTAAATCCATGCATCATCTCTGTATCTGAAGTTATCAATATTGGCTATATATTGGTTTCTGAAATCTGTGTTCTATTCCTAAGTGACATCCACCAGATGGATTTACATTGAAGCTAGACAGCTATGTATTGATGGTCTTTCAAGGACACTTCACACACTTCAGTGGGCCATAGAAGAAACTCATCCTGCCCAGCACGTCTACCTGTGGATACCTCAGGTGAAAGGACCAATGGTCACCCTCTATGATTTAGCAAGCCGTGTAAAAATATATGACATACCCAGGTGCCTCTGGACTCCATCTTGTGTCAGGAACTTCGGGTTTTGTTTCAAACAATAAAATTCCATGCATATGGCGGAGAATATAAAAGACCTTCAGGAACAACTCCATTTGTCTTCATTTCTTCCTTTATTCTTCTGGACTGGGTTAACAACAAGGAAGCGTTAAACAAGGACAGATGACTCCCAGTCTGTCTGGGTCTTTTGCAAGATAGCAGTTTATTACACCACTGGGTCAAACTTGATATAAGGACTTGGCATTAGTGTGATTATTGGGCAATAATCAAAGTTACATATTGACCTGGTTTAAGTGGCTGATTTCTATGGATTAAAAGTATCCTGTAATATCTGATGAAAATGGCTTTCAGTAACTACTTGTAAAGTCCAATATCTAGGTTGTGAGTCTAGGAATGGAATTTCTGACTTTTTGCAAAGCAGTGTGATGACAAAGAAGTTTGCTTTGGTTGCTGGTTTAATGTAATCTAATGTTAAACTAAAAAGCAGTTTGTGGGTGAGTCTGCCCTATTTCTCATAAGTCTGTCCTGAATTTGGCATCCTAATCTGTGACCCACTGAAGCATAGAGATACTCAGTGTGGGGTTTATATATCCCATCACCCACAGTAGACGTTCGATTCTAATTATAAATATTAACTTCACTAACTGTGCAGATCAAAGTAAGCACTAAATTTCCATTATACATGATTGGAAAAGATATCAGCAAAGTCAAGGAAACTGACATTATATTAAGGAGGCTGACATTTCTATTACTGAAGAAAAAGTTCGTTGACTTTACTGTGGATGCTTAACTGCCCAGCCTGGTAAATGGCTTTAAAGCACTCTATGTTTACACGGCTTTCTTTTCTTGATGTAGAATCTATGCAGAAGTTAAAGGACACTATGCAGGTGGGGAATAATGTATGTTTAGAAGATTTTCATTGCTTGATGCAGTCAGTACTGGAGTCATAAGTCCCCAAGCCAGTGCAGAATGATGCAGTCAATTGTGTATGTCATAGCATATTTTCAAAATAAATGAAACGGTGAGGGTGAGGAGTAACACGGAATGGCCTAATATTTTTTTTTCCAGAAATAGATGTTTTTCTTTTACCCAGGAGAAGAAGGAAGAGTACACATTTCTGCTTTAAAAATCACCCAAACGACAACGTCAATAACATAAATAAAAATGTTTACACAATTTGACTTGTTTATCAAAATCTGGGGCCTTTATGAAATGTCAGAATCTTAAGATCTGTGCTGCTCTGGGCTCTAAAGTGTCTCAAATATTTTTTTTTCCATCTGTTCACTTCTAAAAGCCCTCCCAGTGGCTAAAAGAACTGTTTGCTTTCCTTGATTCTTAAGAAATATTTTATCATGCCTGATTTATTTCTGTTTACAGCTACACAGGCAAGTCTTACTTTTAAAGCAAACCATATGCTCTGTTTAACTGATTTTTTTGGTACAATTATGAGATCAAATTGGTAAATGCTGCTTTCCCATTTAATGTGAAACCAATATTCCCTCTTCTTTAGCTAGCACAATACTTTGAAATGCAAGACAAGAATTTACACCACAAAGGGTAAGTTTTTCCACATGATTTGGACTCTAGTGCAAATAAAATACAATGAGTTTGACTGAGTTGCTCTGGAGATCAAGTCACTTGAAGGTGTAAATCAATAGACTCTGGAGAAGTCTAAACCTTGGAATGTTCTTTCTTGTGGCCCAGTTGCAAAGTCACTTAATCTAGTGAGAAAAAACAAGGAGTCTTGTGGCATTTAAAGATGAACAGATGTATTTATCACATGAGCTTTCGTGGGAGAAAATCCCACTTTGTCAGATGCTTTGAAGAGGGAGAATTTACAGAATTGGATGAGAATAAATGCAGGGAAGTGTAAGACATGGGATCAGGTCTTACTGCAACAGACAAAACAGACAGAAACACCATGAAACAGATGGCAGTTTTTAACTCATGTTAGTTAAAAAAACAAACAAAACAACAGCAGCAGTCACTTATCTGCCTCCCTCTAAAGGAAAGGCCTGGCACTAGCAGCTCTTCTTAACAGTTAAGAAAAACCTAGCAGAACTTGGCCATTCCAGATGTCAATGTCAACAAATGTGGCTTCCATAACTGTAGCAGTTAACTGTTATTCAGCCAACAGCTCTAGTCTCAAATCTGACAAATTTGCTTCTTGGTTTCTTACTTCAGATAACTGCTGAATACTTCTGTTTCTCCAGATTTTGGTATTGCATTTATAGTAAACTCCAAGATGCTGTGAGACAGATGATACATCCATCATCCTATTCATTGCTCCAGGAGGTTACAGCAGAAACTGCCTCAGCTGGGTCTCAAAACCAACACTCTTGCCTCAAAATTGCTTGGGAGTAAAATGATGTCTACCTGCAGGAAGAATAAGAGCCCCCAAAAATGGCTGCATTCTTTGGAGTATCTCTAGTTCATGGAGAGAGCAATATGATGGTGATGCAATATAAAGCAAAGAAAGAGGGTGTGCCTCATGAAAGCAGACACCAAAACAGAACATGTAGTGGAATTTAGACCACGCAGAGCTGACATCCAAACAAAACCACTGAACTTAGGAAAAGGAATAAAAGGGGCTGTCATTAACAAAAGTGTGAGCACACTGCAGTTTTGATCTCCAGTTCAGAATTAAGCAGCTAGGGAAATAAAAGGAGGAAGAATGATTCTCAGAACAAATGTTACTGAAAACCATAAATGCAGGTGTAAAGCCAGACTAAAAAGTGTCCCATAGAACCCAGAATAAAGGGGAACTCACTTGCTTTGCACAACAGCCAGTCAAAAATATACATTTTGGATAAAGCCAGAAGAGGCCCTTGTATCCCATTTGCTCAGGAAGCTATCCAGGATATAATCACAGAACTATAATCATCCATTTCCCAGGACCGCGGGTTCCCAGCACCTTTCAGAATCAGAAACAAGGAGCCTCAGACTGAGCACCTAAAAGGACGGCACATGGATTAGTGAACATGTGTGAAAGTCTGGCCTTGGCTTTCACTGTGATCACATCTAAAGGAACCACACCAGTATATGAATAGCATACTTCATCTTGTGTAAAGTTTTTTTTTTCCCCATTATAGACAACTGCCATCTGTTTTATGGTGTTTTTGTCTGTTTAATTTCAATCATTTTTCTCAATAAGCTATTTTTTAAAAACTGTTGTTTCTAAATTTCATTCTGTTTAAGTATGTTGCAAATTCAGACCTCAATTTATAATGTGCAAGAGGGCTTCTGCTACTACACAGAACCCCGCTTATTTCAACAGAACCCAGTGTTGGTGTAATAGCCCTCTTGTTTCTTGTCAAAGTCCAGTTTAATTTTTTTCATGATACTTATCCCATGTGGGAATCTTCTTTAGAAACATAATCTGAAATTCCAAGGTCCAGATTTTTAACTTACCCTAAAGTCTTTGTAACGGAGAGGAGAATCTGGCTCCAAAAACCTACAGGCAAACACAGAGCTTTAAAGTTGTTCTGTTGCAGCCAGCTACAAAGATTGCATAGCTCTTCATCTTGAAATGAGCAAGAGCACTGAAGGAAGCATAGCGACAGATAATGACTTCCTCCTAATGAATGGGATCTGAAATTCCAGTTATATTTGTTCAGGTCCATCAGTGTCTAACAGCTCCCCATTTAGCAGATTGAAATTCAAGACAGGAAAAAATGCAGGTCCTAGCAGGTCTCTGAAAAAAAATCTTGTTCCATTAACTCAGCTGTTACCTAAATATGCTTAGTTGTAAAGTCGTATGCTAATATATGGCCAGATTCTAACACTATTAATCATTGAATAAGAGATCTGTGAAGAGCATCTTTGAACCATACTACTCTGTGTACATAAGGGTAGCGGAATATTACTAGATGTACTGCATATGGTAACAAGAAATGTTGTTTTATTTTTAAGTGTGTTGTGGTTTCTGAGGGTTTATCTACATTTAAATGCAACAGCGTCACAGCTTTGCTGCTGCAGCTGCACTGCTGTAGTACTTCAGTGTAGATCCCGCTGGTGCTGACAAGAGTGTCTTTCCTATTGGTGTAGGAAATCTACCTCCCTGAGCAGCAGTAGCTAGCTTGATGAAAGAATTAGGTGCAAAGGCTTAACTATACCACTCACGAGTCTGGATTTTTCACACCAGTGAACACCATAGGGAAGTCAAATTAATTTCCTATGTAGACTGGGCCTGAATGTATGGGGTGGGGGGGGGGGCACAAAACCAAAAACCACCAAACCAAAACTAACAAAAAAACCCCCAGCAAGCTATGCATCGTTTTCTTCACAGATGCTCTTTACATAGATGAAAATAGTACTGTACATTCTGTGGAAATACAGTACTGGTGCACTTATTTTAACTAGATAGTTTTTGTTATTGATGCATTTGTCTATTGTGTGGACAACTATTATTTCTCCTTCTAACAGCCCTGAACCTGCAAATATTTGTATTCCATTCATTTCAAACAGCAGCAGAGAATCTGAAGTGCCTACATTCAGAAAATAAAAATGTTCATACCATTTCTTCAGCTATTAAAAGCCTCTTTTGTTCAACACTTGGATCTGCCAGAAAAAGTGCATTATAACCCTCTCGAAGAAGGGCTGTACTTTTTAATCTTTTTGATTGCTTCAAGACCCATATTCCTACACTTGAGATTACAAGAAGACATTTTCACTCATAGCATATATCTTTTTGGATATCAGAAAAAGAGTGCACTGAAATGGATGTATTTTAATCCAGTTCATGGTTTTCCCTTCTGCCCATAAACTTTTACAAACCAAGATAGTCTAACAGTCAGTTTAACGCCATCGAAGACTCATAATGATGATAAGACCTTCAACAAATATTTTCTAGCTTGCAAGACGTGTTCACACTTTTGCCAATGTTGAAAGCAACACAGAAATATTTAAACTAGTAATAGTACAGTTCACAGATTAACTAATTCTTTTCTTTACTTACATAATCTCTGCAGGGACTTTGTCTTAAAAATGCCAGGAAGCAATTACATGTTCCCTAAACAGCTTATCAATTGTACTTAATAAGTTCAGAGCGCTTTTCAGTCTTGCTTGTACTTTCCTTCTCTAAGAGAGAGCCATACGGGTCAGTAATTAAAGTTGAGGGTTCTTAACATGTAAAACAATGGTTCAGAGGCTGTTTGTTAATTATAAAATAAAAGCATTGTTGCCTTCTGTTCCCTCCTTTCTGGTCTTTCAGTAATTTAGATATGGGCTGACTATAAATACATTTGCTTTTGTTTCACTTTACAACTTCCAAGCCTATTTTTAGGTCAGATTCTTAGGACTGTGCAACAGATTGCTTATTATCTCTTATTACCTTTACTGCAGCTCCATCTAGATTACAGTGTCAAGGAGCCAATGAATAATTATGCAGATATCCTCTAAAATGATTTAGATTAGCAAAAATGCTCTATTAAAACAATTGATTAGCACTACAGCTACTCCTTGATTGTTGATTTCCATGTAAGTGAAGATGACTTACAGCAACTCTTTTAACAGCGGTGTAATAGAGTTAACTACCTACCCTGTACATGCAATTGTCAACAGCCCAAGTTGTCAGAAAATGGTGCTGATTATCTACTGAGAATCCCCCCAAAACAATAAACATCAAATGAAATTTTCAAATAAAGTTAATAGGTCTGCTCTTGTGCTCAACTGTGGGCTAAATCCTGAGTCTTATTAAGCACCTATGAGGCCTATGGATGACAGAGGAAGTTCCAGGTGCTCAGTACTGTTCAAAATTAGACTTATTTTTTACATGAAGTGTCACTTTTAAACAAGTAGCCACCATTGATTTTTATATCTATCTATCTATCTATCTATCTATCTATCTATCTATCTATCTATATAAAGTATAGCTGGCAGTGGTTAAAGTATAATTTGGCAGGCCCCAGAACCCTTCTAATCTCCAGGCCACCTTCCCATACTGTGCGGGCCCCCTTGCTGCATGTGTTGGCCCCAGTCCAGGTAGGTATTTTGGAGCCCCACCAGCACTTTCCTCACACATGAAGCACAGCCTCAAATCTGTATCATCCCCACATTGTCCAGTAGGGCCCACATCAGACCCCTCTTTCTCCATGTCCTCCTCAGCCCTCTTCTCCCTTCCCTAAGCTCCCTGCTGCCAAGTACTCACTCCAACTTTCCTAATCCCCTACTTCCCATCTTCAGTCCACCTTAATCCCCTCCACACCTCCCCAGCTCTCTTCAGTCCCCTTGTCCCCATTCCCCCCACTCCACCCTCCTTTAGCCAGGGGTGTTGCCACCCCCCAAAACATTTGGGGCACGAAGGCCCTGCCCCCTTCGGCATTCCCCCTCCATCCCCACTCCCTAGGATTCCAGGGCCCAGTCTGTCCCCAAACCTGATCCAGTCATAGGCTGCGCCACTGGCTGAGCCCTGGGCTGGACCCCGAGCCAGGCCAAGAAGCCATGGGTCACGCCGGGCCCCAGAGCCCAGCCTGGGTCATGCCTGGCCTCTAAGCTGGCCTGACTGTCCCCAGCCACTCCTCTAGGACTTCTATACCTGATTGCCAGAGTGGAGCAGCCATGCCAGGGGCTATTCCTCCCACCCTGAGCATGCTCTGACAGTGTGTGCTCACACTATGCTCAGGGCCAATGTTCTCGCTAAGGCGATGATGCAGCTGTGCAAGTTATAGACGCAGCTGAGCAAGTTCCCTGACCTATATTGGGCCCCTTCCCTGCTGCCTTCTGGTTTCCCAGACACATCCAGAACTTGCTCAGCTGCATCATCAACTTAGAGGGAACATTGTATTATGCCATGGAAAATGGGTAATGATTAATGAATGCAGTGTTCAAACTGTGCAATGTCATGTTTTTTTTTAATTATTTTAAAGTATAAAAAATTACCAAAATGTTTCCTTTTACTGAAAACTGGATTTTTTCAGTAAATGAAAGATTTTCATTATCCTTTCATGAATGTTCCTGAAACTAAAAAAAAGTTAAAAAAATTAAATTTGCAAATATAAACTTGAAAAGCACCTATTTATTTTTAAAAACAGTTAATTTGCCTCTCCCTTTTCATTTTCCACAGCAGCCCATTCTACAATTAAAAAGAAGATTGTCTTAAATTGTTTCTAACCAGTTCAAATGTGCCCCTTTATTTGTTTTACTTAATTGGTCTCTGTTAGTAATTTTATTTGCAGTATACTTTATTTTCATTAGTGTTTGCTATATTTTTCCCCCCCCAATTTAGCTCTTTTGTAGGGAGCAACAGACTAGAAGAATCAAGGCATATAACACAGGGTTTGAATCCATGACTGTAAGCTTAAGCATCTGCTGCTCTACCAGCTGAACCATAGACATCATGATTATAGAACTTTCTAGGAATAAGGCAAAAAGTGTGCTCCACGCCACCTTGATTTTTCTCCAGGCTCTTCTGTTCCCCATGTGTACAGCAGACACTTAATTTCAGGCTCATAAGTTCGAGCCTTGTGTTGGGATTTTTTTTTTATTTTCTTTTTCTTTTAAACATTCTACTCATCAACAATAAAAAGCCCAGGCAAAATCAGCTATTTTTGGAAGCTGCTGGAGAGAGGATGTGATGCTAAAAAGGAGGACGTGGCCTCCTTTTGCTGGACATCTGGTAACCCTAGTCCTGGGGAAGCTGCTTGCTTCCCCTGAGCACCTTCCCTGGTGGGCTGGGGCATGGGGGGGGGGCCTCCCCAAGTCACACAGCTGGATGCCTTCCCTGCATGCCCACGGGCTGACTTCCCCGAGTCCCCTGGGCACCCCTTCCCCCAGCTGTCCGCCCCTGACTCCCTCAGTCCAGTCACCCAGCTGCCAGAGCTCCTCCCATGCCAAGCATGCCCCTCACTGCTGCCTTTCTTCTGGCCAGCAGGAAGCTGCACCAGAAAGTTTAAAATCTCCTGCCCTGAACATGTTCAGGGGAGATTTTAAACTCCCCAGAACAGCTCCCTGCTGGCTGGAAGAATGTTTGTTAGGGGCCGGCAAGGAGCCGTGGCTGCAGGCACTGTGTGCCCAGTAGCAAGGTGTGTACCAGTGAGCCACTGCTGCTGTGCGTGCACACAACTTAGAGGGAAAATTGCTCAGGGTGGGAGTCTTAAATACGCCCAGCCTGGGGAAGCTCCCTGCTGGCTGGAAGACTGTGTTTTCCAGCTGGAATAGGGGACACAGCTGGGAGTTTTTACAATTGTGCTGGGGGAATGCACCTGAATGCAGCATTCCATCCCATTTTTAGGGGCTCGGGAACACTGGCCCCTAAAAATGGTGGGCCCCAAAATGGCATTCCAGCACATTCTGGCTTCCTTTAACCCCTGATAGCTGGACAGATATATATGTGTCCAGCTATAGCTAATAATGTATATAATTTATTTGCTATAGCAAAGAAGTGCTTCTCTCCAATGGTTTCTCTGTCTTCTGCTTGATCATCAGTCCTGTTTCCATATTCTTCACTGGCTATGAATGTCATTCATTCCAGCAAAGAAATAATACTTAAAATTAACAGTTAGGGGAGGTTTTGGATTGCTCTTCTTTGCATGTTCAAGCTCCATGAGTGGGCAAAGTGAGAAATAAAGAACTGAAAGCTTATCCACTTTGTGAACCAACCAACAACCTTTTCCTTATGTTCAGTTTGAATATACCTTTCCTCTCTCCACTGCCTGGCTCTGTTCCCTAAATTGAAGTGATTCTGCCTCTGCCTGCGACACCCAGTGCTTCCAGATACCTCAAGTGCATAACAAAATACATTGGTAGCTGGACTTTAAAAGATGTTGCCAGAGCTTGTGAGCTCCATAATAGAATATTCACAAACAGGATGAGCCTATAATTATAAAAGAGTCTGGACTGGGAGATGGGTGGGAAACAGTAACATTGTGGAACAACTTTTATAGTGGAAGTGCTGAAAGCTATTGAACAAAACTGTAAACCTTATATGATGGAAACCACTTCAAGCCAGGGTTGAATCCCACTCCCAGTACTAGAACCCCTGGTTGGAACTGACTGAAAGTTTGTAGGACAGGAAGAATTGGGAGTTGATAGATGTTTCTGAAGAGGAAGCTTAAAAATACCTGATAGATAAGCAGCTAAATAGCCGGGCCTATGAAATAAGCTCATCACTAGTATCTGATCCAGCAAAGCATTTAAAACACATGCCTAACTTTACAGACTTGGTTATTAACATCAAAGCAATGTACTTCCAGTTAAACAGGTAAATAAATTATTTGTTCAATCACTGCCTAATAGAAATGGGTTGGACCAAAACCAGTTAGTTAAATGAAGTGTTAAAGTGAGATGCTATATGAACACAAATAAGGCCATGAACTAATATAGCCACCCCTCTGGAACTTGTCATTGTATATGAACACAGTTATCCTTTAGAAAACATTAATGTAGAAAAAAAAATTAAGTGGAACATTTTTCATTGGAAAATGCTATTTCACTGAAATCATGTTCTGCTAAAACATAGTATGTTGATTAAAATGTTGATGGAAAAATATTTGAATGATGTGAAATGAATTGTTCTGATTTTAACATCATGGGGTTTTTGGGGGGCTTTATCATTTAAACGTTTGGGATTTTCAAACTCATAATTGCATAGATTATATCTGCATAATATAGTGCACCGTAGCAGGGAGCTATGCCCGCTTTCTGAGCCTGAGCCAGAGGGCTGGCTCAAACGCCCTCCCTGGCCAGCCTGGGGAACTGCAAACCTTAGGGTCCGGGACCGGAGGGGCGGGGCGGGAACAGGAAGGGGAAGTATAAAAGCCTGGACCAGGAGCTCAGTCAGGGCTGAGCTCTCAGAAGGGAAGGAGGTATGGCCCTGCTGGGAGCTGAACCAGAGAAGGCAGGCCTGAGCTCACCAAGGGGCTGCTGACCTTTCCACCTGCCAGTCTTATGGCCCACCTAGCCTCCCTGGGCCGGGCAACTGGGAAGGGAATGCAGAGGCTGCAGACTGGGGAGGTCATTTCAAGGCCTGCAGATCCCAGAGGCACCGACCAGCCCTGGAGCCAGAACCAAATCCCGGTGAGGCTGAGGACCCCCCTAACCTATGGTCCATGTGACCTGGTGGAGCTCCCATCTGCAGAAGAAGAAACCCCCACAGTATGAAGACCCCAGGACTGTGAGGAGCTGCCTCTCACTGAGGAGACCGATGGGTGTAGACCCCAGGACCTTGAGGAATTGCCTCTCACTGAGGAGGCTGGGATGTACCTGGACCTACCCCCAATAGATGCAGAGGGGTTTGGTGGGATACCCCAGGCCAGCTATGATGGGGATACTGAGGATGCCTACCATCTCTGGAAGTAGGTACCCGGACCTCCTGGTGGGAGGAAGTCGCCCAGGGAGGGCTGTGAGTTTGGGATGCCCTGTGCCAGTGTGTTGTGTTCAGGGACCCTGCTGGCCTAGTGACTCTCCTCACAGTCACTGGTAGGGCCCTGGGCTGAGACAGTGGAGTGGGTGGGCCTGCGTCTCCCTCCCCAACCCCTCACCCCTGCGTCCTGACCGGAAGAAACTAGACGGTGATTCCTAGCCACCCGATTTGGGCTTGGCCGCCCCGCCTGGGGGCCGGGGCCCCAGACTTTTGTTCACACAACTGGGAGGGCACCCACTGGCTAACTTCCCCATGAACCACCAGCAGGAGGCGCCCTCCCGACTGGCCAGTGGCTGCAATTGCTTACATGCACATTTAAATATTAATAGCAAGTGTTATATATTTTGTATTATAAAATTTTGACATTATCAAAACAAAATGTTTTGATAGTTATACTGATTTCCTAAAAGGAATTTTCATGTCATGGAAAAAATTCAAAATTTCACTTTCATCTTAATTTGGATGAAAGGAAGTTTTGTAACATTGGCTGGAAATTCTGTTTTTTAGGCAGCTCTACATGTTAGGTGAGTTCATTCATTTTCATGCACATATTGATGTGACCTACAGCAGTGCAGGTGAAAATGCTGTGGAAAGTCTGTTTAACTGGAAATCTTGCAATCTGATTTCTTTTCTTTAAACATCTAAGTTGTGGATATTTATTCAGTTTGAATAGTGCTTGTGAACATTTTGAAATACACTCATTATTTGCAAGGTTCTTGAATTTTGCAGTATATTTATCCATTCAGCATGGGTTTCATGTTTCTATTGCACTATTACAATCACCTCATTCTGAATATTCAAATGCTCAAATTATTTTTAAACATATTAAGCAAAGTCTTTTATTACTGAAGAATATCAAATTTTACATGATATCATACACTGAATAGTGTAAATACTAGTATGGCTTTAATGTAATTGGGATCAAGCATTGCTGATATTGCCTAAAAAAATAGACTGAACAATGTAGTTGAAGAAATAAAAAAACAACTTTCACTCAGTGTAAGTCAGTTTTTAGGACAAAGGTATTTTTATCCAAAATCCTGCTAGGTACAGAATGATTGGTTAAGTCCAGCTTTCATATGGCTCTTATTTTACCAAAATGTCTTAAGTTTAAAATAATCCCCAGATTCTAAATATGAGAAAATCCAAATCAGAAATTAATAAAGAGCATCACTAATTAAGGACCTCCTATTCTGTCATTTGATGTTAAAGCAAAATTCCCATTGGCTTCAAATAGAGAAGGATTTGGGTTCTCATAGTTACAAGATAAAATGGAAATGATTTACAAAACAGCAGTGATCATGCTTGTGTATAACTGAGTACAATTTTACTATCATTTTGTACTCCTATTAGACTTTTTTTATCTGAAAAGAACTTTATTAAGCCTCCTAGTACTTTTGTGAGATACAAATAGCTGTTAGTATTTGTCAGAAAATGGAATCATATTTCATGAAATTTAAGAAAAATATCTTTTTGACCAGTTGGTCGAAAAGGAAGATATATTTTTCATTAAATGTTTCTCAAAAAAAAAAGTCTCCCTGCACTCATCATGTAGAAGTTATGAATTAGCATTTTAGAGTACAGGGTATTAAGAGAAATCTAAATTCTCAATCAATAACTTACATCTGTATGTCTCACAAAGGTATTAACACTTAATAAAGTGATTACCAGATTAAAAGTTCTTTTAGTGAGTTTGGGTGGTAGAAAATAGTTACATTAGAAACAGGTACTCTAGGAAAAGAGCTGTCAAACTCAAGGACATATATTATTGACATCCCTTTGAATTGCACATCTCTGCGTGAAAGAAACTTAATTTAAAATGTCTAATGTAATGAAGTTTTGAGATGACTTCGAAATGATGGACCTGATTTATTATTCAGACAACATGAAACTGTTAGTTCTTTGAGCGCTGCTTGGATACGTTCAGTATCAGGTGTGTCCGTGCTGCAGCACACAATTGGCTGGAAACGCCTTAGCCTTAGCTTGTCAGGACAGGGCTGGCAGCCTCTCCTCCCTGGCCACCCTGTGGCAATATATATGGCTGCAGCCATAGTCCTCCCCAGTTCCTTTTTTTCCACCCTCAGCAACAGTTATGGAACAGACTGTTTTTACTTTATGCAAGTGCCTGTCTGTCTACTCTGTTTTATGAGCCATTCTCACTGGAAGATCGGTTTGTGGACATTGCCAGCACTCCTACGAGTCCTTCCAACTGAAACCCGAATGCGCTCCCACCTGCTGCCTAAGAGCTTGGAGCCAAGCCCTTTCTGAGTTGTGGCAAGGCCTTCCCGAGGGACAACCCCCACAGGAAGTATCTTAAATGCCTGGGTGAGCTTCACGGCGTGGATTAGGCTACATTTGCAGCCAACGCTGGGTATGTCCGTCACACCCAAGGGTTCATCGGCACCATGTGCTGGGCTGGCACCAGAGCCCTCCTGGCACCACTCTCTAACTGCGAATAAAGCCACTATCGGCCTCTAACTCAGCACCGCATGGTCGGTTGGCATCAGAGCCTTCTTGTTGCCATTCTCCAGCTATGAATAAAAACCACGATTGGCCTCTAACACGGCACTGCATGCTAGATTGGCGCTGGAGCCCTCTCGGCGCCGCACTCCAGCTGTGAATAAAAAGCTGCGTTTGGCATCATACTTGGTACCATCTCAGTGCCATGTGATCTTATCACTGGCATCTCCTCTCCAAAGAAAGGGCTGGAGCATTTGAGCTCGTGCGTTGGCAGCAGCTCCACATGCCAGTCTACACCAAGGTCCTCTCGGCACTGCTCCCTAGCAGAGTTTAGATAAGCACACTCGGCGTCAACTTCGGCACCGAAGTGCCAGCGCCGTTTCTAGCCCTCCCCTCCGGGGTGAGCACCTGGAGCCTATCACGGTGCCACCCACACTGGAGGCCTTTGAAGTGGCGGAGTCCCTTTGGTTCCTGAACATGCCACCAGGCCACCAAAGCAAATGGTAAGTCTTCTTTCCTTCCTTCCACTCTACCCAGTAATAGGGGGAGCCACTCACTCCTTGGGCCCTGTGTCACTATGGAACCATGGGCTCCAACCCCTACAGTGCCAACAGCCTTATCTTGGCACCACAAAGAGATCTGAGAGGGCAGTTCTTGGGGCCGGTCTCTTACTGAAGGGCCTGCAGCACCGGGTTTTTCCAACTACAGCTGGTTACCTCCCATTGAGGCCTCAGAAGGGGAGTTCCAACTCAGTACCATGGCCCCGGGAGAGAGAACCTCAGTACCAGAGTTGTCCCCTCTCCCGACTAGAGCCATGAAAGCAGGGCCAGGGTCTTATAGAGAAAACCCTACCACACTTCAGCCCCCTTCACTGGCTCACTGTGTACCTGGAGTGAGGGTCACACCCCTCGAGGAGGACCAGGACCACTTATTCGACTGGGGATTTGTGTCCTCTCCAGTCACTATGATGATTCCCTCCGCTTCATACATGTGTCCTTGATTTTGCTGGGACACACTGGCCCGAGCTGCCTGATTCACCCCCTGGGCCCATAGAAGTCCCAGAAGGTTTGACCTCCTGTGTAAAAAGGGCCTAGTCAACTTTGGCCATCAGATCTTGGTTAACAGATATTCCTTAGATCTGTGGGATGCTATGAAGTCTTTTAGCAGCTCCCCCCCACAAGAACAGTTGGAGGATTAGGATGCCTTCATCAAGGAGGGTGCCTTGGCCTCACGTGATGCACTTACAGTGGCATGGGATGCCTCGGACATGGCCAGTCCCGGCATTGCTACAGCTGTGGTTATATGCCGAGTGGCCTGGCTTTGGGATTTTGACCGCTCCCAGGACTTACAGCAGTCCATATTAGGCCTTTCCTTTCGAGAGGCAGTCTTTCTTTGCCCCGGCCATTGACTCCCTGATCTGCAGCAACTGTGTCCCTAGGTCAGCCTTCAGAGCCCTGGGTATGCTTACTCCCCAGGTGCCTTAACATTCTCCCAGCCCACTGCAACCCCACAAATGTTTGGGGGACGGGCCCTCTCTGTACTTCCCTCCCTCCACAAGCGAAATGGCTACCTTTTTAGGAGCCTTTGGACAGTGGGATGATGGTCCCTTTTTTTCCTCTCGTTACAGGCAATCAACTCCAATAGGGTTGCCTCTCCTACCATCAAACTCAAACCTTGAACTTCAGGGTGGTACCCTAAACTGCTTATATTAAATGACCCCTTGCAATCAGCCTCAGGACACCTCTTCCTCCTCTCTGGTAATGATGCATCTCCCTCTTCCCTTACTGGACCCTTCAGGTCAGGTAAGGGTCTGACAACCAGAACTCTCCTCACATGCGCTTGGTTCTAGTCGCATGTGCCCTTGGAGGCTTGGTGGAAATCTGGGGTGATACAGGTATAAGAAGGGGGCACATGATGATGCCCCAACCCCCCCCCCCAATCCCCGCTGTGCGGCCTTTACCCTGGGCTATTGCCCTCTGGGACAAGGGGATGACACCTACACCCATCCTTGTGCCCAGAGCCCCTCCCTCCGCCCCTCCACACACCTTGGCCAACTCTTTCCCAGTCAGGCACACTACTGTGTCACTATCCTGAGAGCACTCCTAATTTGTGTCAGCCTGCAACGGATCTTGGGGGAAATTGCTGCGGGATGGTGTGTACCCTGCCTCCTAGGTGACAGGTAAGAAGGCAAGCTAGTACCCTGTTCCCCTCTACCTTTCCCTCCTTGCCTCCCCAGGCAATGTCCCTTTTAATCTCGGGGTCATGCTCTTCAGACTTGTATTAGACCTTTCACCCGAGGGATCCTCGAGCCTCACTGCAGGGGTTTTGCCTCTTCAGCCCCTACCTCTCCTCCCCAAGGACATTTCACCACATCAGATTGGTCCTTCTGCCCATGGGCAAACCTCAAGTTTAGCCCTTGACTGGAATCCCCTCTGCTCTGGTGCCTCCCTTTAACTGGGCAAGGGATGCTTTCCATCAAAAACCCCAGATAGCCATCTAGGGGCTGCCTTGATCTTTCTATGGCATCCCCCTCCTCCCTAGAACTGCAATGAAGGGAGATTGTAGGGGATAGAACTCTTAACCACCATCATCACTCATGCACCTGACAGAGCCCGTTTGAGGACTTGTGGTCAAGCTCAAGGTTAGTTTCCCTGCAGAACTCTTGCTCCTGATGGAACTTACAAACCCTTAACAGGCTGGAGAGCCTGAGGCCCTAAGAGTGACACTTTCATTACATCCCCTCTTGCCTTCTGCGTTCCTTAGAGGACACAGTGGCTTCCATTTGTTTTCCCTAAGTAGGGGCTGCCTTATGCTCTCCTCCCATCTTCCCTGGGTTCTCTCTCTCTTTCCTTCTTCCACCCAGGACCTGTCCAAGCCTTACCCCTTCCAATACGCGGGGAGTCTTCACCAACAACACCCCTCCCCTCTTGGAGCAGGCATTATATACCATGTCTGCCTTGCATCTTGATGAGGTCGTTGTCTTCTCTCCTCATCAGGAACCATGTGAGATCCCTCGTAGTTGGCCCATTGCAACGGGGACCCAACACCTACATCCGCCACTAGAGATGTCAACCAAGCTGTGATATGAAGTTTGACTGCCTCTCCTTATGCAGGATAAGAGGAAAAGTGATAATATGTGGGTCATGTGCCCCCCCCCCCCAACACTCCAATTCTGGAGCTTTGGGGCATGACCCTCGGGGTGGACCTGACCCATCTATAGAGATGGCTGGCTACCCCTTCCCTAGATTCAGCATACTTCTCCCTATGCAAGTCCATGTATCAGGAGAATAGAGTACGGGGACAAGGGAGAGAAATGTGCACCTAGCCTTGAAGTTGTAAAAGCTCCTCCAGAACCCCATGATGATTATCACCACCCCATCTCAGGTCATACCTACGCCCCTTTGGTCGGGGACAACCTAACATGGGAATTCAATCATCTTTCCTCCAGGTTTTCTGTCTTCACTCCTTGGTCATGCATCACTCATGCCCTCCGCCATTTGCCATCTCTCCTGATGCTAGGATTGGTGTACCTAAGGGTTTCCTTTTTCTTACTACAACCTATTGAAGGGTCACCTCTAAAGAAGGGCCCCCCTGGGATGTCCACTTCACTCCTTAGGAGGATCTTCTTGACAGAGCATCTCTGAAGATTTTGGGCTCCAGAGACGGGCCTACTAAGGGTCTAGGCCTCATCCCAGGCCCCTCCCTCCAGGCCCTCCATTCCCATGCATCAACAGAGGAGTGGGGGTCCCCAGGTACTCCTTCCTCATTATTTTTCTTCCTATGTTATCTTCCATATGGAGGCAGGATGCCTCAGTTTATGGTGCCCCTTATCAATCCTGCCCATGGCATTTCCTGCCAGTATGCCAGTGGGGAAAGGCTGTTTGCCTACCCCCATTTGGTCAAGGGGCAATATGTTTTCCCACCCTGGTCTTGGTTAGTAACCTAATCCAATTAACCTCCCTTTGGGGATAGGGTGAGAAGGACTGCAATTATCCCACCCTTGCTTGTTGCCTGCAGTTGTAGGAGCCTGTTGCTCTGGATCATGACTGCCTTTCTCAGGAGTCGATTCTACTAGGTCAGGGAACCCTCTTATTTTAGAGGGTCTTGCTGGTGACAAGCATGCTCTTTTGCTATTATGATATAGCACATTCCCTGGTAACGAACCAGGGACTGCCCCTGTTGGAATTCTGGCTTCCTGACAGAGTGGCAAAGGACCCTTTGGCACTCTCATGCACGTCTTCTCTCGAAGAGCTTCCACTTGCTGGCATGTCTGTAGGTGTTTGTCTGGTGGCTCACTGCTTCTTCACCCAATTTTGGGTGATGTGCTATTTGTGGGTAGCCATGCTGACGGTGGATAAGGTTTTAACTCTGCCCATCTTCCACAGTATGGCTAGCAGTCACCTGATACTGAATGTATCCAAGCAGCCCTTGAAGAATAACAGTGGGTTACTTACCAGTAACTGTCCTTCTTTCAGATGGGCTGCTCGGATTCATTCAGAACCCTCCCACATCCCCGCTAATCAGAGTTAGCGACTGGTGGGGACTTGGGAGGGGCAGGGCTGCAGCCATATATATTGCCAGAGGATGGCTGGGGGCAGTGGCCACCAGCCCTGTCCTGACAGGCAAAGGCTAAAAAGTTTCTGGCCAATTGTGCGTAGCAGCACAGAACACCTGATACTGAATGAATCAGAGCAGCTCATCTCGAAGATGGACAGTTACTGGTAAGTAACCCACCGTTTATCATGTTAGAAACTGATTTAAAACTATTAGTTACTACTACTGAAGTATGCAACAACGTAAGAAGTGAGAATAGCAATGTGACCAAGCTGTTAGGTGTGATGGTGAATTTTTTCCCAGACATATACATAGCACCTATAGCATTTAGTTATGTTCAGTTTTTTAAATCAGGAAAAGTCCTACCCTTTAAAACCTCTTGTATGCTGTCAGAGAGAGATGGGTAAATATCTGTTTATACCAGTGGTTCTGTTGTGTGGACCACCCCATTGTCATTGAAAGCTTTTGCAGACTACCAGGTAAGCAAGCCATTTTAAACATTTTTTATACAGTCAGTGGCTGATGGGAATTAAACTTGTGTATCAAGGGGTATTAAAAATGAAGCTATTTCTAATAATTTATTATGCTCACTCACAAACATATTGCACTTGTCACAGTACATTTACCTGCAGTAATTATCTCACCCCACCTCACCTCCACGGATCACCTGCAGTACCTTCATGGACCACTGGTGGTCCATGGACCACGGGTTGGGAACCACTAGCTTACACAACCTTGGAGGGAAGAGTCTGTTTCATATCATCCACCTTGTATATACTGTCTCTTATGTGTTTTATGGAAAGGACCATGATGCTTCTGTGTTCTGTTGTTGAATTATGTAATTATTTAAAAGCTACAGCACAGGGAAAAGAGCCATGGACATCATCTTTGATAACACAGGTATGAATGTTGTTTGACAAACTGGCCATTGTTTCTAACAGCAAAGGCTTTTAGGATTGCCAGTTGGTATGAGAGAACTTGAGTAAAAGGTCTTCCTTTAAGCCAGAGTTCTGCTAATTGTGCTGAATGTTGCAAAAATCGAACCATATCTAATTCTTTATCAGATTTCGTTAAGAACATGCCCATGGAGAGTTGCAGCCAGTTGTGATGTGTGTTCTTTTTTGTTTCAATATTATTTACAGCTTCACCCTGAACAGTTACCTTCATTATGTGTTAATCTCTTCTACAAACAAATGCCTGGCAACAGCCCTAAGCTCTTCTGCAATGAGTAGAAGGCTTGAGAGGGTGAGCCTTGGCATATCAACAGCTCACTTTATGTAGGCCTGAGCAGGCTTACAAGAGAGGCTTCTGATTTTTTGGTACTTAGATTCTCCCTCTGTCCCCAATAGCTTATGAATTTGGAAGCCTTACATAGTACAGGGTCATAGTCTTCCCTCACTTATACCCAGATAGCTCTGAATTTCACCGTTTTATAATTTTGGTTACTTGAGCTAGGAAATAATAATACTTTGTAATAGCATATCTTCTTTGTCCACGCATCTCAAAGTGACAAACTGTCATTGTTGCTGACAGGTGAGTGAAAAAGAAAGTCTGCTGATTGCTTCTGATGAAGTGTATTAGCTGTAATGTTATGCATTAAAACACAAGAAATATTGACATTAGCTAGCATATCAAATAGCCTGTGGCCTTACCTTATCATCCAATGGGCATAGTAAGCCTCAACAACAGGGAGGGATCATGGACAGGTCACTGCTCACCACTAGAATCCTCCAGTCAGCCCCTTCTTTTGATCAAGAACTGAGCATGAAGTAGATAGGTGCTATATTATGTGCTTGATTCACAAGGTCCACCACTCTTGTTGTCTCTACTTTAGGTTTTGAAGTAAACAATGGGCCATGCCATCTTCCATTACTGAAAAGAATCCCTCCTTAAATTGGGACGACTTCCTGAAAGTTCATCATATACTTTTCCTTGACCTACATGTTAGCTGGATAAGATGTCCAGATTTTCCCATCACCCACCTAAGGGAAAATATTTATCAGTCCCAGGAGAAGTGGAATACTAATCAGAGATGCTCTGGATAGAGCCTGGTGTTCTGTGCTACCAGATCTAGGGGAAGGTGGTGAAACATCACAGATGAACAGCTGTTGTTCCTCCTAGATGTGCTGGAGCAAAGCCCTAGCATCTTTCTACCCAGTCTTAAGAGTATTGCCTCATAAAGAAACCAAAGTCAATACTTGCTTTTCAAAAACTTATGCAAAAAACCTTCTTGAAATCAGTCAAGAATTTATGCACAGCCTTTGTCCAACCTCTTAATAGTTCCTCTTATAAGCCTTCTTTGTCTTTTTCTGCACTTCCACTCTTGAGGTGTTTCCTCACACTAACAAATCCAATCATTCCTTTTTGGAGCCACTGAGTCACTTGTCTTCAAAGTTTGCTTTAAAATCCCTCTCTTTTGCTTTAATTGATGAATACTACTCTTGCCTCTCCCCTAACCTTTACTACAACCTCCTTTCTCTTTTTGGCCATTGAAGTTCAGGCATACTTCCTTCCTTCCTTTATTACTGCTTTTACATTTCAGCTTTTCTTTTCCTATTCTCTCTCTCAGTGGTTTCCCCTCTCTGTCTCTGAAAGTGTTATTGTACCATATTCAGTAAAGCTTTCTCTTTCTCACCTGCCTCACACACTACTTTGTATAACTGACTTTATATGAAAATGAATTATTCTCTGAAAGGGAAACATTTTTTTTCCCCCCACACAGTAGATAGAGATGAAATCACTAGACCTGTCACCTGGCTGCTGAGTAAATGAGCAATATTAGTGCCAGTTTCCATGGGAAAGTCATGTTTCCTGTTGATTTATAGCCAACAGTATGTTACCAATAATAAACCACAATATGAAAATTCCTGAGCTGATCATCTGACTGAAAATATTCAGAGAAACCTAAGAAAGTCAAAGTTTCACAATTAGGTCAGACACGGATGCCTGGTTTTGAAACATAGAACGTGAGCACATTCTCTTGTTTTACTGCAGAGTACACACTATGAAATTGGACCCACAGTAGTGAAACTATGGTCTTGGGAAAACACAGGTTTCACAGTCAATCTACTTGCTATGAACTGAGTGTACATCTGAGCTGTAGTTTCCTGCCCTTTGTGAATTATGCTTGATAAAAATGGCATCCAAGTGATCAAGAAACCTTTCCTTTCAAATGCAGCTTCCTAAGAAGGGCCGGCTAGAAATAAGGCTCTTATTTATTCAAGGCTTTCTTCATTTTGTTTCTGAAAGAGTGTAATATCTTCCTGAAGCAGAGCTCACAGAGGCGTTTCTAGTGGAGATATGCCAATCAACTTCAGAAAGACCTGCACATTGTGGCAGAGACTGACAATGTCTATGTCTTGAATTGTGCCAGACAACTGTTGCTCAATAAGGCATGGCTCTACTGTGCATGAAGGAAATGGAAACACTCCCCGTGGTATCTGAGGGTTGGATCAGGCTTTGACCAACCAAACTAACTACCAGAGACTTGGTTTGGAATATGACCAGTCTCTAAAGGTCAAATCTTGCTTGCTTTAATCAATTCTCTTCCATTCAAATAATAAAAATAAGTAATGAGTTTGGAAATTAATAGTAATTCTTAAATAATTCTAATGATGATGTTTATTAATGCTCCCTTTCCTACCTTGTTTCTTATAAAATAATATTGATCCAGAAATGGATTTCATGGTGAATTTATTTATCTGTTAGGTTGCTTCACCTGTGGAACAAAATTCTGCTCTCAGTTGCTCTGATATGTTTCCATCAACTTTAAGGGAGGTACTCTGCATATGCACCCCCCAGAACTGAGTTCAGGGTCTGTTCTCTAACATTTAGCAAGACAACAAACATAAAAACCACAAATATACTTGTATGAGATATGGTGGGGGATAAAATTCAAAATTTAGTTCCAGCACAGCAACACAAAACTTATTTTTTGTGAAATGGCAAATTCTCAAACAAAATGTGAAATTTTGAAAACTGAGGCTGAGATTTAGAAATATATATCCTAAAAGCCAGGTACCTAACCACATATTTGAGTACCAAAATATGGAGCCTAAGTTTCAAAGTGCTAAGGCTCCACTAAGCTCTCCTTTTGACTGCAAGAGGGGATAGCAGTTTTGAAAACTGCATCTCACATTTAGGTGTCTAATTGTGGAATTAGCAGACTAGCGTGAGGTACCCATTCTAAAAAAAAAAACAAAAAAAAACACTACTGTGTTTTGGTATCAGAAGTAACTCTCACTGAGATAAAACTGCAATCTAAGTTCCATTTATTTCTGTCTTTCAAAAGACACTATTTAGGGGTATAAAGAAGCTTATTTTTACAAAAAAAAAATCCTCATCAACCACAATAACCTTCTATTTTTTATAAAACACTGCAAATCACTTAAGATTCATTGTGAGATTAAAATGGTCCATGAATATTTCACCACTGCTATTTAAAAAGTTTGGATAAAATAAGAAGCTCTTTTTATCCCTGTACATTCAAACAAAATTCAAACTAATTTCACCTCCCCTCACTTGCCTATTTGTGTGTCTCTGCAATTCTAGGATCCAATACTGACTGGAAGCCTTATACAAATCCCACTCAAGTCAATAGGAGTGTTCCCAACTATTTCAAATGGATATTAGATGAGCCCAACAGTAAATTAAATGGCCTATTCTCAGTGCTGTGCACTGTGCTTAATAGTACGTCTTTGATGAATTGGGACCATAGATTGTTTGTTTATTTTTCTCAGTTTTGTACAATATGATTTGAACTAGACAGATGTGTGTAGGCAATTAAAAAAAGTCAGTGTCTATTTTGGGTATTAAATAAATTGTCAACAGAAAATACATTCATATGGCTGGTGAATTATGTTCAGCTACTTATTCTGTTTTGTGTCTGGCAATCTGATGTATTCCAGGACAAAGGGCACCATATTAATCAGGTGTGTGCAGAATGCCGTACCTACTGTAAAGCAAAATCAGTAAAGTTTACTCTTCATTAGATTTAAGGCATGGGAGTTGGGGGACAGGGAGAATTGCTTTCCACCACGTGTTATGTCTCATCTAACGGAAGCAAATAGTTGGTTCTCCCTGAGGAGAATTTTTAATTCATGAGACCATAGTTGTAATCTGTATTTCAGAAGGGAGGAGAAAAAGACCACCAAATGTTATATGCAGCTCACTGTCTCAGGTGATCACCTTCCAAATATTTCCCACTATTCAATTAGATGGGTGGGCTGCTTCTGAACATGGAAAATGGCATTTCCCCACCATTTCCATATTGTTGAATGCAGAATATGTTTTGTCCTTATTCAGGCCTTTGATCAGAGGAAAGTACTCTGCTAATCAACAACTTATTACTTAGGTTCACCATTCTTGTATCAGGGCCAGCATTTTTCATTTTATTCCTTAGCTTCCTATGATTCCTTTTGATTTTAGCAGTCTTAAATAAACAATGTCAGATAATTGCTCTT
This sequence comes from Podocnemis expansa, assembly GCA_007922195.1. Classification (NCBI taxonomy): domain Eukaryota; kingdom Metazoa; phylum Chordata; order Testudines; family Podocnemididae; genus Podocnemis; species Podocnemis expansa. Next base: position 24,869,100 of record ML682014.1, on the reverse strand, counting down.
GATCTATTAACTTGGCTGCGCTGACTATTAAAAACAAACCCCTTAGCATGACTTATATTCAGAATATAGCATTTGTGTAGATAAATTGGCCATTTGTTTATCACAGATACTAGTGGATAAAAGTGAGATTTTCTGCCACAAAAGCTAATGCAATAAATACATTTGTTAGTCTTTAAAAGTGCTGCAGGACTCCTTGTTTACTTAGGATAAAAGTGAGGATAATGCTAGCCAAGAAAAGATATAGGAGAGAGGTTTAGCTGGTTGCTGTACATCGCTATTTCAATTTAAATGAATTACTGAATTGTGATGACCTAGTTCCATCATATTGTTCAGAGCTCAGTTTCCAGTTTGGCTGTGCACTTGCACAGGGAATTAAGGGAGCATAAGGAGCCTCCTTATATTCCTGCTTTGACTAACTATATTACCAGACTCTACAAAGATAGTAGAACAGCAGACACTGCTAGGCTGCTACTCCCCTACCACAAAGACGGACAAGGAATGGGCAAAGACTTGGCCCTTGGTTCCAAATGTACTGGCCAGTGCAGATGAACCAGAGAAGAGTAGGGAGTAAACTGAGACAGCAAAAGGGCTGATGCAGTTTAATCCCACAACTGAAAAAAGAACTACCAGATTGTGATTAAAATATGCTCTTTTTCCTACCATGATTCTGGGGCATCACAGCCGCAAATTTACTTTTGTGTAGACTGCATTCTATGCTTGATACAGCCAATGACACCTACTAAGTTTTGTTTGGGCACTGCTGTTGCTAGTTTTCTTTCTGTTACTGACCTCTGCTGCAGTATGTAGTGAAAGCCATCAATAAGCCGTCTTTCCTTCTATATTTCTTCAGACTGCTTTGTTTTTCACCACCTTTAAAATGGAAACGAGAGTATTTTCCATTTAATGAATGGACTCATTTGTCAACATCGCACAATAATGTGCATTTTTTTGGATGGAGGCTAGAATGTGTCTCCAAATTCCATGACTGCATCACATATTTTGGTTTTGTTACAAATATTAAACAAGAGTTGTTTTCATCTTTCTTTGTATTGCTCACAGACATTTCCAGTCCGGCTTCACTCCAGATCTCATCTGATGAACTCTCACATTAAATACCTTCCAAGTCACTTGGGATCATCCAACTAGATATAATTCAATAGGGAAAGAAGTGAGACAAATCTCCCTCCCCCCTCCGCCCACCATCAGTACAAGGAACCAAGAATACTGTATTAAATATTGTAATTGACATCTCAATCCAAGAAAGTATTGAATGTGTCTCAGATACTGAATATAATATATGTGAGACTAACAGTATCTGAAACCCAATGTCTTTCAGTATTCTGAACGTTTCATTCTTTTCCCAAAAAAGGTAAAGAAATGTAAATTTTCAAAAAAAATGGAGAAAGGTTTCTATTTAAATAACAAATAATATTTCTAGAGCTGAACACTAGAGTTTGTCCAAAGGCTTGGGATGGCTCTTTTCTCCTCCCAGCAGAAAGTGCTGTATTTAGATGGAAATACAAAAACTAAAATCCTTTGCCTATAAATGGAATAATCTCAATTTGGAGATGCTGCTGAACTGACTTATTGAAATTGTAGTTCATGTGCCTCATGTACTCATTATCCCTTAAAAGAAAGGCTCAATTCAGGGAGAGAATAGGTGGTGTTTTAGGGGAGTCTTTGGCCATAGTTGTGGGAGATGTAGTCCAGAGAGGGGATTGGGGTGTCCAACTTAAAACAAAGAATGGGAACTTGAGGTAACTAACCTATAACTCCCAAGAAGAACCATAGCAGTATTTCCAAATGAAAATATTTTAGTTTTCAGGCAAAATATTTAGATTTTTATGTATTTTTGTCAGAAAACTGAAGAAATTAGAGTGTTTGTTAAAAAAAAAAAATCAAAAGCTTGATTTTTCCATCAAGAAAGACTATCTATGGGAAGTTTTCTACCTGTTTTGCTAAACATGTATTTTTTGTTATTGTTCATATGGATATACAGAAAAGGAAATCAATTAGCATTGTTGCTGTGAAGAAAACATTTTAATGTCATTTTTATTTTTGTAATACTTGCAGGATTTATACATGAAAACCTTCTATCCACTGACAAGGGCTAGTGGCAGATTCTCCAGTGTGCCTCAGCCTTAACCTTGGGGTGACCCAATCAGATGTGAGAGAGAAGATCAGTCTCAATGCCTTTTCAGGCCTTGACTTCACTGGTATAAATGCAGACAAGGATAGCAGCTGTGGGCATAGTTTCATAACATCCACTGTGAACTGGACTGTGATTACAGGCCTCACTAACAACTGTTAAGCCTGGTCTGCACTGTAAACTTGAAGCAGCATGTCTGTCACTCAGAGGTGTGAAAAATCTATGCTCCTGGTAGCTATGTTGACCTAATTCCTGTTGTAGACACTGTGGTGCTAAATTGATGGAAGAATTCGTCCATTGACCTAGCTACCACCTTTCCAGGAAGTGGATTAACTACAACAGTTGAGAAACAACTCCCATTGCTACAGTGAGTATCTACAGTGAAGTGCTGTGGTGGTGCTGCTGTAGTGGTTAAAATATACATAGCATCTTTTGTGAGTCACTGTCATTCTTTACTCTGACACAGTGCTTTTCATCTGCAGACCTCACAGGGTTCTAGTAAAGAGGGCAAGTATTACCCTTCTTTTACAGTTAGGGCAACTGAGGCATAGAGCAGGTAGTATCTGATTTGTCCAAAATTGGAGCTAAGGGCAGAACTTGGGTCTCTTGAGTCCTGACTCATATTTCAGTGGCCTCTCTGCTGGGTCAATACTAGAAATACAGCAAAATATAATATCTGCCAGAAGAAAAAATAAGCCATTAATTGCAAGCTCCTGAGATGGTGGTATCGAAAATGGAGATAAAATTATTAGGTAGATTAACTGAGCTCAGGCTAGTGCTGCTTATGAAAATCAAGCTTCAATGTTCTATTGGCACAGGAGTGGTGGTAAAATGAAATTGTAATTGGGTATAATATTTAACGCAAAAATGAATTTATTTTAAATAATGCTTCTGTTTGGCTTTTTGTCTCTGATACTAGTGCTCATTTAGAACTGAAAATAGTAAACCATACTAAAATTGGTACCTAAGGCTATGTCTACATTTGAAAGTTAGTTTGAGCTTGCAAACAGGGGACTGCAAACAGGGGAGTTTGAGAGGGAAGGAGTTGGTCCTATTGAAGTGACCTGAGGAGTGGGTGGGCGCAAGCCCACCCACTTCTAAAACCCTTCCCCCAGCCTAAGGGGAAGCGGCACAAGGCAGGGCTTCAAAAAGGTCCGGGGGACAACGAAAGAAAAAAACAGGGACGGGTGTGAAGGTTACAGGTTCAAAACAAGGGTTTCGGAAGGGGATACCGAGCAGAGAACCCCGGACAGCGCCCACTGCTCCCGAAAGGTGTCCAGGGAGCCAGCGGACGCCGCCCAGAGGAACTCTGCCCGGAGACGTGCACGGACGAGGGAGCGGAAACAGGCCCCACAGTCGCAGGCCCCTCCCTCTGCCAACCTCCTCTCCCGAGTTTTATATGTGGCTACCTTCGCGTAAGCCAAGAGGAGGTTGGCGAGGAGGTCCCGCGACTTGGTGGGGCCATGGATGGGGAGTGCATAGAGGTACAAATGTGGGGAGAAGTGCAGCCAGAACCTTAAGAGGAGGTTCTGGAGGAGCCGGAAAAGGGGCTGCAACCTGGCGCAGTCTAAATAGACATGCGCCAGGGTCTCCCTCGCACCACAAAAGGGGCAGGTGTCGGGGCGAGGGGTGAACCGCGCCAAGAACACGCCCGTGCTCACGGCTCCATGGAGGAGCCGCCAACTGATGTCCCCGGCGGGCCTTGGAGTGAGGGTGGCATACAAACTGGCCCACCGGGGTTCCTCGCCCACCACGGGTGGAATCAGTTCCCGCCACTTTGTGTCAGGGCGGGACGCTAGGGCGAGGAAATGAATGGTATGGAGCACGAGCGTGTAGAGATGTTTACGGGGCGCGGTTCGGAAAGAGACCGGCTGCAGGTCCAGCAGCCGGCTCGGGGCATGGGGCGGGGATGGCCGGGGGGGCTGATGGGGCCGAGGCCCGATCATGAGTTCTGGAGGGCCAGGGCTGAGAGGGGGGCGGGGAGTACCCTCTCGCAGGACCCGCCCGAGGTAGGCCCGAGCAGCAGGAGGCAAGGCAGCCCTCACCTCCTGGAGTAGGCGCTGGGGGGTACGAGGGGTGGAGAGCCCCATGCGCCGAGCCAGCTCATGGGGATCCACCCAGTCCCCCCGGGCATAGTCCAGGAGATCTCCGACCCGGGTGACACCTGCCATGACCAACCTCCGCCTCACGGAGGGGGCCTCCGCCACCTGCACACCAAGATGGAGGTTGTGTAGCAGGGGCTCCGCGAGGAGGTCCTCCCCCTCGGTGGGTATAACCGACCTGGAGGCTGCAAGGAGCCTCCAGGTCCGGAGGAGGTCATGGTAGAAGGCCGGCAGCTCGGAGACGTCTCGCGGAGAACGTCTCAGGTCGAGATAAAAGAGCTGCCGGTCGTATCGGAGCCCTCGGTAGCGGCGGAGGAAGGTGCGTGCCAAGTGGCTCCATGCCGGACTACCTGCACCATAAAGGAGTCTCTGCAGGGCCTGGAGGCGGAAGGTATGGACCTGGCTGCGGACGCAGCACAGGCCCTGCCCCCCTTCCTCCAGGGGGAGGCTCAGAACCCCTGCAGAGACCCAGTGCAGTCCTGGCCAGAAGAACTCCAGAATTGTCTTCTGGAGGCTGCCCAGGAAACCCGGGGGTGGGCTCAGGGTGTTGAGCCGGTGCCAGAGCATGGACAGGACGAGCTGGTTGACGACCAGTGCCCGACCCCGAAGGGAGAGGCACCGCAGCAGTCCTGTCCAGCTCCGGAGCCGGTCAGCAACCCTGCCCTCTAATTCATGCCAGTTCTCCCCCGGGGAGGGATGGGTGGCAGAAAGGTAAACGCCCAGATAGAGCAGTGGACCCACACTCCACCGGATGGCCTGAAGCGCGGGTGGGAGGGAGCCGACCGGCCACCCGGCCCCTACCATCAGGCCAGAGCTCTTGACCCAGTTGACCCGGGCGGAGGAGGCTGCCGAGTAGATGGCCTGACAAGCCTCCAACCGCACCAGGTCGCCCGGGTCCTGGACCACGAGGAGTACGTCATCGGCGTACGCCGACAAGACCAGCCGCAGCTCTGACTCAGGGAGCACCAACCCCGTCAACCTCCGACGGAGGAGACAGAGGAAGGGCTCGATGGCCAGAGCGTACAGCTGGCCCGACAGCGGACAGCCTTGACGCACTCCTCGCCCGAAGCTGACAGGCTCGGTCAGGGTCCAGTTGAGCTTGACCAGACACTCCGCGGAGGCGTACAGCACCTGGAGAAACCCCACAAAGCGGGGCCCGAAGCCAAACGCCCGCAGGGTGCCCAGGAGATACCCGTGGTCCATCCTGTCGAACGCTTTCTCCTGGTCCAGGGCCAGGAGGGCGAACGACAGACCATCCCTACACCCGAGCTCTAGGAGATCCCGGACCAGATAGAGGTTACTAAAGATGGAACGGCCCGGGACGGTGTAGGTCTGGTCAGGATGGATCACGTCCTGCAGCACGGACCCAAGGCGCAGCGAGATGGCCTTGGCTACTATTTTGTAGTCCGTGCTGAGGAGTGAGACGGGACGCCAGTTCCGAAGATCGCGGAGGTCCCCCTTCTTGGGCAGCAGGGCCAGCACCGCCCGCCGGCAAGAAAGGGGGAGCTCTCCGCTCTCCTCGGACTCGGCCCAGACGGCGGCGAGGTCCGGGCCGAGGGCGTCCCAGAACGCACGGTAGAACTCCACGGTCAGCCCGTCCATGCCCGGAGATTTGTTATTGGGCATGAGACGTAGGGCTTCCGAGAACTCGGCTAGAGTGAGAGGCAGCTCCAGCCGGTCCCGGGCACCCTCGCCGACCGTGGGAAGTTCATTCCAGAGCACCCTGCAGGCGTTAGGGTCGGTCGGATCCGGGGAGAAAAGACCGGCGTAGAAGGCCCTAGCCCTTCCACGCATCTCCACCGGATCCGTGAGGGGGGTGCCGTCCTCCGCCAAGAGGCAGGTGACGTGCTTTTTCGCCCCCCTCCATTTCTCCAGGGCATAGAAGAAGCGGGAGCCGCGATCCATCTCCCGAAGGAGCTGGATGCGGGATCGAACGAAGGCACCCCGGGCCCGAAGGTCCTCGAGGGCCCGCAGCTCCTCCCGCTTCTCCTGGTGCGCCTCGCGGAGGGATGGATCCTCAGGACTGGTGACCAGACGCCTCTCAAGCTGCAAAACCTCCCGCTCCAGCTGCTCTATCTCCGCATCCCTCCGCCGGCTGGCCCCCCGGGTGTAGTCACGGCAGAAGAGCCGGGCACGCACTTTCCCCACGTCCCACCAATGCCGCGCCGAGGGAAAGGCGGACCTCTGCCTCCTCCAGGCCAGCCAAAACTCCCGGAAGGACGCCACGAAGCCCACGTCCTCCAGCAGGCTGTTGTTGAAGTGCCAATAGGCCGGCCCCGGCCTCTCCGCCGAGAGAGAGGCCGTCACGGTCGCCAGATGGTGATCCGAGAAAGGGGCCGGCCGAATGCTGGAGGAGTGGGCCCGTGCAAGATGATGTCTGGACAGGTAAATGCGGTCCAACCGGGAGTGGCACGACCGATGGTGCCCCACCCGGACAAAGGTGAAGGTCACCCCGTCGTCTGGGTGGTGGTCGCGCCAGACGTCCACCAGGGAGTGATGGTCGATCACCTCCCTGAGGACGTCCGCGGCGGCCGGACACTGCTCGGTCCCCGTGCGGTCCCGTTCCTCAAGGGTGGTGTTAAAATCCCCGCCGAGGACCAGGCACTCTCGAGGATCCAAGGTGCCGAGGAAGGCGGCCGCCTGACGGTAGAATTGCACCCGCTCCGGGCCCGATGTCGGGGCGTAGACGTTGACCAGGTTCAACGTCAGCCCCTCCATCCGGACCCGGAGGTGCAGCAGGCGGCCCGGCACAACCTCGGCGACCCCCAGCACCTCAGGCTGCAGGCCGGGGGAGAACAGGGTGGCCACACCACCGGAGTGGGTGGCCAGATGGCTAAAGTACACCCCGTTCCCCCACTCCAGCCGCCAACTGGGCTCGGCGGCTGGATCCGTGTGGGTCTCCTGCAGGAAAACCACAGAGTACCCCCCCTCCCGAAGGAAGGAGAGCACCTGGGTCCTGCGGAGACCCCACCTGCAGCCATTGGTGTTTAGTGTTGCGAAGATGATCGGCGCCATGAGGGTGGCTGGGGGGGATCCTCGGAAGGGGCGGGAGTGCCAACGGGCTCCGTCAGGCCACGCAGCAATCCGTGACTGACCCCGTGAGTGATAAGGGAGTCACGGAAGGTGCGGGCCCTCTGGTAGTCCGTGGCATCCCGCTTCCCGGTCCCTTTACCCTCCTTCAGCAAGGCCCTCACAGCTTGGAGGACGAGATGGAAGTCCCCCCAGCGCTGCAGGGCGAGCCGCACCCGGTTCCTGGCCCCACGAGTGTCGGCCAGGAACGCGCGCAGCTCCCCCAGTGGCACCAGGGGGCCCGGGAACGGAGGTTCCCGGCCGTCCTCCGGTCGGGTCCCGGTAGTGACCCCACAGCCAGCCGGGAGTAAAAGACAGGGCGCAGAGCCCCGTCTCGGTGCCGATGTTGCGGGCACCATATCTCCCGGCTGAACCCCCAGTACAAGGAAGGGCGGCGGTGGAGGGAGGACAGCAGCCCCAGGGACAGGGGGAACCACAAATACCACCTCCCGGGACGTGGCTGGTGGCGTCGGGAGAGCCACCATCCCGGGGGTGGTAACAAAATGGGATGGGGTCAGGTCAGGAAAGGGAGGGACGACAAAGGGAGGGGTGGGGTTAGGGCCAGGAATAGAAGTGATGGGAAGAGGGGGAGGAGCGATAGTGGGAACAGGGGCCCCAGTGGTCAAGCCCCCGGGGTGCGGCTCCCCTTGACCGGGCACGGGATTTTCTACAAGGGAGTGAGGATCGGGTTCCGCACTGACGCTGGGCGCGGGTTGGTCCCCCACATCCTCAGCGTCAGATACGGGGGAGTAGACAAGTGAGGGTAAGGGCAGCTGTCCCCCCAGGGACAATACCCCGGGACCCGGCTGCTCGGTGCCAGCCATAGCCTCAAGAGGTTCGGCGGCCACTGCTGAGTTAGATGGAGCAGCCGGGCAGGTGAAGCAACCCGGGGGTGTCCCCGGGATAGGAGTGGGGACAGCAGATAGAGGTTGGGATTCAGGTGGGATCTGGGATAAAGGAGGGGGTGGCGAAACGTTAATGCCACCCAGATCGAGGCCCGCTGGCAGAGGGTCGTCCTCCCTTGCGGCTGCCAAGGTCAGACCCAGGGCCTCGATCTCTGCGTAGATGGAGCCTAAGCCCCCCTCTGCCTCAGCCGGAGATGTTACATGAGATTCCAGGGGGGCAGAAGTGGCTCCATCCGCAGCCTCCCCAGGAGAGGGATCAACGGGGGCCTCCTGGGAGGGGGCGGTGCTGCTCCCCTCCTCTACTGCTTCCATTTCCTCTGCCGGGGCCTCCTGCTGGACCTCCCCAGAGGGCGCAGCAAGCGGCTCACCAGTAACAGGGTCACCCTCAGCCCCCCGCCAAGACTTCCGGGGGGCCTCCTCCCCATCTGGTACGCTGGGGAGGGACAGAGCCTTCTTTCTCTTGCTGCGCGTCCTCTGGGGGAGAACTTGGCCCTCTAAGATGGTGTCTGAGGGCCGTCCAGCAGGGGCGGGAACAGGCGGCAAGGGCAAAGGGTCGTGGGGAGAAGGAACCGGGGGAGGGACATCAAGGGGACGGGAACCCTCCCCCTGGGGTGCGCCCTCTCCCGTGTCTGGGGCCTCCACCACGGCCGCTGCTCTCTCCTCTCTGGGCCCCGTCCCAGATAGTGCAGTGGAAGAGGCGACGGGGCCCAGCCGCTCCTCCGGGCATGGTGGGGCTGTCAACCCCACGTCCCGAGAGGCAGCGGCAGCTGTGTCCCTCGATGGAGGAGAGGCAGCTTGAGTGGCCGGGTGGGCTGGGTCGCCGGCGGTGGTGTGGCCGGCGCCCGTATCAGCTCCGGGGGGCCCAGTTGCTCCCTCGTCATGCTGGGCCAAGGGGCAGTCCCTCCGGACATGCCCCGTGGCCCTACAGAGGAAGCACCGGGCCTCCCCCGAAGAATAAAAAATCTTGTAATGGGCCCCTTGATGGGGCACCATGAAGGACCCCTCCAGTGCCACCCCGTCACGCGCCCCCGCCGGCGGCAGTTGGATCTGCACCTGCCGGCGGAAGGACAGAACGTGACGGAGGGCGGGGTCCTTACAGCCCAGTGGGAGAGGGCTAATGATGGATATCGGCTTCCCCAGGGCGGAGAGGAGGGGAAGCAGCGCAGCATTGGGGAGGAAGGGAGGAACGGAGGTGAGGACCACCCGTACGCCCAGGTCCTCCAGGGGCTCCACCGGCACGTGGACGCCCCCCACCGCCAAGCCCCTGACCACCGCCTCCTGTGCGGCGGCCTCCGATGCCAGGAAGAATACCATCTTCCCGAACATCTTGGAGGCCGCCACAATGGCCGAGGGCCCCACCACCCTCGCCATCGCCCGCACGTACGTTTCGACGTGGGGCGAGGCAGCCACCAGGAGGCAACGGACCCCGTGCCTCCTGGTCAAGGAGGGGAAGGGGCCCCGGCCCCCCGAGGTCGAATTCGAGGAGGCGGTGCGGGCTGATGTTGTGGCGGTGGGTGGAGAGGTGGCAGCCGCCTGGGCGTACGTTCTGGGGGCAGAAAGACCCCCAGAACTGGTGGAGGGAATGGCAGGGGAAGAAGGGGCCGCAGCCGGTGGTGGGGCTGCAGGAGCAGCGGGGCCCTTGCTCGCCTTTTTCCCCTTGCTTTTCTTCCCGGCTGAGGGGGTTGGGGCGGCAGTAGCGGAGGCCCCTCCCGTGCCCGCTGCCTCAGGTGCCCTAGTGGCGGCACCAGAGGTGGAAGGAGTGGCAGCAGTGGTCAAGGGGACAGCCGCAGGGAGAGAGGGGGGAGCAGGCTCTGGGAGAGGTTCAGAGGGAGCAGGGGAGGTCTCCATGTTCTCGGAGTGGCAAGAACAGGAGGGGATACCTGGGGGGGGTAGACTGGGGTAAGGAGCAAAATGGGTGGGTGGGGGGACCAGGTAATGGGAAAAGGGTGGGGGAGGGGTGGATTTTATGGGAGTTATGGGGTGGCAACCTCTCCTCCCTGCTAGGCTGCAGGCAAGGGAGGAGGGTGCCAGGGAGGGAAGGACAAGGGGCTTGTCTGGGTCAGTCAGAGCCGGCTCCTCCGGCTGCACTGGGTGGGGTGGGAAGCACAATTATATCAGGGGAGTGCAGTGCACGGGGGGGGGGGGTAACAAAAAAGAAATTAACGCTCTATGAA
>ML682014.1:24810840-24858601 GCA_007922195.1 Podocnemis expansa | reverse complement strand
AAAAAAAAAAACAATAGGGACTGAAGGGTGGGGCAAGGGAAACAAAGGAAGAACAAAACCTCAGGGCTGGGGTGGGGCAGGGAAGGAAACCAAACTCTGGGCTTCAGGGAGGGGTCTGTGAGGGGTAGGGGAGGGGTAGGGAGCACTGAGCCAGCTGGAGGGCAAGGAAAAGGGTGGGAGGCCCTCCAGCCACTGGGGGTGAGGGGGAAAAAGGAAAAAAAGGGGAGGGGGCTAAACTGTAGGAAGGGGAGACTGCTACTGCTGAGGGAGAGGTGGTTCTATAGTCCCTGCTGCTGAGAAAAAAAGTCCAAAGATGTTGAATTGGTGGAAGCCTGCTGCCTTCTTGGTGGTGAGAGGGGAGGCCAGGGAAGCAGCAGCTGGGGGTGGTAATGGTGGTAACTAAGTCTAGAGTCTCTTGATAGCTCACCCCCAGCTGCAAACAGCAGAGTCTCAGTCTTTGGAGGCCTCCCCTCAGTGGTGGTGGTAGTCTCTTCTCCTTGGAGAGGCAGCAGGCTCCAGCTGTAGTAGCAGCAGCAGCAGGGACTGGCTGGCTGGCTGGCAGGAGAGCTGGTCTTTTCCAGGTGCTTTTGGTGGATCTTTGTCGTCTTCTTCTCTGGCTCTCCCCCCCCCTCCCCACAGAGCAGGGGAGTGGGAGGGAGAGAGGCCAGCCAGCCACAGCAGCAGCAGCAGCAGCAGGAGCAGGAGCAGGAGCAGGAGCAGGGGAGGAGGGAGCAGGAACAGCAGTAGAGGTGGTGATAGTGGTGGGATAGCAGGAGCAGGTTCAGGAGCTGGTCAAGCGGAGCACCTTCCCCTTTGCCTTCCTCTGAGGAGGACTGCAGACAGGGGTGTCTGGGAGGGAAGGAGATGGTGCCAGGTGCGTCCAAGGTGATTGCTGTTAGTTGTGGGACTGTGCTTGTGTGATTGGGTGGGGGCTGTTTGCACCATTGTTCCCTGATCACCTTTAATCACCAGCCTCTAGCAGCCTTGTGACTAGCAAGGGGCAAGGGCTGACCTAGGCAGAGAAGGCCTTAATAGCCACTGCTTGAGCGACCAGTGAGCTTGCAAACAGGGGACTGCAAACAGGGGAGTTTGGGGAGGAGTTTGGTGAAGCCAAGATGGTGAAGAGGAGCCGCACTGCTTGTGCCAGTGCCCCTTCTGTTTCCTTTACTTTGGTTTGTAGCCAGACAGACTGTCTGACCATGGATATCTCCACCCAGGTCCTGGTGTGGATTTGCAGGGACTGTGGCCTTCATTTTCCTGCCGCTGATGATCAGGCTAGGGAGATGAGCCTACTTGATAGGTGCCTTCTGGTGGCATCTCGCCGGAAACAGGTAGAGTTACAGGGGAAGGTGTCATGTCTCAGGGGTATCTATGCCCTGGAAAAGTTCCTTGACAGTGTCAACGATGAGACCTGCAAGGAGTAGCCAAGGGCTACTGCCACAGATCTGGAAACGGATGGGATGCCTATGGCAGAGGGAGGACAGTGGCAGCTGATCACCTCTGGCAGTAGACAGTGCTCCACGCCTGCTCACATCCCACCATCCATTTTGGTGAGGAACCATTGTGTGGCACTAGAGACAATGCAGGAGGTAGAGGAGATCACAGCCATCTCACCTAAGAGGAAACGTAGGGTTGTGGTGATTGGGGACTCACTCCTGAGAGGAATGGAGGCACCCATCTGTCAGCCTGACAAGGCCTCTTGGGAGGTATGCTGCCTACCAGGTGCCCGTATCCAAAACGTTATGGAGGGATTGTCAAAAATCATTGGCCCCTCAGACTACTACCTCATGCTTCTTATCCATGTGGGTACCAATGATACTGCGAGAGGTGATCCTCAGCGGATCAAAGGTGACTTCAAGGCTCTGGGAGCGAGGGTGAAGGAGTTTGGAGCACAGGGGTGTTCTCCTCGATCCTTCCAGTCAAGGCTAGAGGCCTCAGGAGAGACAGGTGCATCCTAGAGGTGAATGCCTGGCTGTGAAGATGGTGTGGTCAGGAGGTATTTGGCTTCCTTGACCATGGAGTACTGTTTCAGGAAGGAGGATTGATAGGCAGAGATGGCCTTCATCTGTCCAGGAAGGGGAAGAGCATATTTGGGCACAGACTGCCTGACCTAGTGAGGAAGGCTTTAAACTAGGTTCAAAGGGGGAAGGAGACCAAAGCCCACAGGTAAGTGAGAATATGGGAGATCTTTGGAAAGGGATGGAACTTGGGGGTTGCTGGGACTGTAACACCAGGAATAAAAGAGAAGATCATTGGAACATGGGGGGGGGGAATCAAATAATTGTCTTAAATGTTCCACTGAAGCCGCAGTACGTGAGGAGAGTGGGAGAGGACAACTCCTAGAAAAAATGCAAGGAGGTATATGTAATCGAATTGGAAATCAAAATGACAAAGTAGGGAAATTGGCCAGGTATCTTAGGTGCCTATACACTAATGCGAGGAGTCTGGGGAAATAAGCAGGAAGAATTGGTAGTACTAGCGCAGACAAGGAACTATGATATCAGTGGAATAACAGAGACGTGGTTGGATAGTCTGCATGACTGGAGCTCTGCCATGGATGGGTATAAACTGTTCAGGAAAGACAGGCAGGGAAGAAGAAGGGGAGGAGTAGCACTATATGTAAAAGAGCTCTATGACTGCTCAGAGTTCCATTATGGAAGTGGAAGCGTGCCAGTAGAAAGTCTGTGGGTTACATTGAGAGGGGAAAGGAACATGGGGGATGTTGTGGTGGGTGTCTACTATAGACCACCAGACCAGAAGCAGGAGGTAGATGAGGTGTTCTATGGACAACTAGCGGAAGCTTCTAGATAACAGGCCCTGGTGCTCATGGGGGACTTCAATTACCCTGACATCTACTGGGAGGCCAATACAGCAGTGCATGGGCAATCCAGGAAGTTTTTAGAGTGTTGGGGACAACTTTCCGGTACAAATGCTGGAGGAACCAACTAGGGGCCTTGCACCTCTTGACCTGCTGCTCACAAACAGGGAAGAGTTGATCAGGGAGGTAGAAGTAAATGGCAAGCTAGGCAGTAGTGACCATGACATGGTTGAGTTCAGGATGCTGATTAAAGGAAGGAAGGAAAGAAGCAAAACAAAAACCCTGGCCTTCAAAAAAGCAGACTTTGGCTCCCTCAGGGAACTGATGGGCAGGATCCCTTGGGAAGCTAATCTGAAAGGGAAAGGAGTCCAAGAGAGTTGGTTATATTTTAAAGAAACCCTGCTAAGGGCACAGGAAGTTGCTGTTCCAATTAGGAGAAAGAAAACCAAACATGTGAGGCAGCCAGAATGGCTTAGCAGAGAACTCTGCTCTGAGCTTAAACATAAAAAGGAAGCTTAGAGGAAGTGGAAGCTTGGTCAGATGACCAAGGAGGCATATAAAGATATTGCTAGGGACTCCAGGGATAAAATCAGAAAGGCCAAAGGACAAAAGGAGTTGCGGCTAGCAAGGGATGTAAGGGATAACAAGAAGGGGTTCTACAAGTATGTTAATAACAGGAAGACGATCAGGGATGGTGTAGGTCCCTTGCTGAATGGGGCAGGCATCCTCATGACAGAGGATGAGGGAAAAGCTGAAGTGCTCAATGCTTTTTTTTTTTTTTTTTTTTGCTTCAGTTTTCACAGGCAGGGTCAGCTTTCAGCTCATTACCATGGGTATGGCAGTTTGGAGAGAAGAAGAGGCCCTTGGTGACAGAAGGTCAGGTTAGGGACTGCTTAAAGAAGCTGGATGTGCAGCTGGAGGAGCAGCACCTCTGTCCATTATCTTTCAAAACTCATGGAGAATGGGGGAGGTGCCAGAGGATTGGAAAAAAGCAAATATAGTACCTATTTTCAAGAAAGGGAAGAAGGAGGATCTGGGGAATTACAGACCTGTCAGCCTCACCTCAATCCTTGGAAAAATTATGGAGCAGGTTCTCAAAGAATCCATCCTCACACACTTAGAGGAAAATAAAGTGATCAGGAACAGTCAGCATGGATTTACCAAGGGTAAATCATGCCTGACCAATCTCATTTCCTTCTATGAGCAGATGACTGGTTTTCTGGATGCAGGAAGATCCGTTGATGTGATATACCTTGATTTTTAGCAAGGCTTTTGATACAGTTTCCCACAGCATTTTCATTGGCAAATTAAGGAAGAATGGGTTGGATAGGTGGACTATAGGGTGGATAGAAAACTGGCTAGATCAACGGTTTCAGCGTGTAGGAATCAATGGTTCCATCTCCAGCTGGCAGCCAGTCACAAGTGGTGTGCCCCAGGGGTCAGTCCTGGGGCTGGTTCTGTTCAACATTTTCATCAATGATCTGGATGATGGAATAGACTGCACTTTCAGTAAGTTCATGGATGACACCAAGCTGGGGGAACCAGTAGACACATTGGAGGGCAAGGACAGGATTCAGGAAGACCTAGAGAAATTGGAACAGTGGGCCAATAGAAATCTTATGAGCTTCAATAAGGACAAGTGTAAAATCCTACTCTTGGGACGGAAAAACCCCATGCCCTGCTACAGGCTGGGAAACATTCAGCTAAGTAGCAGCAATGTAGAAAAGGACCTGGCGGTCATGGTGGATGGGAAGCTGGATATGAGTCAGCAGTGTGCTCTAGCGGCCAAAAAGGCCAATGGCATACTGGGCTGCATCAAAAGAAGTGTTACCAGCAGATCAAGGGATGTGATCATTCCCCTCTATTCTGCACTGGTGAGGCCACATCTAGAATACTGTGTTCGGTTTTGGGCTCCCCACTACAAAAAGGACAGGGACATGCTAGAGGGAGTTCAGAGGAGGGGAACCAAAATGATTAAAGGGCTATAGCACAAGCCCTATGAGGAAAGACTGGAAGCATTAGGCTTATTTAGTCTGCAGAAGAGAAGATTGAGGGGGGATTTGATAGCAACCTTCAACTACTTGAAGGGATGCTCCAAGGAAGACGGAGCTCGACTATTCTTGGTAGTAACAGAGGACAGAACGAGGAGCAATGGTCTCAAGTTACAATTAGGGAGGTTGAGGCTGGATATTACAAAAAAAACTTTTTTACTAGGCGAGTGGTAAAGCATTGGAATGAGCTGCCTAGGGAGGTGGTGGAGTCTCCATCTTTGGAGGTGTTTTAGGCCCGTCTGGACAAAACCATGATTGGGATGGTTTAGTGGGAGTGGTCCTGCCTCTGGCAGGGGGTTGGACTAGATGACCTATGAGGTCCCTTCCAACCCAATGATTCTATGATTCTATGAATTAAGGAGGCTTAATCTGAGCTAACTTTTTACCTGTCTACACTAGGCTTTCCTTAGTTTGAACTAAGGAATTCCTTAGTTTGAACCAGTAAAACCTTCCAGTTAGTTCGAACTAAATCATTAGTTTGATCATTAGTTCAAACTAAGGACAATGTAGACCCAGGACTGACCCTTATTTTGAACTAAATAAGTTTGATCTAAGGGCAGTTAGTTCTAATTAGCAAAGTGGACTAATTAGAACTAATGTTAGGTTGAATTAGTCCGTGTTGTTAATTTGAACTAATAAGTTCGAGGTTAGTTCGAACTTACCTCTAATTTATTAGTTCAAATTAACAAATTCAAATGAACTTTTCCTAATGTAGACATAGCCAAAGAGAGTAGACAACTGGATACAAAAACTACCATTAGTAGAAAATCCACATGGTGCTAGTAGAGAATTACGTTCATAAAACAGAAGTTTCACTAATAGGATTTTCCTGTTCCTTGTGCAATATCTTTTCAGTTGTAAGTTGACAAAAGAGCTTTCAAGATTCTGAGCTATGGTTCTTATGAGAAATGCCTCTGTCAAGTGAGGAAAAAATATATATTGGAAAAAAAAAGGCATGTCAGGTGCTAATAATTATTGCATCTTAAATATTTATAAATTCACAGGCTACTAAAAAAATGTATTACTTAGACTGGCAGACTGTGATGTTGAAAATGATACTCCTGGCTTTTTTTTTTTTTTTTTTTTTTTTTGCTGCCCAAGGCTTTGTTATAAATGATAGCTCTGAACTCAGAAAAATCTCTGAGTCAACTCAAGATCAATCAAGTCATAAATAAATTAGAAATATAATTTAGGTTCTCAGACATGTCAGAAAGCCTATCTATAACAGAACTTCTAAGAGTTTTTGCCATGTATGTGGTATTTTGCATAAATAATTGTGCTTTTTTATTTTAATTTTTGTTTAATTTTTTTGTGCCATCATTATAGTAAGCATATAAAACTTCCAGAGGGATATCCGTGTTAGTCTTTGCAGGGCAAAAATAACAAGAGTCCTGTGGCACCTTAAAGACTGACAGATTTTTCAGGCATACGCTTTCATGGTCTCAAACCCACCTCACGAATTGGGTTTGAGCCCACGAAAGCTTATGCCTGGAGAAATCTGTCAGTCTTTAAGGTGCCACAGGACTTTCATTGAGTAAGCCTATACTCATTTATCTATTTCATCAGTTCTCTGCTATTACATTCTCCAGCATTTCAGTGTTTGAAATTTGCTGGAGTGCAGCTGTCTACCTTGACAAAAATTACAATAACCTGCACCATCCATCTGAAGTGGAGGTCATGCAAAGGGAAGCAGAAATACTGTCACACACCTCTGCCTTTTTCTTTGCTTGTGGGATAGAATCCTGACCTTGGTGATACAGGTGGAAATCAAGAATAAGTTCATATAACAGACAAAAATAGGCCTTCTTTGCATTCATTGTGAGTCCTTAGGAATGCTGAGTAGTCCCAATTACATTTGTTAAGGAACAATGACTGGTATATCAATTCAGTTATTTCAATCATACTGCCTATGCCACACACCTCTGCAAATTGCAGAATAGGGTGACTTCTGAAGACATTCCTCCTAGGGTCAAAGAAATGTTTTGATGTGTCCTCAGGAATGAAGACGAATGTGCCTTTATATTGACTGTGTTGCATCCATTCAATTATTGAGCCTTTTAAAAAGTCATTGTATCAAATACCCATGACAAAAAGTCCTCTGTTCTTTGCAAATAGCTTTTACTTCAGACCTGAGAAACTCATTACACTGAATAAATGTCTAAGGTGATATGTATCCATAAAAAGTAATATGTAAGGTATTTACAGACAGCTCATAATTTGTTTAGAATTGTATGTACAGGTAATATATAAGGAATTATTGACATTGAAAATATGCTTTATAAACTTGGAGTAAAAAATTGTCACCGAGGGATAATAATTCTTGGTAATGTCCCATTCAGGGAGAAAGGAATTGTCACCCCATTCTGTTTAGCAGTGATACTATGCAAGGCTCCATTGTTTAATCTTGCTCAGTCCATTGTCTTTCAAGGAAAAAACACTGGAAACAACTGACTATAATGAAACCTCTTGAAGTCTAAAAAAATGAACATCGCATCAAGACAAGGGTTCAGCCTGTCTTTGAATGTGAAATGCAATGTCTACATTCTGAGCAAATGCAAGCCACAAAACTTCATATCCAGAGGTCTCGCCATCTGACCACTATATTTAACTTGAGATATGCTGAACAGATCCACAGAATCACTTCAGAAAAACTGTTGTACCACTTAATGCACCTCACTTTCTTCAGAAGGGACCCCACCTCATATAAAAAATCATCACTTTGGGAAATAGGAAATTTACTTGGAAATCATTTAGAAACCCAAAGCTTCAAATAAAAACAAACTGAAGACAGCTATCCAACACAAAATGAAAAAGTATTACCAAGTACAAGTTCAGAACCCTCAGAAAACCACAATGGTGCTGGAAGCCACCACATGGACCCGCATGTCTCCTCAATATCATCAGTTTATCAAGAGTGCCCTGAACCAGAGCTGAATTGTCTGCATTTTCCAAAAGAATGAACTTCAGCCTCACCACAAAATCTGATACCATACTAACAAGGATAATTAGAAGAATTCTTCCACAAGCTACCTCTCAAAGAATTCTTTCACACCAATTAGTATATGATGCAACTAGTGTATTCCCCAAGGGAAAAGAAATCACCTGACTGGATATTGAAGGGATGCTCTAAGGAAGATGGAGCTCGACTGTTCTCGGTAATAACAGAGGACAGAACGAGGAGCAATGGTCTCAAGTTGCAGTTAGGGAGGCCAAGGCTGGATATTAGAAAAAACTTTTTTACTAGGTGAGTGGTGAAGTCTTGGCATGAGCTGCCAAGGGAGGTGGTGAAATCTCCATCTTTGGAGGTGTTTAAGGCTCGGCTGGACAAAACCATGATTGGGATGGTTTAGTGGGAGTGGTCCTGCCTCTGGCAGGGGGTTGGACTAGATGACCTATGAGGTCCCTTCCAACCCTGTGATTCCATGATATCCCACAGCAGATGAAATCAGGCATTTTAGAAAAACACTGACTGTGAAATCCTTAACAAACATCACATCAAACACAATCTCTCTGCTGCTGAGAGGACAGCTATACAGTCTCTGAAATCCAACCACCAAATAGTGAGCAAACAAGCACACAAAGGTGATGTCATTCTAGTTCTCAGTTGAGATGACTATATTAAAGAGTGCCTTGCATCTTGTCAATTTTAAAATAGATAGCTGTGTTAGAGCCTGTAAACTGCTCTGATTTGCTGTTACTTTATGACCTGATCCTATGTTTTACACCCCCTTCCATTTAGTTTCATTCCTTTCTGTAAGTTCACCCATCTTCGAAGCATCTGAGGAAGTGGGATCTTCTCCCACGAAAGCTCATGCAAAAAATAAATCTGTTAGTCTTCAAGTGCCACACAACTCCTTGTTGTTGTTTTTTATATTAAAGAGGCCAACCAAAAACTGACACCACCTAGTGTTAAAAGCTCTTCAATGAAGCCACACCACAATTTATGCAAGAATTAAAAGATATTATTAAATCCCTCCACAAACAATTTCAAGAGAAACTTGGCAGCCTCATCCCCATTAGCCCACCTATGGGGCCTTCTACATGCTTTGTAAGATACATACTCTTATTGAAGAAATATCACAACTCCTGGAAACCATTCTCACAACAGTCACCACACTAAGAGCCAGTTTCCTCCATGACATGTCCAACTTCCTTCAGAAAGTCTGCAACATTAGTAAACTCCATCAGAACACTATCCTGCCATCAAGGATATCACCTCCCTGTATACCAAGATCCCTCACAATGAAGGCATCACTTTCTACCTCAAATATTTACAAGCCAGTGAACAGTCCTCAGGTATCCATCACAAAGCTATTGCCAAACTCATCCATTTCATCCTCATCCATATGAACTTTACATTCAACAACAAACACTTGTTCAAATCTTGGTAACAGCAATGGGTACTAGGATGACTCCCCAATATACTAACCTATTAATGGGCCACTTTGAAGAAGAATTCCTGGACAAATGCACCTTTAAAACAAATGACATGCCAAAGGTACAGCTGATGAGATTTTCTTCCTCTGGAAAGACTAAAATTCCTTCATCTATTTCCATCATAACTTAAGCAATTATCACCCATCTATTAAATTCTTTGGGTATGTCTACATTGGAACCTTAGGTTGACTTAACCTGCCTTAAATTGACCTAAGGAACTCCCTGGCTAAATTTAGAATACATTGAGCAGTTGCTTAAGTAAATTTAATAACATCTTCCTGGAAGGTCAACTTAAATGCTAAGTCAACTTAAAACCGGCCAGCAGCAGGCGGCAATGGCAGGTACAGCATCTGGTTCTATCTCACTTGCTGGCAGCAGCAGGGGCTGATTCCCCTCCTCCTCCGAAGCTGGATTGGGCCCCTGGAGCTGGATTGGGCCCAGGGGCATGGCCTGGGCTAGGGCCCAGGGCTAGGTCTACACTAGGGGGCTCTTTTAAGTCAACTTAAAGTTGACCTTGTTAAGTCAACTTAAAAGAACCCTCTTGTGTAGACATAGCCTTTCTTGAACAATCCCAAATTAAGATCAACTTCCTGGGCACCATGATCAGCTTGAACAATGTAATACAGATAGCTATATATAAGAAACACACATCACCACATCTACCTTCACAGGTTCAATAATCACTGCAAACACACCAAGAAATCCATAAAATACAGTCAGGCACTTGGATACCACAGAATATGCTCCAGGAAAATTCTGTGATATACAATTTAACATGCTTAAAAACTCCTCCGCCAGACGAGAAAACTTCACCAGAGAAGTAGACCACATTATGCAATGGGCCTCAACCTCAGAGCATTTGGTGTGCTGATGAAAATCAAACTATTCTAAAGAAACAGTAATTACTTTCCTTTTACCATTTTTCTTCTTCAAACAAGGAGACAAAGAACAATTTTCTTTTGCAAAGTATTTCAGTGTTGATCTGTTGTCTTGTTCCAAAGGGGCAGTCTTGTTAGTCTAGTTCAGTAAAACAAACAAGGAATCCTGTGGCACTTAAAGACGAACAAATTGATTTATTTCAGGGGTGGCCAAACTTATGGAACTCAAGAGACACACAATTTGTTTGTTAAAACTTTGAGAGCCTCACTGAGGCCTATAGCCATATACTTTTACCTACTCCAAAATTACTAAGTTTAAAATTCATTGCACACTTTAATTTTATTGTAAAAAGAGGACAAATATCAATCCTACTGATGTCAGATTCTAATAATTACTTAAGGTTACCATGAAAGTTAGGCCTATACTGTAAAAACTTAGCTGCTGCTTGATGTAGAAGACTGCAGGCTAGTGGCAAGTTTTTTAAAATCCTGACCATGCTGCACTTCTCCCCACTGTCCCGACCTCCTCCTGAACTCCTAGGCGGGGGCTGCTTTCCTAAGTTGATTTGCTGATGTTCTTCCAGGAGCCACACTTTTTCATTTGGGAGCCACATGTGGCGCCCGAGCCGCAGTTTGGACATGTCTAATTTTTTTCATAAGCTTTCATGGGAGAAAATTCCACTTAGTCAGATGCTTCAAAGTTCTCCTATGGAAGTTCATGCAATAAATCAATTTGTTAGTCTTTAAGTGCCACAGAACTCCTTTCTTGTTTATCTGTCTTCTGGTTGACAAATAACAAACACTTGAAGACAGGGTAACTTCACTCACATGCACAGTCCCAGAGAAGTAACTGACTCTTCAGTAATAAGCAAGATGAAACATTTCCAGGATCATGAGCTATATTTCCATTTCTTCATTCCTTTTGAACTGCTAATCCTGAGTTAGTATTTATTTGCATCATGCTGTAAATGCTTTTGACTAGAGCTCTGTTTATTTTACATGGTAATAATGCATTATATAGAGTCTGCTCATGTCATTCTCTATATAATATTGTAAAATCATAAAGCTAACAAACAAACTCCAACAAAGCTAAACTCAGGGCAGCATCAGTCAAGAAGGGTGGTTCACCATATTGGAGTTGAACATAATTAAAACAGAAAGGTTTGTGCAAAGTGTTGTGGTCTAATCATTTTAAAAAGAAAAAGCTAGACTAGAACCCCAGCACCTGCCTGCAAGCACATTCCAAGCCCAAGGACTGTCACAGAGAAGACTTAAGGAACGTCTCTACTGACAGTGGCTAAGTTGCCACCATTAGATTGATTTTTCTGGATTGACTGACTGAGTAGTCAGTTAAGACAAGCTCAATTAATCTGGAAATCAACTTAATAAAACTACCCTCTTACATGGCATAGCGCTGCATTGACAGAACACATTTCCCATTTGCTAATACAGTGAAGACGCTGCATTAAAGGGGAGTCAGGAAGTGGGTGGGAGTTAAACAAGCTACACAGAATAGCTTATATAACTCCCCTTGACTGCTGTTGAATTTTCTCGACAGTGTAGATCAGGTTGTAGTCTCAACTTCTGCTGTTCTAAGGCATAAGAATGACACTTGAAAAAGGAAACAGTAACAGTTAAGAAGACCAAAGATGTTTTCAAAAGGGTCTGACAATATCCTATAACTACACAGTAAACACAGATATTGAAATCATCCTGTAATGATGAAAAGCCACTGAGGATGTGTAGATTACCCACTGCTGTGTTTGAGCCATGGGTTATTGCTTAGTGCTTGCCATTATGAACCATTTTAACTATCCAAGTATTTTCAGATGTAAATCTTATTTTTAATCCTAACTCAAAACAAGATGCACCCTTTTTTTAAGAACTCAGTCCTTGAAGCCATGGTGGGATAATGCAGCCTAGCTAAGATTACCACCTATACCACGGCATAATGCATCAGTCACAGAATTAAAAACTCAGTCAAATATTAGCCTCAGAAATGACATTAAGGAAACCATGGTATGAGAAAGAAAGGGATTTCTAATACAAGTCTACTAGCCTAGTCTTTCTTCAGACAGTAGGTAATTGATAACATAAATATGTCTATTTTTGCTGTGCATTGAAGGTTTTTGAAATTAACTGCTGCCTAAATCTGCAAGCCAGACTTATGAGGAAGTTTCTAAGCAGACTGTGCACAGTATAAGAGAGAGGCAGGTGGCATGGATTAGTTTGTGCAGCAGAGATTTTTTGGCTTGATCCTGCAAGGAGAACTGTATGTGTATCTCACTGATGTCAGTGCCATTTTCTACATGTTCATTGTATGAATCTATATGCAGAATCTGGCCATCAGTCAGCAAGTTTTATTCAAGAATGTCTTATTTCAGGCTTCAGGTGAAATATTTAAAACAAAAGAAACACTTCTGTTCTGAGGTGTGACCTGTCCATGCTTAGGGTAGCTACCTGAAAATGCCAAGATCAGAGCAGACTGCAAAAAGGAGAGGAGATGCTTCCAGTACCAGTGGGTGACACTAGAGTCTGGCTTCCCAACCATTTACAAACAATGCTTCTGATGCCCTACTAGTTATCAAGAAACTAACACAAAAATATACTCAGATGCTGCCTGTACTGCAGTTCAGCCTCTGGCTCCCAATCAGCTAGAGGGTTTAGTAAAGAGATAATTTACTTCAAACTCCATGCTCTTTACCAAAAGTACTCTCCTGACTCCCAAAGGATCAGCACATTACCAGATCAATATCAGTTTGGCTCTTACCCAAAATATCATGCTGTCAGCCAATCCTTTAGTAACTACAACTAAAGGCTTATGATAAAAAGGAAAGAAACAAACTATTAGAGAACTGTTAAAGAATTAAAGCAATCACATACATACAAATGATTTGAAAATTCATATACATAAGGTTGTCAGTTGATTTTGAAGTTTGCAAGCTTGTATAGTTCCTCTTGTGTACATCAAGTGCCTGAATGGGTCTCAGTCCTTTGATTCACGGGTTCAGTTGTAGACAAATAAATCCAGATGTAGGCGAAGTCTGTAGACTGTAGCCTCAAAGACAAGATGGAAGTTGCCTTTTTATGTCTCTTTGCCTTTTCTATAATGCCCCTGGCAATTTACAGGAATACGATTTCATTAGGTCTCTCCCTGGGCCCTTTGTACCAAAGAGTTTTCTTAATGGGCCATTAAACAGGCTATTGCTGTAGCCATCCAGTCTGCGGTGTGGCCCAGTAACACAACACAAGTTGAAATGGAGATGCAGCAAGGTGATCAAACATATACCTAACTTCTGATACAGGTATGACAGATACACATAAACAATATCATCATACTTAGCAAATTATAATCTTTATAATGGTACCTGACATAGCCTATCTCATATGGGTACTTGTAATTTTGAAATATTGATGTTAAACGATAGAAATGGTCCCTGATCCATCCAGCGTCACATGAGGCCCATCATGTTATTTTCTGTTAACTTCCTCATCATATTGTCATCTTGCAGCACTGAGCTGCATCAGACTTTTCTGTTTTACAGAGAGAGCCTCTATCTCAGTGCCTCAGCTTTTTCCAGAACTCTGTTTTGTATGCTAAGGGGAATTTAAACCAGATTTCAGCCACTAATTAATGTGTGTGTGGAGTGATCTCCAAAGTGTATTTTGTATGTTGCTGGCTTTAGGGAAATTTGGGAAAACAGAAAAACTAGCAACCGTGATTTTTTTTTCCCTCCCGCATGCACATTGCAGATTCACTGCCCTGTGTCTGTCTCAGCAGTAGTATTGTGACATCAGAGCTAATCAGCCACTCATCACCTTCTTCTTCCACTTTGTTTAAATAGTTGAGGGATTAAGTAAGGTCATGGTTGTCCTGGCACCAACTGCCTGAGCTAACTGATTTCCCTCAGCCTACCATGACATCATTATGAAGAAGGGCTCCAGGAGGACCTGTAACCACAGCAGACTGGGCTTGGATAAGCCCCTGCAACACTTGTTTGGGTTTGTAGTGGGGTAAGTGCCATTGTTTATTTTCAAAGGATATTTCTTACTTTTACATGAATATAAGCTACAAAACTGCATCTCCTTTTCTGTCTATGGTTGTTAGGAAACTTATAAAGTGGGGCTGTGGCTTTCGGAATATCTACACTTGTAAAAACTGGGGAATTATAGCAATGGCTCCTGACCCAGTTGTTTGTTCCACAATGGAAAATAAATTTAATTTGGAAGTTGCATTAATACTGAAGTTGTGTTAAATATACTTTTGGTTGAATCCAGCTTAATTTAAATTACTTTAAATGTATTGGTCAACATGGTAGTGAGTGGTGAAATATGGAGTCTCACAAAAATAACAATAAACATTGAAATAAAATATGTAAATACTTGTTATTTAACAGCACACATACACCAGATTTTTTTTCTAGTAAAAATGAAGGAATTGCATTATCTGTGCCATCTTTATATTGACCCTTTGTGAATATATGTTATAAACAGCCTTTAATTACACAGGACTCGGGGTTCAATCAGTGCTCAAGATGGATCTGCTCAGAAAATATATCAGGATTGGAGTGTTGTTCGTATGATCCCTGGGAGATAGGGTTACCAGATGTCAGGCAAAAGGAGGACATGGACTGCCTCCAGCAGGCATTTTAAAAATACATGACTTTGTCTGGCTTTTCCTTACAGGTGTTAAAGTATGCTGGAAAGCCCCAGAATACCCTGTTCTTAGGGGGAAGCATTCCTAGGCCCCCTAAAAACAGAAGAATATTACATTAATACTACATTTTCTCCATGTGTCATCCAAGATCCTCCTTTTTTGTACATCCCTGTCTTCCTTTCAATGCTTTGGTATCTGGTAACCCCACCTCTGGCTCATTTGGTGCAGACTTAAAAGGTTTGTAGATAAGAAAAAAGGAACTGCAGGAAGAGAAAGGATACGTCCTGGTTAGGGCAGTTGAATGTCACTCTAGAGACTTGAATTATATTGCTTTATCTGTCACCAATTTCCTACACAGTGTTAGGCCAGGCGTGGCCAAACTGCAGCTCGGGAGCTGCATGTGACTCTTGAATGAAAAAGTGTGGTTCGTGGAAGAGTGTCAGCAAATCAATTTAGTAGGTAAAAGTATATGGTTATATGCCTCAGTGTGGCTTTTGAAGGTTTAATAATCAACTTGTGTAGCTCTTGAGTTCCATAAGTTTGGCCACCCCTGTGCTAGGCAAAATCACTTACAAGCCATTTTTCACAGGTATTCAATTCTGTATGTAATAAAAGGCTGAATTAGAATGCATATGCACAAGGAGGCCAAATTCATTGGCAAAGTTCTTTGTGGCATTTCCTAACTTAAGTGTTTGACTTTGCAACCTCTGAATTAATTTTAAACCTTAATTTCATATTTCCTAAATTTTCATGATTAAGTTTATTAGACTAACATTAAATGAAGGTTAGCTTTTTTGTAAATAATGTATCTATAACAAAGTAAAAACAAAACTTGTAGCACAGGATCCAGTCTCACTGTATGTCGAATTTTGTGTTCTCCTTTCTGATGATCTTTTTAAAGTATTCTTATATTGGTTCTGAGAGCTTTATTTGACCTACCATCCCAGACAGACCTATCTAGTTACTCAACAGTGTAAGCCTATGTGAGATTTAAGCAGGGAGATATGTCCCTGTCTGCTGGAAGTGAGTAGGGCCTCAAACGGCAGTCATAATATGGAGCTTTGAGACAACTTTCATGGAAGGCCACCGTTATGTTTCTGTTTTTTCTGCTATGGAAGCAGTTTGAGTTTATGAGAGAAACACTAATTCTTGGCATAATAATAGCATATGCAACACACTACAGCTGTGTGAATAATGGATATTTTGGTTCTCTGGAAATTCCAAATTATTGTCAAATATTTCATGCAGAGATGAAATAAAAAATTTAAAAAAAAATTATTTT
Organism: Podocnemis expansa; assembly: GCA_007922195.1. Taxonomy (NCBI): domain Eukaryota; kingdom Metazoa; phylum Chordata; order Testudines; family Podocnemididae; genus Podocnemis; species Podocnemis expansa. The sequence goes on along the minus strand of ML682014.1, from coordinate 24,842,478 downwards.
GACTTGAACAAAATGTTTATTTTTAAGAAAATCAAAATGTTCTATTTCAATATCTACCATATTAAAACATTTCTGAGTTAAAATGTAATCAAAGTAAGTTTTAAAACAAAAAGTTGTTTCAAACAAAAAAATGTTTAAACTTGCAAACATCAAACAAAATGTTTGAATACTTTCAGAATATTGGTCAGTATTTTGGCTGAACTAACATAGCAAAAATCATATGAATTTCAGAGGATAGTGTGACAGAGTCAAACTAGACAGGTATAGGAGAAGTGGTAGAAGGGGTATATATTAGCCCCAGGCTTAGTAAAGCCTTTTTTCCTAGGCTAGGTTAGCCAGGACTACCCCAGCGTAATTGGTTCAGGGTGTCTCAATTAACAAACCTGCTACACTGCTTAAAAGCCTCCTTCTCAAGCAGGGCGGGGCAGCTGAAGTGAGACCACAGGGGAGTAAAGCTGCTGGAAGAACAGCTGGAGAAATTTTGGTTACAGTTTTGCCACAACACTCAATAAGGTATAGAGGGACTGGGCAGGGGCGTCGCTGGCACTGGGCATGCTGGGACACGTGCCCTGAACCCCAGCCACCAGCAGCCGCGACGGCCCCATCCCCGGCCAAGTATCTGGGGCCTGACCGCCCACGGCTGCGTCCCCAGCCAAGGATCCGGGGCCCGGCCACCTGCGGCTGCAGCGGCCCCATCCCCAGCCACGGATGCCCTGCACTGGGGATCTGGAGCCTGGCAGGCTGCAGCTGCGGTGGCCCCCTCTCCCACCGGGGATGCAGGGCCTGGCCCTGTCCCCAGCCGGGGGGGGTGGGGCCTGTAGGCTGGAGGCGGGGCCTGCGGGCAGGACCGGGGCATGGGCCCATGCCCCAGGTCTCTCCTGCAGCCAGCGATGCCCCTGGGAGTGGGAGAATTCTTACAAGCAAGGCTGTTAGGCTCTGCAGCTCAAAGGAGGACTTGATTTGTTTCAAGAACTGAGCAAGGGAGTGAAGATAGGGCAACCCCAACCCACACAAAGAGAGGAGTACAGAGACTGAGGCTTTAGATTGGGAGGCTGTGAGTCCTGCTCAGCCTTAGAGGGTGGTACAAGGACTGTGGGGCCACAGTTTGGCAACCCAGGAAAGATAGTAGCCTTCCGGACTCAGTTTGAAGGCTGCTGCTCATAGGGTCCCTGGGTTGGGACCTGGGGTAGAGGGAGGGACGGGGTCCCCCCCATTCCCTTCAGGGGTACAGCCCCCCTAAGGGGTTGTGGAACAGGGAAGAAGCCCCAGTGAGAGGAACCAACCAGCCTTTGCTAGTCCACAAGATAAATGCTTAGGATCTCCAGTAGGCAGACTAGGCCTCGCTTTACCACAGTAGTTGTGTTAGTCTATTTTAACAAAACAGAGTTCTGTGGCACTGTTGAAGCCTAACAAATTTATTTGTCTCATGAGCTTTTGTGAGCACAATCCGACTTTGTCAGATGAATGATTTTCCATTTCCATTTTGTTCATTTGATGAAGTGGGATTATTCTCACAGAAGTTCATGTGACAAAAAAAATTTGGTAGTCTTTAAAAGTGGCACAGAACTCCTTGTTTGGTTTTTTTTTGTATGAATTTGTATCTGCACTTTTCTTAAAAATTTTGAATCTGGATTTTTTTCTTAAAAAAAAGAAAATCAGGTGAAGAATTTTGCTTAATTCTGCTGTACACATGTATCTTCTATATTCATTCTACAGGGCTATTGGAATTGTTTTAGATAATCAAATGTTGTGTAGACCCTTGTATCTGAAATGCAATTACTAGGCCGGGCCATCTGAGGGGAGAGCGAGTGGGGCAATAGACCCATGGGCCCTGTGCTGTCCTGCTGTGAGCAGGGCAGTGTAGGGCATACACTGCTGCCCTCCCAGCGATTGCGCTGAATCCTGCCTTGCCCTGCTGCCTTCAGCACAGAGGCAACAGCAGCACAGGTGGTGGGGGGTGGGAACGCAGAACCCCACCTCCACTTTTGGCCAGCTCGCCCTGTCCCAGGATGGGGAACAGCTGGCCTGGGGCAGAGTGGGCTAGCCCAGGGGTTGGGTTCCATTCTCCTGCCCTTCCCTGGGTCAGCTACTCTGCTCAGGGGGGGAGGGCCAGCCCAGAGGTGGGGTTGGAGAGCGGAGCCCAACCCCTGGGCCAGCTGTCACTGCCTCCCCACGCATGGGGGGTGGTAAGGGTGGGAGCGGCCTGCAGAGGCTGATTGGCCTGGGGCCCCGCATCCCCCTAGGGATGGCCATGTTACTAAGCCAGAGTTTGGTATGCTTTTGGTAGGCCATTATTATGCCAGAATTAACCTTCTCATTTCTCCTATCCAAGCTATAAATTTTTTTCTTGCCCCTTCCAGATGAAATACGGGTTTCTGATGTTGTTCCCCTTCCTCTTAGGTTTAGAGCATCCACCCTGAAAGGTCATGCTTCCTCCTCTACCCTGCCTCCCTCCCAACTGATCCCTCCATCCCCTAGCCAAGCAGAGCAAATCTGAAATTTTATCAGCTACATGACAATTAAAAAATGTCATTACTTGTAATATAGCAGCACACAAATAGCAGGCATCCACTGTGTCAGGCACTGAGCAGATAGTAGGAAACAATCGCTACCCCAAAGAGTTCACAGTCTTAAATTGTGATACCATAGCTGTGATTAGAATATAGCAGATCAAGGGCACAGCTGTGATTAGAACTCAGCTATCCTTTTTGCAAATCCAGTGCTCTATATTGGACCATAATACTGCTCATCAACACCATTTACCCAGCTCCTGCTAAGGCAAAGAAACAGAGGCAAATTCATGTTTATGGGAAATAATTTGTTTTAAGGACTTTGGTAGATCTGAATACTTTAGTCTCATATGAAGCCATAGGTCATAGTCTGGTCTTCTGTCTCTTCACCCCTTCTCACCCCCAAGTATTTTTGTTTTCTTCTCTTTGCTCATAAGAAGAGGTAAACAAAATTAGAGAATGAAAAACAAAAATCTAAAAGTTTAAGTTTCCAAGGAATAAGTCTGGTCAGTGGTGAGATGCAAATATCAATCTAAAAAGTAATGTTTTCTGAATAACTAGTTTTGTGATACATTTCATGTCACACCCTTAGGCTTCATAAGCAAGGAGTCCTTTTTAATTTATTTTTTTCCCCTCCAGCTACTAGACTAATTTGCTGAAGAACTGAGGTCACTCATCCTTGCCTGCATGACAGAAACTGACACTAATACCCACAATCTTAAAGTGTGGGATTGTGTTCCTGAGAGAGAAAAATCTTCTAGGTTTTGTAAATTCTGTCTTGTAAACCCTTTAAAAGTACTTGGCTTTCTACAGGAAAGCTAATATCTCCCTCAGTCTTAAAGACTGCTGACACAATGCAGTGTATGATTGTTCTGGTTTTTTTTTAAAGCGTGACACTTCTATTACTGAGGCTTACCACATTTCTTCATGAGTGTATTTTCTGCTTAGTTACTGACCATTTGTGTGCAGGACATAAGTGTAGCAAACCCCTGTATCCCTCTAAAATACATCGTCAAAATAAACCTACATAGACCTATCCTGTTTGCATATATTGTCAAAATTTCAAAATCTTGAAAAGAAATCAGAAATTGTATACAGTTGTGGCTACTTCCTTGTGAAATCCCTTCTCTCCCATTTCTCAACAAATTTGAAATTCAGTATTAATAAAATGAAATTTCAAAACTTGAAATAAAACAGAAAATTTAAGACCTTCCCCAACTTTCATATTTTTGCCAGGTATACTTGTATTCCAATTTCAAGCTTAAAACTTAATTTCACTGTATCAATTCTTTACTAACTTAGCTACACACTGCAATCTATGACTTTACTTGTATTGAATTTTTAGATTCCATTGGTTAATATGTGGATAAGTTACTCCTATTTTGGAGATTATCTCTTCCCAGAGAAAATCAGAAATCACTCTAATTGTGGTTTCCTCCATTTAGTGATGACAAGTATGTTTTGAAATCACCAATAAAGAACTCAAGGGGCGTGACTCTAGCCAGGACTCTATAGGTACGTCTACACTGGAGCCTTAGGTTCACTTAACCTCCCTTAAGTCAGCCTAAGAAACTCCACATCTAAATTGGGTCTGTATTAAGTCGACTTAAGCACTTGCTAAAGTCAACTTAATAACTCCTGCCCCTAAGGTCAACTTAAGACTTAAGTTGACCTATTTTAAGGGCAGGAGCCAGGACCCAGGACTGAGACTTGCCCCTGTCCCGACCCAGGGCCTGATCTGGTCCTGAGCTGCCTGCCGCAGGGGGCGCGGAGCTGGCTCCTGTTACCGTTGGCAAGTGGCTCAGAGACCAATCTGGCCATGAGCGACCTGCCACAGGATTGGGCTCTAAGTTGCCTACTGCTTGCAGTAGCAGCACCTGACTCTGAGCCCCAGGTTGCCTGTGGCAGGTGGCTTAGGGCCGGATTGGGCTCTGAGCTACCTGCTGCTTGCAGTGACAGGAACTGGATTGGGCCCTGGGGCGGGACAGGGGGGAAGGGGTGGGGTCAGGGCCCAGGTATGTCTACTAGTGTAGAAATACCTTTAAGTCAACTTGATAAAGTCAACTTTAAGTGGAATTAACTGAGCCTCCTAGTGTCCACATAGCCTATAGTAGTAGCCAACCAAAACATATTGCTCTTGTAGTAGGTGATAGTTCCAGAAATATCAAATTCAGGATGAACCTACCTGTTTATTGATAGGGCACCCAAAGGCGTAATACCTATTTTATCTGTAGGTCTCTGAATGCTAGCAGTGATGCTATAATACACATATATGATCTGATTCTATTAGTGAAGAATATCTCATGACTTAAGCTCCATTAAACATGGTTTACAGCTCTTTAGACTTATTTGATCATGACATTTTGAACACTGAAACTGCCATCATTGTTGTTATGTAGATACTGAAGGGACTTATGCTTTCAGGATTGTGGAGTTTTTTCAAGACTTCTCCTCTTAATATTTCAAAGTAATTTCAAGATATCAATAGAAGTAAGTATCCCAGTATCTGTTTAAAAAGTTATGGGTTTGAACTTGCCCTTCTACATTGCTTCATAACTTCATGGAATGTCGACCCATATTGTAAACTGTATTGGACGTGAACTGTCCTTTAGTCTGCCTTCTCACAGTAGCAGAGTGGGGCTACAGTCTTATTTAGAACTTCAAATGCACCATAGTACAAATAATGAATAACCACAGCTAAGATGTTACAACATTTAACATCCCATCCCTGAATGATCTATAGTATATTCTCTGCCTTTCAACAGAAATTCACAAAAATCCATTTAAGGTAGGCATTTGACCAAAAAACCCATGAGATTGGGATTAAAGATCAGTAACTATAGTATTTGAACCTTCAACTGTGAAATGCCATTAGTATTTATTTTCCATGCAAAATAAGTCCAAAGCCCATTCCTGCATTATTTTATTTTATTGTAAAATAAATTAGAGGGCATGAATATTTCTGAAGCATCTTTAATGTCATCCACTGGAATAGAAATTAAAAAAAAAAAAACAAACCAAACCCAAAAAAAAAAAAAAAAAAAAACAACCCTTCAGTTTGTTGGGCTTTTACAACTATTTTTCCTCCAGGCTTTTGCAGTAGAGCCAATTAGATCATTTTGATATTGAGATGAGATATAATGCCTATATCTGCTATGCAATTGATTCCTAAGGGTTGGCTGCTTGGAAGAACAGACTTTCAGAATTTCAATGATATTGTTCTGTTACCAGAATTATAAGATGTGTTATGAACACAAATTGAAATATAGTCTTGCAAAGCATAGTTTCATAAAGAAACTTCTTATATGTGTTGCTGGTGTGTTGGCAGTCCAGCATGACAGCAGAAAATAATTTAATCTAAACCAGAAATGCTGTTGGTCATTTACATAAAGGTAAGAAAGATAATGAAAGAAAAGTCTTTGTTTGCCTGGAGCTCTGATTGTTTCTAAACTCATTGATGTGTTTTTCTGAGCACACACAGCAAAAAATCATTGTAAATCTACAGTAATATGTTAGTCTCTTTTGTTTTATAAGTTGTGCGATTTTGCCTAATAGTGCTTACTTAGTATGAATAATTATATATTTTTCTGTAAATATTTGGGGTAGAACAAGAATACAAATTTGGTTGGACTGATTGCTTATATTAGGTTTTGTAGCCAGGTATTTTTGTCCCAGACTGTTTAAAAATGCCTAATAGAATGTTGGGGAAGAAACTGGCCGAAAGCCTCAAACAGGGTTTAAAATTTGTGAAAGATAGTAATTGATTCAGTTATCTGGCTATAAGATGCTAACAGTACCAAAATATCTTGTGATGTTCAAATCAGTAATTAGTGTTAAGATATAGGTAAGAGTCAGTGATAAGGAAATTCAGCAGCCAGCAAATAAAAACTAATTCACTTTGACTGCCACCTCGAGGGCATTCTACATGCTGCTTATATAGCCCTTGGAGTGTCATTCCACATTTCCCCCATTTCCTAATGTCTTCTTTGTGTAGCCTTTAAAATGTCATCACTCTATGCCCCCCTTAAGGACCCCTACATTGTGTTACCCACCATTAGTTGAGAAATAGCCAGCAGCGGACAGGCTGAAATGTGTTGAAAGGAGGGAGCTGGAAGAAGGAAGTCATAAGATGAAGAAAGTGAGAAAGAAAGACCAAGAAAGGAAACAATGGAACAAATAAGCTGAAGACAGAGCTGAGAACAAAGGTACCTTGACTCTAGACAATGGAGCTAAAGAGTTCCCACTCTGTGTCCGAGCGAGGCTTTAGGCAACTGGGCTGAGTATAGCTCTGTCTAAACCAGAGTTAACCTTAACTGCTGACTAAAGGAGCACAGAGGCTTTGGGCAATCAGGCTAACTGAGTCTCCATTCTGTGTCCAAGCCAGGCTTTAGACTGCTGGGATAACTGAGTTAGTGTTACGTGTGTGAGGCTAAAGTGATCTTTGTGTGAATAGTGACAGAGCAGAAGGACCGCTACAGACAAACAGAAGGATAGGAAGAAAACTTTGTAAGTTATAACTCTTTATGTATAGGTATGCCTGTCAATAAAATTTGATATTTGTTGTAAAACTGAAAGCTCCCCTCCCTTTAGTACCCATTCAGTGACCAACTTGCTACCACTTGTTGAATATTACAGATTATTAAGGATTTTTATAGTAGTTTGATAAAAGGTATGTCATAGATTAAGAAATGTTACAATAGCTGATTACAATTTATGATGTGACTTAAGTTTATAGCATTGAGTTAAGAAGTATTTTATTGTTCAATTGTTTAATTTAGTTGTTTAAATTGTTTAACTGTTTCACTTCAGAATAAGTACCATATGTACTGTAATGGAGTTGCATTCTGTTGTGTTACCCTATGCACATATATACTGTAGTATTTGCACCAAGTTAAACATGAAAAATAGCAATGCTTAATTTATACGATTTTCAGTTTTAAATTTCACTGTACTGGTGACTATTCAATTTAAACAAAAGGTTTCTTTTTGAAGAAAATACTGATCTCAGTGTCAGTTCTTGACCAGAAGGCTGCATCTGCGTTTCCTTTAGGTTAATGAAAAACAGTTAGCTAAGCAGACCACACAGATTTTAATCCCAAAGATTTCTTGGAAGAATGGTGGTAGTGAATGATTTTGATTTTATGTGGTAACAGTTTTAAGAAATAAAGATGTTCTGCTGAATTATCTGTCACAAACTACAGACTGCAGACTAGTTTTGTTCCATTAGTATGGCATTGTTTGTATGAAAGATAATTTGTGAAACTTGCTGCTTGCAATAAAGTAAGGTGATGGCTGGAAACAATTGTCTGAAAACAGTATAGCTGCCTTGACTTCAGTAGAAATACATCAATTTGCATAAGTTGAGGTTGTGGTCCTTTATTTTTTAGTTTAAAACCTGATGAGTTTAGTCAGTGAAAGTGAGGGATCTGCGCTACACATAGTATATTTAAAGTATCCTGCAAGCTGCCCCTTCTTAAAGACTTTAAATAGAAACTGTCAACCAAGTCAAAGTGTGTATCTGTGACTGTGGAGGTTGCATATATAGTAAATAAAAGGAATAGTATACAAGTAAAGGTATTTTCATTTGTTACTTAAGATGGCATCTGAACTCTGGTCAGAGAAGAGAAAACCTGCTGCACTAATCCATTTCATCACCTCGTCCAAACTACTCAAGTTTCCCTGATATAAAAAGCAATCGACTTATCAGCTATAGGACTTGCTTTATTTCTGCTATGTGATAGAAGATATTTTCATATAGTTCGTGTTTTTACATTTGTTTAGTTATCATACAATTTAAAATATATGAATTATTTTATTAACACATTGTGGATAGTGCAGGCAACAGCATCTAGACTCTATGATGATAGGCCCCTTAGAAATAAAAACTGACAGAACTGTGATTCAGTAGTAGCATATAACCTCTTTTTTTGGAGGGAGAGACAGAGGAAACAGGTCTGGTAATTAAAACCAGATTATTTGTGTTCCATGGTAGAAATGTAATACAACTGCCTTTTTATTGTTATATTATTTTTCTTTGCAGGCTGAGCTGGCAGACTTTATTGTGATTGTTATCAATGTAGTTTCTATTTTCCTTTATTACTACTTTATTGCTATTGTTGATTATAGTTCCTTGGTGCCTACAACTAACATTGACATCATTGGCTCCACTTCTGTAGATTAGGATCCCTCCGGCAGCATACTGCATTGCATGCTACTCAGCGCATGGAAGGAGTTGCCTTAAATATTATTGGTAAGGATTATATAAGCAAGTAAATCCTAATGAAAATGCCAATATAGGATCAGATGACTAGTGTTTCTGGCAACAGTTTTCTTCCTGTAAGATATCAAAATACCATATCAGCTCATAAGTTATTTATAAGTTAAAATGTTATGTAGTTGAATGTGAGGAATTCTGAAATTATATCTGTTGTCACGGGGAATAGTCCAGTATAAATACATACTACACACTGTGTGCTCACCTGTAGGCTAAGTGCCTTTCCTTCTGATCTGATAACTCATCATATTAAAAGCTCCTTCCTAGGAGAGTGATGTCCAAAGAGGCAGCATTTCAGGAAACATCAAGCAGCATAGCAAAGGAGGAAACGCACAGTGTATGTCCTTTGTGAGTGTGTAGTAGGGCAATTAGAGCAGCGTGCCCTCTAAGGGGGTCAAGTACCAGCCTACCTGTGACAACCTCTAGTAAGGCCATATTTGGGAGGGAATTTTCTCCCAGGGGAGATGGGCAAAGGCTTGTGGAAGGTTTTCACCTTCCTCTGTAGCATGGGCATGACTCAGTTGCTGGCTGATTTTCTGTACCTTAAAGTCTTTAAATCATGATTTGGAGACTTTAATAACACAGACATGGGGTAGAAGTTTATTGCAGGAGTGGGTGATGGGGGAGGTTCTGTGGTCTAAATTATGTACAAGGTCAGACTAGAGATATATTGGTTCCTTCTGCCCTTAGAGTCTATGAGTCTATAAGGAGAATGAGCCAACCTAGTTCCACCTGTAAGCAGTTAATTTCTTGGTGACTAGGCAACAGTTAGTTAGTTACAAGTTTTTCAGGACTCACTCAGGAGTTTCTAGAATACAGGCAAAGCCCTTGAGAAAAGGAGTTGCTCTCATTTGGATGCAGCTAAGGACTGGGCCCTGGGTTTGTCTTTATCCCATCTAGAGTGACGACCACCAGTCAGCAGGCAATGACTAAATATATGCAAGTTCTACTGAGTTTACTTGAGTGTGTACATATATGTTCACACTGAAGTTCACCTCCATTTCCTGGTGATCTAGCGCTACTTGTTGTATCATTTAAATGCTGACTTGACTTTCTTTATGACTTGACTCCTGTCTGGTTCTGTCTAAAAAGAATATTTGTGTTCACAGACAAATGCATTTTTTAAGCTGTTGGACATCCTGTGGGGCTGTTAAGCACTGTTTTTATTTTACTATCTTCATTTTTACTGTTGAGTTTTTTTTCACAGCGTAAATCTGATATAGCAGTCAAGTATACCCAACAAAACTTTCCCCAGGAGCACTTTCCTTGTGATTTATGCTCTCTTACATCAATTATTCCCTCAATGCTTCATCCTTGAGCTGGTCCTTTAAATCTAGCAAGCCAACCAGCTGTATTCCTAACACAGCTATTTTGCTCCTGCCATGTCTTCCTGGCTTCTATTTCAGTGTTTTTCAATGACTGGTCTGTGGACTGGTGCTGATCCTTGAAATCTCCCCAACACAGTTTAGGAAGGCAGCAGGCTGGTCTCCAGTATCAAAAAGGTGAGAAACACTGTTCTGGCTGTTAAGGTTTTTTGACTCCTATTACATTTGCTCACAGATTTCCCCTTTATTTCTGAGAAGATGGCATATTGTCTCCCTGTAAGTGCCATGCCAACTCTTTATAACTACTGTATTTTGAATGTGAAGAATAGCGTTGGCTAAAAATCTGTTGTTGATTTATTCCCTCTTCATGTTTCTTGGCTTCTTTTTCTGAAGAGAGGAATAGTGTTGTCCTTTGTTATTACACCATCTCTCTAGTTCAATGTTATAAATATGGATTGTGGTGGTTGAGATCACTAATTTTCTACTGATATACATTTAAGAGCTGACTAACATACAAAATATACTTGACTCTTTTGAGCTTTCCGTATAAAACTTTTTAGTAGTATGAAATAATAATAAGAGAATTCTGCACCCAGTAGGAAGTTTAATTATTTTGTCTTTTCAGTAATTTTTTATCAGTTGGAGACTTTTTTGAAGGAGGGAACTTTGATTGAAAGCCTGCCTATTTTCTTAGTGAGAATCCAGCAAGTGAAATGTGTTTATTAAGTATCTTAGGGAAAAGTAGGACCATTAAGAGTGAATATCTTTTAGGGAAACACTTGGGAAAGAAAATAATCAAAAGTACATATAAAGGAAGTATGAATATTCCCTAAACTACAGTTTTGAGACACTGGAACGGACTATAAAGGATCTTTATAGTCCCAAAATTGTGCTTTCAAATGGTGCTTTCCCAGATCATTGAAAATCTTAGTCTAAAATTTGAGATTTCTAGCCCAGTCTCTTAACTTTTATCTCCTCCTACAAACAAAACAAATAACAAAGTAAAGCAAAGCAAAACACCATAAGGAAGCAAACAACAACAAAAAATGTTTTACAGTAGATTCATTAGGAATAAGTTTGGGTCTAAAATATGAATTCAAAATACCATCCATCCAAAAACAAGGTAAGAAAGCTGTGTCATCGCCATCTTACACTTTCAATGGCTTAAAATTAGCAGGTGAGAGGGCACCATTGCCTGGAGTATTGCTTCAATCTCTTCATTTGACAGAGGATCCAAAGGAGGATAAACTGAATGATATGCTTCGTGACCCTTCAGATTACTAGATGACTACTTGAAGCTAATTACTTGTCTCCATGTAATGAGGAAAAGGCACACAAAGGAAAGTGATGCTACCATCATGGAAAAGACATACATTTGATCACTTCAAAGGAAATGAAGAATAAAGAAGATATTGGTTCTGCTGATAAATAACAGGTTTAATGAATCTCAGCAAAGAGATTTAGCAACATCTGCCTTTGGTTTCATCTGCATATATCAACTTGACTACTAGTACTGAAGTTTTTATTTCAACATCCTGTCTGTGCTTGTTGGTGTTTTATGCTATCTTGCAAAGAGGTAAGGCTGCTAATCTTCTCAGAAAATTCTCAGAAGTGACACTGCACTCCAGTGGCATCACTAGCATTGGGCACCCGTTGCACATGCCCCGGGTCCCAATGCTGGTGCCCCGGATCTCCAGCCCAATGGGGCCAGAGATCCGTGGCCTGATCCCTGGTGGTCCGCGGCCGCAGTGGCCGCGTCTCCAGCCAGGGATCTGGGACCTAGTTGGCCACCTGGCAGGCCCCGCCCCCTAGCCAGTGATAGGGCCCGGGGGTGGCTGCGCCGCTGCTGGCAGCTAGGCCGCGGCACGGCACGGCCTGGCACGGCCAGAAGTGGCCGCTGGAGGCCAGGCCTGTGGCCGCAGCCAGGCCCTGAATCCCAGGCCGGGGACGGGGCCACCGCGGCCATGGCCGCCAGCAGCCAGGTCCTGGATCCCCAGCAGGGGACGGGGCCACTGCAGCTGCGGGCGGCCGGCCGGGTCCCAGATCCCCGGCCAGGGACGGGGTCACCGCGGCCACCGGCAGCCAAGCCAGGGATCCAGGGCCCGCCTGGCTGCCCACAGCCGCAGCAGCCCTCTCCCCAGCTGGGGATCCGGGGCCCGGCTGGCCACCTGCAGCCGCAGCAGCCCTGTCCCCGGCCGGGGATCCGGGGCCCGGCCGGCTACCCGCAGCAGCCCCGTCCCCTGCTGGGGATCCGGGGCCTGGCTGCAGCCGCGGCGGCCCCCTCCCCAGCCGGGGATCTGGGGCTGCGGCCACGGGCCTGGCCTCCAGCGGCCACTTCAGGCCAGGCCAGGCCAGGCCAGGCCATGCTGCGCTGTGCCATGCCGCACTGCAGCCTAGCTGCCGGCGGCAGCGCGGCTTCCCCGTGGCCTGCCCTCTGGGGGCGGGGCCTGGGCCCATGTCCCGGGTCCGTCCCCACCCCAGCGACGCCCCTGCTGCACTCAAAGGTATTGTTTTTCATCAGCTGTCCAGGAGAACCACTAATTACCAAAATGTGTGGTATGACTTCTGTCTGTTGAGTGAATACTTTACATGGCAGAGCAAGGGGAGTATTAGGGCATACATTTAGAAAGGCTAGGATTTGGCCAAGCACACACAACTGGCATCCTATGATGATTTGTACACCAGCTCGTTCTATTGCTTTGACTATAACTGTCAACCAGTAGACCTGACTGAGGGCTCCTGTGCAATCTTAAGAGTTCCTGGGAAACAGCTTGATTTTTTTTTTTAATATATTTACATAAGTGTAACCACATCTAAGACATTGCATGAATTCATTTTATTTTTTTCAATCTAAAGAAATAGATGATGACGTTTTAATAAAGTGGATTGGTTCTTTGCTGACTTGCTGATGTTTGTGGTTTGCTACAACAAATTTCTAGAGAGACAGCCCAGAATTGATTTCACTGACAATACTGGTCCATGCCAAGGCCAGTCTAAAGGGACATACCAGGAAAGATTGAACTTTTAGCAAAACAACAAGAGTCCTGAGGCAACTTAAAGACAAATAAATTGCTTTGGGCCCCATTTCTTTTTATACCGACTTTCTTATTCCCAAATAACTTTGTTAGCCTTTAAGGTGCCACAAGACTCCTGTTATTTTTGCCGTATACATACTAACACAGTTACCCCCTCTGGAAACCGAATTGTTAGTTTTCCATTGTTTCATGTGAGAGATGTGACTTTTAGTGGAAGTAAATGGTGATTGGGTATGAATCTGCTAATGAGGGAGAAATGTCATATAAAGATCCCTGTTGTTCTTTTGAACAAAATCGGCTTTGGGATCAGGTTTTTTGGATGAGAGTACTGACAGCTGGACATACCTATTGTGATAAAGTCAGGCCAGAGGGCTACAAAAGGGTTCTCGAGGGAAGATATATCAACCCTAGAATGATAAAATCCTTTACCCCTGCAGTAGGGGGATGTGACTGCAGCCTGATAAGAACAGCAGAGGCTAGTCAAAGGCTACTTCAGCCCTTTAAAACCTTGCCTCTCTGCTAGAGGGATGGGAGAGAGAGAGAGAGACAAGCTTCTGGAAGGTTTTGTGTTAGAAGTTGGAGAGACTTCCCAGGAGGGGAGATAGAATTTCTTCCCCTCTAGGGAGGTGGAAAAGAGAGAACTCTGGCACTAACCTGAGGACAGAACTGAGATTCCTCTGACCCCAGGCAGTGCCACCATACTTACAAGATCACTAGAGGGCAGGTAGTGTCTGAAGGGCAGATAGTGTCTGAAGTCTGGGCTTCAGAGACTTTCTAATTCATACCCCCAACTACCTTACATATACAGTGGGATGGTGGAGTTCCTACCAAGTGAGACTAAGGTCCCACCTCAAACACTCTGGTGAAGAGATGCTGAGGCGGAAGTAAAGAACTCATCCCGGGGACTGGTTTACCCCAGACTAATCCCACTGGGGAGACAACTGGACTCATGAAACTGAGAGGAAGAGCTTTGTCACACTAGTTTTAATTTCTGTCAGTCATGGTGGATAATTGGATATGTCTACACTAGAAGGCTCAGATAAGTTGACTTAATAAGGTTGACTTAAAGTTGACCTTATTAAGTCAACTTAGAGTCCCCATTTATTTAAGTCAACTTTATGGAGTCGACTTAAGCCAGGAGACCCATTTAAAGTTGACTTAATAAAGCTGACTTTAAAGGGGTCCCCTGCCTTAAGTCAACTTTATAAAGTTGACTTTAATAGCCACATTTTGTTGTCAACTTAATAAAGTCAACTTAACCCTTAAAGTCGACTTTAAAGGTAAGAGTTATTAAGTTGACTTATGCAAGTGCTTAAGTTGACTTAATGAACTCCAAAGGTGGTCCTGCAGTTGCTTAAGTTGACTTAAACCTGCTTAAGTTGACTTTAGCCTCCAGTGTAGACATATCCATTCAGTGTGTGAACCTGTTGCTGGGAAGAGAATAAACAGAAAATGGTAAATGATTTTTGCATATTATACTACTATAGCCTCTGTCGGTCAAAATTGACCATGAGTGATGCATTCTAGATGTACTAATCATCTGCTTGGTTGGAACAGTGTCATTTATGACTGAAAAGACCAATACGAGAATGGCAGTCTCTATTGCAAAGGTCGCATCTATGTGCGGTCTCTGGTCTATTGGATGTGTTGCACTCCTTTCTACGTGCCTGCTGTCTGTTGCGATGTTCATCAGTTTTTCTTCCCCTGTCTTGAGGTGTTGGGCCAGAATACTTCTCCACCTTGAATGATCATCTGCAAGGTTCTCCCAGGACTAAGTATCAATAACAAGTGCTTTCATGTCTCCCTTGCAGATGTCCTTGTAACGCAATTGGGGGCGGCTAGTACTTCTCCTCCCCGATGCCAGTTCTCCATACAGAATGTCTTTTGAGATGCGGCCATCCTCCATGCGATGGACATGTCCCACCCATCTCAGCCTGCGCTGCCTGAGGAGATTGAACATGCTGGGAAGGCCAGCGCGATATAGGACCTCAGCATTAGACACTCTGTCTTGCCAGGATATGCCTAGGATGCGGCGGATGTTTCGCAGGTGAAAAGTGTTGAGTCTTATCTCCTGTCTGGCATACATGGTCCATGACTCACTTCCATACAACAATGTGCTGGTGACGCAGGCTCTATACGCTGCCATCTTGGTCTTTACCGTCAGCTCGGAGTTATTCCAAACACGAGTGGTGAGGCGGGTGAGTGTTGTAACTGCCTTCCCGATCCTCTTATCAATTTCTATATCCAGGGAGAGGTTGTCAGTGATGGTAGATCCCAGGTAAGTGAACTGATGTACGACCACGAGTTCATAATCGTCAATATGAATGATTGGCGGTACATCAGTATTCTGACCCAGAACATTGGTCTTTTTCAGGCTGATAGTCAGCCCAAAATCCTTGCAGGCCTTGGAGAAGCTGTCCATTAGTATCTGAAGTTCACGCTGGGTGTGCGTCATAATTGCTGCATCATCTGCAAACAGCATGTCTCTGATAAGAGCTTCACGTGTCCTTGTCTTAGTTCTAAGATGGGCAAGGTTGAAGAGCCTGCCATCTGTTCTAGTACGCAGGTAGATCCCCTCTGTCTCAGTGCCAAAGGCATGCTTTAGCAGCAGAGAGAAAAAAATCCCAAAGAGTGTTGGAGCAAGAACACAGCCTTGTTTAACACCGCTATAGATGCTGACGGGCTCGGAGAGGCTGCCGTTAAACTGTACAATACCCCTCATGTCAGTGTGAAAAGATTCGATCATGCTCTGCAGTTTTGGGGGGCAGCCAATCTTTGAAAGAATCTGAAAGAGGCCTTCTCTGCTAACCAGGTCAAATGCCTTAGTGAGGTCAATGAAAGCAATATACAGAGGCATCTGCTGTTCTCTGCACTTCTCCTGAAGTTCACGAAGGGAGAAGATCATATCTATGGTAGACCTTTCGGCTCGGATGCCGCACTGTGACTCTGGGTAAACGCGTTCTGCCAGCTTCTGTAGGCAGGTCAACAGGACCCGAGCAAAGACTTTGCCGACAATGCTGAAAAGGGAGATGCCTCTATAGATGTTACAGTCGCATCTCTTACCTTTGTTCTTATAGAGGGTGACAATCTTGGTGTCCCTCATGTCCTGTGATACAGCTCCTTCTTACCAACATTGGCGGAGAACTTCATATAGTGGAAGCAGTAGGGTATTCCTGCGATGTTTGATCAAATCGGGTGGAATCCCGTCACTGCCTGGGGCTTTTCTTAGGTCCGAGTTGTAAATGGCCTTACTAAGCTCCTCAGTCATTGGTTCTACATCAAGTTCTTCCATAGTCAGAAGGCACTCAACAGCCGTAAGGGCTGAGGGGGACACAGTGTTCTTTCTGGAATCATAGAATCATAGGGTTGGAAGGGACCTCATAGGTCATCTAATCCAACCCCCTGCCAGAGGCAGGACCACTCCCACTTAAACCATCCCAGTCAGGGTTTTGTCCAGCTGGGCCTTAAACACCTCCAAAGATGGAGACTCCACCACCTCCCTCGGCAGCTCATTCCAAGACTTCACCATTCTCCTGGTAAAAAAGTTTTTTCTAATATCCAGCCTCGACCTCCCTAACCGCAACTTGAGACCATTGCTCCTCGTTCTGTCCTCCGTTACTACCGAGAACAGTCGAGCTCCCTCTTCCTTAGAGCATCCCTTCAAGTAGTTGAAGGTTGCTATCAAATCCCCCCTCAATCTTCTCTTCTGCAGACTAAATAAGCCTAATGCTTCCAGTCTTTCCTCATGGGGCTTGTGCTCTAGCCCTTTAATCATTTTGGTTGCCCTCCTCTGAACTCTCTCTAGCATGTCCCTGTCCTTTTTGTAGTGGGGAGCCCAAAACTGAACACAGTATTCTAGATGTGGCCTCACCAGTGCAGAATAGAGGGGAAGGATCACATCCCTTGATCTGCTGGTAATACTTCTTTTGATGCAGCCCAGTATGCCATTGGCCTTTTTGGCAGCAAGAGCACACTGCTGACTCATATCCAGCTTCCCATCCACCATGACCGCCAGGTCCTTTTCTACATTGCTGCTACTTAGCTGAATGTTTCCCAGCCTGTAGCAGTGCATAGGGTTTTTTTGTCCCAAATGCAGGATTTTACACTTATCCTTATTGAATCTCATAAGATTTCTATTGGCCCACTGTTCCAATTTATCTAGGTCTCCCTGAATCCTGTCCTTGCCCTCCAACGTGTCTACTGGTCCCCCCAGCTTGGTGTCATCCGCAAACTTACTGAGAATGCAGTCTATTCCATCTTCCAGATCATTGATGAAAATGTTGAACAGAACCGGCCCCAGGACCGACCCCTGGGGCACACCACTCGTGACCGGTTGCCAGCTAGACATGGAACCATTGATTCCTACACGCTGAAACCGTTGATCTAGCCAGTTCTCTATCCACCTTATAGTCCACGTATCCAACCCATACTTCCTTAATTTGCCAATGAAAATGCTGTGGGAAACTGTATCAAAAGCCTTGCTAAAAATCAAGGTATATCACATCAACGGTTCTTCCTGCATCCAGAAAACCAGTCATCTGCTCATGGAAGGAAATGAGATTGGTCAGGCATGATTTACCCTTGGTAAATCCATGCTGACTGTTCCTGATCACTTTATTTTCCTCTAAGTGTGTGAGGATGGATTCTTTGAGAATCTGCTCCATAATTTTTCCAGGGATTGAGGTGAGGCTGACTGGTCTATAATTCCCTGGATCCTCCTTTTTCCCTTTCTTGAAAATAGGCACTATATTTACTTTTTTCCAGTCCTCTGGCACCTCTCCCTGGAGTAGAGGTTGGAGTCATATTCCACCCATCTCTCTATCTGCTGACCTTTGTCTGTGATAACTTCCCCAGTGATAGATGTAAGGGGAGCTGTCTTGTTCTGCACTGGTCCGCATGCACTCTTAATGCCATCGTACATCCCCCTAATATTACCCATATTGGCAGCCAACTGAACGTCTTCGCTGAGCTGAATCCAGTACTCATTGGCGCAACACCTGGCAATTTGCTGAGCCTTGCCCCTGGCAGCCCTGAGCATCTGCAGGTTCCTAACTGTGGGTGACTTTTTGTACTCGGCATGGGCAGCACGCTTGACTTCAATGACAGGTGTCATCTCGGTCAACTTGGCCTCAAACCAGTCTTGTGACTTTGATGTCTTCTTCCCAAAGACAGTCATTGCTGTGAGGTAGATGGTATCCCGCAGAGTCCTCCACTTTTCCGTGGCAGAGTTCCCGGGTTGTAAATTACCCAGCTCTCTCTCAAAAGTCACTGCGCACTGCTCCATGAGGTCTGGTTGGGACATTTTGCTGATGTCGATGTGGGTTTCCCTTGATTCTTAGTGTGATAAAACTTCTTTGGGTGCAGCCTGATTTTACAGCACACCAGAGAATGGTCTGTATCGCAGTCGGCGCTATGGTAAGAGCACGTATGAAGAACATTCGTGATGGTGGCGCGCCTCGCCACGATGAGGTCCAATTGGTGCCAGTGCTTTGAGCGTGGATGTCTCCAGGAAACCTTGTGTTGGGGTTTGGTCTTGAAAAAGGAATCGGTGATACAGAGGCCATGGTATGAACATAACTCGAGCAATCGTTCTCCATTCTCATTCATTTTTCCCACGCCGAACCGCCCAAGGCAGGATGGCCACGAGTCATGGTCAGCGCCCACTCTGGCATTAAAATTGCCCAAGAGAATAAGTTGTTCTTTGTTTGGCGTGCTATTGATGATGAATGTGAGGTTCGCATAGAACTCATCTTTTGCATCTGGCGTGGCCAACGGTGTTGGGGCGTAGACGCTGATGAGGGTAATGGGACCTTCGGTGGTGTTGAGTCGGAGAGTCTGGAGGCGCTCCGAGCTAGTGCCGCCTAACTCTACCGAGCTCAGCAGGCTATTCCTCACCGCAAAGCCTACTCCATGTTCTCTGAGCTCATCAGACCCCCTTCCTTGCCAGTAGAACGTATAGTCTTTCTCCTTCAGCGTGCCCGAGTCTGCCAGCTGCGTTTCCTGGAGGGCAGCGATGTCTACATGCAGTCTCTTGAGCTCATCGTTTATAACAGCTGTCTTTCTGAAATCACTGATGTCCTGAATGTTTTCAGACAGGCCAGTCATCATAGTCCGGACGTTCCAACATCCCAGCTTTAAAACTAATCTTTTTTGTTGCGTTCTTTTGTTGCCTGGTGCAGTGGTTTCAGTCTGCTGTTCCTAATCCCCATGCACCCAATGAGGATAGCAGACCATGGCAGGACAGCACCTTACTGGCTGGGGGCTGCCCAGCTTAAGGCAGGCGGTAGCTGTCCAATGAGATCCGAAGATCACGCCAATCGGGTGATGACTTATAACCGGTAACTGTTACTCCCCATGTTGTGCCAACACCACAGGCAAAGCTGGAGTGCCCTCTCCAGGTTGTAGGTGCAGATTAGGGTGCAAGCCAGGGCAGTGTAATATGGAGGGCAGGCTGCTGCCCATGTAGCATATTCCCCCTCTCCATGACGCTGATGGACCCAAAAGAGCAGCGAAGCCGCTACAATTGGGCACCAGTGCCATTGCAGGAGCTGCCAGAACGAGGTTATAAATAACGCCGAACTTCCTTAGGGGCTCCAACGCCAGATTTTTCCTTGAGGTTTACTCCTGAAACCTTTTCCAAGAATGGATATAGCCGCAAGGCAGTGGAGGTTTTGAATCAGAGTTTTCCTTCTCCTAGATGGACTGCCTTACCAGGCTAACGAGCTCCATCTACCTGAGATTTTTGCATACGTCACTTCAAAGTATGTAAGCTTTCACATGTAGGAATTATGGTTCTAGTTAGAGAAGTGCCTTTGTTAAAAAATGGTATGTTTGGTTTCCATATTTACTATCATCACATAAGATCAAAACTGCTAAAAAATATTCTGCTTTTCCTAACAGCCACTCATCCTGGAATCTGAAAGCAAAGCTGGGTTCTTTCTAGCACCTGAATCATCAGCTGGAATTAAGAGTATGCTCCTGTGCTCCATGAAGTCAGTGGGAGTTTACCTGTTCAAAAGGAGCAGAAGCAGCAGTTCAGTTACCAGTTCTATTGATATGTGAGCTAGAATAAAATGCAGCTGATTTTTCCTTCATTATATTAGCTGTGCTGTGCTAACAAAATGAGTAAAAACTTAATTTAGTTAGTGAGACACAACCCTAAATGCACACAGAGAGCAGGTCTGCTCAGTTAAGAAGGTGCTATTTCTATGTAGTCACTTCTTACAATAGAACAGCACTTTAATTCAGTGTCACTGAGAGTCTCTGGAAGCTATTTCCGAACAGAAGCAGGCATACATACTGTGTTTCAAACAGCATGTAGCTTTATTTCAACTCTGCTCAGGATTCTGAGCTTGGAGAGCTGCTTTATTTTAAAATCCTTTGCAAACTTTCAACATCAAAAACGGTAGGTTGCCATTTGACATGAAGCAATGTGACCAAGGACAACGTGTTATATATAAAACACTTTCTGGAGCAGATGCTGACTAGAAATTGGGGCAGGGAACATCTGATCCAAACTGCTTTATATATTTATTGGGCTGGATTTTTGCTTAAAGGTACCTTTGACTTATCTGTGGATAATTCATTAAAGGTACTTTTTCTGATGTAACCTGAACAGTTGATCTCTAGACACCAAGCCAACAGAGAAATCTTTCTCTTCTTGTGACTATGCTAGGGACTCTTGAAATGTTCTTGGCTGCTTTACTAACTACTTCTATATAGAGTGTGTGTCTTGACGGTGATTAGAACAAGTGACTGAGAATCAGTACTCCTAGATACTATTTCCAGTGCTACTGTTGACTCACTGGACCAGATTCTGATCCCAGTTGTACTTGTATAAATATAGAATACTTCTGTTGATGTGAAATAATAAGAAGAGTTTGGCCAAATATAATACATAGACCAAGTCACTTAACATCTGCACCTGATTCTTAACCTCAACTACATGATTATATTTAGAAATCACCGAACTGAAGTGAGTGGCGTTATCTCAGAATAAAAGTGGTGGAAGAAAGATCAGAATTAGGCCTTCTGTCTCTCATTATACCCAACTATAACACTGGTAATAGGAGTAAAAAGAAAAAACAACTTTTTGAGACTACCCGTTAAAGGGCAAGTTCTACTCTCAGTTATAGTTGTGTGAATCTGGAGTAATTCTCATTTGAATCAATGGAACTATTCCAGTTTTAAACTGCAGTGCGTAAAAGCGGAATTTGGCCTTTTAGTCTCCAAGCCATTCTTGCTGAACATTGGAAGATATTTAACAGAAAGTATTAAATAAAGTAGGTCACACAAGTGGGAATTAAAATGCTCTGATACTGTCCCCTTATCTTTAAGCAAAATTGTAATTTGATTCTACCACAAGGAAAAGAAATGAATACTGTATGTGGTCCCACGTGAGCTGTCAGAATGATAAAACTGAATATTCTCTAAATCAGCTTTTCCATGGACAGCTGGTTCATCATCATTAGTATGTATATCCTTATTAATATCTAGGCCACCCAGCTATAAGACCCTAGATTGAAGCACTGTTGTACTCTGAAAAACTAAAATCACATTGTTGGTCTGTATGCACAACCTTATTGCAGATTGAACAGTGACCTGTTTGCTCTGTATATCATCACTTCACTCCCTCAAAAAAGTGAATCCTTTTTTCTTATTATCCAAATTGCAAAAAAGATTTTCCATACCTTTTAAAAATGATATTTTATAAGAAGATCTAGAAATGAACGTGTCCTTCTGTCTAGAAGGCTGAATGTATTCAGTGAATGCCAGTGAAAATGAAGTAGGATATGAGGCTAAAGTAGGGAAAGAACAAGTTAAAAATTATTTAGACAAGCTAAGAGTCTTTAAGTCACTGGGGCCTGATGAAATATATCCTAGAAGACTCAGGGAGCTGACTAAGTAGATATCTGAACCATTAGTGATTTGTCTTTGAAAAACAAACCAGGATTTCTGTGGCACTTTATAGACTAACAAATTTGTTTATCACATGAGCTTTCATGGGAGAAAATCCCACTTCATTAGGCACCTGAAGATGTGTCTCATGAAAGCTCATGAAATAAATCTGTTAGTCTTTGAAAGTACCATAGGACTTTTTGTATGTTTTGCTGAACTATACTAACACGACTACCCCTTTGGACCTTATCTTTGAAAAGTCATGGAAGAAAGGAGAGATTGGAAAAGTACAAATATAGTGACAAGCTATAAAACAGGAAAAAAGGACCGCCATGAGAATTACAGACTAGTCATCTTAATGTCAGTATTTGGAAACATAATGGAGCAAATGATTAAGCAATCTATTTGCAAATTACCTAGAAGATAAGAATGTGATAAGTAATAGTCAGAGCGGATTTCTCAAGAACAAACTGTCAGACCAACCTGATAGCTTTCTCTGGAACAGTAACAAGTGTTGGGGGGTGGGTGGGACTGGTAAATGTAGTACATCTTTATTAACAATATCTATATAGTCTCACATGACCTTCTTATAAACAAACTAGGAAAATGCAAGCTTATGTTCCAGAGGGATAGATGAGTTAGTCTGTAGACAGCAAAAACAGCAAGAATCCTATGGCTCCTCAAAGACTAACAAATTTTTTTGTGGCATAAGCTTTTGTGGGCTGCAACCCACTTCATTGTATCTGACAAAGTGGGTTGCAGTCTATGAAAGCTTATGCCCAAAGAAATTTGTTACTCTTTAAGGTGCCACAGGACTCTCATTTTTGCAAGCTATGTGAAGCAACTATAAGGTGGGTGTATAACTGATTGGAAAACCATTCCCCGAGCCCACTGGGTGGCAGAGCCGGCAACTGCACCTTGTGCGGGCCAGGCAGCTCCCTCCGAGCCCAGCGGGTGGGGGGCAGAGCTGGCACCCACAGCTTGCATGGGGTGGGCAGCTCCCCCCGAGCCAGGCAGGGGCAGAGCCAGCACCTGCGGCTTGCGCGGGGTGGGCAGCTCCCTCCAAACCCGGGCAGGGGACAGAGCAGGCACCCTCCGCTTCCACCAGCTGGCAGGTGCCCAGAGCCCTGGTGTGGGGGGGCAGAGCCCACGTCTGCACCCTCTACCTGCCGGGGTGGCATGCGCCCAGCTGCAAGTGGGGGCACGGGCAGAGGGAGCTGGGCACTCTGCTCCCCCAGTCCCTGGCCACCTGGAAGCAGCCAGTGAATGTGCCAGCTGGGGCTCCCCTGGCTGCTTGTGAGCAGTGGGGGGTGGTGGTGGTGGTGCCGGTTCCCCAGCCCCTCGCAGGCTCTGTAGCCTGCAAGGGGGGGGGGAACCGGCACCCCCTCCTGCCACTCACAAGCGGCCAGGGGAGCCTTAGCCCCCATGTTCCCTGGCCGCTTCAAAGCGGCCAGAGCCTGGGGGAGCGGGGTGCCCCCGCCACCCTGCTAGGAAGTGGAGCAGCCAGCCAAACTGGCTTGGCACCTGCCGCCCCCGCTGCACCAGGCAAGGGGGAGCACAGGGCTTCGTCTGCTGCTTCCCCTTGCCAAGGACAGCGGGGAGCGGCCACCCCAGCCCGCTTGGCCCGCCCTTTCCCCTTGCTGGGGGCAGGGGGGGCGAAGCTGGCTGGGGCACCTGACCGCCCCTGCTCCCGGCAAGGGGAAGCGGCGGGCCAAGCCGGCTGGGGTGCCCATCACCCCGCCTGACCCCTGTAAGGCGAAGTGGCAGGGGAAGCCAGCTCGGGCACCCACTGCCTCCCTGCACCTCCCCTCAGCTGATCCCTGGCCAGGGTGCTGGGGGGAGTTGGACTTCTTCCCAGGGTGCATGGCATCCTGGGAGGAAGGTCCACTATTATATTGATATGCTGACATATTGATATAACACAGCCAGATGAGGTTATTTCAAAAGCACAGTTTCAAAATAACCCTTATTTCTATACAAAACTAGGTTTTATTTTTATGTATTCCTTCTTTCGAAATAAGAAGACGTCGTCTGGACATGGCAAGTTTTATTTCGAAACAATGGCTGTTGTTTCGAAATAAAACTTTTGTGTGGGCACAGCCTTCAGTATCTTCATCAATGATATCGACAATGGCTTAGAGAGTACACCTATAAAGTTTGCAGATGATACTAAGCTGAGAGGCATTGCAAGGGCTTTGGATAAGAGGATCAAATGATCTGGACAAACTGGAGGAGAAGTCTGAAGTTAATAGGGTGAAATTTATTAGAGACAAATGCAAACTACTGCACTTAGACAGGAATCTGGGTCGTAGTAGATCACAAGATAAATCTGAGTTAACAGTTTAATGCTGTTGTAAAAAGAGCAAACATCATTCTGGAATGTATTAACAGTAGTGTTGTAAGAAAGATATGAGAAGTAATTCTTTTGCTCTAGTCTGCTCCAAATTGGCCTCAACCGGAGTATTGTCTTCAGTGCTAAGTGCACATTTCAGAAAAGATGTTGATAAATTAGAGAAAGTTCAGAGAAGAGCAACAAGAGGCTAAGTTCACACATAGATGCTTATTTTGAAATAAGTTATTTTGAAATAAATGACTTCAAAATAAAATTATTTTGAATAACGTAAATTGAAATAAGCAAAAACTTCAAATCAAAATAGCAAATCCAGACACACAACTTGCTATTTCGATTCAGGAGGGGGCCGGCATGGGAGGTGTGGCAACATGGCCCCCTGGCAGGGCCATGTTGCCAGCAAGTCACATAAAAGCTGGAACTAACCTGACCTCCCTGTCCATTGTGACTGGCAAGAGGTTGTGAGAGAGATGACTATGGATGATCCCTAGCTCCCATACCATCCTCGAGCACTTGGTAGAGTCTCTGCTAGCCTGCAGGGTGCTCCCCTGCTGTGGGAGACACTCTTCCCTGACCCCAATGAGCCTGGGGCTGAGCCCCCAACCATTGTCTCCCTGGCCCTCACAATGGCCTTAGCTCCCCATCCCCCTTCTGTGCCACAGCACATCTGGACCCTGGACACCAGCACAGGCTGATGGGAGTGAGTTGTCCTGCGAACCTGGAGCAACAAGCAGTGGAGGAGGAACCTCTGGGTGAGCAGGGAGACCTTCACGCACCTGGTTGCCAAGCTCTCCCCTATCCTGCACTGAAGGGACGTGGTGATGAGAGCAGCCATCCCTGTGGACAAAAGAGTGGCCATCACTCTCTGGAAGATGACCACTCCTGAGTCTCACAAGTCCATTGCCCATCTCTTTGGTGCTGGGAGGTCCGCCATCAGCAAAGTGCTGCTGCAGGTCACCCATGCCATCAGCACAGTCCTGCTGCCACACCTCATCACCCAGGGAGCGCTGCAGGACACCATCGCCAGCCTCGTTGCCCTGGGGTTTCCAAACTGTGGGAGCATACTCGCTGCCACCCACAGCACTGTGCAGCTGAGTACCACAACAGGAAGGGATACCACTTGGTCAGCCTGCAGGCCCTTGTGGACCAGTGGGGCATCTTTCAGAACTGCTACGTCGGATGGCTGGGGAGGGTGCATGATGCCAGGGTTCTGCGCAACTCCTCCCTGTACTGGGGCATGGAGGCTGGCACCTTCTTTCCCCCTCCATAATATCACCATTGGGCAAGTCGAGGGGCCTGTCCTCATTGTTGCTGATGTGGCCTACCCCCTCCGCCCCTGACTCATGCCCCCCTACACGGGACCTCAGGATGCTGGACAGCAGCTTTTTAACTGCCTCATCAGCTGCCACCAGGTGGCTGAGTGGGCTTTCGGCAGACTGAAAGCCCACTGGAGCTGCCTCCTCACATGCGTGCACCTTGCTGTGGCCAGAATCACAAGGGTCTTCAGTGCCTGCGTGGCACTGTGTAACCTCTGTGAGCTCTGGGGGCAGACAGTAATGGCCATATGGGAGGCCAAGGCAGAGCTCATCGGTGCCTGGTTCCAGTAGCCAGAGGTATTGGCAACAAGAGAGCGAGTGCTGCACAGACCAAGTGCTGCGTGGGAGGCGTCGAGAGACTTGTTTGTACAGCAGGACATTTGAGGGCCAGGCCTGCCCACCACATTGCCTGCTCCCCCTCTCTGGCACAGCCAGCCCCCACCCAACACCCCCACACCCTGAACCCAACCCATTAAACAGTCAACTACTGCTGTTCGGAGTCAGAACTTTTATTTACAAAAAAGAAGGTGGTCGGGGAAAGGGGGGCTTGGGAGGCAGCAAGGTTCAGATACTGTGGGGTGGGGGCAGAACTGGGGGGGTGGGTAATCAACTGGGAGCTGGGATGTGGGGTGGGGGCAGACGTGGGGGGGGTGGGTAGTCAACTGGGAGCTGGGATGTGGGGTGGGGATTTGGGGGCATCAAGATGGGGCAAGTTATGGGGAAGCCACCCCTGGATCATGGCCCACTGTCCCACGCCCTTCCCCGCAGCCACTCTGGGTCTGGGCGTGCCAGAGGCGAGGGACAGTGGGGTGCCGTATTGGAGGTCCCTCAGGGCTCTGAGGCGCCAGGTGGTGGGCAATGTGCCGCAGGCTTGAGGCAATGTCCTGGATGGCTATGGTCACAGCTTCCTGTGCCACTGCCTGCCGCCCCATTGCCACAGCCTGCCACTCCATCGCCACAGCCTGCTGCTCCATTGCTAAGATGACACTGTCATCCACATCAGCCACGTGCTGGAGCTGCTGGATCGTGGCCTCCTGGCTCCTGCCTTGCTCCTGTCACCAAGCCTGGGATGACCCTTCAGTTCACCAGCTGAGCTCCAGCAGGCTGGCGAGGATGTCATCCCAGGTCCGGTGGGCTCTCCTCCTCAGCCTCATGGTGGTGGGTGGGCTCCTGGGAGCAGGACGCTGGGTAGGCGCAAGAGCTCCAGGACAGAAGTGAGAACAGTTGAGTCTCTCAGCCTACTGGCCTTGGCCGTGTGCGGCCTGTCAACTGCAAACATCTCTGCCATGACTGCCAGCAGGATTCCCAATCTGTGTGCTGTTTACACTGCACTCAGGGGCACATGGCCTTGTGGCCCACAGTAGTGACCTGTACTCAGCAGAATGTGGCACAGGAAGTCTCCCGAGGCCATGTGCCAGCAGTGCAGGCTGCAGGTTCTCTGCCCTGCATGCTGCCATGTCTGCCTTTTGTCACCCCCGGGATAAGGGACCCCCATCCCACTTCAACCTGGGACCCTGTCTACACATGCCTCCCTGCCATCTGCATCCATGGGAGAGCCCGTGCACTCCCCGGGCCTGAGCCCTGCCTGTCCCAGGACCGTGCCCCCCTCAGGACCCATGCTATTGCATTCTTGGCCCTGCCTGCCTGGAGTGGGGGGGAACACTCACCGACAGGCACTCCTGACGTCTGCATGGATGTCCCCTCCAATGCGGTGGCCTCTTCAGTGTCCCCCTCCTGCTCCTCGTCAGGGGTGCTGGCCCTCTCCTCCGAGGCAGGGAACAGCTCAGGGCTGGCAGGTGGTGCGGTCCCAAGCTGGCTGGTGTCTCCCACATCCAGGGAAGCCTCAGTGTCTGAGGGGCCTCCCTCAGGGGACGTGGCCAAGGTGCAGGGCTCGCTGGAGTCCACCAGCCAGGAAGGGAGGCCATAGGGTTCTTGCCTCAAAAAAGCATCCAGCTTTTCATAGAAGGGGCAGCTGGTGGCAGCCAGCTGGCCCCTGGAGCTGCCTCACCTCCCTGGGCTTGGTGTAGTCTTGCCTGAGGCTTTTCATCTGAGAGCACTCATAGCCCTCGCCAGAGAGGGCCTCCGTGATGTCCTGGCACATGTCCCTGTTTCAGTGGCGTGCCTGGAACCAGGCACAGATGTTATCCCTGCCCCAGATCTGCAGGAGGCAGAGAGTATCCTCCTGGGACCAGACAGGGGCCCGGAGTCACCCCTGCGCTGCAGCAGCTCAAGCCTCAGCCATGCTGTCTGCAGCGTGCAGGCACGAGGCACCAGGGTGGCAGGGCACTTCCTGCTTCCTGAGCACCCTGGGAGGAAGAAATCAAAAGAGCTGTTGTTTTGAAACAATGTGTCCAAACAGCTTTGTTTCCAAATAACAGCTATTTCTATTTCAGCCTAGGTTTTATTATTTCGAAATATGGTTCATTATTTCAAAATGATGGGGCTCATTATTTCGAAATAATGAAATGTTGTTTGGACATGGCAACTTTTAAATCGAAACAACGGTCACTGTTTTGATTTAAAAGCCTTGTGTGGACATAGCCAGAATGATTAAAGGTGTAGGCAACATGAACTCGGTGGGAATATTGGAAAAAATGGGTTTATTGAGTCTGGCGAAGAGAAGACTGAGAGGGGACAGGATATTTTTCAAGGACATAAATGGTTGTTATAAGGAGGAGACTGAAAATTTGTCAAGTTCTGAAGACAGGGCAAGAAGCAATGGGATTAAATTGCAGCAAGGGTGGTTTAGGTTGGATATCAGGAAAAGCTTCCTAACTGTCAGGGTAGTTAAGCACTGGAATATATTGCCTAGGCAGGTTGTAGAATCTCCACCTTTGGAGATTTTTTAGAGCAGATTAGACAAATATCTGTCAGCGATAGACTAGATAATACTTAGTCCTGCCATAAGAATAGAACGGGCTAGCTGACCTCTCAAGGGCTCTTCCTGTCCTCTGATGCTACTCTGTGAGCACTTATCCGAAATCTGTGCAAGAGGGTTGATCACTGCAAAATACTGACTGATCCGGAATCTAAAGTAGTTTGACAGACAGATCTGTAAGACATCCGATATTGAATCTGTTCATTAGATTCAGATGACAGATGATCATTCTTAAAACCTATAATTGCCCATCTTATAAATATACTGAAGGTTCAGGCGCTGTTTGATTAAATATGGAACACTTTACAGCAGCCTACAAGTTACTCAGAAATGATTATCTCATCTGGCTGAAGAGTTTAGCATAAGGCCTAAAGCAGGGATGTTAAACATGTGGCATGCAAATCTCTGCCATCGGGCCTGTGACTGTGCTCAATGGGACCCCACCCACAGTGTGTTCTCTCATACCCAGAGCTCTGCAATGATGCAAGGGTGTCATTCCTTGAGACTTCACAGAGTGCTGGGTATGCAAAATTGAGCTCTGTGAGACCACACTCTCTCCCTTACAGAGAGAGACTGAGAGAGGTATTGCGGAGCACAGTTTCATATACACAGTGGTCCACAATGCCACGAGAGCATCAGCATATTTTGATTTATGATATGTACAGCCCACTTGAAGTACTTTTAAGTGAAATCTGGCTGGCCATAGCAAATGAGCTTGACAACGCTGGTCTCAAGCTATCCTGTCACATTAGGAATGGTTTAAGCATGATTTAAATCAGGGGTCTCAAACTCAAATCACCTTGAGGGCTGCATGAGGACTACTATGTTAGGCCAAGGGCTGCAACACACATGACGACTAGTACGGTAGCCCAAGGGTCACACCCTTGAAAGCTTTTCATACAATGGTATTGCAAATATTGATAGCAACAGTGTTGTTGCAGGCCGCAAGAAAGAACTTTAAGGGCCACATAAAGCCCTCAGACCTCATGTTTAAGACCCCTGATTTAAATGGAAGCTAAATGCACAGAAGATTGCAGGATGCGTTTTGGAGGTGGAAGGAAGCCTGTGTTGTATATGGACTTCACAGATTGCATTGGTCCTTATTTTTTAGCAGAAACAGCTACTGAATGGGTGAAAAGGATGAAGAATGCTGTTAGATCTTAGAAATTTAGCATACAGCTACAGTGTAATAAAACCCCTGAAACTGGGTTGCATCAGTTCACTTGGGTTCTTGGGGCTCATGCCATCGGTCTACTGCAGAGGTGGCTTGACGGTTTGGATTCCTTAGTCCTGTGGTAGTAGGCAAGAAAAAAAAAGATGACAGGAAAAAATTGTAGTGCAAGCTGTACAAAAGTTTTGGATCTAGATTGTATTTCTTTCACCGTATTCAGTTCTTAGATGGTCAGGTCATTGGCAGAAAAGGGTTCCAATATTAAGTTCATGTGGACTAATGCAAAACTGGTGGTTAGTAATGTATCAGATATCACAAAGGATTAAGCTTCTGATATAACATATATTACTGAACCTTGTTTGGAAGATATGTAGAGCTAATTTTGGTGCAGTTGACTCCGTGTGGATATGTGGTTTAGCATGAACATGAGATTCCTGTGGTAGAGGACTGAATAGAGTGCAGTGCTGTACAAATGGCTGCATGAGGTGACTCACATCCAGGTTGATGGCAATTCTTGAGGCAGCTGAGGATTTCACTGCTGCCACAACAACAAAGGGACTAGCAGAAATTGTGGTTGCTAAGCTCACACAATCCAACAATCTCTTGATGTGATATTTGGTTTTAACTGGAGGGGGGGCAATTTTACCCATGTTAGAAACCAATGTGTGGTGAAGATACACCTTTTCCACTGAGTGTATTGGACCTATTAGGACAGTCAGCCCATGGAGGTTGATGGAAACGTAATGTTTCTGGAGGGTTCAGAGAGCTAATAGTTTTCTTGCAATAGATCGATCTATCTATGAGACGGTATTGTTATAAATCCTTGTTGTTAGTTATCAGTGCAGTAACACATAGATTTCCTTTTCTCTGACTTCATTCTCACAGGTCACTGTGTGACTTACTGCTGTCCTGTAAGAACTGAGGCTGAAAGATGATGCCTGGCGCTCCAGTGGCCCCAGCTATGGTTGCATGATTATTATAGTAGCATTGTCTAGGGAGACTATTTGTTTTACATCATCATCAAATCTAGATATTGTAACCACTTCTTTCAGATGTGGAACTTATCACCAAGAAATCTTGTTGCTTCAGGATTAGATTACTGAGATATGAATTATGCAAGACAAACTTTAATTCAAACTAGAATCATGGGCAAAATCTAGAAGCCTTCTAATTAAGAGACATAACTTGTAAGAACCTGGCAATAATGCTGCAGTCCACTACACTGACTGCCTTGCTGATTTTTGGATGAGTTTAAAGCTGTGATTTAGATCTATAAAGCTTTCCATTTTGGGGGACCTACCTACCTCAAACTACCTGTCTCCCTACCTCAGTCAGCAAAAGTGCTGGAGATGGAATAGTGTAAGAGAGAGGAAGATATTGTCAGGAACTGTTGTGTAACAAGTCTTCCACTGTGAAATGTAATTTTCCACACTTGAATAGATTTGGGTTGTTTTTGAGTTTTCAGACCTTTACAAGGGCCCTTTCTTTACCCAAGCTTTAGGGGAAGGAAGGACACAATGGGGGCTGGTAATTGAGAATGAGGTGGGGATAATCTTGAAGTTTGCTTTCAATTCTGGCTGCCTATTTTATTTCTTAATTTTTGGGATGAGGAGACGCTACTGGATTTTCCTTCTCTGTCATATAATTTTTAGTATATCCGTGTGTAGCACAATGGAGAGGCCGAACCACCAAGTGGGATGCTGAAGGAGGACTGTGCTCCCCCTGCTGGACAAAGCAGGGAACTATTTGAGCCCTTGGCCAAGAAGTGGGGGTTGGAGCCAAGGGCACAAAAGAAAATACAGCTAGTCCTCACTTAGTGACCTACTCGTTTAGTGACCCCTCAGAGTTATGACCGGCTCTCTGATGAGTTGGTATTATGGC